>JAMJFZ010001038.1:21097500-21697500 GCA_026225945.1 Cricetomys ansorgei | reverse complement strand
TAATAATAAAAAAAAGTTATCAAACCAAAAACGAGCTGTGTAGAGTTCTACAGGACAGTGCACTTGTGCTGTGCCCCCTGAGAAAGCCTTGAAATGATGTTCCAATAACTTAAAGCACTCTACAGCCCAAACTGCAAGATTACAGAGTAGAAGGGACAGCCTGTCAATGCTGTGGGTCTACAGTTTGGATCTGGAATCAGCCCAAAGGGCCAAGTGATAAGGTTTTGTCCTTTGGTGCTTCTGGAAGGTGGAGGGAACTAAGAGTAGGACCTAGAGGGACCTTTGGCGTGTGCCTTTGAAGGGGATGGTGGGATTGCTGACCTTTCCTCTGCCTATCTTGTGCCACAAGGTGAGCTCTTAGGCTCCACCAGACATCACTGCCATGATGTGCCACATGCCTAAAAGCAGTGAAGCCAATTGATCATAAAACTCTAAGTCTCAAATATTCTCAACCAAGTGTGCCCCAGCCCCAAAACAAACACAACCAACCAAAACTGGGAGTCAAAATAAGTCTTGTCTCATTATAAGCTTATCATTTCAGGTATTTGTTATAGCAACACAGAGCTGACTAAATAAAACAGGGAATTGGGTATTAAATACAACCTAGGTGAATCCCTAAGAATCTATGATTTCTGTGGAACTCAACCACTGTACTGAGCAAAAAATTACATGCTACCTTACAAAGTTGCTCTGGAAACCTATTATAGACATAAGTATTTCTGGCTCTGTATATACCTGCTCAGTTTTGCAGAGCTTCTCAATATTCAGCTTAAACTTATTCATGCAATCTTCAGCTAAGTTAAGATGGACGACTTGCTGAAAAACAGAAGAAATTTTTACATCATTTTAATTGCTTTTTGTGTGACTGATAATATTAAACTATTTTTTTTAAAAAAATGTCTATAGGTGTTTTGCTTGCATGTATACCTGTGTGCCAGTTGTGTGTGTACCTGGTGCCAGAGCCAGAAGAGAGCACCAGATCCTGTGGGACTGGAGTTACAAATGACTGTGAGCCACCAAGTGGGCACTGGGAACTGAACCTGGATCCCCTGGAAAACCAGCTGGTGCTCTTAACTGGTGAGTCTTATCTCCAGCCTCAATATTAAAGTTTTAAGATAGTATGGGTTTAAGTGCAAGAAAGAAACATGCAAAAGGAGAAACAGCTCAAGAAAGGAAGTAAGAATCAATGTGACTGAGGAAGGGAGACAAGAGACAGCAGAAAGAGCAGTGCTGAATTTGTGGGAGACTGAAGAGTAATAAAAACTCAGCTAAGGGCACAAACTAATCGGATCCTAAAGAACAACAACAAAGCTTTTACACTACTATACAACAGGGTGAAAATGTGAAAGGATAGTGATCTCTAGGAAAGGCTGAGCTGGGCATGGTGGCTCACACTACAACACTAGCAATCTCAAGGGTGAGGTAGGAGGACTGCCATGAGTCTTACACCAGCCTGGGTCAGAGTGAGTTCCAGTTCAGGCTGAACTGGAAGGAGACCAAAGATTGATGGTTGGATGGGGAGAGGGAAGGAGGAAGGGAAGGGAAAGAATGGAAAGGAAGTGAGTTTATCTAGACAGATCTCTTAAATGATTTTAAATCTAATTTGTAGCTATTAATTTAAAGAAATATATGGGTTGGTGCCCAGCACAGGAAACAAAACCACTAATTAATCTCAAACTTATTTTTTCTATGAGGTTGAGAAATATTAAAAATTACTCTGTTCAGCTGTTCTAGTTTTTTTTTTTTTTAAGGTTTAAAAATTACAGATGATGTAGATAGAAAAGTCAGCGGCCAGTTTGGCTAGTTGGGGCATGCCTCAGATCTACAGTAAAGGATGAGAGGACAACTATCAGCAACTATTCCAGATAACTCCCTCTAAGCCTGACTGCAGGAGCAGACAAACCTGTTGGAGGCGGGGCATCTTACGCAGGATACTGCTTACCTTCGTCATCTGCTTACGGAAGTGAGGCATCTTTTTCATCAGCTGGGTAAGAGCACTAAGTGATGTCTAGAAAAAAAATGTAAGCAAACCCATGATTCTTTTATCCCACATTTTCAATCTAGAACGTTTAGGTCTTAATAAACTTAGTTATTTAATATTTAATAAACATGCTAAGTTGTAAAAGAACTTCAGGGGACTTCTGACTCCATTACAGTAAATCTGTCTACATCAAGTAACTCTCCTTGTGAACAGATAAAACAATACCTTCTGGGCAATAGATAAAGCCAGCAGAGTGGCCTGGCTGTGGTGGCTCACGCCTTTAATCCCAGCACTTGAGGGCAGAGGCAGTGGATCTCAGTGAGTACCAGGCCAGCCTGGTCAATAGAGTGAGTTCCAGGACAGCTAGGTCTCCTCTGAGAAAAATCAACAACCCACAGTGAAGTGGAGGAAGCACAGGACGTGATCCCTGAGCTCCTTCAGCCTGTTCCTGGGACTCTACAAATCACATGTGAGTGAGCAGAGCTGGAGAAGAGAGCAACTGTGCCTACCTAAGGAGGAGGCAGCATCGGGCTGCTAGGTAGGTTTCAGAAGCCAAGAATTTTAGAGAAACCAGCCAGAATATAACATAAAAATGCGAGCAATGGCTGTCCTTAGATCCCTGCTCTGCACAAGTACAGGGTACAGCACAGACAACCAGCTAGTTCAGCACTGATCAGAGATTTCAGAAGAGTCTCAGCGCTAAGGACATACTAGCATGTCTGAATCTCTGATTTAGGCAAAGTAAAAAGCAAATGCTCCAGACATTCAGATAATATCTCAAATAACCAAAACAAAAACAAAAGAGAGGGGGAAACGTTCTACATCCCCTGGGATTTAGCTGATGTTGAGAAAAAATAACTCTCAATAGAAACAGTAGGAAGGAAGTTAAAAATCAATACTCCAAATGTCCAACTCAAGGAGCTAGAAAAAAATTAAATCAAAGTTGAAGGACATTAAGACTGAGTACAAATACATTAAATTTAAAACTAGCCTATAAGAGCCGGCAGCACGGCTCAGCATGTAAAAGCGCTAGCCACGAAAGTGCGACGATCTGTGTTTCATCCCCAGAACCCCATGAAGGAGAAAACTGACTTGACTAAGCTGTCTTCTGACCTACACATGTGCACCATGGCACACATGCTCCCACATACACAATCATAGGTACACAATAATAAATAAACAAAACTAATGCAGAATAGAGAAAAATTAACAAAGTAAAAAAATACACATATTTGCAGTAAGTACTAGGACTCATTCATGCTAGGCAGGCACTCGACCACCAAGCTATATCCATGGCTCTCTGAATATTTTATAATTATATAATATTTATATATATTTATATATGTGTGTATATATACATATATTTATATACAACTATATAAATATATTTATAATATATAATAATATAATATATAATATGTGAAATGCAAAATAATATATGATTATACAATATATTATAACATAATATAAACTAATATAAAATAAATATAATAAAAATAAATATATATACTAAAAAACTTATATTAACTATAACTAAAGACTTTTTCGTGAAGGACACTCTATCCTCAATGGTGACTTCAAGTTGCAATAGAACAATTAGGTTACCCAAATACTTCCTAGATAAAATGAGAGAATCACAACTTACTTCCTAATATTAACATAATTTTTATATGAAAATTGGACAAGAATATTACAAAAGAGTAAAGTTACAGGAAATATTTTTCATAGACAGGAAACAAAACATCTGCATTGAGGGTTCAGCAAGTAGAATCCATTAGTCCTCAGGATAAAGCATCATGACCAAGTGAAATCCATTATAGAAAGACAGCTGGTTTAACATTAGAAAAACAGTGAATATAATTCATCACATTAATAGAATAAAGGAAAGGAACACAATATTGAAGAAGTATCTGATGAAATACATGCTTTCTCAAAAGGAACAGAGACAGAGGAAGCGTGTGTCCGTGTAGAGCACTTCCCTAGCACGGGCCAGTCCCTAAGTATGACCCTCATCACCACAAAAAAAGAAAATGAAACATTTAAGATCTGCAGGGAAACAGATCTTTAGATGAGAGAACAAAATGGAAATGCCTTAACCTTATCAAGGGTGTGAGTCAAATAATCTTGAACTAACAAAGCCCTCAGTGATGAAGTGTTGAGCATGTGTCCCCAGCAGGAGACAGGATAGGAAGTTCGTTTTTACCAGCTCTTTCCTCATGGTCCTAGGGATTAGCCAGAGCCAGGAGATAGTAACTATTAAGAAAAATAGTTTCAAATCTATAAAAGTTAATTGGGGAAGGAAGAGACTAAACTTTCTTTATTCACTGATTATATTATTGTACAAAGTATTATTTTAAAGATCTACTCTTTTTAGTATTAGGATTAAAAAATAAATTGGACCCAAAGTAAATATTAACAAAATCAACTATATTTTATATGCTAACAAAATAGAATTTAAGAACTAATAACAAAAGGAAAATGTGTAATAACACTACCCTGAAAATAACACGGAAGTGTGTATATGTAAGAAACGCCATCTAGCACACACTGTGATTTGTGCACTCCACTTACATATTATACTTCACGCTAAAACCTCAACTGTCCCGGCTGGCATGGCGCGCAGACGGTAACCTCGGCACTCAGGAGCAGATGACCTGTGTTCACAGTTTGTCTACACAGCACGGTTCAAGCCAGCCAGGGCAACAGTGAGACCTTGTCTTCCAAAACAAAACCCCTCACCTATGCACGAATACAACTGACTAAATGGCCTTTTAAAACTAAGTTTTAATGAAAGTAACACAGATAAAAATATTGCTAATTTTTGAAAATGAGGTAACGGGTACATAGGAATTTATTTTCTCTATTTCTCTGTGTTAGAATGGTCCCCAAATAGAAAGTTAAAGAATAAGTAGTTCTCATCTTTTTCACCTTCAACTTTGTTTATTTGTCTTTATAGGGCCAGCAAGATGGCTGAGTGGGTAGAAGCACTTTCTGTGCAGGCCTGACAACCTGAGTTTGATCCCTGAAGCCCATGCAAAGGCAGGAGAGAACCAACTCCCAAAAGTTGTCCTCCGACCACCCCCTTCCACCAATTAAAAAAAAAATAACCTGTGCATTGAATGAAAAAAGAAGGAAAGGAAAGGAATATGACTGCTCCTAGGTATGGTGGAGGAGAAAGTTTATTGTCTATATGAGGGAGAATATTGTAGATAGGAGGGAGAGCATAGCCAGGGGCAGAGACATCTGGGGAGTCCAGGGTAGACACGACCAGAATGAGATGCCATGTGAGGAGAGGGGAAGGGGGGTGGGGCAGAGAGGAACCTGGAGACCAAGAGGCCAAAAGAACAAGAGAGCAAAAGTAAGTAACCAAAATGTCTAGAATTATATAAGGAAGAACAGCCCAGCCCCTGGGGCTGAAGAGTTCAAGGTAGGGTGCAGGGTGTGCAAGCCAGGAGGACCCTGTAAGAGGTAGGGGTGGAGGGATGCTGGGAAAACCTGGAGGCCAGGTTACTTTGATATGTTAATAGGTATCTCAGCCAGCAGTTAGTGAGTCTGAGACCAACATGCACTACACAGCTGCAATCCTAGCACCTGAGGGATGGAGGAAAGAACTCCTTCAAGATCATCCTCTCTGACCTCAACCTGAGGTCAGTCACATGAGACTTCGTACCTGTGCTCTCATTCTGAAAGACTCTTACCTTCCCTTCTGTAGCTTTCTTTGTTGATGAAATTTCCTTCATAAGCTTTGGAATTTCCCTGTCAGGTTGTAAGAAAATTTTATAAATTAATTCTTTACAAAATTATTTTAAGGTTATAAGATATACTTTAATAATTTAGTACCTAAGAACTACAGAATAAAGTTAGAACAGGCTCACGTACTCCAATACAACAGCAATGTGCCGGTGCCGAACCCGGACCCACAGGTCATCGTCTTCTTCAAGAATTGCCTCCTTCTCCTTCCCATCTGCTTTGTATCTACAATAGACAGAGGAGAACATTTTTGGGTTCGCTACCTCAGAAAGTGGAAGAAGCATCAATTAAAAAAAAACAAAAAACTGAAAAGCACAGGCTCAGTCTGCTACTTGAGGGGTCACACCCACAACAGATTAGTGACGTGCAGCAAAACACCTTTTTACTCTCAGATGTTAGGCTCATAGTCTTGGCAGAATGTTCAACATCCCACAGTCAACCTTAAGAATGAAAGCAGCTAGGTGTAGTGGCACTTGGAAGGCAGAGACTGCATGGATGGAGTTAAGGTCATCCTGACAATAGTTCCCAGGGCTAGCCTGAGTTACATGAGACCCTGTCTCAAGTAGCAAAGACTACAAAGACTAATAAACACAACAAAAATGGGGAAAAAACCCTGAATATACAGCAATGTGTTTTTAATTGCTTTAAATGATTATGATATGCTAATAACTCACAGTTCAACCATCAAACATCCGTTAAGGAAAGAGCTGTCACTCTAGTTAGCCTGCTCAAAGTGTTTGGTATGAAATTCACAAACAACACACATCTTGTGCTGCTTTACTCCTAACGAACCCTATAATCATACTTCTTTTAAATAGGAAGAAATGAGGAAAGTTAATACGGCTGTAAAAATACTGTGATAGCTTCAACATGTTCTGGTGGAGTAAGCAGCAATTCAAGAGGCTCACGGAACCATAAAATGGGCTTTTTGACTTATTTCCTTAATGTAATTTCTTTCTTTTTCTTTTTCCTTCTTTTCCTTCTCTCTCTCTCTCTTTAATGCACATACCCTCCTTCCAGCTCTGGATGTAGGGAAGGCTAAGTATCCTTGGGAATGGCAATCTCTTGGGGTCATATTAAGGACTACACAGCATTCTCTTAGTTCTAGATTATGGGAAAAAACATGTACATTTCTGCCATATGAGTACAGTAATTTCTATAACCCCCAGATTGTAGACTTCATTTACAAGACAATCTTCCTGAAAGATAAAATGGCTGTGTTTAATTACAAGGCTTACATAAGGATAGAAGTCCTTTGTCATGCAAAACACCAGTGTGTATTTATATAGTGCCTTTGTAGTTTGAGCAGCTTATAAGCACACCAATAGAATGAAGACAACACTCCAATATAACAAGTCATTAGAGCACATTTAAAGAGGGCCCCACGATGGAAGGTACAATATGAACAAGAGGATAATTTCCTGTTTCTAGCAAAAATTTCGATGGAGCCCAGGCAGGGTGGCACATGCCTTTAATTTCAGCACTCAGGAGGCAGAGGCAGGTGGATATCTGTGAGTTCAAGGCCAGCCTGGTCTAGAGTGAAATCCAGACCAGCCAGGACTACATAGTGAGACCCTGGGAGGATATATACTATAGAGATTATCAGGGAGGTAAGTCCACTACAGTGTGTTGAACACGGGGGTGAATAGTAGGCAATCAAACCAACGGAAACTGGAGGGGATCACAGGATATGAGGCTTGGGGACTGTTGCATCCACTTGGCCTTGTCTCTGAGGAAAATGGGAAACTATTTAAGGGTTCTGAGCGAGGTGATATGCATTGGCCTAGATTGTACTAAGATTTTCTTTTTCCCCTGAGTTGGGGAAAGACTGAAAGGGTGGGGGCGGGGGAGGCAAACAGAGAAGCAGAGCATTACGGATCAGTTAGAAGTCTGCAGGAAGATAGTGAGTTGAAGGTCAGTCTGGGCAACATCATGAGCTTCAGCTAAGTCTGTCATCATAAACCAGTTGAAAAATTAGCCTTTACTCTTTTAAATTAGACTTTAAAACTTTAAAATGTAGTCATAAAGATTAACCACTGAATTGAGTTTTCTGCACTTGATTGGCCTGAGTAAGTAACTGTAAGATAGGAACACTGGTTGTGCACTTTGAAGGGGGCCATCAGCAGCTCAGGTCTGGACACACACAAGCTTAAGATGCTCATCAGACATCTCACATGAAGATATTCATTAAGGTGTTGATAAGAGTCTGAAGTTAAGGAAGAAGACTCAGAGTAGACATAATGTGGGAGTCAGCGGCAGACAAATTTTGAGACTAAATGTGCTTCTGAAAGTATATACAGAGTTCCCAGACTGAACGCTAGAACCCTAAGAAGTAGGGGTTAGGAAGGAACAGTGAGACCAGACTTTGGATTTTGCAACACAAAGGTAGAGAAGGTGTTTCTGGGTTGGCTCAGTGGATGAAAGCACTCGTAGTAGAAGGCTGACAGCCCGAGTTTCTTAGTTCGACCACTGGGACCCAAGGTAGAAGGAGAGAACACACCCCACACAGCTATCCTCAGAACTCCACATGCATTGTGTGGCACATGTGCACCTGCTCTGATATCACACACACACTGCAAAACACCAAGATATTTCTATTCTTAGTAAGAAATCATTTCCTATATAAAACTGTGATGGAACACAGGAAGTTTATACTCCCATATCGGTCCTCTCTGAATGAGGGTATAGCTTCTCTCAGTGAAAGAGGGTATAGCTGTCTTTTAAAAAATTAACTCCCTTCTTTACTCTTAAGCAATTAAGCCTTCCTTTGTAAGCCAGCAAACCTGAGGAGAAGATATTTTAATACTAGGTGAGTACTCTCTAAAACTTCTGTCTAGTCTAGAATCAAATTCTCTATTGTCTGATATCAGATTCTTTTCAAAACCTACTGAGCAATTCATCTTGGAGACCTAAAGAACAGCCATCGCATAGATAACACTTCTGAAAATTCCAAACAAACTGCTGAGAACAATTTTTACAATAGAAAAATGGCTCTATTAATTTCCTGGCTAACAATGAAACAAACAATAGAAAGAACTAAAGAAAAAAAAAAAGTCAGGATTTAACTGAAATGCAAATAAAAACACAATAGGAAATACAAAATTTGGAGCTGGAGAAATGGCTCAGCGGTTAAGAGCTCTGTTCTTCCAGAGGACCCAGGTTCACTTCCCAGTACCCACATGGCAGCTCACAGTCATTTGTAACTCCAGTTCCACAGGATCTGATGCATGGCAGCTCACAACTATCTGTAACTCCTATTCCAGGGGATCTGACACCCTCACACAGACAAACATGCAGGCAAAACGCCAATGTACATAAAATAAAAATAAATAATATATTAAAAAATACAAAATATAAGAAAAATTACAAGGTATCATAATTATCAAAAGTTGTATCTGTTTAATAAAACTAATTAAATTAAATTAATTAATTAGGTCATTTCATGGTACAAAGGATTTAATGTAGGGCCTCATACATGCTAGGCAAGTGCTTTACAACTAAGTCGTATTACTGCTGCTACTGCTACTACTACTACTACTACTACTACTATTATTACCACCATTATTTTAGTTAGGGTCTTACTAAATTGCCCAGGCTGGCCTTCAACTTGTGATCCTCCAGCCTAAGCCTCCCAAGCAGCTGTATAGGTTTGAACCATTGGACCCTGCTCTACTAAATTAACATAAACAAAATTTCATAGAACTAATATTCATTTTTACTACTGTGCTAAAGTAGTAAATCTGCCTGGCACGAAACCCACTATGCAGCCCAGGCTGGCATCAAACTCATGATTCTTTTGCTAAGGGTCCCCAAGTGCTGGAATTATATATGTGGGCTGCATGCCTGGCTTCAAATAGTAAATCTTGGCTGAAAAATGACTATTTGGGTTTAGAGATCAAATAGTCAAAAAAGCACAATGAGTGCATGTGCATATGTAAATTATGCATCCATAAGTAAAATGCTTTCTTAAGAAGTTATCTCATTTCACTTATTTGCCCTTACTTTAAAAGCGATACCCTAATTAAAGGTTGCATCAATTATGAAAATAGTAAAACTGTGCCTATTCTCAGTAGCCATCATAATGTGCTTTAGGTGTCTTTTGAAATAAATTACAGTGACAAGACACCTTCGGGTATGTGATTTAGAATAAACACAGTCTAATCATTTTGAATATAACATATATGAACTATATTAACGGGTCTGGCATTTACTCTGTATGCATGTAAAAAGTCCAAATTGAACTTGTTTAAACGCACTTTGATTAAAGAACAGTTAAGAGGCAAATCTACATAAGAGCTCTGAAGAAAGCTGCCCATTAGCTTATACAGCAAACGTTCTGTCAGGGTTAGTGCTATATGAGTGAGAGGGAGAGAGAGAAGGTCTCTGAACAAAGGTTACAGGTCTTTCGGATTTCTACTGCCATTGTAAGTCATTAAATCATCTGTCTATAAGCCCTTTATAAGCCCTTCAATTTATACTTGCTTGTATGTATCATTCTCAATTGGTAGTAGATCATATGCCATTGCCTGAAAGGTCAGTTCATGCAGGACAGTGGACACAGGATCAAAGCCACGATCAATTATTAAGAGCTGGGAATGAGTTTTACCCTAGAATAACAAGATAAAATTATCTTAAGAAATTTCAGTATCTTTATGTGAACACAATTTTAATATCTTAGAAAATAAGTTTAATCCTCTTCCTCAACAAAAACATACACAAACACACACACGCACACAAACAAAACAAAACAAAAACAAATGGTTAACTGCCTTAAGAACGTGAAATTTTATTAAAACGAACAAAAATATGACTGGCACAATAGGGAAAAACAAGACTATACAACTAAACATTTTCATAATAACAGTAAGAGGCTGTATCCAACAATATAATATTCCCAAATTTTCTTTTAAGAAGTAACGTTTGACCTTCCCTAAATATTTTTTTCTTTCTTTCCTTGATTCTAGGACAGGGTCTCACGATGAATATAAGCCAGGCTTGACCTCTCCATCCTTCCTCAGCTTCCCATGTGCTGGGCCTACAGGCACATAATAATAACATGCCTGGCCAAAGTATCTTCTTGTATATTCAGTTCCGCAAATAATAAGGCTGACATAAATTATAATAGTGCTAGACATTTACTAGTCAAGATATTTTATTTTGCAATGGCATTACTTCATAGTTCTTACAGTACCCCTGGAGACAGGTATTATATCCATGTGACCAAAGGCCATTAAAGATTAGCATTAGAATGAAGTTTCAAACCCAAGTCAGCTCTATTCCAATGTTTGTACTTTAAACTAGTATGCTATTTTAAGAGTAAAGATTATATTAATGACAGCTAAGACTGTAAATCATAATAAAAACCCTGTTAACACTAATTAAAAAACAACACCAATTACTAAACAATGAGTGAGTAACGATGTTTGGATTCTATTGCGAATGTTTGAATCTTCTTCAGTTCTTTTTTAGGGGTAAAGGAGGTGTTGTTGATACTGGGAGTCAAACCCAGAGTTTCATATATACTAGGCAGATGCTCTACCACTAAGATAAGTCCCCAGACTTCTTTTCACTTTTCATTTTGAGAGAGGCTGGCCTTGAGCTCACTTTGTACCCTAGACAGGCCTTGAACTTGTGATCTTTCTTCCTCAGCCTCCAAAGTAACTGGGATTACAGGCCTGTGGTATCAATCCTGGCTCACACTAGACTCTTAAAAGTAATTAATTCTTTAGTTTAGTCAAAAAAGAGATAACTATAACTCAGACAACATTTCCTATTTATTTACCCATAGCAGACAGAAGTAAATCATGTAAATTAGGCTTTTAAAATACATTTGAATTAATTACTGACTATCCCAAAAAAGTCTGAAGCAGTAAGGTACAATGACAAAGAGACTAGCCTTTAGAATCAGATCTGGATTGAGTTCAGCTGTATGACATTGGCTATGTTTTTCAACCTCTCATACATTAGCATTTGCTTGGTAAAAATTACATACATGACAGAACCTCTCCTTTGTCAGACTACTGTAAAGGTTAAATGCATTAATTACCATGAAACACACTAAATGAGCTAAGAGTTTACAGAAACATACAAACAAAAAGGC
Organism: Cricetomys ansorgei; assembly: GCA_026225945.1. Classification (NCBI taxonomy): domain Eukaryota; kingdom Metazoa; phylum Chordata; class Mammalia; order Rodentia; family Nesomyidae; genus Cricetomys; species Cricetomys ansorgei. Next base: position 21,685,669 of record JAMJFZ010001038.1, on the reverse strand, counting down.
AGAACAAGGTACATGATAAAGGCTTTGGGATAAAAGACCAAGGTGGTATCCCTTGGCTTGAAGACTCAGGAAAGGCTTCAAAAAATAGTAAACCTTTATCAGGCGCTTGAATAAAAAGTATCAAACAAATGAAGAATGTATAATTTCCCAATAGGAAGAATAAAAATGAGAGAGAGAGAGAGAGCATTTGTCTTTTTTTCACTGAAACTCTGCAGGACTAAAGAGATATTTACTATCATTCCTTGATTTAGTGAATATTTTTCTTCACTGCCTACTATGTTTAAGCCACTCATCCTCATAACAGAGTAACAGCTTTCACTAGACCTCCAAACCAAAAGTCACCACCTTTTCAAGGAATCAACATAGCATCTAAATTGACATCTTCCATTCATGTTGGTTTAACACATGAATTTTACCTTTCTATGTCTCTATCCAAAGAATCCTGTTACTCTTGCAATAAACTCCCTCTTTATTATGTTACAGTCACTCTTGAAGCTCAAGGGCCTCTTCCTGTAGGATGCCTTCCAAGACTGGTTTAGAATAAGATAAGCCCCAGCCTGTGTTGCCACTGTATTCTGTATACCCCTCTCCAGCCTCTTACTGTTTGGCCCTGCCAACTGGCGGTTTCCTTGGCCATCTCTCCTTCTAAACTAGGACAGTTCCTGCCTTTATTCTCTAGCTATTGTGACATGGCTTCCCGGCTCTCTGACACCACTTGTCCATCTCCTTCCTCAGGCTCTTCCTTCTCTAGCCACACCTACATGCCGGCGTTCCAACCTTGGTCTCTGATTACAATATATTATTTTTAGAAGACAATAACAAAGGTTGCTATTTATTACTCTTACATGTAGAAAATACTCAGATGTTATCTCACCTAATTCTCATACCAAGCAAGGTGCACATTGTCTCATTCATTTCACAGATGAGAAATATCTTGATGTTGCAGAGCTAATAACAGTGGGAATCCCAGCATTTATTGAATATTAACTTAGTGGAAGACAAAGACTTCGATCACATTAACTCTTTTAATTAGCTTAAAAATAAATATTATTTCCACTTAGAGAGACAAAAATTTAGTTCAATGAAGTTCTGTAATTTGTCTTAATTAGTGTAACTATTAATTAAATGGCAGAACCAAGATGTGGACCCATGGTTGACTTCAAAGCCTCCAGCCTCCCTCTAGTCCACACCATCAAACCACACTATCTACTAAGGTTTCCACTTAAAGACTCTTAAATCGGATTGCAGATCCATTTTAATGATTCCCAAATCAATACTAGAAAATACTACAAAATGAAGGCTGCTTTGACTTATAAAAGAAATACAGACATTATGTAGAGTCATTATTTGCAGTTTACAAATTACCTTTATTAGGCCTTTTTCATCAATTTTGTAGTAGTCTTCAAGTTTTTTTTCAACCAGTTGTGCAAGTTTACTGGCATTATCTAGAGGTTTACTAGAAATGAAAAAAAAATGCTTTAACAATTATCTCTCAGGACACATTTTACAATATTATAAAATTGAATTCTAAAATAAGACTTTGCAACTTCATGTTTATAAAATGTATAAATTTATAACCATGGAAAATTTCAGATATCAAATGTCACATAATTACCACAGCCTTGGCATGTGCTCCAGATATTTTAATATGAAGGAATAAAGTATTACATATAAAGTTGCTGGTCCTGTATTACCTCTCTCCATCACTACACTGGATTCTATATATTAATTCCCCTGAAAGTAGACACTGAAATCATTTTCAATTTCATACCACTATAAACAACAATGAAAACAAATATGCTGGGCACATTTCTCCATGGATGGGTTTCTCTAGGTACATTGCACATGAAGGTATGAATCTCAGTCGAGAGGGTATATGGATTTTCAACTTTTCTACATCTTACCAAATTGCTTTCCAAATGAAGGGACAATTATACCCCCAGTAGGGGTGTGGTATTTCCTCACATACTCTCTTTTACTCAGTCTTCCAACATAGCTACTGCTTAAAATCTTGTATGCTTTGTCTTATAAACTGGGAGGATCAGATGGAAAGGTGGCTCGGTGGCTTAAGGTGCTTACTATTCTTGCAGGGGACCTCAGTTTTATTTCTAGAACCCACACCAGGTAGCTAACAACCACCAGTAATTCCAGTTCCTCTTCTGGCCCTCTGGGGCAACAGCATACTTGCGGTGCACATAAATTCATGTAGGCACAAACACATACAATAAATAAAGTAAATAAATATTTAATAACAAAAAATAAGACAGCATCAGACTTGAAATTGTAACTTCATGGTCAGTGGTGTTAGTATATATTTTCTAAACCTACAAGAAAAATGTTGGAAAATGTTCTTCAACTAGCATACTAGCCTGAAAAATGGGGAAGGATCAAGGCTTTAAAAGTGTTTAAGAATCTTTGGTTTTATATTTTAAAAATAAAGGTACACTTACAAAGAGTGATTTATATATTTTTGCTAAAAAATGTTTAAAAAAAAGAAACAATTTTATTTTAGAATTTACCTTAAAAGTTTATACACCATAAAGGAATATTCTGTTAAAGGACAGGTAGAATTTGTGTATTTGTGATACATGGGGCGTGTGTGTGTATATGGGTGAGCTCTCCTGTGTGTGTGCCCGTGGATGTCAGAGGTTTTCCTCTGTCACTCTTCACCATATTTTTTAAGACAGGGTCTCTCACTGAACCTGGAGCTCACCCTTTCAGCTAGACTGGCTGGCCGCTTCCCGAGTACGGGTTAGACACATGTACACGTGTACCACTATGGGCAGCGTTTCCATGGCTCCTGGTGTTGGGAACTCATATCATCATGCTTGCACAGCAAGCACTTCCCAATGGAGCCTTCTCCCAGCCCCAGAAGTTTTAAAGCTATGGTTAGTATTTCATTTTTTGAATCAGAACATGTCTGCAGGTAAACAGACTGTAAAATGGCTTATACTTACTCACTTCTTTGAGCAGAACCAACCATCAACAGTAGAAGCTTAAAAGATACTAAACTCCAGTAAGAGGCAAACCACTTAGCTCAGCCTCACTAAGCCCAGACTGTAATTACCATATTATTTACATGTTTTTGAATTCCAAAGGTAGAAAGCTTGTTTAGTGATATCTGAGTTAAAAAGATTAATATACTACTTTAATAATTAACAGTTGATTTTACTTTTTCGTATTTGTTTATTTATTTATTTGTGGACATTAGCATAGCGTAGTGTAGGTATAGAGATGAGAGAAAGCTGGTGACAACTGATTCTCTTCTTCTACCACGTAGGTCCTATGGCTCAAACTCAAGAGTATCAGGGTCTTGGCACTAAGCCCTTTTACCTGCTGAGCCATCTTGCAGCCTTCAACAGCAGATTTTAAAATGCCTTTGTTAAGAGTAATGAAGCTTACAGTAGTACACTTCCAATTAAATGATTCACCAGTCAACTGAACAAATGCCAACATTCAGATAAAGAGCCTGCTCAAGGGAAAGTCAGTGGTATCTACTCACTACATGGAGCAGCACAGTGAGCCAGTCGTTCTTAGTCATGTGCAGGTGGACTCCTTTCATTCTAACAACCCCACGAGAAAGCCAATTCCACCATTCCCACATTATAATAAAATCTAAGATTTGTAATCTAAGACCAGATTAAACACATTCAGGAGCAGAGCCAGGATCAAAACCAAGTGACTGACAACAACACACAACTCTTAGAAAGTAACATTAAACAAAAACCTATGAAACAAGCAAAAATCCTATGATCCCATCTATAGCTGTTCAAAACCAGGCGAAACTCAGCGGCATGTCAAAGGTGAGCAGCAGTTTGCTCTTGAGAAGGAAATGGGTGGTGACCCGGAGCTTCCAGGGACCTTTGGGAAACTGCTGATGCTGTTCTTCAAAGGAAGGTCAAATGACTACTGTTCACATTGGATTCATATTCATCCAACTGGAATGAACTAGCAAACCTTATACATGAAATAAATGTACTTTAAAGTAAACTTTGTTTTTACAAACAAAGGTATGTTGTATAAAAGCTGAACTTCACCTCTTTAAAAAAAAATTCCGAAATTTATTTAAAATGCCCACTGGGATCAAATACTAGAAATGCTTAGATACTGTAACAAGTGCCCAGATAATACAGCCATTTAAATTTGGTGGAACTGTAATGACAAACCATTAAACGCCAAGGTTGTGTTCCCTACATGCCCATAAAACAGTCCTTAAAGCATTCCTTAAACCGATTTAAAAAGAAAAAAATCTGTAAATAAATGAAGCCAAATTTAAGTTCTGAAATTCATTAACAAAGGCCTTTAGTTACTCTGTGATCTGAAGCCTAAACCTTAAATCTTCTTTGTGCAGAGCCTGGTAACAAGGCAAAGACAATCTGTTTTTCAAAGCTGTGCCTTACCTTTTATACCTCACTCCAGGGTTTTCATCCAGAGTGGCACACACTGTCACTATCTGCTCAGCCATTGCTTCCATGATTGCTTCTTTTGTGCTGGCATTACTAGGGTCTGGACTGTAACAGTAATAGAATGCGTCTGGTACATCAAGAGTATAAACCTAAGTTAGGCCAAAAAAAGTTACACTGTCAATCTAGAGACTTAATTCTAAAAATGTATCAAGAAAAATACAGCTGTGACTTGAGACATTAAAGGACAAACGCTCACAAACTGTTTCTTGAAACACTGGCTTTACTCAAATCTCACTGTCTACATCATCTTTCACCTCTTAACCCTTTTCTCCCGACAGTTTTGTAGATTTACTGTGTAAGGTTTATAAAGCCCATTTCCTGACTTTTTATAAAGCAAGAAATATACTGTCACACTGTTTAGGCCACTGAAAGTTTAGATTTTCCTGTTGTACTCAGCTGAACCTAATCCTAATTGGCACAACTTTTAAATACTTTGTATCTTTCATAGTTCTCAAATGAGAATAGACTATTTATTGTGCTCATCATTTCACAGAACACTGCCTTGAATCTAGCAGCCAATCTTTAGTTGGTCTACCTTCCTAAGGCTGCGACCTTTAATACAGTTCACGTTGTGGTGAACCTTCAACCATAAAATTATTTTCATTGCTACTTCACAACTGTAATTTTGCTACTGTTATGAACTATAATGTAAATATCTGATGTGCAGACTTAAGCGACCCTGTGAAGAGGTTGTTCAACCCCCGCAGGGGTTGCAACCTACAGACCCACTGGTCTGGGGTCTCACTATGTGGGCCAGGCTTGCTTTGCATTTGTGATCCTATCACCTTTGCCTCCCCAGTGCTGGTATTGCAGGCATGCTCCATCATGCCCTGCCCTGAAATGATAGTATGAATAAATGCTCAGGTAAGTCTCGGCTCCTAGCGTAAAGCACTTAGTAGTATTTCACATGTACTTCAGTACTGTCAGTGGTTACTATCATCACCATTCCTTTATTAGCCAAAGTTTCATCAACTGTGCCAAAGACAAAACAAATGAACAGCCTTAATTTTATAGTTACACTATATGGTATCAAGTATTTGAAAACTTTGTTTAAATATCACAAAGGATTACAAAAGCTAAAAAAAAAAATCTCTAAATTTCTTAATCTGGTGGTGCTGAAACTTAACAGACACAGGATTTGGTGCCAGATAAGAAATCCAAGCCCCTCTTTTCATGATTAATATTGAATTCCAATTTTTGTTTATGTTTCTCCATTAATCATGGAAATGTTTACTTGGAGATTACATACAAAATTTGCCAAGTATATATATAAAACATCTTTAGGCCATGCTTTAGTAACAAGCTCATAAAACTAATTCTGAAAGTCCATTATGAACAAAACTTAAGAAATAAAAATTCCCAGTACCTGAGATTCATGTGGAATAAAGGAAATGTTTATTTCTTTACATCTTCTTATTGACTTGGAGCAAGATGCCTTAATCTTGTTAAAGAGACTGTCAGGGCAAACTGAGGGAGGAAAAAGCATAAGACCATCTGAATCTTTATCCTTTCGAATAAACCATCCCAACAGTCAAGAATATTTTTATATACAATGACTAGATTTTGTAAATCAAACTACTCTGCAGACAAAGATGATTGACTACAAGGCATCAAGCAGACGGGAAAGTAACAGTCCATCCTGTTGTGTGCCCCCCACCCCACCCCACCCAGGGCAGGGCTTCTCTGTGTAGCCCTGGCTGTCCTGGAACTCTCGCTGTTGACCAGGCTGGCTCTGCTCCTGGGTACTGGGATCAAAGGTGTGTGCCACTACCACCCAGCTTCAGACTTCTTACTGAAATAGTTACACAACACAATATAAAACACATCTCAGGGCTTCTTTCCTCTCTTCTGCTTTCTATGTAAATGTATATCATGGGAAAAAATGATAGCTCTCCCTCCTCCAAAATATGCCAAATAGCTATTTTCTTTGGTCCCTTCCCTACAGCTTATTTTTGATAACATAATAATCCCCAGTTGAAATTTTGATTAAAGTTCCAAACTACTCATACACGTAAACTAAAAAGCAGACACTCTAAAATTAACAGGATGTTAAACAATGAGGTAGTAACTTTAGAGAGGTACTTACAGTCAGTGAAGTATATATACGCTGCTTTATACTTGTTCTCAGATTTACTTCCAAAATCTCGCAAGAAACAATCTACAGACTTAAAAAGGAGTTAGATGTTAACACACACTTCATTAAGTACTGATTTAAATATGCTAGCTTAGAAGTAACTAAGGTTATTTTATTTCAATAAAATAAGCCCTTATTGGCTAAAAGTTTAACTTATAAACTGATTTTTAAAGGTAACCACTGGTTACCTTTACTCCAACCAGTGATCGCTGTTAAGGCAGTAGAGGGTGAGAAGGTAATATGAAAACACAGGGGTTATCATTGGTCTAGGACAGAAGCAGACGACACTACTAGATGAGAACAGATCAAGGAACTGAGAAGCCAATTACTGGCAGTATCAAAAACGAAACAGCCAAGATTTATCACTGGAGAAGTGTTAAAAAAGAGTGTTAGTAAGTAAGGAGGTAAAGCTGCTGAGACATCACAATAAAAGACTGAGAGCCTGGTAGACACAAGGAGGAAGACTAGCAGGTATTAGCAGAATATGCCTTACTGCGGTAGTTTTAAAAAGAAAGATATCAGGGGCTGGAGAGACTGTTCAACGGTCTTAAGCACAGCTAACTCTTGCAGAAGACCTGGGTTCGGGTCCAGCACCCACATGGCTATCACAACTGTCCTTAACCTCAGTTCCAGGGAATCTGATGCCCTCTTCTGGCTCTGTAGACACTATGAATGCATGTGGTACTTACACAAACATACAGGCAAACATACATGCACATAAAATAAAAATAAGTGATTTAAAAAAAAAAGACTTATTTGTCTATATTCCCATCTCAACGGAAGCTATGTGAATCACAAATTATGCAAAGAAACTACCATTTTATATCATTATTAAAAAATAATCATTTGAGTGGGAAAATGAAGACAGCAAATTAATTATTTTCTCCCCTCCATCTGATTCCTCTTCTCTTGCAAAACTACATTTCTGTAAAAAGCACACAGACCTTTCCATAAGTCTTTGATATTTCCCTTTTTGCCTTAGAGATATTTCATTTGATGTTATAGACCTTTAATTCAAATTTCTTTTAATTTAAATTTAATGCGCCCTCTCTTCCCATCAGCTTCCCATAGTAAGCAATGGCACCCTGAGCTCTAGGGATCATCTCAGGAGCTATGTGAGACTCTTCTGCTGTGCTACTCTTCTGCTCAGGCTGGCAAACTCTTCAAGCAGTTAATTCCCTCGCTGGATGATTTGTTTCACCCAACTTCTCTCTGGCAGCTAGACCTCTTTAGACCGAACTTCTCTCTGGCAGCTAGACCTCGTTAGCCGTGTGGGGCTGGTTGCTTTTCTTTATCAATCAGGTAGGACTTAGGTTTAGCTGTGGGAAGATCCTAAATACAATCACTTCCACAAGAGTAGGAAGGCAAAAAAGTTTCTCTTCCCAAGGGCAAACCACCACAGCAAAGCACACAAACCAGTAAGGTCCTGCTGACCTCAGCTGACCTCCCCTTGAGACTCTCCAGAGCTCCTCCAGTCAACCTTCCTGAAATCTGTCTGTGATTCTCATATGGGAACCCTGACACTCGTCAGGGACTCCCTCAGCCCACAGGGGAACAAATCTCACGATATGGGATAATCTCCCAAAGACTCCAAAGCCTCACTTGCACACAGAGGGCTATAGGCCCAGCACTGACTCCAGGTGAGAATAACTGAAGTACGTACAAGGGTCACAGTCAGGTACTGCCTTTCCAAATCTTCTTCTTTCCTGAATACATAGTTTTGTATACTTCGTTTGTCACTGAATATTAAAAATGAATTCCTAAGTCATTACATTCACACAAACCTTATTTTTAATGGCCGTATGGTCCTGCATACTACTTTTTATCAATTCTGAAAATTGAATCAATTTATTCCTATCATCTTAGCTTATTTATTCCTTACTCCTTATTTATCCCTTACTATAAACTCCAAACAGTACATTTTACAAAGCTTCTTGAAAATGGCAAATCATGTTCCAAAAAGGCTGTTAGCAATCTCTAGCCCACTGTCAGTATAAGAGCGTATGACAGATTTTGCTTCACTAACCATGAATGGCTAGAAAAAACTAAGTATGTGTGTGTACGCAAAAAACATTTTGACAATTTGCTAGGCGAAAAGTAGTATCTGTTTTTCATTTCCTTTCCTTTCTTTCTAAAGACAGGATCAAACACCCCCCTGCATCTGCCTCCCAAGTGCTGGAATTAAAGTCATGAGCCACTACGCTCAGCTAAACATGGTGTTTTTAGGTTGCATTTTTTTTCCAGTCATGATTTTTTTTTCTTGTAGTACTGTATCATGGAGAAACTATAAAATATTTTTTAAAAAGTCCACTCTGTTCCCAGCACTCAATATGCAGATATTTATTCTGTTTGCTTGTTTCCCTAATGTCAACAGAGTTAGAAGTGGGAATGAAAAGAAGGTGTTGGAAATGCATTCTCAGACATTACAGAGAGCTGCATGGGTGATCATGCCTATAATCTTAGTATTCCAGAGGCGGAGCCAGTCTGTGAGTCTGTGAGTTCAAGGTCAGCCTAAACTATAAATAGTGACTTCCAGGCCATCCTAGGACACATAGTGAGAATCTTAACTCAAAAAAAAAAAAAAATTATTCAGAAAAAAAGAATTCAATACTGCATGTTTCTAAGTTTGGCTTAAACAGCCAATCAAGTCATATTGTCAAAAAAAAAAAAAAAAACTGAAAAAATTTGTTTGACATAAAAACACATTTATACACATATAAATCTATACATATACATGTATACTACAGGAAAATCACTAAGATAAACAAGTGCCTTGTTGGTCAAGCTGGAGAGGTAGCTCAGATGTTAAGAGTGCTTACAAGTTCTTGAGAGGGCCCAGCACCCATAGGCTGGGGGGCTCACAATGGCCTGTAACTCCAGTTCCAGAGGATCTGATGCCCTCCTCTGGCCTCCATGGGCACCAGGCACACATATGATGCACATACATACATAAAGGCAAAACACTCATATTCTTGTTTTTTAAAATATTTTTTAAAACACTTATTCATATTTCCTCCTGCTTCTTATTTATATTTCCTCCCCCTTCTGAAATTATGGGTCAACAGGAGCTATGTGAATGCCAAATTCTACAAAGAAACTATCACACAGAAAAGCAGAAACACTAGCATATACACAAAATAAAAATCAATTAAGACCAGGCATCAATGAGTCTTGTACAAGGTAAGCATATACTCTAACACTGAGCTATAACCCCAGCCCAGAAACTCACTCTCAAGACTGGAAATACTCACTTTTGATGTTGGAGAGATAAAATAAAGAGCTTTCATTTGTCTGACAGGTTCACGATTCTTATAAATATTCTCTACAACTGACAACAACAAAAAAGTCATTTAATAGAATAAAAGTTTAAAATTTTAAAACAAACTTCATTGTATCTTCCATTTATGATAATAATAAACACACACACACACACACACAAACACCCACACACACACACACGGCTTACTTTTTTAATTTGACAAATAAGTAAGTCTCCCCTCCCCCTCAAAAAAAACTTCTCTGAGACTATATGTGGAATTGTGTTAGTGTGAAAATAAAAGACAAAGCAGTCATTTTATAGGCAGGCCTACCAGATTACAGCACAAGTGATCAATATGCCAGGAAAAAACAAGAAATGCATTTGAAAGTAAAATAATTCTTGGGGCCAGTGAGATGGCTCAGCAAGTAAGAGAAAAGAACCTACTGCAAAGTCTGATGTCCTAAGTTCAGTCCCCAGGGTCCCCAGAGCAGACAGAAAGAACAAACTCCGGCAGATTGTCCTGTGACTTCCACATGTGCAACACACACACACACACACACACACACACACCACTTACTATAATAGCAAACACAAAGAGAAAACTGCAATAGTTGAGAAATTATTTTATGCACAAATATCAACACATGAATATTCTGTGGCCAGGATTTTTGGAGAATACTGGCTTTCCTTCCACATCTCACAGGGAGTGACAAATCTGTTAGACTAGGGCCCTAAAAGAGAAAACACAACACCCTTGAAAGCACAATATCTCTAAGTGTTCATGAGTGGCAGTGCTTACCAGTTATACCCTCTTCTAGAAGGTCTGTCATTTTGCAACATGATGACAAAAGCTTAGTGGTAAATTCGTCTAACAGCATTATCTTAAAACAAAATAAATTAAGAAAGAGTATAAACATCTGGTTGTCAAGAATTAACAAAAAACAGGATTTTAGTAATTCCTCTTTTAAGAGGTTGTATGATCTGATTTACTTTCTCAATACACATACATGTAAATATTACATACAAATAAGGAAATAGAAATATTTCTATTGTTCATTTTAAATATAACTAATGTTTAACATCAAATTTTCCAAAAATGTAATTGACATTTATAGAATTATTTACAGAATTGAACAGAAGCACTGTTCAAACACTGGTAGTACAATGTATTACTGTCCCCAACACAAATACAAGAGGCAAGATAAGGCCTGAAAGTGAAGAGCACAGCTCCAGGCCTACGTCTTTACAGAAGCATCCTAAGCACAATATTCTGAAGCCCTCCACGAAAGAGCAAATTACACAACTTCTACCTTCCATTCGCCTTCTTTCCGGCAATCATCGAATACTGCTGTTTTTATCTCTGTTAAGAAAAACAAAAAACAAAACAAAACAAAAGTTTAGTAATCCAAAGCAGTAACTAGAAATGTAGGACTATGTAAAAGGTTCATGATGGCATGGTACCCAAATCCCCAGTAATAGGATGGCAGAAGCAGAAGGATCAGGAGTTCAAAATTATCACCACCAACATAGAGTTGGAGGCCAGCCTGGGCTACATGAAACCCTATCTCAAAACAAACCTTAACAAAGCAAAACAAAGCAATGGTGGTGGAGGAAACGCTCAGTCAGTGGAGTACATAATGTGCAAGCACAAGGAACTGATTCTGGTTCTGAACATTTGTGTAAAAAGCCAGCTGTGGGGGAGTGTTCACTCAAGTACTGGGAATGGGGTGGGAAACAGACAAGGGAGGGGGGTGTCCCTGGAACTCACTGGCTCAAAACATAAGGTGGAAAACACCTGACCTCAACCTCTGGCCTCTATCCATGTTCATTATGTGCATACACACCCATCAAGAAAAAAAAAAAAACAGAAAAAGAAAGAGAGACGTCAGTAAAGTCGATTATATATTGCTTACTAGGTAGATGATGTTATATGAGAATAACAGTAAAAATCCCGAAGCATTTAACTGTAATTAAGTCAGAAAGCAAGTGTTTCTACCATACAATAGGCAAGCATGAAGGTTATTTTAAGGCAGAGCTCAGACACTGAAAGACTGCGTCCTTCCTGAGCCAGCTTACATATGCACAGGCTGGAAACTGAAGACACTGCATGTTCTTACGGTTATTCTGGTTTTCTGAGAAGCTAATGCTGCTGGAGCAGAGGTCATGGCATTAGTCTTTGAAACCTTCTACCTGTTCTGCCCTAGATGACAGGAATCCACGTGACCATGGAGTACTTGAAATAGAGCTAGTGGTAGCCAGGGACACTGGCTCATGCCTGTAAAATTTTGGCACTTGGAAGGCTGTGCAGGAGAATTGCTGTGAGTTCTTAGGCCACAGAGTGAGTGAGAACTGCCCCCCCAAAAAAACAAAAGCAAAAACAAAAACCACTTGAAATGAAATGTGGAAAGCTCTGTAAGAAAGAAAATAACTCAAAAGATAGGGCTGCAGTGTAACTCAAGGGCAGAGCACAGGCTTAGCATGTGTGAAGCCCTGGGTTTGACTCCTAGCACCACCAAAAGAAAAATGAAAAAAGACTTTGAAGTTTTAAAAAAGGGGAAATATAAAATATCCTATGAATTTTCCCCCTTACCTTATGAATTTTTATATTACATTGAATATTTTGAATATATCAGGTTAAATAAAATATATTTACAATTAATTTCATCTATTTCTATTATATTGTTAATTTGGTTACTACAAAATTTTAAGTTTCTTCACCCAGCTTGCATTATAGTTTTACTGTACAGAAAAGTACAGCCCAAGATGCTAAAGATAACTGCATGGTCAGTGCTAACATCCTAAAAATAAGTAATCACTGATTTGTGGATGGAGAGATCGGGAGCACTTATAGAAAGTGATAGGATCACAGATAACCCATGTTGAGAGTGGACTGGAAGGAAATCAGCTAATATTACAAAAACTTAAAAGACGTGTCCTTTACATACTAATACAATGAAGATATTTGACCTTTTCTTCAGCAACCTAACATGGACCCCAAGACTCAATCTTCCACGTTTGCTCTGCCTACTCCATCCTTATCCTCAGAGAATACGTTCCCCACTGAGGTTTCAGCCATCATTAGTCCTTCAGTTTTTGAGTCTTACAGCCCATTCATTCATTTAATCACACAATACAGATTTAAGTTCGTACACACCTCAAGTTAACATACTTCCACATAAACTGCTCTAATTTCATTTCTGTAAGTTTTATCATTGTTTTCTTAGTTGTAACTAAAATAGCTTTTGGTTATTTTCTCCCTCTCTCACATTCAGTCATTAGACATTATTGATTGTTCCTTGGCACCTGGCCATTACTTTTACTGTCACTGACATAAACAATACCCTGATTCCTACTGTCTTTCACTATCAGTGCGATAGTCTCCTATCTTCCTTTGCTGTTTTCTACCTCTAATTCCTTTGTCCTCAATTTTCATGCTCCTGTTAGTCACCTTCCTGAAACATAACCCATGGTTGACAACAATATCCACCTCAAAAGGCCCTCAAATGCTCACTCTGCCCACTGAAGAAAACCTAAACTCTACCCTTCAAGACTACCCTTCTCACCGACTGACTCGCTAAGCTGATCTTCCACTGGCTCAAATCTACCCACAAGCGACCCAGCAATGCCAACTACCACCTGTTCTAACTTGGTTTCTCTGAGGTACAAAATGAAATAAATGTGTAAATGCAACACCAAAGATGGAACCAGTAAAGGGAGGGAAGCGAGAACTACCACAGTACAACACGAACAACGCCAACAGTACGCTCGCAGATGACCTTAAGTCACAAAGAAACTGTTGAAAACATGATAACAATCTATTAGAAATAAGAAATAATCTATGAGTGACGAGAGTTTCAAAGAAAGGCACTAAAACTAAACAATGTGGAAATCATAATGAAGGGAATAAGATGGAAAACCTGCCAGTCCTAAGAGACCTCTACTTTGACTGGAAAAGGTAACTGTTTTCTAGCCGCTCTGCCTCATCTTAATCCACCTACATCCTGATCTCTATTTCAGCTCCCTTTTCTCCTTTGTATACCGTCACATCTCCAAATGTCTACCAGACGCCAAGCTAGCACTTAAAATCACCATATTATAACTCGGAACCGTTTCTTTCCCCTCAGACTCATCTTTTTTCTCTTCATCAATAAACAGTGACATCATTAGTCTCCTGGACCAGAAAGTCCAGTTTAGGATGAAGCTAGCTCCCAACTCACTGCTCTCCTGTCCATCTTCTCTTTATCTCCTTTCCTACAGTTCCAACCTTCTCTCCTACCAACGTGACCTAACTACAGTCTTACTGGCTCCTACTCCAGTTAATTTCTCAAAGGCATATCCTCTCTCCTTTTATGACTGTTTTGGTTTTAATAATCAAATTATTACAAAAAAGGTTCGGCATATACATATTATTCTGTTACTACCCTCCCTATTAAAGATGTATCATGGATAGCACCATATAAATAAAATATGAACACAAAAATAACTTATTCTTTTTAATAACTTTAGTAGATTTTTTAATAACTAAAAAGAATACAGACATACTATATTTATTCAACTATTCTCCTATGTACCAAGTTACCATTTTGCTTCCATTTTTGCTACTATACAATTGCGTTGAGGATCTTTAAGTAGGGGCTAGAGAGATGGCTCAGCAGTCAGAGACCTTACTTCTCTTCCAGAGGACCCTGGTTCAGTTCCTAGCACCTACATAGAGGTTTATAACCATCTGTATCTTTCAGTTCCAGGGAACCCAGCACCCTCTTCTGACCTCCACAGGCACCAGGCAAGCATGCAACGCACTTACATGCATGCAAGCAAACCATGCATACACTTAAATTCTTTTTTTTTAATCTTTAAGTGTGGGTGGGTAAGATGGCTAGTGGGTAAAGTCACCTGATGTCAAATCCGGTGACCTAAGTTCAATCCCTGGAACTCACAAGTACTGCAGGTTGTCTTCTGACCTCCACACATGTGCCACAGTATATGCACAAGCATATGTATATGCACACAAAATACACTTTTTAAAAATATAATACAAAAATCTTTTGAGAAAATAATTTTTAAGTATGTTTGTATGTATGTTTATTTATATCACCTCTACTTATGGAAAGGCCTATGGTGGGATTGCTAGAATCACATAGTACTGTCTCTTGTCTCATTAAATGTCACCAGTAGCTTTCTCAACAATAATTAGCTTTCTCTAATTATTAATATTCCCACCGACAAGCTTTCCAATTGCTACATGACATTAATCACCTGATTCTGTTAATATGATTAGTTACAGGGGTAACTAGTCTTAATTTGCATTTTTCCAAGTCAAAAAAGCTGCTTCTTTATTTCCTCTGCTCATGTTTCTACTGGGCCATTATCTTTTACTAATCAGTTTGTAGGTATTCTCTATACATTTTGCAGGCATTCTCTACACACATTAAGTCTGATTGATATTTTCTTCAATTCTGTATGTTTAGTTCAAAAAGTATATGAAACTAGAACCTATGAAAACTAAGGAGTGTTGCAAGAACTAAATACAAAGGCAGGGCTGGGGATGAAGCTCAGTGACAGAGGTCTTATTTGTCTAGCACATGGAAGGCCCTGGGTTTAGTTCCAGTAACACAGACACAGCCCCCCCCCAATATATACAACAGCAAATACAAATATAAAAGCCAAAAAAGCTCATGTATGTATGTGAAAATCTAATGAAGAGTTTGGAGGATTCTCTCTTAAACAAATAAAATTACTGAGCGATAACATAAGTTAGGAGAGTGTTCACTATGCAGAAGTAGGATTTGCATTCTGAAATCAAAGAGTGGCTTAGAAACATTCTATAGATTGAATTGGGTGGTAGTTACATGAGCAAAAATATCATCTAATTGTACATTTAACATTAGTATAACTTAGCATTACACTTAATTAAATGACACTTAAAGGTCATTTTCCTTCAAAATAGGAACCAGAAATGGCTTCCTTTTGGCACTAATGGAATAAAAAAAATGTTGATGTCTGCTATTTGAGAAGGGGAAAGTTATCTTTACTGATTCTCCACTGCCCAGAGAATGTCTAAGCCATTTACCAACATTTACAACTCTTCAGAACTGGCTCCAACCTACCTTTTGGTCCATACCCCACCCCCATCCTTTGTAACAAACGCTGTGTGTGGTGTATGTAAGAATGCATGCTGGTGTGTGTACATGTGGAAAGGGGCTGGAAGTCAACACTGAGTGTCTTACTCCATCACTCCTAGTCTTATTTTTTGACCCAGGGTCTCTCACTGAACAAGAAACTCATCAATCTGGCTAGACTGGCTGACTATGCTGCCATGTCTGACTTTTGTGAGTGATGGAGATTCAAACTTAGGTCTTCAAGCTTTCGAGGCAGTTTATCAACTAATCCAACACTCCATTCCCTCATCTTTTAAAGGAGTCTTAAGGTAGTTCCCAATGGCTGACTGTTTCTTGTGTTTTAGGTCTGAGAAATGTCACCTAATCAGATTCACCTATTTAGTGTAGCCTCTCTCCCTGGGTATCACAAACTGAAATAATCATGAACTCTCAGTTTTCTGCTTTATGTTCTATTAGTCCCCGCTTGAAAGCAAACCTGAAGAGCATTGAGAACTTTCCCATTGGAATTCAATGCTGTATAAATGGAGTCTTTGAGGCAGGAATAGGGGAAATTTTATGAAACAGTTATTTCTTTTTAAAAAATCATCACCTATCACATTCTGCTGGGGACTGTTAAGAATTTAGAGCCCTACGGGTTGGTGAGAGGGCTCAGCTGGTAAAGTGCCTATCAAAAGTATGAGAACCTGAGTTTGGGTTCACAGAACACATAAAAGTCAGGTATGGTGGCACAGTCTGTAGCCTCAGTTCTGGAAAGGTAGAAACAAGTGGATCCTCATAAGTGACCAGCCAGTCTAGTCAAGGGAGCTCCAGATTCATTGAGAGACTTTGTCTCACAAGATAGAGAGCACTAGAAAAGACATCTGACACTGGGCTCTGCAAGCAAGCATAGGGGCACTAGAATTTGCCTACATGCAGACACACAAATTTAAAGGCCTGTGAGATAAAACAGTGGATCTACTCTCTAAAAGCTCCTCGAAAGACTAACTGTAAATGGTAGCTCATGCTTGTAACCTCAACACCCAGAAGGCAGGAGAACTATTGCAAATTCCAGGCCAGCCTGGGATACAGAGACCTGTCTAAAAACAAAACAAGGAAATAAAAGGCAAAGTAAAGTAAAGCAAAAGGTATTCCTCTTAGGCGGTAGTGAGAGGGGCAAACTACATGCTAAAACAAAGGAGGATGGGTGAAAATAAAAAGCAGAAGCCCATCTGAACTAAGACTTAAAGGCTAAAATTTGAGACAGTTAAAAAAAAAAGGGATGGTGGTGTAAAAAAAAAAAACAGAGGAATAGGCCATCAAGATAAGATTGGACGTTAAAATACTGCAATAAGAATAGACAGTATGGGATTGGGTGAGTCACTATTATATGACAAGGGAGACTGGAGCTAGGTAATAGTCAATAGTAGACTGAAACGAACTTCAAGCAACTGGGCACCTCTGCAGGTCTTCAAGCTAGTATTATTAAAAGAAATCATTCTGGCAGCTATCTGCTGGATGGGATGGAAAGAAAGAAAAAGTCAGCAGCTCTGGAGATTGGTTAGGAGGCTAATGCAATAGACTGTGTATAAAATAAGATCCTAAATGAAGGGTTAAATTTTACAGAAGCCACAGATAGGTCAAACATTAACTCTGCATGTAGTCAAAAGGACCTGGGTGTAAATCTTTGGTGTAGACTTTATTTATTTATTTATTTATTTATTTGAGACAAGGTCTCAAAGTTCGACTAGCTTTGAATTCGCTATGTAGTTGAACTGGTATTTCTACCTCCACCTCTACGTGTTGGGATTGAGTATAGCCATGTGCCGCCATGCCTGATTCTTAGGCCTAGATTTAATTGGTCTTGTCAGGGTTCATTTTAATAGCATTATCAAGATGTAAACTGCAAACTACAGAATTTACTCACTCAAAACTGTACACTCTAATGCGTTTCAGTCATGCATCCGTAACTACATTACCACAATCGCTTTAAGAATATTTGCACTACTCTAAAAAGAAAACTCATTCCTTGAGGCTGAGTTGGTAGATTGCTCACCTAGTATGGAAAAGCCTTGGTCTCCAGTACTGAATAAAACCAGCTATGGTGGGATTTACCCATAATCCTAGCACTCAATAGGTGAAGACAGGAAAATCAGAAGTTTAAGGTCATCCTTAGCTACGCAGTTGAGTTTGAGGCCAGCCTGGGTTACATAAGACCCTGTTTCAAAAACAAAACAAAATCTCAAGTGGTGGTTCATGCTTTTAATTCCAGCACTTAAGAGGCAGAGTCAGGTGGAACTCTTTGACAGCAGTGAGTTCCAGGACAGCCAGAGAGATACACAGTGAAAACCTGTCTCAAAAAAACTAAAACCCAAGTGAAGCAACAATAACAAAAGCCAAAACAGAATCCCTATCCCTTTAATCTCATCCCTCCAGACTGGGACAGGTAAATCTCCTTCCTGTCTCTCTAGAATTGCTTGTGCTGGACATTTTTCAGGTTTGTGGTCCTTTGTGACTGGCTTTTTATTTAGCATGTTTCCAAGATGCAGTAGTATAAAATACAGCAACACATCACTTATGTTTATTGAAAAAAAATGTGTATCCATTTATACATGCATCATTCATCCACATATCAGTCTGTGGAAATGTGAGACATTTTCATTTTGTAACTGGCCATTTATCCAGCCCATATATAGATATGCTTCTGCAATAAACACTGGGTTACTATTATCATGTCTTTTGGTTGTGTTAATAGTTACACAAGTTTCAGAGAGTATTTTACAGCCTTACATCTTTTCCCTCCTATTCAGCCTGTCTGTATTTTACTCTCCATCTGGTGAGCCCGGTGTTATCCCAAGCTAACATTAAAAGGGAAACTCTGTTATCTTTATACTCTCCCTCTCGCCTAGCTTTCACACTATTGATAGCGGCATTACTAGAATTAGAATATCTTTTTCTCATAAACCCTGATATAAAGTGCCATTATAACTCAGAAATAATTTATACAACACAATTTGCCACCCATTTTTGTATGAGAGACAATGCAGACAATCTGCCTAAGTCAGCTCTCTCCTTACACCACGTGGGTCCCTGGAGATCCAATTCAGGTCCTTAGGCTTGGCAGCAAGCACCTTTACCCACTGAGCCACCACTCCGGTCCTTAAACTAAATTTTTAAAGGATAATGTTGTACTTCACAAAATCTATTCATATACTTATTTAGTACCTTCTACATGGTAAACACTATGCCTGTACTGATTTGGATTTTAATTTTATACAAGGAATCCTATAAGACAGAATTTTGTTAACAATTTTTGTTCTGTTCCTTGTTCACCAAGTTGGAGTGAGAAAACTAATAAGACGTTTCTCCTTTTCCACTACTAGACTATAATTACTTTGAACTTAGGATGCCAAACCAGAAAGGTCCTTCCGGTTTGCTGCTTTCATTGCTCCTCTAACCTGGCAGGCCTAGGTTTGGTGTGATTTTAATAAAAGTCGTGGTCGATACGGCAGAATGCCAATAACCAACAAGTAGTCTAGTTGTAACAGTGAAGGAGCAGCTTTGCTTAGACTATGCAGGGAGCTGACACTAGACAGACTTGTGCAATCCGATGACCCTTTTTTTCTCCAGAACTTTTTTTAAAAGCAAGTAGTCTTCTCTAGGAACAGCGGCAGAAAGCTCTCTAGAACAGCGAAGTCTGCACTTTTTAAGGGACAAGACACTGAAAAGCACGGTAGTAAAACCCTTGATGCTGAGACGAATGTGGACACCAAGGGGCCTCTGAAAACACAAGGACGAGGGCGGGACGCAGAAACACAGAGCTCGGATTGTGTCCGGTGGAGAGACGTCCCTGCCTGGTGGGGCGAGCGGGGACTGGGAAGCACTGTCCCCGGACAACTCAGGGACCCGGGAGGGAAAGTCGGCCTGGGGCTTCGCTGCTGAGCCCCACTGGGGTGAGCCTTAGCCGAGGCCCGGGAGAAGGCCGCGTCTGGTACCCGCCCATCCCCGGTGCTGGCACGAACCCCGACTCGCTGGGCAAGCCGGAAGGCGTCCTCCCGGGGACTTGGTCCCAAAGCAACAAGTGCCCGCGCTCCGGGAGAAGCTGCGGGGCTGCAGCGGGAAACAAGACCCGGCGCAGCAGTCCCGCGGCCAGCCCGTCTCTGCCCTGACCCGTCCGCACTCACTCCGCCACACGACGCTCTTCAGCCCCCGCTCCGTCCCTGGTGGCGCCATCTTCCCCAAGCTGTGGACCTGCAGCCGCCGCCTCCCACTCGCAACCTACTTTGGCCCTGAGAACTGGGTTCGGGGGGCGGGCCCGGAGGGAGGGCGGAGGGGGGGGAAGGGCCCTTCCCCTGCCCGGGAAGGCTCCTCCCCCTCCGCGGACCGCGCCCTCTGTTGACGTCACGCGCGTCAGCGAGCGCGCGTCGAGCCTGTGCCAGGACTGAGGCTGCGTAGTGTGGGCGGAATGCTATAAGCAGTCTGGCGCCCCCTGGCGGAAGCCTGCTGTAACTCCAAATTAAATGTCCAATTTAGCATCAGAAAGGGAAGATGTGAACTAACATAACTTATGCACTTATGCATTATGCACTTATGCACTATGAATTTATATATACGGGATATTTTCTTCTTGCATTTTAAAATTATATTTGTGTATGTGTGCATGCGTGTGTATGCCAAGGCTCGCAAGCGATGGTCAGAAGACCTCATCTTCCACTGTGTGGGTCTTGGGATTGAAGTCATCAGGCTCAAGATTCATCTCGCTGACCCAAACACAAAGGCTTTTTGCTTTACAAAGTAATTTTTCATTTAGCAAAGCGATTCATACCAGGCTATTCAGAAGCCAGATCAACTACCAAATGGAAAGTCTACTCGCCCAACTTCATTTTAGTCATTTTTCAAGATCACTGAGTGTGTTAAACTGTAAAGTAACTGCCAGTATGCAAAGAGTAAGTAGGGTTGCTTCAAGAAGGCGCCTGAAGTGAACCTTAATTCCTTCCCTGGCTTTTGAGCTGATGGGATATTACTTGACTCGATGGGAATAGCCCCAGATGTTAGTTGCACTGTGACAGATGGCATGTGTTCGGCCTGAGGATTGTCCTCTGCCTAAACTGTAGGAATTTCCTGGATCAACAACTTTTTCCATTTACCTTCTGGAGAATGGGTTGGATTTTGGAGGAGCAGATATTCCTCACTTTGGGGGCAGGTTATAGTTAAAGCTTTAGCAGGCCTCCTAATTGCAACCTAGGAATGGCTCCTGAGAAGGATATCCTTGCCTGGGGCTTGTTTAAGAAGTCCCACCCTAGTAAAGGAATAATGATAAAAGAATGAGTCACAGTTCCTTCTCCTAGGTTAACAGTCCATTCAGTGGTTCATTTATATTCTTTAATATACCCTGTATTACCATTAGTTGGTAAGGGGCCCTAGTGGAGACTGTAATACCAAATGGGTAGACCCTGTGTCCACCAGAAAATTTACAGGTTGGTTCCCAATGGTAACGGTTACCATGTGCTCCTGGGGGCCTAGTTCAAAGGAGCCTTGACTTGCTAGTTCTCCATAGCCAGGGTTGGCTTGTGCTTGCGGGGGGTTCCTACCTATTTCCATCATGAGCATTCTTCCAATGAATGGCCTATTTCTTTGCAGTAGGCTCACTGGTCCTTTTGTAAAGGTTTCCTCTTTTCATGGGATGCATGGGCAGAGCTGAAAGTGCCCGTGGTGTAGCCATGGTGGCCTTCCCCATCATCTTTTACCAAAAGATCTTCTTTGCTGTCTTTGTTGTCAAACACCTTCTGGGCTATTTCTAATAGTTCTGAGCCGTTCTTTCCTGCAAACTCATCCATCTTTTGTATCTTTGTATGTATACCAGAGGCCAACTGAGTAGCAAAGGGACAGGTTAATCGCCTTGGGATTTGCCAGGTCCTCTGGGTCTTATAGAAGTATTTAACCAACAGGTGTCCAGGAGGTGCTCCGGGAAAGCTGAAGGCGACTCTCTGGGCCCTGCTTCACATCTCTTACCTTAGATAAGTTGGCAGGTTTTCATGCTGCCTGTTTCATCCCTTCTAACAGGACCTGGTGGTACTCACCAAGTAGTACTCACCAGGAGTGACTTCCTTCTGTGGTAGGGTCCCATTATGGTCTCCATCTTGGCAGAACACATTCAACTGCCTCTAGCCTCTGGTCACTAGTCATTGAAACCATCCCAGGGAGTGCTTCAGCTGCTCTCACGAGAATCTTTTCCCTCTCTGCTGTAGTGAAGAGAGTATGGAGAATCTGCTGACAGTCGTCAGTGTGGAGAGGTGATTGAAAAAGATAGAGTCAATTCGATTGTAAAAGATAGAAATTAAGGAGTTGGAGTTAGTGCTGAAAGGAGTTCTGGATCTTCTAGTTGTAGGGATCTGAGGTGGCGAAAGGGACAGACAGGTAGTGATTGTCAGGAAAAACTGTAGGAGAGCAAGGACAGAGGGAGGCGCCCCTCCCAGAATCAGGGTCAAAGGAGGAGTTGGGAGAGCATATGGGACCCCCCCTGTGGGTGTGGGGAGGGGAAAAAGCACAGGAAGGGGCAGGGAGAGAGAAGACGGGGAGGTAGGGAAGAGCTGGAGAGGGAGAAGATGGGAAGATAGGTAAGAATTAGGTGGTGGTGTAGGGGTTCAAGTGGATGGAGGGGTGGAGTGGAGAGGGGTTGAAGCAGATGGATGGACAGAGTGAGGCCAGGGTAGACTGGAGTGGTGAAGGTAGAAGTTGATGGGAAGAGGGAAGAGGGGGTAAAGTGGTTATACAGAGGAAGGAGGGATTCTTCCTCCTGTGACTCCTGCAGAATGGTTTTCAGAGGGAGCTCCTGGGTCTCTGCTGCAGGCTCCCAAAGGGCCCACCTGCCAACAATCAGGGCTTTGCCACCTTGCCCATTGAGGACCATTCAAACCTTTATCCAGGGGCAGGTTGGAAGTTGCTTCAGCCCAAGGCAAGCTGTATCCAATCTGATCTGGGTGGCTGGCTTACTGAGGGTGACATTCACCACCACCCAAGCTATCTGAGAATCAAAAGTGCCCTTAGGGGGCCAGTTGAGCCATTCAGTTTCACAGAATATTTGGAGGTATCACTGGTGATAGGATAATCATAATCCTCCTTGATTATAGGTGGGCAAAGTTTGTCAAAATTCTTTAGAACACAGGCTAGTGGGCTTTTAGTCTTGCTAGTCTTTTTACCCATACTGTTCAGTTGTCCCAAGTCCAAGATAAATCAATTAACACAGAACACAGAAAGTATAGGGAATGGAGAATGTAACAATGAAACTGACCACAAGACAAACAGAACACAAAACCAGCCCAAAAACCTCAGGTGGACACGTGGCCATCTCACTTTTTGCCCTGGACAGGAGAGTATTGGGTCATGTCAGATTCCTCCTTGTTCCAGATAGGGATCCCAGCAAAACCAAATGTCACAGAAAATTACTGTGATTCACCAGGGAGCCCTCTGTAGATGCTTGCTGTTTTCCTCAGCATGACAGTGCACTCTGATAGTACAAGAAAGCAAAAACACGCCTCAGAGCCTTAAAACATCTCAAGGTGTAGACTTCCTAAGATAGCCCCTCAGCCCCAGAGTCCCCGAGTGAAGGTCCAGCTTTAGAATTTGGGTGGGTGGTCTTATCTTGCTAGGGCCTCCAGAAAATATTAATCCCACCAGCAAGAATAAGACCACTATCACAATTTTTGAGCCAAATTTGAAGCAAGCTTAATTTTATTCAGGCATCAGACTGCTGGCCATCAACTGTCTCCTAAGTTAGGTTAAAGAAAGCAGTGCTGAGCCCCTTTCTCAGGGCCCTTTTAAGTAGTAAAATCACAAGTAGTTGCAAAGGAGGTTTACAGAAGCGAGATGATGAGGTAGTTAAGTACAGAAATATCTCAAAAAAATAAAAAAAATCATCATCATGTGGTCACTGATTAGGGAGGGGCAGGGTATACTCAAAAACAAGTGAAAGTCATGGGTTGTGCCGGCTCAGGTTGCAGGAAACAGACACTCAGGACTTATAGTAAATGGAATCTTATTTTTAACAATGCAACAAAATGGGTCCTGCCTTCAAAATGGAGTCAGATAGGTTCCTCAGTATCCTGTAGCAGCAGAAAGAGGGTTGGAAAATTGGATGCTTTAAATCCAGATGTGGTGACCCAAATCTGCAATCTCAGTACACTGAAAGCAGGAAGACCAGGAGTTCAAGGTCATTCTTGGCTACATATCCAGGTACAGGCTAACCAGGACCAGAGAGACCTTGCTCCTCCCCTCCAAATAAATGAACCAAGAAAACAATCATCTGTTACTCTAGCTTGTGCAAAAGAATGCATGGAGGAGATTATCAATGTTTTAAGACCCAAAATTTTTGTTGAAAGCTGATTAACAGGAATGATTAGAGCTCAGACTAAGACAATTTAGGCAGCAGCCTACTTGATGGTTATCCTGGGACCTGAAAGCAAAGCAGCCAATCAGCTCAGTTGCTGAGGGCCCTGACAACCATTATTTACACTTGCAGATGTAAACTTTTCTACAAGATTTTGCAAGGAGTCGATAGTTTCCAAGATTCGAACTGGTTATACAATGGAAATAGTGAGTACTATTTAAGTGTTTAGTGTACACCATGCACTAGACAGAGCGGATTATCTCTTTGATCCTCAAGCAATTCACAGAAATACCGAGCTGACTTGATGCTATTAATTGCCAAGGGTTCATGATGAGTGCTGTGGTGTGCAGGAAGGATCAGCTTGCCCTACACAGAAAACAAAGGAACAGGAAGGGGGCAGGGGGGTACAACAGGAGTGTTTTTTCTGTTTGAGCCTTAGTTCCCTTTAAACCTCCTTTGAATTGATTTGGTTGCTCACAGTTTTAAATATATGCACCATTATTTCCACTCTCTTTTCAAATTTAAATCAAGTTCTGCTAAGTATGCATAATAGGGTGGAGTCTGACCCATAAGAAAACCCGAAGGGAGCGAACCTTTCTGGAGATCCCCTGGAATGGGGGGGGGGGGGTGTGTCAAACCGAGAGGAGTAAGGTGGGTGAGATACCCTGTGTGTACCCTTCAAGTCTGATTCCTTCCAACAGTGTGGATTCAAACCAGTTGCATCACACCTGTGTGTGATACATTACTTCTGTGTGTGTGTGTGTGTGTGTGTGTGTGTGTGTGTGTGGGGAGCATGTGTGTGCAGAATCCACAGGCCAATGTCAGGTGCCTTCTTCCACCTTTATTTTTTGAAGTAAGGTCTTATTAAACGTGGATCTTGTTTATTTGGAATAGACGGTTTGATCAGCAGTCACAGTGATCCTCCTGTCTCCACCTCTCTAGGACGGATTGCAGGCACACATCATCATGCCCAACTTTTGCCCAGCTTTTGATCCAAACTCAGGTCCTTACTCAGCAAATACTTGACTTAGCTCCTCGGCCCTTGAATACTTATCTAAAACCTTGCAAAACCCAGCGAGATGTCAGTCTTTATTGCCTTTTTACAAATGAGAAAAGTGAGGCTGAGAAAGATTAAGTACTTCAAAACTTTCAGGATGAGTGAGGATCTGGAGCAATCTGGCTCCAAGACCATAATCACCCCTTCTCTTGGGTCCTATTGTCTGCCTCCCAGGTCCCCTAGTTTTGCATAATCTCCCCAAACTGTTTCTCCAGATCTCCTCTAGTTGGCTCTTCTACACAGATTAAAAAGAGTGTTTGGATTCATCGAATATGACACAGCAGAATGAAGGCAAAACACACCAACGCTGGCCAGAGATGAAAAGCTGCACAGGTCAGAAAGCAGTTAAGCAAACAAAATAGCTTGAATTTCGGGCACTGAAATCATAGCAGGTCGTTCATCCTTTATTCCATTTCCCTTTCTCCCATGCTGGTCTTTTTCTCTAGCAACTGATAGATTTATCATTATAACCTAGTGAAATACTTTCCATAAACAAAACATTGATCTGCAGGTGTAAGCAATTGCACTCCTGATGTGACTCCCTGAAGTGTTCCCACTGGTGAGCTGTGTGACGGTGGGGGAGTGTCTCGACTTTTCTGCACCCCCCCCCTCCCGTGGAAAGAGGATGATGTTCTTACCTAGCTTGTGGGTTGTTATGGAAGTGAAAGAATGTGCAGAAAGCTCTTGCAGTGTGTGGTCTGTGCCTTGCACATATTTAAGTAAATCAAGTAAGTAAACATTAATTTTGCCCTTGCCCAGTGTGGACCAATTTGCCTGTTGTGGAATTCTGGCCTGCACATCTTAGCATTAGGCACATAGTTAAGCGGATGGGGCTGTTTTCTTGCTCTGGTCGTTGAGAACAGAGTTCCTGGCCTTCCATTTGGCCTAAGCTGTTTGTCTCTTCCAGTCAGCCATAGACCCAACCTGAGGCACCGTTCTGAAGGTACTTTGTCAACTGAGTGTAGCACATCTCACACCGTGAGGACCAGCGCTCCCTAGTGGTGGCGGCACTGATCTCCAAGCTCCACTTCCCCTAAAACCCTTGCTTTCCCAGAGATTCCCTGGGAGAAGCCAGTGTTCAGACCC
The DNA here is from genome assembly GCA_026225945.1 of Cricetomys ansorgei. NCBI lineage: Eukaryota > Metazoa > Chordata > Mammalia > Rodentia > Nesomyidae > Cricetomys > Cricetomys ansorgei. Next base: position 21,659,186 of record JAMJFZ010001038.1, on the reverse strand, counting down.
TGACCAATCAGAGAGACCCCCTAGCCACTGCCTGTTTCTTTTAAAAGGCCCACGTGGCCACATTGGAGGTTGCCATGTATTTTTGTAATTGGCTGAGCCTGGCATGCCAGAATGTTCTCAGCAGAAATAAAATAAACTACTTTGTTTGGCCACATAGTTCTCTCAGTGTCTATTTGAGCCATTTTGAGGACCCAACAAGGGTGCCAACACATGGTTCCACTTCTCTACCACCTATGCTCCCCACTCCCACCCGGACCCGGGCATGGACCTCCCATGGACACTGGCTCACCCGCCTCCCTCACAGGCCACAGCTCTGCACCTCCTCAGCTTCCCATCACTGAAATCTTCTTTCAAAAAAGAACTCACCAAGGCAAGCCCAGGAAGTTCCCCGAACTTCTGCTTGTCAGAATCATTTGGTGAGCATGTAATAAACACAAAACCCAACAACTACTTCCAGGTCTGGCCTCATACCTGATTAATTTAAGCCTCCAGAGTCACAGCTGGGAATCTACATGAAGAAGTGCTGTTCCCTGACTGGTATACAGAAACAAAAGGAGAAAGGAGACCTATGGAATGGGGCAAGGGAGGATTATTGGGGGTGAACATAAGCTAAGTATAGTAATATACATGTAAAATATTCATAATGAAGCGTATGTTGTTCATTAACAGAAATTCATTAATTAAAATACATGAATTAAAAATTTGTTAGGAGGTCTCTTTACATAGCCCTGGCTGCTCTGCAACTCATTATGTAGTACAGGCTGGCTTCGAACTCACAGAGTTCACCTGCCTCTGTCTCCTAAGGGCTGGGATTAAAGGCATATACCACATTGCCCAGCTTAAAAAAAATTTTTTTTTCTTTAGGACAGGGTCTCACCATTTAGTTCTTGCTGGCCTGGAACTCCCTATGTAAACCAGGCAGGCTGGCCTTGAACTCACAGAGATCCATCTAACTCTGCCTCCCGAGAGCTGAGATTAAAGGTATGCACCGTCATGACTGGCAAAACCAATTTTTTTAAAAGTAAACAAAACTCAATCCTTTTCCATTTGTACTTTTACAGCTCTAAACTCCACTTTTAGGGCTGGCTGTCTCTGGGAAAGATCTCATCGAGGGGCTCCTGGGGCCCACTCTTTACCTCTAAAGCATTGGCTATCAGTAGATCCTATGAGAGGAGGGATGCTGTCTTTAGTCACGTGCTCTCTGCTGAACCACACACACCCCAACAGATAACTCCAAACCCAAGGTCACACAGAAGGCCCTTGGAAATCTTGGTAGGTCACTAAACAAAACAAACAGACATGAACGTAAGAGAGATTCGTGGAGAGTGGGAGGTGAGCGTTCAGTATGCAAAGTGCACATATGTGAAATTGTAAAAATAAAGAAAAAGGGGGGTGGAGAGATGGCTCACTGGGTAAGAGCACTGGTTCTTGCAGAGGACCTAAGTTTGGTTTCCAGCACCCGTACGACAGCTCACAACCACCTGTAAGTCCAATTCCAAGGCCTCTGTCTGATGCCCTCTTCTGGCCTCCGCAGGCACACACTTGTTGCACAGGCATACGTTCAGGCAAAACAGTCATACACTTACTTGACATTATAAAGATCTCCTTATCAGTGACACGTTTTGCCTCCCTTATTTTGCATTTGTTGAGACATTTCCATACGTGTGCCTTGAACTCATCATCTTCTTGCTTCAGACTCCCCGAGTGTTGAGATTACCGGCATGCGCCCTCATACTTGGCTTTCTGGTCAGTCTTAAAGATAAAAATATTACCCTCTCTGTTGGATTTTGATTGGTTTCCTTGGAAAGGAGATGCCCTCTCTTCCTTGCTGGCCTCGTGCCTAACTTCATGCTCTGGTTTCTCTGGGCAATGTTTTATAGTTGCTTCCAGGCACACACATTCTTGACTCTCTAATCATGCTTAAAAATTTTTTTGTGCGTGGTCATTTTTTCTATATGCGTGTCCGTACACCGTCTGCGTCCCTGGTGCTTGTAGAGGCCAGAAGAGGGTGTGCACCCCTTGCTCCCCAAACTAGAGTTACAGATGATTGTAAGCTGCCATGTAGGAAACGGAACCTGGGTCCTCTGCAAGAGCAGCCTGTTCTCTTATCCACAGAGCCATCCCTTCAGCCCCTACAGCCATGCATTTGAGGACTAACCACCACAGCAGTGTGTGTGTGTGTGTGTGTGTGTGTGTGTGTGTGTGTATGTGCGCGCGTGCTCACGTGATACAAATCTTATTAATACTATTTTAAAATTAGGTTTCTGGCATCATACAGACAAACATTGCTCTAGGTACAACACATTTATGCTATATATCACTGTTATTCCTCTCCAAAGATGGAAAGAAGTCATTACAGTGTGAAGGGTGTATAGAGAACAGGCTACAAGATTGACGAGCTCCTGAAAAGCTGTGTCTATGTCAGTCTGCCACAGTCGGAGCCTCTTTGCTCATGGTTGCTGCTCAAACTGACATCTTTGCTCACTCAGAAAGTGTGAAGGCAATCTTTCCAGCCACAGGCCCACGGTTCTGCTCTCCTGGAGTCTCTGGCAGATGTCTGCTCACGTGACCCCCTGACTCAGTGAAGTCTGCAGGCAGCTCAGTTTCCCCGGGATCTTGTTCAGAGGGCGTTTGCTACCACAAATTGCCCTCGCAGCTGCTGCTATATGACTCAAGCTCCAAAGTCCCAACATGGGCCTGCCTTGGGGTGAATGCTGTCCTCCTGAGGGTGGTCTGATTGTGTGGGGGTGCGTTTCCATCCTTGGGGGGTGGCGAGAGCAAGCTGTTGAGACACTCGTGAACAGGACTCGTTAAAGCTGATGATGGCGCGCTGGGCACAACGGTGAATGCCTGTAATCCTAGCACTGTGGGAGGCTGAGGCAGAAGGATTGAGGGAGACTTCAAGGCCAGCCTGGGCTACACGGGGTGGAGGTGAGCAACATTCTGTGGTGTGCCTGGGTATGAAATCTCAGAACAGATTCCTGCTAAGCAGAGATTTTATGCTTCCAGGCTCTGACGGTGTGCTGACTCACTCTGGCAGACTTCCAAGAGACTTTCTGGACCATTCTTCTGTAGAGTCCTCTCCTCTCCACAGCTCATCTTGAACTTCTCTGCGGCTGATGACACACTTGACCTCGCCCTCTCAAAACAGAGCATGAATTACTCCTTTAAAGGCCAAAGGAACTTTTCCTATCCTACAGCCATTTTGTGTTCTAATAGCTCATTTCAATCACTACTCATTAACAACACAGGGCCTCTGTAAGACAAATGAGAAGAATCATTAAAACAGAGGAAAGATTTTGCTGTGGGATCATACAGAATTAATTCTCACTACTTACCTCGTGGAGCATCCATTTTTACCTGGGGCTCACTGTGTCGTTCCTCTTCCCTCTGTAAATCACTGAAGGGGCAAAGGGCAGGACACACACAGGATATATCACATGTGCAGACATTTGCTTAAGCTATGAGTTTGTTAGTGTCGATATTCAGAACGCTATTCTTGTAGACTTCACAGCAAGCGAAGGAGGAAAGGGAGCTGCCAAACTGTTCAAAGTGGCCAGAAGTTTCTGACTAGCCAGCCTGACTAAACTCCTGCTTCACAAAATGAGTCCTCCAAGCATCTTTGAGCTCACACTACTAACTGGGTGAGGAACATTTCTTTCACACCCGGGCCACCTTGCTGTGTCCCTGAGCAAGCTCCACCATTGCATTCATTCTGGCCTTTGGATAAAGGGAACGAAAACCTTCAACTGCTAAGGAAGTTGTGGGGAGGAAAGTCCCCAGAGCTCCCCAGGTTGGGTGGGTGATACTGAAGCTAGCTGGGTACCAGTGGAGAGGGATGCAGAGTGCACAAGTGGAGACTTGTCTCTGACTCCTGACAGTCATCAAGGGTCCAGCAACAAAGTAGCTTTCCTGAGTTAGAGCTCTGGTCCTCCAGCCTGAGTCTGCTTCAGAGTCTCCTTGGTGGGCTTGTCAGTTGCTGGGCTCTGCTTCAGTATTTACCAATTACCAGGCCATTGGTCAAATTCCAGAGACAGTATTTCTAAAAGGTTACCAGATAACACTGGTGCTGTTACACGCACATTGAAAACCAATGTGTTAGTATTATGAGGGCTAAGGTCAAAATGTAATTACCTTAGAAGTGACACATTAAAATGTTAATATCTAGGACATATTAGAGAGTTATGAGATGAAATTGATCCTGAATTAATAACTACTGCTTACTAATTACTACAGGCCTCTCAACTGTGTCCAATTAATTATATTTCACTTAACTCTTATTATGTTTTATGGAGTGACTATTACTTCAGTTTTCAGATGAGAAAAATTTGGCTTAGGGAATTTACATAATTTGGCTATGGGCAAATAAGAACAGCAGGATTTGAATCCAAAACTGTCTCTTAGAAAGTCAATTCAGCTGGGCATTGTAGTGTAAATAAACCCTTAATCCCAGCACTTGAGATGCAGAGGCAGGCAGAGCTCTGTAGATTTGAGGTCAGCCAGGGCTATATACTAAGACCCTGTCCATTAAAAAAAAAAAAAATCCAAGAATCAAAAAAGACCAAAATCCTAAGCTAACAAAATCCCCAAGGCTCCTTTTAGTCAGTCGAGAGGACCCTTGACTAGCCAGGATCCTGATCTGACTAGTTTCACGGAAGAGAATGATGACGAAATCTAGAAATTCCTCCTAGATACAATGATTTTCATAGATGGGCTCTCAGATGACTTACTCTGAGGGAGGGGAGGGGCTGATTCTCTCTCACTATGCTATTCAAAGAGCAGTTGGACCAGCATCTCATTAGCAGTGTAAAGCCTCTGTGCTGCCATGTCAGAATGTGTCTTTGACGAGGCCCTGGGGATCTGCACACTCAGCAGGAGAAGCCCTGCTTACTGTAGCAGTTCTCAGCCTTCGCTTCACTTTAAAATCACCAGAGGAGCTTTTAAAAATCCTGCTGCCCAGCCTTCACCTTAGAACAATTATACCAGATCTTCTGGGGCCAGAGCATCAGTAAAATTTAAGGTCTCCAAAGAACTTCAGTGTGCAGCGGGCTGGAACCATCTCCTAAAGTTTGTATGGAGGGAGGAGGAATAATAATCAGCTGCTCTCCAAAACACATTTGCATTTTTCTCTCTGGGACTCCTGAAGGCTAAAAAGACTTCAACGTCTAAAGAAATTCATCCTGGTTTGGGCAACGTGAAGGGAAGCACTCTAATGGAGGGAAGGCTGGGGGGAGCAGGACCCTCGCATCAGACAAACATTTGGCATTCTTAGTAATTATAGCATTCGCTTTGATCATAATTAACTTAGATTTCATTAAGTAACTGCAAAAGGAAGCAACACAAATTCTCTCCTATTTCTAACCGTGATAAAGATGACTTACCCATCCCGAGCGTGCTTCCAGAACAGGTGACTGTAAAACAAAACAAAACATAAGCACTGAAAATACACTTTGTAGATGTATTTGTTTATGGTCTGTGTGTTTCTTTATGGTGTGTGTAGGCTTGTGCACATGTGTGTGCATGTGCACACACAAGTATGTGAGCAGAGGCCTGAGCTGACGTCAGGTGTCAGGTGACGTCAAATTTCTTTGATTATTCTCCACCTTTAGTTTTTGAGATGTGTCTCTCTCTCTGAACCTGAAGCTAATTGATTTGGCTAGGTTGGCCAACGAGATTCAGGGGTCTGCTTATCACCCCCACCCCACAGCAAGCTCTGGGACTATAAGTGTGTGCTGCCACTCCTGACTCTCTTCTTGAGTTCTGGGAATCCAAACTCAGGTCCTAAACACTGTGTGGCAGGCACTTTACCCACAGAACCATCTTCCCAGCCCTGTTGATGTATTTCAGATGGAAAAGCTACACACTAAAAATGAATGAAAGGGCTGGGCATGGTGATACACACTTGTAATCCGAGCTATTTAGGTGGCTGAGTATGGGTTGCCAGTACGAGCAACTTAGCAAGTCATTGTTTCAAAATAAAGTTTTAAAAGATGGCTAGGGGCAGGCCTGAGGGGGGGTGGGGCTGTTAGCTCAGTTGCATGAAGCTTGCCTAGCACACACAATACCCTGAGTCTAATCTCCACAGCTGCTTAAAAAACAATAAATGGAAAGTAGACCAAAAATAAATAAGTTTTTTTTTTTCTTTTAAGTTCAAGTCTTTTAAGGTCCAACTTTCGAGGATGTTGAGCATCATTTCTAGACTATGTTAAAAAGATTTGCCCCCAAATCTCCAATCACTTTTAATTCACTTTACTGTGTAAAATAGGAAGCATTGTGTCCTTTTTCTGAAGGAGAAGCAAAGGACAGGCAAGGAGCACAGGATCACATTAAATAACAAAACTCCATAATTCCGGAGAAGTCTGAGTTTCTGCAGCTTGTAGACCGGTGGTTCTCAACCTTCCTAAGGGTGCAACCCTTTAGTAAAATTCCCATGCCTGTGCTGATCTCCAGCCAAAAACCTATGTCCATCGCTACTTCATATCTGTCATTTTGCTACTGTTATGAATCAAAATGTAAACATTTGATATGCAGATGGTTTTAGGTCCTGACCCACAGGTTGAGAATCACTGTTGTAGACAATTCACACATAGCAGCTAACTGGGATTACCCCGAATCTTAATTCACAGGTCTAAGTTGAAGGGCAGTTCTAGTGTATTTTTCAAATGTATTTATTTCGTGTATGTGAGAGTGTGGTTTCAAGGGTGTTCACCAGAGTATTATATGTGAAGGTCTCAGAACAACTTTTAGTTCTCTCCTTCTACCACGTACGGGTTAGTTTTATGTCAACTTGACACAAGCTGGAGTCATCTAAGAGGAGGGACCCTCCATCAGAAAATGCCTCTATAAGATTGGGTTGTAGGCAAGCCTGTAAGGCATTCTCTTGATTGATGATTGATGTGGGAGGGTCCAGGCCTTTGTGGGTGGTGCTTCCCCTAAGCTGGGTTCTATAAGAAAGCAGACTGAGCAATCTACAAGCCACGGGGAGAGCAAGCCAGTACGCACTCCTCTAGGGTCTCTGCATCAGCTGCCTCCAGGTTCCTGCCCTGCTTGAGACCCTGCCCTGACTTCCCTCAGTGATGGAAGTATAAGCAAATAAACCCCTTTCCTCTACAAGTTGCTTTTGATTACTATGTTAAACCACAGCAATAGAAACCCCAATTAAGGCACACAATGTGGGCTCTAGGGATTGAACTCAGGTCAAGCACATTTACCCACGACACTGGTTAGTTTTTATTGTCAACTTGACACAGTGTAAGTCACCTGGGAAGCAGAAACCTCAGTTGAGGAATTTTCTCCATCAGATTGGTCTGTGGACTTGTCAGTGGGAAACTGTCTTTTTATGTTGACTGGTGTCAGAGGGCCCAGTCCATCGTAGGCAGCACAATCCCTATGTAGGTAGACCTGGGCTGTATGAGAAAGAGAGCTGAACCTGAGCCTGAGAGCAAGCCAGTAAGCGGCTTTCCTCTGTGGTTCCTGCCTCTGTTCCTGCCCTGCCTTCCCTTGATGATAGACTGTGACCTGTACAAACCCTTTCCTCCCCCAGGTTGCTTCAGATCATGGTGTTTATTGCAGTAACAGAAAGATAACTAGAGTACCTGCTGAGCCATCTTACCAGCCCAAGGTTAGTTTCAGTCTTCCTTTAGTGTTTTCCTTTTGGATGCTGGGGCCTTGTGCCTGCTATGCCAAGTGCTGTACCACTGAGCTACACTCAGCTTAAAGGTTGGTTTTAAATTAAGAACCATAACTTAATTTACCTGAATATATTTTTTTGGGACAGAAAGTAAGCTTCAGTCCTGTTTCAACAACTGGTGAGACGATCACAGTGTATACGTCCCCACAGGGGATATCGGTGATGTCACAGAAACTTAGCCCACCACTTGGGGCACACGTGAAGACGCCTTTGGAGCCATAGAGATCGGTGCTATAGTTGGCAGAGCCCCTGGAGGCTTGCCAGTAGATCCGGATGCCATTAGGGCCCAGCCTATATAATTTGACCCCCAGTGGGCAGCAGGCATCTACAGGATAAAAGCAAGCACAGAATTATGTATTCCACCATCACACAATCTCGGCCTCGTTTACAATTACTACAGAGGGAAACAAGCACCTGTAGAGCTCTCTGAAAAGAATGGTTAACCCCTGGTAGGAACAGAGCAAGGTTTGAAGGGATGTGTGTGTTCTTCCTGTGCCAAGTCACGTGATCAGAAATCCATGCGTGGGTGGGGAGGGGGGCAGGGGTTTTTAATACAGAGCACTGGTGAATCAAAGGTCTACAGTTGGCAGAGAGACGCTGTACTGCTCCTGACTCAAACTATGAGTCAAATGCACACAATCCTATCATGAAATAGCATGGCGCCCCAATTTCATTTGACTTTAGTGGGACGAAAGGTAAATATATAATCCACTGTGTTTACCTCTAGATGAAAAAGAAAGAGCAGTTATAAGCCAAGTAGCACACCTTGGAAGTAGCACTTCTATGACAAGCTAGTGAGCAAGGTGGCTGATCCATGCTTCATCTGTGCTAACCAGTTAGGAACTCTGAGGGTCCTGTTTTCCAAATACTTTGAGTGGGCCACACATTAGGTACCAAGTGGGGCACCCAGATGATGGAATGCTCACTAACTAAAGTAAAGGTCATATTGTATAATTTTTTTAAACTGTGAAGGATAATCAGGCTCATCTGATTTGTGCATGCATTCTCTGTCTCTCTCTATATGTATGTGTGTGTGAGGCTAACCCTTAAATTCATCTCTCGTCTCAGTCTCTTAAATGCTGGGATTCTGAGTCTGTACCACTATGACCAGATTGATTGATTGTTTGACTAGTTGATTATTTGGGAGGCAGTTTGAAACAGAGTCCCATTTTCTATGTAGACCAGGCTGGCTTTGAATTCATAGCTATCTGGCAAACCTCCTGTCTCATGCTCCTAAGTGCTGGGATGCCTGGTGTGGTGTTTAACACTGTCATCTTGGTAGGTTGTAGAATCTTCCAGGAGACAAGCCTACAGGCATGCCTGTGAGGGGTTATCTAGATGGAATGAAATTCTGGGAATGTCTGTAAAGGATTATCTAGATTAAATTAACTGAGGTGGGAAGAACCACTCTAATGTGGGAAGTACCATTCCATTAGATGAGAATCCAGGATTGCACTAAAAAGAGGAAGCCAGATGGGGTTGTGGTGGTGCACACCTTTAGTCTTAGCGCTTGGGAGGCAGAGGCAGACGGATCTCTGTGAGTTCAAGACCAGCCTGGTCTACAGAGTGAGTTCCAGGATAGTCAGAGCTACAACAGAGAAACCCTGTCTCCAAGAAACAAAAAAAGAGGAAGCCAGCTGAGTGCAAGCATTCACCTATCTGACTCATGATTTCAGTCATGTGACCAGCCCCCTCCTGCTGCTGGGATTTCCTCACCATGAACTGTAAATTGAAATTAACCCTTTCTGCTTTTTTTCTTTTTTAACGATTTCATTGTTTATTAATTTATTTTTAATTATGGATATGTTGTGTGTGTGTGTGTGTGTGTGTGTGTGTGTGCACACGGGCGTGCGCGTGCATGTGAATGCAATGCCTGCAGAGGCTAGAAGAAGGCAAACAATCCCCTGGAATTGGAGTGATGCAGCATGAGCTGCCTGACGTGGGTGCTGGGAACTGAACTCAGGACGAAGAGAAGCAGATGATCTTAGCTGTTGGGCCATCACTCTGGCCCCTTAGGTTTTTTTTTATGTCAGTTTCATTTCATTTGTTTGGTTGGCTTTTGTTTGCTTGTTTTCTTTAGAGTTTCTGCATGTAGCCCTGGCTGTCCTGGAATTCACTCTGTAGACCAGACTGGCCTTGACCTCAGAGATCATCTGCCTCTTTCTCCAGATATCTTGGATTAAAGATGTACACTTGTTGCAGAAGTTTAGTTTTGGTTATATATATGAAATAATTATTTTATGCAGTTGGGTGAGGGGCTGTCTAGTGCATTTTGAATTGTCTGCCGGTGTTGGATTTCTGTGGGGGTTGTTTAATTGATAATGGTCTGCATGTGCTATCAGTAAAATACCCGAGGAGTTCTGAATCAATAAAAACACCTGGGTGCAGAGGCTCAAGGTTCCACTGAGAGAATGGCATTGGCCATGATGGTGGTTCCCTCTGCTGAGGTCTGGCAGGGTTTGCAGTTATGAAATATGCCTCTGCGTTGTCCTTGGTGAGCCACACAGCAACGCACTGCTACTTCCCGACTTTCTGTCAGGTACATCATCAAAACAACAAGAAAAGTAACTAATATATCCAGGTTGTCTTTATTTTCCATGATTCTAGTTCTTTATAAGTAAGAAAAAAAGAAAAAAAAAGGCTAAAAACATCTTCCCTGACTCAACCTGAAAGTATTTGTTTGTTTGAGATAGGGTTTCTCTGTTGTAACTCTGGCTGTCCTGGAACTCACTATGTAGACCAGGCTGGCTTTGAACTCACAGACCAGCCTGGGCAACAACATGAGACCTTGTCTCAAAAAGTAAAATTAGCATATAATGAAATAAAAGAAAGATGTAAAAGAATTAATGAAAGAGCAGGAACAGAGGCCAAGCTTGTGAATAGTTCAAGTTGTGCTTTTTATAATGTGTAATACGTGCTTTTCCATCGGTAGTAGTCACTCATCGAGATTCCCAGCTCGATACTTTCATTTAGACCAGGGTTAGCTTTCTTTTTTAAATTTTTTTTTTATCCCGGGCAGTGGTGGTACACATCTTTAATCCCAGCACTCAGGAGGCAGAATCAGGCAGATCTCTGTGAGTTCAAGGTCAGCCTGGTCTATGGAGTGAGTTCCAGACAGCCAGAGTTACAACAGAGAAACCCTGTCTCAAATAAATAAATAAATAAACAAATAAACAAACAAACAAACAAATAAATAAATAAAAAGAGACAAAACCAAAATGCTTTCATGTTGAAGTAGGGAAGATGTCTTGGGCTTTAATTTTTTTTACCTCGTTACCTATAAAAAACAAGAATCGTGGAAAATAAAGGCAATTTGGGTTAAAAGAAGCCATTTCTAATCTAGGCTCCCAGTTAAGACATTCTTTACTATTTCCAAGATGCCAAAATTATATTTCCATGTCCCTGCCTTAGGCCCAGGGAGAGATAAATAATAACCACCATACTAGACAATTTTTCCTCAACTTGGAGGCAATCTCTGGAGTATTTTCTTTTTTAAAACAGCCCTCCAAGCAGCCGCCTCAGAGGTTAGGATTATGTAAGAGTAAAGTCTTTGCTAGCCTGGCTCTGCTTGCTATTCCCTCCCTTGTAGCTCCCGAATAGCTTTGCATTTGTGGAGAGCAAGGAAGACAGTGTGGAAAGAAGCCTTTGCTCTGCCCAGCCCAGCCAGGCCCAGTGAGAAACTGTGGAAGGAGCTGCAATGGTTTAGAAGAGAGAGGGAGAGCACAATATAGCAACCATGCAAACCACACAGAATGTGTGCTCTACTGCTCTGTGGGATCTGCCAGGTTGTTACCCTCCACTACAGATCACCATCCCTGCAGGAAACACAGCCCAGGCTTTTTACCAGGGGAAGCAATGCACCAACTACTGGACAGAAACCTCTGAGCTTTTGGTTTTAAGGCGAAGGGAACTGTAAACATGATAGAAAGTAATCTGCTCGGGTAGAGCTGAGGAGATGGCTAGGTCAACGAAGGGATTACCACATATTCATCGCCACCACCTGCGTGAAAACTGAGTTTAACAGCTCTAGGATGGCATGAGCTTATAATCCTAGCACTGGGAAAGGGGAGACAGAACCACCCTTGGCACTTGGCAGCCAGCCAGTGTAGTCAAATTGGTGGGCTCTAGATTCAGTGAGAAACCTTATCTCAAAAAATACGGTGATGAGGCAGTCGGTGGTGGCACACGCATTTGGATCTCTGAGTTCGAGGTCAGCCTGGTCTACAGAGCGAACTCCAGCACAGCCAAGACTACAAAGAGAAACCCTGTCTCAAAACAAACAAACAAACAAAAATTAAATAAGTAAATAAATAAATAGATAAATAAAAAATAAGATGATGGGTGGCTGAGAATGATACTCCCCACCCCACATACACTGAGAGTAATCCACATTTGGGGAAAGCTCATCTTTTTAAATGGAAAGGAAGGACTAGGCCCGGACCAGGGCTTGTGGAATACTTAGCAATTGTGGTGGTTTGAATGAGAATGGCCCCATAGTCTCATATATTTGAATGTTTGGTTCCCAGTTAGTGGAACTGTTTAGGAAGGATTAGGAGGTGTGGCCTTGTTGAAGGAGGTGTGTCATTAAGGGTGGGCTTTGAGGTTTCAAAAGCCCACACCAGAACCAGTCTCCCTCTGCTTGCTGCCTTTGGATTAGGATGTAAAGCTTTCAGCTACTGCTCCAGTAGTGTGCAGTCTACTTCTCACCATGGTGCTCATGGACCATGGACTAACCCTGTAAAACTGTTAGGAAGCCCCCAGTCAAATGTTTTCCTTTATAAGAGCTGTCTTGGGCTGGGTAGTGTTGGTGCACACCTTTGATCTCAGCACTTGGGAGGCAGAGGCAGGTGGATCTCTGAGTTTGAGGCCAGCCTGGTCTACAGAGAGAGTTCCAGGTTAGCCAGGGCTACACAGAGAAACCCTGTCTTGAAAGAAAAAAAAACCCACAAAAAACAAAACAAACAAACAAAAAAGCAACAACATTGCTTTGGTCATGGTGTCTCTTTACAGCAATAGAACAGTCATTAAGACAGCACTACTCAAGAGCTAAGGTTTAGAGTTCACTTACTAGAGGAATAACTTTGGTAGGCACAGTCTGCAGTCAGCCCGGTGGGACTGATGGCTTTTAATGCCACCGTGTAGTTGATACCGCATGCAATGCATCCCAGAAGGCAGTGGTTTTGATGGGTGTGACACTTAGACTGTCCGATGTGTGACTCCAGAACTGTCACGTAGGTTTGAGCCACAGTCCCAATAGTCCAGCTCACATTGATTATAGACTGCGTGACCTGAGCTGCTGTCAGACCAGCTGGACAGCATGGCACTGAAATGGAAAAAAAAAAAAAAAAGAAAGAAAGAAAAGAATTTAGTTTTATGTCACAGGTTGCTTGTGGGAAATAACCAATAATGGGATTTTGGGGCTGCACTTTGGGTAAAGCATTTGAGGAGCAAGGCTGACAACCCGAGTTTGACCCCTGGGAACTCAAAGTGGAAGCAGAGAGCTTACTCCCATGTCCTCTGACCTCCACATGCATGTTGTGGCATGTTCACACCCTCCCCATCATACATGTACACTCACACACAATAATAAATAATTTAAAAATGGGACTTTGCTTATGGTGCCCTCAAAAAGTCTCTCATACTTTCTCTTTTTAGTGAAGAAATTCTTTTGTCCATACCCTCTGATACATCTTGTAATATCAACCACGTACAGTGAATATTTCCCCAGTAATATAGTACCCTAGGACAGGCTTTGGAGCACATATTGTTTCTCCCCTTTCTTTTCTTTCTTTTTCTTTTTCTTTGGGACAGAGTCTCATGTAGGTTAGCCTTGACATCTGCAGGTATCTTTAGATGACCTTAGACTTCTGATTTGCCTGCCTCCACCTCCTGAATGCTAGGATCACAGGTGTGTACTACTCTACCAGGGCTATGTGGAGATGGGGATCCAACCAGGGCTTCTGACATGCTAGGCGTGCACCATACTAATGCTAATAATATCCAAGTAAACGTAAGTAATTTGCAAAATGTCTTTTGGGGGGCACTGAGACAGGATCTCATTGTGTAGCCCTTGGCAGGTCTAGAACTCACTATTTAGACCAGGTTGGCTTTGAACTCATAGAAATTAACCTGTTTCTGACTCCTTGGCACTGGAATTAAAGGTGTGCACCACCGTGCTTGTCTGCTAAATGTTTTCCTGAATACAATGCTGTCAGTCAATAATAGCTTCCGGTCACTGAAGTCTTAGCAGCAGACACCGTGTTAATGTTTTGCAACTAGTTAGCTTAGTGTTCACAGCTATGTAAGATTATCTGCTTTTTACTGAGTAGAAAACTAAACTCAGAAAGTGTTTTTTAAAATATTTATTTTAATTTTAATTATATGTGTATAAGTGTGTGTGTGCTCATGAGTGAAGTTGCCCGTGGAGGCCAGAAGAAGGTGTCGGATTCCTGAAGTTAGAGTTACAGGAAGTTGTTAGCCACCTGACATGGGTACTGGGAACTAAACTCGAGCCCATCAAGGGCAGTGTATGCTCTTACACCACTGACCCATGTCTCCAGCCCTAGAAATTAACTCAGAAAGTATTTTTTTTAAAGAAAATTTTGAAAGGGCTCAACTAGAGACATGAATAATAAGTCAGCTCATTTGGTTTCTTGTTAGCTGTTCTGATTATGTCTTGGGAGAATATAAATTCTAAACAATGTTTCTGCAGGGTTGGTGCATTGTTCCTCAGAGGTGAATGTTAGGCAAGACAAGAGGCTTCTAAAGATATGTTTACAAAATGTGCAAATGTCAAATGGTTTTTTTTCATAGGACTCTTTGAAAGTCCACTGGGTACTGTATTTCCATCCTCTTAGGGCAGATTAAATAAAATTCATGTCTTTTCCCTAAGGATTTGCTGAGCCAGTGTTGCTCCGTACCTGTTTCCAGCGGCACACTGAAGCTGGGCAGGCTCTTTCCTGCTCGAGTTTCAGCCACAGCGGTGACAGAGAACGTGGAGCCACAGGGCAGGCCCCCCATCATACAAGTCTCCCCTGTGCTGCTGCACTGGAACAGCCCCTTGTTCCCCTGGGCAGTCGCCGTGTAAGTGGCACCGTCATTAGTAGATCGCCAGTGCACGTTAACCGTGGACAACGCGTCCCTTGAAACGTTTCTTATTTCAGGACTGCAAGGAGCTAAGAAGTAGTAGATAATTAATTAAAACACCTGAGTCAAAAACATCACACGTGCCATTTGGTCTAAAATGGATTCCTTTCCCTGCCACCTCCCCTACCCCCAGCAAAAAGACCATCAGGGCTGGGGATGTGGTTCAGTCGGTAGAGGACTTGCCTAGCATGCACGAAGCCCTGAGTTTTAGCCCAAGGACTGTCTTAAACTAGGCCTGGGGAAGCAGACCTTGAATCCCAGCCCTAGGGAGGTAGAGGCAGGAGGATCAGGAGTTCAAGGTCATCCTTGGCTTCACAGTGAGTATGAGGCCAACCTGGGCTACATGAGACCCACTTCAGAAAAAGAAAGAATACATTGAAATAGAGCCAGGTACGGTGGCTTATGCCTGTAATCCCAGCGCTTGCAAGCTGAAGCAAGAGGACTCCTATAAGTTTGAGTTCAGCCCAGGTTAAAGAGACCCTATCTCAAAAACAAACAAACAAAAACAAAAAGAATAAACAAAGTTAATTTTTTAGAATGATCACCTGGTCGGGGAGTCAGAGGGGGCACTGACAGAGTGATAAAACACACGCTGTGTGTATGAAATTGTGAGAAAATAAATATTAAAACAACCTGCAGTTTTCAATCATATGCACTTAGGTCAAGTTCACAGAGCCTTTTTGAAGAAAACTAATGATATTGGCTTAGGGCATTAGGTTCCTGCAGTTTTGGACCAACTGGAAAATAGAGCATTTTGAACTTCAAAATCCCTGCCCCCCCCACCGCCCCCCCCCCTGCAAAAAAAAAAAAAAAAAAAAAAAAACAAGACAAACATCAGCACACCTCTTGGTGCACCCGCTGGCAGTCTCCAGTGGCAACAGGAACCTGATGGCCCACGTCAGTAATCTCTGCCAAAACCTCCCCTCTCTCCGTGAGCTCTTTTTTTAATCGTCTTTCTTTCCGCTTTTCCTTTTCGACCTATCTCTCCTCAATTCAACAGTGCTTGTGCTTGAGTGTGGGTCTGGACATATGCCTGCAGTGCCCACAGAGGCCAGAAGAGGGCATCAGATCACTGGGTCTGGAGTTGCATGAGGCGAGCCTCCTGAGGTGGGTGCTGGCAACTCAACTTGCATCCTCTGCAGGAATGGTAGGACTCTTAACAACCGAGCCACCTCTCCAGTCGCCTGGTATGCAAGTCTTGTTGAATAGCCATCCTGAGGTACACAGTAAGGGTGACTATTCAGACATCAGTGAATGACAGCATCGCAGGACCGTACCTGTGGTGATGACGTGAGACGAGCAGGACAGATTGCTGCCCCGGACCTCGCTGAAGGAATACACTGTGACGTTGTACTTGGTGTCACACTCCAGAGCAGAGAGGGTGCAAGCTGGAGCAGTGTCGTTGCACTCCACCACACTGTACCCAGCTATGGCCTTGGTTTCGTAGAGTTCGGCACCACGCACAGGAGACCAGGCAATCTCCACTCTGTCACTGGATACCAACACTGGACTAATGTCACTAGGACAACAGGGAGCTGAAAGCAGGAGCCCAGAGGGAACCGAGATCAGTACGGGGCGATGCCACCAGAGGGGGATATTGAGTCTTGACTGCCCTGTGGCCAGACCCTTTGCCACTGCCCTCCCAAATGACTGCAAGAGGGCTGGTCCGCTCCAACCTTGACCTGGTTCCCACTGCACCCGGAGCAAATCCTCAGCGTGCGGTGCAAGGGCATATCAGATCTCTCAGGTCTACACCCGACCTATGCTCTCACTTCTCTATGCCCTGAAGACTTTTTGTCTGCTAGAAAACCTGATCTCTTCTACCTGATAAAGCCGTAACTGAGCCCGAGTCCTCAGAGCCTGTGAGTCTGCCTAGACGCTAAACCAGATAAAGATGGGGTATGAGTGTATAGAGCTGGTGATTGTACTAGTAAATCTTAAAGGAGGCCCCAAAGAACCCCACTGACAAATATTTAGCTCAGCTTGAGATCTCTCTGATGTTCCTGCCCACCTACATGCCTTCTGTTCTTGGACTCCAGTTCAAGGCCACCCCCGAGCTCTTGAGACCTCATTGACAGCCTTGTCTAAATTCCAAAAGCACCAATTATTCAAATCCCTCACCCTGGTAAAATGTATCATAATCCACCCTTAGAACGCTTTATAATTATAATATTCTATAAATAATTCATTTCTAGGCACCCACTCAACCATTCTCCAAAGATGGAGTATCTTTCTATGGTGATCACACTATTGTTAACACTGATGACAGAGACATAAATACAGCACCCTCCCTGTCCGACGTAAGATCTAGGCCTGGAGGGGAGGAAGACAGATGCCCTTAAGGTTCCGTATGCCCTTCAGAACCTTAGACAGGCCTGAGTATTGAGCAGAACTCTGTGGAAGGTTCAGGTTTTCAGAGAAGGGTTGAACAAATGCATTCCCCCCATTCTTTCACTCCTAATCCTGGAGTTTCCAAAACGAAATCATCCCTACTCTGGAAAGAATGAGATGAGGGATTTAATAGCTTTTCTTGGTCCTAGAATGACTCCCAGATGGTGAGTCAGTAAGTACAAGAGGTTGTTCATCCTGCTGCTGTGTTGACTGAACTCAGAACTCCCTTTCCAGCATCAAAGGTGACTGACCTGTGGTGTAATTGAATACGTCACCCAGAGGACTCTGCCCGGCTTTGTTATAGGCAAATACACTAATGAAGTATGTGAAGCCGCACTCAGACAAGAAGTTGCACTGGGTGAGGGAGGTATTGCAGTGTACTTCCAAGCCATCATCGCTCTTTACGAAAGCCACATAGTAATCACCCAGCTCTACACTGGACCAAGCCACAGACAAGCGACCAGGGGGGTCTTCTTGGATTGTCACTCTTCCCGGTGCACAAGCAACTAGGAAACAATAAAACATAAGCAGTTGTATAACTACCTACTGCAGGAGACTTTCTTTGCATCTTGGCAGTCATCTGAGATGTCGAGACAACCCAAATCAACCACTCTGAGTTTTGTAACAGATTGAATTTGATGCACAATATGCAAAACCATGTACTAGAAACATTAGAAGATATTTTTATAGAAACAAAGACTCTGCTAAACACCAGTAGCCTATCTAAATTCTTTCATTATAACAAATGTTATTTGAAACAATATGCCATTGGGAGTGCTTGTTTATTTGTTTGAAATATGGTCTTATGCATTCCAGGCTGCACTAAAGCTTACTAGATATCCAAGGATGACCTTGACTTCTGATCCTCCTACCTGCATTTCCTAGGTGCTTTGTTACAGTTGTGTGCCACCACATTGGATTTTTATGTGCTGCTGGGGATCAAACTCAGGACTTTGTGCATGCTAGGCAAACACTTTACCAACCAAACTAACTCTCCAGGATAGGCTGTGGGAGTTTGAGAGTCAACTTAAGATGTGTGGATTTTGTCAGGTATCTTGGTGCAGGCCTTTAATTCCAACACCTCGGAGGCAGAGGCAGGAAGATATCTGGGAGTTTGAGGCTAACCTGGTGTAGAAAGTGAGCTCCAGAATAGCCAGGACTACAAAAAAAGATCCTGTCTAAGGAAAAAAAAAAGTACGGATTTTCATTTTTAGAGTATTTATTGAGAGATTTTTTTTTTTTCGAGACAGGGTTTCTCTGTTGTAACTCTGGCTGTCCTGTAACTCATTCTATAGAGCAAGCTGGCCTTGAACTCACAAACACCCACCTGCGTCTGCCTCTCAAATGCTAGGATTAAATGCATGTACCACCACCACACAGCTTGTTGAGAAATTTTGACCATATTCAGAGATGACTATGTTTTTGTCCCCTTCTCAGAAGTAGTGGATGATAAGGAGTTAGATTTGGACCACTTGCTGCTGGTCATTATGATTTGATTATGTGCAGCTTGCTCTTATGATTGCATGCCACTTGGATTTCTGGGAACTTTGCTTTAGACTATAATCCAGAGAGTGGAGGAGGGATAGCTGGTAGTTGGTAGGTTGGCTTGTTGGATGCTAGTCCAGCTTACTGTCAGCTCCTGCTTTCCAAGCTTCAGACAGCCAAAGAGGGCTGTGAATATTTCTTCCTTTCTCTCTTTCAAGATCTCTACAAGGGTGGTGAAGATTTCTTTCTTTCTTTCTATCCTTCCTTTCTCTTTCCTGAGCTAGAGGGTAAAAAAGACAGTAGTGACCTGTTATAAGAGAACATCCCAAGCAGATGGCTAAAAATGCTAGATGCTCAGGTGAGAAACAAATCAAACATAAGCTCGACTTGGTGCAAACCACAGAGACGGGTTGAGAGGCCCTCAATTTTTATTCCACACAATAGATGCTAAACTATGTCTTCCACCGGCATGCTCTCCTTGGCTAATGTTACTTGGGTTCCTGTATCAAGGCAATGTTTCTTTTATCTAAGATCACTATGGATTGAAATCTTCGGAGAGAATGATTTCAAATGAAGGTCATCCACTCAAGCCTTAAGCTTTCAAAAGTTTAGTCATCTCTAAAGTTAAGGCCTCCTAAAATACAGTTCACATTTCTGAGCCTTAGGAAACCATAGTCTTTCTAAACATAGTTCTTTTATTGACAAATTAAGAGTTTTCATGATCAGTGCTGACTGTCACACACACACTACAGTGGTGCCTCCTGGACTGAGAAGGGCAGGAATCAAAGTTGGAAGGACGCTTTTGGTAGCACTTAGCCCTGACAACACGTTAAAAATCAATTGGGGAGCTTTTTAAAGCTATTCATGTCTAGACTCTATTCCAAGAAATCCAAACTTAATTGATCTTGGTGAGATCTGGGTGTTTTGATTCTATGAACAATCCCTAGATACTTTTGATGTGCGTCCAAGATCTAAAAACACAGGATGGTTCTCTCCTGTATTAAATGACTCAGAATGTCTACGTTTTTGAAGTGTTCCTCATCTCTTCCTTCACCCTCAGCTACTCTGCCTTCAGAATCACTTTTATTGTATCTGCTACACTAATGTGCAGTTGTCAAAAGAGAAATGTAATCACCAAGCTTGTGTTGGCGACCTTAATTTAATATAACTCTAGCGACTCTTCTGGGTCTGAGAGTCTGACTATATTTTTTTCTTGTAGAAGAAAGGGCAACAGCTTGGTGAGAGCTCCAGTACTCTGTTCAGAACTCTTTTTACCTTACTGTGACACATAGTTCTGACGGTTGAATAGAATGGACGTTGCTACATTTTCTTTGGCTCAGAAGATTGCAATCAGGCTAGCATAAGCTCAGAGCTCAGCTACACTGCTTATTATCAGTGTGCACAGGATTCAGCCTTTAGCCTCTCTGAGTCAGTTTTTGTATCTAAAAGGAAGAGATAAGCCAGATGAGGTGGTGTGTGCCCAGCCTGTGATCGAAGCACTTGGGAGGTGGAAGCTAGAGGATCAGGAGTTCAAGGCCAGACTCGGCCACAAAAGTGAGTTTGAAGCCAGCCTGAGCTTCATTAGATCCTGCCTCAAACAAACCAGAAAAACAAAACAAACAAACAGAAAACCAATAAAAAGAAGAGACAACTCACAGAATATCCTAAGAGTTAAGTAATGTAATTATGCCGCTTACAATGTAGTAGATCCCACTAAATGTTAGTTTCAACTCCCCAGACACATAAATGCCTCTAAATGGAGCAGCAAACCTCCACGTATATGTCTGTGCCTGTCTGACAAGCTCCTAGCAAGCCTCAGTCATGAACCATGTCAAGAAGAGATAGTTAGGGGCTAGGGAGATGACTCAATGGGTCAGAGTACTCTCTTCAGCCATGAGGACCCAAGTTCGAATCCCTAGAACCACACAAAAAGCTGAGTATGGCTGCATATGCATGTGATCCCAGCACTGGTGGATGGAGACGGGCAGATTTTCCAGACTCACTGGCCAGACAGGTGAGCTTCTGTTTCAGAGAGAGGTGGTTGAGTCCTTGTCAAGCCAAGAAAGCAGAGAGCAACAGGAGAGGCTACCTGATGACCTGCTCTGGTTCCGTGGGTGCACACATGGCTTCAGGCATCCTCGTACTTACATGCATGTACCACACATGTGTACAACACACACACACACACACACACACACACACACACACGAAGAAGCAGTTACTTACTTGTACTATACAGAGCTATCAATAACAAACTGAATCTTAGAATTTCAAAACTTTGAAAATTAAAAAAGCAAACCAGCTATGGCGATGAGCACCGTAGCCCCAGCTGACATGGGAGGGCCTCTTGAGCCCTGAAATTCAAGACCTTGTCTCAGAAATAAAGTAAATTAGCATACAATGAAATAAAAGAAAGATGAAAACGAGAAAGACTTAATGAAAGAGCAGGAACAGAGGCCAAGCTTGTGAATAGTCAAAGCCGTGCTTTTTGTAATGTGTAATACGTGCTTTTCCATCGGTAGTAGTCACTCATCGAGATTCCCAGCTCGATACTTTCATTTAGACCAGGGTTAGCTTTCTTTTTAAAATTTTTTTTTTTATCCCGGGCAGTGGTGGTACACATCTTTAATTCCAGCACTCAGGAGGCAGAATCAGGCAGATCTCTGTGAGTTCAAGGCCAGCCTGGTTTACAGAGTGAGTTCCAGGACAGCCAGAGTTATAATGGAGAAAC
This sequence comes from Cricetomys ansorgei, assembly GCA_026225945.1. NCBI lineage: Eukaryota > Metazoa > Chordata > Mammalia > Rodentia > Nesomyidae > Cricetomys > Cricetomys ansorgei. The sequence continues at coordinate 21,637,743 of JAMJFZ010001038.1, read as the reverse complement.
CGTGTCTCAATAAATAAATAAATAAGCAAGTAAATAAATACATAAATAAATAAATAGATAAATAAAAATTTTAAAAATGTTTACTTACTACTACCACTATTACTACTACTACTATATGTGTGTGTGTGTGTGTGTGAGAGAGAGAGAGAGAGAGAGAGAGAGAGGGAGGGGGGGGAGAGAGAGAGAGAGAGAGATGTGCTAGGGGAGGTTCAAATAGCGTGCCTGTGGAGAGCAGACACAACTCTGTGGAGCAGGTCTCCTCCTTCCACCTTTATGCAGGTTCCTGGGTAGAACTCAGGCTGTGCCACAGGCACCTTTACCCACTAGGCCATCTTGACAACCTGTCTTTTATTTTTCTGAGACAGGGTCTTGCTACGTAGCTCTGTCTGGTTTAGTATTCAGTGTGTAGCCCAGGCTGGCCTCACACTCAAGGCAGTCCTCCTGCCTCAGCCTCCCAAATGTCGGGATTACAGATGTGTGCCACTACGCCTAGCTTATTCCAGGGTTCGTTCTTCCCAGCCTCCATAGTGTTCTGGGACCTTGCCAGGGATTTCTAATACCTTATGGCAGCCACTGTGACCACCAGCCCTGCGGAGCTTTCACCTTTTCTTACATACCAGTCCTCAGGGTCACTGCGGCGGAGGACTTGCTGGACCCAGCGTCGTTACTTGCTGAAACAGAAATCAGGTACTCGGTCCCACACTGCAGGGAACTGACGCTGCAGGCGCTGAGAGAGGTGCTGCAGCTCCGCTGTGAAGAATCACTCAACGCCATCACAGTGTAGTTGAACGCTCCTTCTGTGGGCGACCAGGAAACAGACGCCTTCAGAGCCCCGCTGTCAAAGAGGACTTGAATGTTGGCAGGGGCACGAGGACCTAGGTTTTTGAGAAACAAGAACCCATGCAAGATTTAGCTTAGTAATGTTGAGGCAGTTAGAAAATAATAGGCCCTAGCAGCTAGATAGTGTTAAGTTGTTCAAAGCATAAAGTTAGGAATTGGTGTATCTGGGGATTGGTAACATAATCGCCATTTCTGTGTAAACGCATTCTTAGCTACGCAGCCGCGGTCACATTATTTAATCTTTTCATTTTGCAAAAATGGATATAAGAGCAGTGTTTAACACATAACTGACACTTAGAAGCATACTTTAAATGCATGAATATACTAGCTAACAAGGGGTGAAGAATAACATCTGAGAAGCCTGGTATGGTGGTATAATTCCATCGCTTGGGAGGCTGAAGAAGCAGCATTGGAAGTTCACAGCCGACCTGTATTACCTAGTGAGATCCTATGTCAAAAAGACCAACCAAGCAAGAATAAGATGAGCATATACATGTGAAAGGGTCATGTGAGTATGCTGTCACGTAGTAGATCAAATGTTTTCTCCATTATTAACTTATGAAGCTAAATGTATCACTTCTTGGACTGGGAAAGCAGCTCGGTAGTAAAGTGTCGCCAAGCACGGGGAGGCCAAGGTTCAATCCCAACACTCCCACGCACACACTTTTATTTTTGGCCTCTGGTGACTTTTTCTGTTAACAGCTTTTATTTTGCAGTTGTTTCTAGATAAGCAAACTTCCCATTCTAATCAAAGCATAGGAAAGAATCAAGTATAAGTTCACACACGAAGAATAGTCTTTTAATATTTGCCAAGCACCTTCCCTCATTCTTACAAACAAGCCTTAATTTCTTCCTGGATAAACCTGAAGGACTGAGCCAGCCAGATCGTTCAGCTGGTGAAGGTGCTTGCTGCCAACCCTGATACCTGAGTTCAGAACCTACATGGTGGAAGGAGAGAACCGATTCCTGCAAGCTGTCCTCTGACTCTAGTGTGTATGTGTGTGTGTGTGTGTGTGTGGTGTGTGTGTGTGTCATGGCATGAATACACACACACACACACACACACACACACACACACAAAAAGTAGAAAATATAGAAAATTACTTTGGGGAAAAAAAAAACCAAACACCTAGAGGTCATGTGCTCATAAGGAGAAGTGGGCTTCAGTTCCCCTGGGGGATCTGTGCTACAGTGACATTTAGTGGACCTAAGATAACTGCTTGGTCTGCTTCCACAGAGCATGTCCCCCACGTACATCTGGGGTATGAAGGAGGCTCTGCCTGAGGGGACAGGCTCATGGACACCTGTCTCATTCTGTTTGAGGAAGGCACCTGCCGTGATTCCCTCACGGGCCATCGTGACAGGTCCTTTCCCCCACTGCATGGTCTGCTTGTCCCCAAAGGACCCTCTGCTTCTGCCTCAAGGTAGTGCTAGACCAAGGCTGGTAGGGACTGCCTATAGTATTTTTTTAAAAGATTTATTTAATTTTATTTTATGTGTATTGGTGTGGGGCCGTCAGATCCCCTGGAACTGGAATTAAAAACAGTTGCGAGCTGCCATGTGGGTGTTGAGAATTGAACCTGGGTCCTCTGGAAGAATAGCCATCTCTTCAGTCCCCAGACTGTAGTACTTTAAGAATCAACTTTCCACCAGATGGGGGTGGTGTACTTCTTTAATCCCAGCACTTGGGAAGCAGAGGCAGGTGGATTTCTGTGAGTTCAAGGCTAACATGATCTATAGAGTGAGTTTCAGAATAGCTAGAGTTACAACAGAGAAACCCTGACTCAAAAAAAAAAAAATCAACTTTCCAACCAAAACATAGGAAATTTCGGGGAGAGAGGTAGAATACCGGGAGGCTGTCAAGGTCTGAGCTGGATGCTCCAAAATGCACATGTTGAAGTGCTGCCTCTAGCACTTTCAGAAAGTGACCTTATTTGGAAGTAGGGTTGTGGGTGGTATAAGTTAATTGAAATGAGGTCGTTAGAATGGGATCTAGTCCACCAAGATGGATGTCCTTATAAAGAGGAGAAATTTGGACACTGACTTATGCATGTAGGGAAATGCCAGGTGAACATGAAGATGGTCACACATGGGCCCAGGGGAAACTTCTGAATATATCTCTCCTCAGTCCTCAGGAGGAACCAACCATGACAAAGCCTTGATTTTAGGCTTAGCTTCTACTACTGAAGAACAACAGAAGTCTGTTAAGGCACCCAGCCCTGGGGTGTTTTCTTACAGCAGCTCTAGAAAACTAATACAAAGACTGAATCCAAGCTCTGTAAAACATGGGGACCAGAGTAAGGTGTGGGGGGACATGGCAAGTGGAGGCAGGAAGACCAGGAGCCCAGGTCAGCCTGGCCTACCGAGTGGGTTCCAAGGAAGTTGGGTAACTCTGGGTCAAATAAAAACAAACAAAACAGAAAATCTCAGAGAAACAAGTGAAAGGAGAGAAGAAAGCAGATGTAACATCTATTCCACTTTGTCCCCAGTCTCGGGGACCATCAGAGGGCAGAGTGCCAAAGGAGAACAAGAGTCAGAGCTCAGAGGAACCCAAATGAAACAGTGCCTTCAGGCCTATCAAAAGCACTGCCCTATCAAGCTCGAAGCATCTATGGCTGCCACCAAAGGCCTGCACAGGATCAGAGCACAGAACTCTGCTCTGAGGGCAAAGGCATTCAGGGGGGCTCCTGAGGAGCTATGGACAGCTGGGGCTTCTGGAGGAGGGAGAAGCAATTTGTTTAAGAGAGTCACCCTGGTAGGTCGACCAAGCGCCAATGGCCCCACACCCAAGAGTATTTGGAGAGCACAAATTGGACTTGATGGATTATATTTTTAGGGGAGTGGTAACTAGAGAGATGGCTCAGTGATTAAGAGCACTTGCTGCTCCTCCAGAAGATGTGGGATGGGGGCTTATTCTCAGCAAATACATGGCTCACAGGTGTCGACAACTTCAGTTCCAGGAGATCTGACACCCTCTTCTGGCCTTCTCTGGCAGCAGGCATGCACATGGTGTACAGACATACGTGTAGGCAAAATAACTACATTAGAAAAAAAAGAACATCAAGTTGGGGTGAGGGTGTGGGTCTGGGAGAAGTTATGGGGAGCAGTAGGGGTAAATATCAAAGTATATGTATAAAATTCTCAAAAAAAAAACCCTAATAACAATATTCAAAAGGAAACCAGGAGGTTCTTTTGTCCCCTTAGCCTGATGCAGAAGCTCCTTTCTGTGCCACGCTGTGGCTGTGTACGAGCCTTCTAGCAAAATTCTTTGGTTCACATAGCTGTAATGGCTGAGTTATGCACCCTTGGACAGGGCCAGCTCTTTGGGTGTAGGAATTGCTTCCTTTCATTTTGTACTCCCAGCAGCTAGATGGTTTGTAGGAAGACGTGGGGGAGAACAAAAAAAAAAAAAAAAAAAAAAAAAAGGAAGTGGGTAAAGGGGGAAGGGGAGGGGAGGGGAAGGGAGGGGAGGAGAAGGGAGGGTAAAGAACTGGAGGGCCAGGGCAGGCAAGCTACTTAATGGCCCAGGAAGGCTGATTTGGCAAAAATACCCTGACTCACCAAACCACTGGTGAACCGCCTTAGGGCTGCTCGCCAACCTTTCCCCCTATATGACTATAGCGTATTCTGTGTCCCTGGAGTGGAACGATGAGAGAGCACATCACACTCCCATCGGGCCGTGCGCAGCTAGAGAAGGGGTGGTGGGCAGCCCCATGTCAGCTTCGGGCTCAAGCTGAAGAGTCAGGGGATTATATTGGGAACACAGACTCTCAGGCCCAGCATAGGAGCAGCAGGAACTCTTTCTGTGTTGAGTGAGTGAATTCCTGTTTGCCTCAATTTTTTTTTTTTTTTTTTTTTTGAGACTGTTGGCTTGAAGACAGAAAAAACAAAAAAAAAGGTATAAGGAAGGATTGGTCAGATTGTTCACCCTAACAAGAGCCCTTTCCTTCTGCCATCTGGAATGTGCATGCCGCAGCGGACTTAGCTATCAGAGGGGGAGGTGCCGCTCTCCAGGTCACTCCGTGAGCCTTTGAACTGCTGCCAAAGAATAGTCAAGGCGCTATAAATAACTTCATCATAAATTCAAACAGCTGTTGCCAGCTGCTGCGTACTCATCGCTTAGCTTTGCTCCCCATGCTGCGATGCACAGCCCCCTCACTCATCAGAAAGGAGATTGCTCAAGGCTGAGCTGAGAAGTCCTTACTGGTTCTCTGATTGCAGGTGGAGTCATCCCCGGGGATTCCATTAGCATTCCACGCATAGGCCTTTATAGTGTAGAGAGTCCCGGCATCCAAACTGCAGAAGGTCAAGGAGGTGTTTGTAGTATTCTCTTTCCAAATTCTACCCAGGCCATTGGCTCGCATAACAGACACAGAGAATCCAATTGCCATATATACGGCACCCCACCTCACAAGGATGGAGTCTGGACTTGGAGAGCTAACTTCCAGAATCGGTGCAGCCAACACTATAAAGTAAACAAAACAAAACAGTGGAATTGTGTCACAAAAGTCCGTAGAGGATAATTCAAGTTATCGGGAAATAAACAGATGCAGGTTGGTTATCCGTATTCTTCATATTATAACGGCAGAGTCCCATTTAATAACTGCTAATTGGAGCTGCGGAAGTAGCTTGGTGTAGCATGCTTGTCTGGCATGATGGAGGCCCTGGGTTCGTTCTACTGCATGATTTTTAGAAAAGCTATTTAAGCGTATATGAATAATAAATGTTGTGGCAGGAAATGTGGAAACTCAAGCCAGGAGGGATGGTGCACTCTTAGAATCCAAGCACTCAGGAAGCTGAGGCAGGAGAATTGCTTTGAATTTGAGGCCCTGTCTCAAGAAAATTTGAGTTAGGGAGACAGCAGTAAACACCAGGCAACTTGCAGTTGGTAAGAATTGAGATAAAATACCCATCTAAGTGAATAAGGGAAATGACTGTTTATATACTTACTACTTTAGTGTGCAAACAACTTAGTTTTTCAATGCCGAGAGTGAACTCAGAGCCTCGTACATGTTAGGTCAGCACTCTACCACTGAGCTATATATACACCAATCCCTGCACACAGCTTTGCAGAAAGGCCCAGGTGTGACTTTATGAAGTGAATTTAATGCTGATGGCAAACCCCAAGACTTTTATTAGTTAACGTATCTGCCAAATGCTTAATGCGCTGCAAAGTCTGTTCTGTGTGTTCCCTGTTTGGCACGGATAAAAACAGAAATTGCTTTTTCAGGGATTTAAAACTGTCCTGCTTTTAAAGCTGTCCAGAAATGGGTTTGAAATCCCAAAGCAAAGTACCAGGCATTTAAATGTCTCTTTCTCCACAAATTGCTGAGTTGCCAACAAAACAAAACAAAACAAAAAACAAAACAAAACATGGTGGCATTTGCCTCTGGGCCTTGAGTTTTGGAACTCATGTGTGCACAGATCACATTGCACATTTGCAGCAGTGTTAAAACTGATCTGTCACAGGCAGACACTCAGCATGAGCTTCCAGCGATTTACCTGTCTTTGCTTGTTTAGGAGATGACGCCTGGCTCTGTCCAGAGGCACCGATGGATCTGATGGTGATTTGGTACAAGGTCGCAGCCTTCAGGCCTGTCACAGTGCCTGGGGAGTTGGCCACTGTGGTCTCAATGATTGTGTCCCCATCTTCAGCTGTGAGCAAGTAACTTGTGGCTCCCGGCACTGTAGTCCATTCTACAGTGATACTGTTGCTGATTTTTGAATACGCCTGATCAATAGTTGGTATTTCAGGAGCTGAAAGGCATTTTGAAGTTGTACACTATTAGGATACCCTACAAAAATGACATCGTTCATCACTTCCTTCCTATACTACTTCTGGTGTCTTCCCAAGAGCATGGCTTTGACTTCATTTTCAGGAAGAAAGAGAGAAGCTGGATGTGGTGGTGGATGCCTGTGGTCCAGCTACGTAAGAGGTGGAGGCAGGAGGGTCTGAAATTCAAGGCCAGCTTGGGCAACTTAACAAGACTCTGTCTCAAAATTTAAAATAATACTGATTATGATAATAACAGGGCTTGGGATGTAGCTCAGTGCCGGAGCACTTGCCTAGCATACTTAAACCCCTGGGCTCAACATCCAGTATCAGAAAAAGAAAGAAAAGAAGAAAGGGGTTGGTGCCAGGGCTCAGCAGGCAAGAGGGCTTGCCACCAAACCTGATGACCTGAGTTTGATCCCTGGGACCCATATCCACATATTAGAAGGAGAGAACTGACATCCGAAGTCCTTTACCTCTACATGGGCAGTGTAGCATATAGGTGCACAACACACACACACACACACACACATACACACACACACACACACGGAGGGAGGAAGACTTGCACACACAGGCATGCACATATTCATGCACAAATAAATAAAATAAAAAATATAAATTAAAAAATTAGAAACAGAACAAGAAAGAGTGGGGGAGGAGAGGGGAACAACTGTTCTCCAAAAGATAGTCAGCGCATAGCACTCACTTCCCAGCTGCCTGTGGGTCATTGCACTTTCTGTGCCTTTAAATAAGTAAAGAGTGGGGAGAGATCCTGGGAAAGAGCTCTGAGAGTGGGGAGAGGACAATGGAGGGGCTTTATTCCAGAAGATTCTACTCTGCTTTGTCACGGATGTCCTCCCTGCCCCCACGCAGGCTGCACTGCCCAGCCCAGCCCTCCGTGCCCACCTCCTGTGTTGTGGTCATTCCTCATGACTCTGCATGTTTCCCAAGTGGGCTCTAATCTAACGGAGGAGGAAGGAGGGCGGAATGCTTTGTTACAGTTCCTCCACAGCGCTTTGTTACTATCAGGGTAGAACAATTTTCAGGTTCTTCTATATACAATTAACTTTATTCTTCCTTTGCCTATCAAAATACGTGTCTCAGTGTGAGGCTTGGATACTGAAGCCCTTTGGGGCTGTCCGCAGTTCGCTGTGGGAATGGCGCGAGCACACAGGAGAACCCTCTGCTTCTGTTGCAGGGTTGAACACATGGTGTGAGAATCAGATTTACCACTTCAGAAAATCCACAGGCACACAAAAGTGTTCTGGATCTTGCAGGAGATTTAAGCAGAAGAAGAGATCAATAAACTTACACTAGGTTTTTAATTCTGAAACTGGCTCTGGGCATTCCAGCGTTAGTGTATTCCATTTGTTGAACATAGTCACTGTATGACAAATTCAAAGCCGAAGGCAAACCAGAAATGGGTGGTGCATGCTTGTGATCCCAGCACTTGGGAGACTGAGGCAGGAGGATTTCGAGTCTGAGGTCCAACCAACTGCAAATGGGCTACATAGATCCTATCTCAAACACACACACACACACACACAAACACACACACACACACACACACCACCACCACCACCACCACCACCACCACCACCACCATAACAACAACAAAAAGCCAGATACAGCATGTATGCCTGCAATCCCAGGACTTGGGAGGTGGAGACAGGAAAGTCATCCTCGACTAGGGGGTTGGAGGGGTCCAGCCGTAACTATTTGCAACCCTATCTCTCAAAGACAAGAACTGAAGAAAATCCAAGCCAGTAAATCAACCAATCAGCCTCCCCAAACCAACCAAATAAAAATATTAATGGCAAAACTATAGGGCGAGAAGAAAGAGTAGAAACCAGGTTATTTGCCAGCCTCGGTTCTTCCTGGCCTTCCCTCAGGCGAATCCCAGGTACATAATACAGACAGCCTTCTCTTTCTGTTCCAGTGGCCAAGAGAGTTCACAATAGCAGCTTCTCAAAAACAAACAGGCTGCGAAAATGAACAAAATCTCCACTATTCATTGCCCAGATACTTCTGGAACATCTTCCAGGAGTATCTGTTTGTGACAGAAAGAAAATCATGCGGCTCATATGGGCTGGGGAAAAGTGGGGGCCTGTTGGCCTTTTGCCTGTGAAGCTGACTCTGCAGGAAGAGTTGATGCCCCTTCTGGCCCCTCAGAACAAAAAGCCCCAGTAGGGCCTCCCTCTCTTACCCCCCATCTCTCATCTGCAAGCCTCCCCCTCCATCCACATCATTTCCCTGTAGTCTGTGTCCCCTTTCTTCTAGTTTTCTGGTGTCTCTCAACGCCTTCTGTTTCCTCTGTCCACAGTTTGTCTTATCTCCTGTGATAGATAGCCCTGCTCATTGGAGTGGACAAACTTCCTGAGAAACTGACCAGTTACAGACACAGAAGGCCTGATGCTGCCTTCCTGGGGAAGAGCTAAAAGGTCAGCATGCATAGACCATCTTCCCACAGGCCTGCTATACTGTCTGCGGACTCCACATTCTCCCCATTGAACTGCGCTATGACAGAGTCTTACAGGACCCTGTATCAGCAGAGGGGAATCAGGGTTGAAAAGAACAGCAAAGGATTTGGACTCAATTGTAGGTTTAAGGCCTGACTCTGCTTTTCACTATTGTGTATGAGTAAATGCAAGACATTAAAGCTATTCTAGTGTGAGTTTCTTCCTTTGAGAAAGCTGGATGACTCATAATATCTACATTTCAGAATTACTTTGAAACATAAAATACCTATAATTTAGGATTATTGTAAAGATTAAATAAAAGTATGTGTAAAGGTACTTTGAAAGCCCCTCCCCGTGTGTGTTTGTGTGTGTGTGTCTGTGTGTGTGTATGTGTGTGTATGTGTGTGTGTGTGTGTGTGTGTACATGTGTGCGTGTGTCTGTACATGTGTGTGTGTGTCTTCCAAGGCAAGCAAGTGCGGTTGAGTTTGGAAAAGCCAGATCATATAGCATGGCCATGGAAGGGTTCCAGTAAAAGTGAGACTCTGGGGTGAACACAGGCAGGAGAGAGCGAGAATATACCTGATTCACAGTTGACTCTCAGCAGATTGACTAGTGTCAGCCACAAAAGCAAATCAATGGAACTCTCTAGGAGATGAGAAGCAGAATCCCAGTGTTCATGGGAGAACAGCGTGGGCAGATGGGAGCGTTTGAGTATATTTGAGCTTGGTGAGTCTGATGTAAGGAGCATCAGATTGTGTGATTATCTGCAAACCAGTAATGCAAACCAGTCTGAATACCCGTTCTGGTGTGGCAGAATGAGACTGGGTGGGACCAGACTTTAGGGACATTTGTTCTGTGGGAGAGATGGACTGGTAGGTAGATCTGACCCTATGACAGGTCTCAACAAACCCTCAGAGAACAGAAGCCGCAAAGCAGCTCTTGAGCAGCTGGGGATGTGGCTCAGTAGGTAGAGTGCTTGCTTAGCATGCAAAAAGCCTTGGTTCCATCCCCAGCATCACATAAACCCAGGTAGGCCTTCAAGTCCAGTTCGGAGGAGGCAGAAGTAGGAGATTGGAAGTTCAAGGTCATTCTTGACTATATGATGAGTTTTAAGCCAGCCCGAGAGTCGTAAGACCTTGCCATAAGATAAAAATGAATCGTAAGACCTTGCCATAAGATAAAATAAAAGCAAGACTTTGGAAAGAAGATGGAGCCTGAGATGGGACAGATGAAAGGGACGAAGCTGATTCTGAGGAAGCAGACAAATCTGTTACACTGTTACTCTTTTGAGAACAGGTGGCATCTATTTCTTTACAATAAGAGGCTTGGATGTTCTGGTTGATAGGGTTAAGTTCTGTTCCCCTCTGCCTTTGGTGCTGTAGACTGAATGAAAGGGCTCACACATGCTAGGCAAACTTTTGCAATTGAGCTCCTCAGCAACAGCCAAACGATGATTAAATTATTATTATCATTTGATAATAACATGGGTTTTTGTTTGTTTGGCTGTTTTTTTTTATTTGTTTGCTTTTGTTTTATTTAGTTTTTAAAACAGGGTTTCTCTGTGTAGCTCTTGCTGTCGCTGTCCTAGAACTCATTCTGTAGATCAGACTGGCCTCAAATTCATAGAGGTCCATCTGCCTCTGCCTTCCAAGTGCTGGGATTGAAGGAATGCATCACCATGTCCAGCTTTGATAATGTTATATTTATCATTATTAAAATCTGGGGAAGAATAATAGAAATTATGAGTCCTACCCTGCCTACTCTCTCAATCTTACAGAGAGTTCAGAAGTATGAGCGTCACGTGTCAGACACTTCTTGCATTGATGAAAGGGAAGACTTTACTCCCTTGATGTGCATCCAACCATCTTGATGCATCCAAAATGAAATCCTTTGATTCTCAGCATCTGTGCATTTGACCAACTTAGAGAATCTTAATCAGTCCAGAGTCTCAGAACCCAGACACAGATTAACAGCGAGGCCAAAGCCCAAAGAGAATCAAATCCACACACCTAAGATGAAGCCTTCTACACAATACAAATCAGACACAGCCCATCTATTGAAAAGCCAAGGTGAATCCATTGACAGGTAACTGGCCCTCTGCTTTCTCTCCAATGGGGTGGATCATATTAGGACTAAAAGGTTTCCATCCTAAGACCACAATGGGTCCTGGGTTCACTGGGACTTTAAAACACAGTGAAGTTTGATTTTGTATCCAAAGGCTGATTTTTTTTTTCTTTAAAAAAATCACTTATAGACCAAGCAAAGTAGTGTGTGTGTGCATTCCCAGCTTCTCGGGAGACTGAAGCAGGATTGCTTGAGCCCAGCAATTCAAAGCCAGGCTGGGCAACGCAGGGACTCATCTTAAGCAAAGTAAGTAAGACCAATAGTAAAAAATAAATAAATAAAAAACCATTAGGAATGTGGTTAAGTAGTCTTTCTCATAGCTTTCTGGACAATCACGAAGGTCTCTCAAGAATAATATAGTGACAGGCTGGAGAGACAGCTCAGCTGTCTGGCTGCTCTGACAGAGGACTTGTGCTCCATCCCCAGCACTCATAAGGCGACTCAGCCATCTGTAACTCCAGTCCAAGGGGATCTAATGTCCTCTTCTGGCTTCTTCAGACACCACACACACATGTGGTACACAGACACACATGCAGACAAAACACTCACATAATTAAATAAATAAAAAAATGTAAAGAACAATGAGTAAGAAGAAAGTAGGAAATGATGTTTAAAACACAACTGTATATGCATGGATTTTATGAAATATTAAAATGCAGCCACATATTCAATTTAAAATTTCCTAATTCTAGCTCCTTTTTTATGGTGTTAGCAAAATAATAAAAGTTGTTCCAATGTGCACTGCATCACTATGAGAGTTTATCTCTAGGAGAGTGGTTTTTGTATGCTCTTTGCAGATAATCTAAAACCTATTCAACATAAATTGCTGTCCTGTGGACCAAGATTTCTGGATGTATGAGGCAGGAAGAAAGTCTAGATCAATTATCATGGCCTCCAGAAATTTATTCAAGAAAAAAAATGGTGATTGAGAGATTTTTTTTTAAAATAAGAAAACCTCTTTTCAGTTCTGTAGATAAGTCTAGATGTACAAAAGTTCTTTCTTTCTTGTTTGCTTTTTGTCTTTTGATTTTTTGAGACAGGATCTCATGCAGCTCAGGCTTGCCTCAAAATTTCTATATAGCCAAAGATAACCTCGAACATCTGACCCTCCTACCTCCAGCTTCCAAGTGCTGGGATTACAGGTGTGCACCACCACACCAGGGACAAAGGGTTTTTTGCTTGGTAGAGGATCTTGAAAGTATAATTAAATACAGCATTTCTAATTTTTTTCTTCTAATTTCCCAAGAGACAAGTAGGAAAGTTATATAAGTAAGACCGCTCTGATGAGATTTCCTTTGTTTGGTTGGCCTGCCGATCACCGTGAGAGTTTGTCTGCAGCTAACTGGATAAAAAGATGCAGTGCTATATTATAGTTCTCACTAACCGTACCTTCGAATGAGTTCTTTCCTAAATATGACCTAGCTGATTTATTTTACCAGTTAGAGTCTCTCCAGCACCTTTCACAGTGGTGTTAGCACCCAGGACGCATGCTTAGAAAATATTGATACCTTCCCTCTAAGATAGTCTTTTAAATATGAGACTAGCCCAGGAATCACCAATGGAAATTAAAATCAAATATAAGAAGGGAAAATTTGCAGGTCAGAAATTGTTACCTGTTTTGGATGAAGTAACCTGAAAAAGGAAAATTTTAGAAAGTTAGAAGAACAAGGAAAAACAGCATTTGGGGAAGTGAAACGAACACATCAGTCGGAACACAATAACCGCAGTGTTTCTGTGCCCAGTGCGAGCGATTTCCCCACTCACATGAGTGCTTTTCTGTTCACCTCATTTCCCAGCACTAGAGTCTACCAGAAAGCAATGCTAAAAAGCATTGAGAGGCTGGTGTCAGCTCATGTTACTATTTCATTTCCCCCTCCTTGAATCTGCCCGTTGAACTAAGTCAGAGCTGTTGACAGATTATTTTTTTTTCCAGAAGTCTTTGTTCTTCAAATACAATGATAATCTTGTCTCCGTTCTCTAGAACATCCCATTATATTTCAAACACACAAACGTACCATCTTAGCATGATTTTAAGGCATTACTAGTTCTAACTCCCTGCTCCCTGGCCCTTCACAACGATAATCCGTGGGTATCTGCCCCCCCCCAATACTTGTAGGTAGTTGAAAATGCAGACCTACCATTTTTAGACAGAGGAGAGTGAATCCAATCAAAGACAAACACTTCTCAGCTCTTCCAGCCATTCCAGCTATCCTGTTAAACGCAGCACTCACAGAGCACGGAACACAGTGATCTGAGTCCTCTTTGGCTCTGAGAAGCACAGCACTGAAGGTAGCAGCATTCGGGGCAACAATGCTGGACGGACTCTGGAAATCGCCTGCTTTGGGATAGCACCAACCTGTAACTAGGGGCACTGGGAACTGGCAGGAACAGGTACTGCAAAGACTGAAAAAAAGAGTCGGAGAAAGTCATGCCAGGCCAGCCAAAGAAGCTCCTGTAACCTTAGTTTCAAGGAACTATGTACAATGCTCTCCCTCTTAGTCAATTTTACTCTGGGCATAGTGGTACAGGCTTTTAACTCTGAGTTCAAAACCAGTCTGGTCTACATTGTGAATTCCAGGACAGCCAGAGCCCTATCTCAAAAAACAAAAAAATTTACAAAGCTGTAGAGAAAGTTATTGATATGATAGGATGATTTTAAACTCAGGGATTTCTGTCAGTCTTATTTTTTTTTCACCTTTAGTTGATGCTTATGCATTAGTTAGACTTTGTATATGTTTGCCAGCCTTTTGCCATTGTGGCCAAAGGACCTGACAGAAACAATTTAAGAGAGGGAAGGTTGATTTTGGCTCATGGTCTCAGAGGGGTCAGTTTAGCTCCATCTTCTCGGGAAGAACATTGTGATATCCTCAATGACATGGTGAGTTTGAGGCCAGCCTGGACTACAGGAGACACTGTCTTCACACAAATAAGCAAACAAACAAACTGAACAGAAAAGACTTGGGGCTGGAGAGATGGTTCAGCAGTTAAAAGCAATAACTACTCTTGCAAAGGACTGAGATTCAATTCCCAGTACCCACATTGCTGCTTACAACATTCATAACTCAAGTTTCAGGGCATTTTATGTCCTCTTATGGCCTCTGTGTGCACCAGGCACACACATAGTACACAGACACACATGCAGGTAAAACACGCATGTATATAATATATAAAATTAAAAAAATTTTTTTTTCTTTGAGACAAGGTTTCTCTGTTGTAACTCTGGCTGTCTTGGAACTCACTCTGTAAACCAGCTGGCTTCGAACTCACAGAGATCCTCCAACCTCTGCCTCCCAAATGCTGGGATTAAAGGTATGCATTACCACTGATCGGCATAAAATAATAATTTTAAAGACTTAAAAAGCATAAATAAATTAAGTCAAGCTAGATGTGGGGGCACAAATTTTTGTTTTGGTTATTCAAAAAGCAAAAAGATCTATTGAGCCCATAAGTTTGAGACCAGCCTGGGTAACAATAGTAGGACTGATGGAGTCTCCCACACTCAAATTATTGATCTATTAATAAAAATAGATTCAAAACATAATAACAATAATACCAGAAACAAGAAAATGTGTAGAAGAAAATATTTACCATCTTGAGTTAAGCAAAGATTTTCTTTTTAAAAAAATTTGTGTGTGTGTGTGTGTGTGTGTGTGTGTGTGTGTGTGTGTGTTGGGAGGTATGCATGTGCCACAGTATCTGAGTGGAGATCAGAGGGATTCTTTTCAATCAGTTCTCTCTCTTCACTTTTATTGAGTTTTGGGGGATCAAACTCAAGTCATCAAGCTTGGTGGCAAGTACCTTTACCTGCTGAGCCAGGCAATTATTTTCTAGATCTACATCATTGAAAACATGATCCATTTGAAAAAGAGAATCAGTAAATTGGACTTCATGAAAATCAAGAGCTTTTGTTCTATTTAGAGAATAAAGACACAGGTACAGACTTGAGGAAGTACTGGAGACCACACGTCTGAAAAGGGCTTGTATCATGTGTGTATATGTGTACATCTGCTTGGGTATGTCTGTATTCTCAGAGCCTAATGAGAAAACAACCGAGAGCTGGTGAGATTTGAGTTTGATCAAACAGCCTGAGTTTGATCTCTAGAACCCAATTTAAAGATGAAAGGAGAAAACAAACTCCACAAAATTGTCCTATGACCTCCATACATTGGCCATGGCAAGCATGCTGTCCAGTTTGCTTTTTATTGCTGTAATAAGCACTATGATCAAAAGTAACTCGGGGAGCCAAGAGTTTACGTGGCTTTCACTTCCACATCACAGTGTTTCATCTAAGGAAGCCAAGACAGAAACTCAAGACAGGAATCTGGAGGCAGGAACTGAAGCTGGGACCATGCGGAAACAATGCTTACTGGTTTGCTATCCATGGGTCATTCAACCTGCTTTTTTATACCATCCAAGACCACCTGCGCATTGGTGGCACTGTCTACAGTCGGCTGGGCCCTTCCACATCAATTATTAATCAAGAAAATACCCCACAGATTTGTCAATCTGATGGAGATATTTTCTCAATTGAGGTTTCTTTTTCCCAGATGACTCTCATTTGTACCTAGTTGACAGAAAACCAATCAGCACACATGCACGCACACACACGCACACGCAGAAGTAAAGAATTTTTTTCTTTCTTCTTTTTTTTGAGAGATTTCTCTGTGTAGCCTTGGCTGTCCTGGAACTTGCTCTGTAGACCAAGCTGGCCTCGAACTCACAGAGATCTGTCTGTCTCTGCTTCTTGAGTGCTGGCATTAAAGGCATGTGCCACCATCACCCAGTATAAGTGAATAATTTAAATTAAAAAAAAGTGAAGTGTATGTGATGGCATTCATCTATAATTCCAGTACTCCATAGGCTGAGATAGAAAGATCATGAAATCAAAACCAGCTCGGATTACGTAGCAGCAGTGTGTAATAAAAATCAAGAGCTACACATGCCTGTCATCCTAGTATTGGGGAGGTAGAGGCAGGAAGATTGCACATTCACTGCCACCCTACACTACATAATAAATTCAAGATCAGCCTGGACTACATAATAAAACCCTGAGAACAGAAGCAAGGGTAGTGATATAGCTCAGTGGTAGAGTGTTTGTCTAGCTTGGGTTTGAGCCCCAGCCCGGTCAGGAGATTCTGAGCATCATTAATGATCAGGAGAATGTATATCTGGACAATGAGATACCACTGTATACTTATTAGGTGTCTGAAATTAGAAAGATTAAGCGGTAGAGGTGGCTCAATAAAAGAGCATGTGTCTGGAGGCCCTAGGTTTGATCTCCAGTACCAACACGTACACACACAAAAAAATATTAATAATGAAACTCTACCAAGTGTTGGTACAAGTGTAGATCAAGCAGTGATCTCACTGTTGTAGAACTCTCTTCTCTGGGCATGACATGGCTTCTGCCATCTTGGCATCAGAGCACAGCTGTGAATACTTACAAGGAGACTCTCAGAAGACTGGGCCCACTAACATTCCCTTGTGTGTGTGTGGGTCAGGGTTCACAAGGCTCATAAAGTAGCACATGAGACATTGCCCCTTTCTGAGGATTCAAAAAGAGTTCACAGTTGCTTGGTGGAGGCTCTTCATTGTGTTGCTGCCAAAAATTGCCTGTGTTTATTTAGGTAACTCTTAACCCACACTTTTCTAAGTTACCCCAATTAAAGCCGTTGCTTCATCAAGCTAGACTATTTTTCATTTATTCAATCTGGGGTAAATTTGTTTGTAATGTTCATTCATCTATTCAGGAAAAGTTATTGCAACACTCACATTGGTAGGCATATGAAATTGTTTGGCCACTTTAGAAAATGATTTGGCTGTCTCTTAAAAAGCTAAACAATATCAGTTGGATGTGGCGGTTCATGCCTGTAATCCCAGTACTCAGGAAGCTGAGGCAGGAGGATTATGAATTTGAGGCCAACTTGAACTACATGGCATTTCACTCTTAGATGTTTACCCAAGAAAAAGGAATTTGTCATACAAAACATACATAAGTATTCAGAATAGTATTGTTTTTTATTTATTTTTAAATGTATGTAAACCTTTATTTTATGTGTGTGGGTATTTTGGCTGCATGCATGTATATATTTGCACTATGTGTGTGCAGTGAGTGCTGATAGAGGCCAAAAGAGGTTGACAGATCCCCTGAGACTGGAGTTACAGACAATTGTGAGAGTCCATGCTGGGAATTGAACCCAGGCCCTCTAGGAGGGCAGCCAGTGCTCTTAACAACTGAGCTATCTCTCCAGTCCCAATAGTATTGTTTTAGTAATTCTTAAACTATAAGCAAATCAAATGTTCATCAACCAAGATGAACTATGAACATGTGGAATATTCCAGTAAGAAAGTGAATGGCTAGAGAGATAACCAGCACCTACATGGCAGTTCACAACCACCTGCAACTCCAGTTCCAGGGGGTCCAGTGCTCTCTTCTGGCCTCTAAAGGTGACAGGCATGTACATGGTACAGGTACATACATTCAGGCAAACACTTACACAAATAAAGTAAAATAATGAGACCGACTACAGTCGTGCACATCTGTTGTCCCAGCACTCAAGAGGTACAGTCAGGAGGCTCACAGGATGGTTCAGTGGATAAAGGCTGTGTCAACCTAGACCACTTATGTAAATTTCTAAAAATGCAAACTATTCTAAAAACAGAAAGCAAACCAATGGTTGCCTAGAAACAGAAAAGGCAGGAAGAAAGAAGGACAAATTAGAGAAGACAAGTCTGAGGGATGGAGTGTTTGCTCATCATCTGGAATGTGCTGCTGGTTTAAGTGCATACACACATGTCAAATGTTGTATTTCGAGTATAACTTTCAAATATAATTTATTGCATTAGTTACTTCTCCTGTTGCCATGATTAAAAACACAACAATAAAACAGACAAAAGCAGCTTAAGGGAGAAGGCATTCATTTTGGCTCACAGTTCAAGGGTACAGCCCGTCATGGTGGGGAAGTCCTGGGGGCAGAAGCTTGAAGCAGCTGGTGACATGTCCATAGTCAGCAAGTAGAGCATAATGAAGGTTGGTGTTCATCTCACTTTCTCCTTTGTATCTAGCCCAGGACTTCAGCCCATGGAATGGTGCTGCTCACAGTTAAGGTGGACCTTCCCATCTCAATGAAACCAATCTAGATGACTCTTCAGGGGCTGAAGAGTTGGCTCAGTGGTTAAGAGTGCTGACTGCTCTTGCAGAGGTCCTGAGTTCAATTCCCAGCAACCACATGGTGGCTCACCACCTCCTATAATGGCACCAGATGCTCTCTTTTGGCATGCAGGTGTACATGTAGATAGAGCACTCATGTCAATAAAATAAATAAATCCTTAAGAGAAAAAAAGAGACATTAGTTCCTTAAAAAATAAAAAAGAATGATGTAGCAGTTAGATGACCCTTCAGGTGTGTCTGAAAGCTTGTGTTCCAGGAGGCACTAGACCCTGTCAAGCTGACAATCAATATTAACTATCACAGTCAATTACATCTAAATAAAGCTATTTTAAAAAATTCTGTTTTGGCTAGCAAGATGCCTCAGTGGGGTAAAGGTCTACCCTCGAGCTTTACCCAAGGACCTGAGTTCAATCCCAGAATCTACATGGTAGAAGGACTGATTCTTCCAACGTGTCCTCTGACCTCCACACGCACACCATGGCATTTACACACACACACACACTCTCTCTCTCTCTCTCTTAAAAAAAAAAAAGACATCTAAAAAGATCAATCTAGTGCTACATACCTATTATCCCGGTACTTGAGAGATGGAGTCAAGATCCACTACTCAAGGTCAGCTTTGGCTACATAATGAATTTAAGGTCAACCTGGATCACGTGAGACCTTTCTCAAAGCAAATCTATTCCAACTTCAGCATTCCAAGCTCTTGCTACTAAACCTTTTGTGATCTGACTACTATGAATCTAGGTATTTTCAACTGTGTATTCAACAAACATATGTGGAGTAACTACTACACACCAAGAACTGTTCTGGATACCAAGCTACAAACATAAGTGAATGGCAGTCCTGCTCTCATTGAGTGTAAACTTTAGTAGAGGAAGACCAAAATAAACAGCTACAGTAGTAAAAGAGGTCTGTTGTTGCTAAACATTATAGTAAAAAATAGACAAGAGTAACAGGCCAGTACTGAAGGATATAGTGATAGTTTATACGAATTCAGGAAGAACTCTGGGAGGATAAGGGCTTGGTTAGGACAATGTGGGCAATCATTGCCCAGCGACAGCATATATCAGTGGTTGTCAGCTTTGGCAGTCTTTCTCTGACCTGCTCTTGGCTTATGGAGATGCTTTAATCAAAGTCACACACCACTACCCCCAGACACATCCAGTGACTGATGGATGAAGGATTGGCAGTGGCCTTTGCCTGAATCCAGAACAGCCCTGGTGAGGGGTTCTAGGTGACACATCATGGTACCCACTAGGGTTAGAGGTATTGCAAGAGATGCAACCTAGATGCATGCATTCCAGAATTTCAGAGGTGGGAAGCTCACTCACTCACTGGGAGTGATGATAAAAAGGGTCACTCCTGCATCCATTCATGGTTAAAGGCCCATTTGCTTTACCTGTTGCATCCTGAAAGATTAAACCCTATTTTCCCGTCATATGTCCAAATGTACTTTTCCTGAATATTTGGCAGGCTATTACTCATATTTATACTTGATGATATAGACACCAGTCAGCACTAATGCCTTTTCTAGCCTCCTTAAGTCATTTGTGTGTAGGCTTAGAGTGGCTGAGAGCTGTATTTAATTTGCATCTGGGTATCACTAGACAACTAGGGAGAGACATGCTAGAAGAGACATCAGCAAGGAGTTGAAGATGTTTACAAGTGATTTATGTATAGTTGTTAGCTTCTGTGTGTTCAGCACGAGGGACAAGGAAGCATTTTCATAAGTGCATACTCTGCCAGACCTCATCAGAGGGAACCACTATCCTGGCCAGTGCTGTACTCGATCAACAGTGGAACCCTGAGCATCTGGCTCAGGTGCTTTTATTCATTCAGAACTCCTTAGGTGTAGATCATAAGCAATCAAACACCTCCCACAGAAATCCAACACCTGCAGACAATACAAAATTTCAAGGCCTATGCATCCCTTTTTTGCAATAGGGCACAAAAACAATTATTTTAAATATAACTAAAAATAACCTTCCACAACATTCATGCTATTGGGCAGCAGAGACTAAGACAGGTACACAAGGAAGGGAGGCTTGCACTAACTCACTGCAACAGAGGCTGAGGTGGGTCTACAACAGAGGGAAAAAAGCTGGTAGGGACAATGGACTGGAAGACTCAAGGAATTAAAGAATTGTTAGATGGGATATCCAAGGAAATAAGTAGGAAATACAGAAGTTGGCGGTCAGCCAAAGGACTCCTGGTCTGCATATTAGAGAGCCCCTCATACAACCTTGTTTCACAATTGCTAAGTTGTGAAACCAAACTGCACATCCAGAAATGGAGGAATGGGTGAAGCAAGCATGGTCTGCATAGACAATGGGATTTTTTTTCAGCCGTAAAGAAAAATGAAGTTATGGATTTTGCAAGCAATGAATCAACTAGATGTAACCGCAAATTAGTGAATTAAGCCAGTCTCAGAAAGACAGATAACACGTTTTCTCCTCACTTGTGCCCCCAATGTTTTGTATAGAAAATTCAAGCCTGCATATATTTGTATTTGATTTTTATATTCGAATTTGTATTATGTATTTGATTCAAATGAAGAAGTAAAATTGTCTAGTGGAACAAAGGAGACCCATGGGAGGTGGTGGGGGGAAGAAAGGGCAAGGGGTGCAGGAGGAAAAGGATCAGCACACAATATATATTTGATACTTTCAAGAAGAAGTCGGTGGTTAGGGGATTGAAGTGGAGGGACAATTTCAGCTGTTAACAACAGACAGCTCTGTGATGGTTTTGTATTAGTGCGGCTAACATTAGGTGGAGGGAAAGACAGTATCAGAGATCAAGGGGTCGAAAACAATTGAGCAGTGTCAATATCAGAAAGATTGTTCAATAGATATTGAAATCATTAACAGTTATAGCAGCAGGGCAGGGTCTAATTCAGGGGCAGAGCACTTGCACCACAAAAACCAACAGGCAAATAAGTTAATATGTGAAAGAATTATGCAGGGTATGGTGCTGTATGCCTAAAATCCTAGCACTTAGGAGGCAGAGAATCACCACCAAGTTCAGGGGCTAGCCTGGACTACATAGTTTCTAGGACAGCCAGGGCTACACTGAAAGATTCTATTACAAACAAACAAATAAACAAACACAAAAAGCCAAAGGCAGCCAGATGTTGTGGTTCAAATCTGGATCCCGGCACTTAGAAAGCAGACACAAAAAGATTTTGAGTTTTGGATAGCCTGTGCTAGACATTGTCTCCCAAAGCCAAAAAGAACTATGACAAGAACAGGGAGGAAGAGGCATGGAGCCATGTACCTGTTAGCTCTCTATTACCGAGAAAACACTTTCAGAGATAATCAACTTTAAAAGAGGAAAGATTTATTTTGGCTAGTGCTTTCAGAGGATTGAGTCCATGCTCTCTTTGTCGAATTGACTTTGGACCTGTAGAGAGACAGAGCATATTGTTAGACAGGGCACGAGGAGTAAAGCCACTCACCTCAGGGCAGATGAGATGCAAAGAGGAAAACACGAAGAGATGGAAGCCCTGATGTTCCCTTCAGGGGCCCAGCTTGATGACTTAACATCCATCTACAAGTTACATTACTTCCTAGTAGACCACAAGTTGGGGACAAAGTGTTAGGGTTCTCTGGGAGGATATTCAAGATCTAAACGATATTCTGGTCTTGGTGGCACACAATTGTAATTCCAGCACTTGGCAAGTAGGTGGAGGAGGATCAGGAGTTCAAAGCCAGTCTCAGGTACACAATAAGTTTTAGGCCAGCCTGGAATACATGAGACCCTATCTCAAAAACTCAAAACACAACAAGATAAGTTTGTTTGTCTTGTTTGTCAATAAGACAAAAAAGATCCAAGTGACAGCAAGATATCTGTTGAAATTTATTAGAACTGTTAAAACCCTAGGGGAGTACTCCCAAGGTCAATGAATGTAGATGTAGATGATTGAATTGTTATTAAAATTTGATTGATTTTAATTATTTATTTTAATTATCATTCTCATGGGTTCATGGCAGAGAAGTTTATTCTTTGCTAATTCAATACCCAGTCCCAGAGGGTTTCAGCATCTGTACAATCTAATCTCCAAACCTAAACCTAGAATGTTTCAGCCTCTGAGACTAACTACTGACTGGTTCATTCTGACTAGCTGTCTTCTGAACTACCTCTTTTCACTCTGATCTGTATTGTGAACTATAAATTATAAACAGTCTGCTTCTGACTCTCTGCTTTCTCTCTGCTTATTCTGGACTGTTTCTGCTCTTCTAGGCTTCCAGTCTGCTTCCACCCGCTGCTTCTATCTTTCTTCTCTCTCTCCGGTCATGAACTGAGAGCCTCCTTTTATATCCTTTTATAATTGGGATTAAAGGTCTGTACTACTGTTGCCTTCTGAGTTGGCTTGAAGGCATGTGCTATGTCGGGATTAAAAGCCTTTCTACCCTAGAGCAGCCATGCTGCTGGATTAAAGGATTAAATGAAATGGGTTGGGGAAGATAATTATGACATTAGCAACTATTTCTGGCTACCCATTTCTGAATTATCAGCATAGGTGATGAGCATTGTTGCTGAAAAGTAATGGAATATATCAATTGTTTTTACAAATATACTTTAGAGCTTTGAATTACTAAAATTACCAGTTGTTTGAATCCTATTTTCCAGAATGGGATTCTACTGGGCTAGGGATGTGGCTCAGTTAGTAGAGTGCTTGCCTAATATGTTCAATTCCCTAGCACTGCATAAAACCCGGAGGGAGGGGGTCAGAAGATGAAGGCTGAAGACCAGAAATTGAAGGTCATCTTTAACTATTTGGTGAGGTCAAGGCCAGACTGAGCTACAGAGATCTTGTTTCAAACAACAAAACCAACAATAACAATAGCAAAACAACAACAAAGTGAGCATATTAAACACTATTAGTATAAACATTATTAGGGTAACACTAGGAACATTGAAAGTAACCTGTTGAGGATTTACTCAGTGATAGAGTGCTTACACAGCAAGGGCGAGGTTCTGAGTTTGATAATGCATACACACAACACCTAGCAGTAACACCAAGTTCAGGAGAGTATCTGGATATAAAAAGGTAATGAGAAGCATTAAATGTTAGGATACTGTATACGAATTTTGGTTTTTTTCCTCTCCATTATTTTTCTACCTGTAGATCAATGTAGCTTTCAGACCTCATCACAGGAGACTCTGTTGTGCTGGTTAATGCAGAAAGTCCTAACTAATCAAAGTGCAGAGTATCAGTATATGAGGAGTGTTCAGATTAAAGTGGGACATCTTTATTACACACCTCCTCCCCAACTCAAGGCTCAGGACACATCACGGAAGAGGGGGCAGAAAGACTGTAAGAGCCAGAGGTTGGGGAAGACTGGAATAATAAAACAGTGCCTTTTGGACATGACAGGACCACAGCACTTACAAACTCATAACAGTTGTGGTTCCCAGAACAAGATCAAGCCAGTCAACATTCCAGCATGGCTCATGCCCCACCTCTAACTGAGTACATGGAAAGTTTATGGCTTCTGGGGACGGGAGAGTCAGCTTTCTTTAACCCTGCGGCACTTGGTAGATTGATCATGGTCTAGTGATGATTAGATTTTTTTTTAAAGACAGGGCTTCTTTGCCTGGGGAGAGCGGAAATTAAAGGCATGTGCACTACTCTCCGGCTATAGATATTTAAAAAGAAGAAAAAAAAAAAAAAGAGCCAGGTGGTGGTGGCTCACACCTTTAATCCTAGCATTTGAGAAATAGAGGAAGGAAGATTTCAGAGTTTAAGGCCAGCCTGGTCTATATATCAAATTCTAGGATAGTCAGGGCAACATAGAGAGACCCTGTTTAAAAAAAAAAAAATGTGCCAGGTGGTGGCAGCCCATGCCTTTTATCCCAGTACTCAGGAAGCAGAGGCAGGCAGATCTCTGTGAGTTCAAGGCCAGTCTGGTCTACAGACAGAGTTCCAGAACAGCCAGAGTTACAACAGAGAAACCCTGTCTCAGAAAAAAAAAAAAAGAAAAAGAAAAAAAAAATTGTTCAGTAGTCAGGTGTGGTAGTAATATGTGCCTTTAATTCCTCTGGAGGCAGAGGCAGGTGGATCTCTTTGACTTCAAGACTAGCTTAGTCTATAGGGCAAGTTCCAGGCCAGGGCTACACAGTGAGACCCTGTCTCCAAAACAAGTAAAAAACAAAATACAAAATCAACCAACCAAGCCAAACAGAATAATTCAGGAGTTGGGGATACAGCTCAGTAGTAGAGCACCTGCTTAGAATACACAAGAACCTAGGTCTGCTTCCCAGGACACATACACAAATTGTCTACTGGGATGGAATATGAAGAAGGATCAACTGCTCAGGAAACAATAATTAAGACAGCAGGATTTTAAGTGGCCCCAAGTCACATTCTTGCCCTCCACCAATCCCTGTCTACCTGTGGGCAGAGCATTTCTACCAAAGAAAAGGAATTGGACCTAAAATCTTTTTGGTTGGTTGGTCAAATCAAGTAAGTGATATTTTCTCAGACTGATGCTGAGACTGGGGAGAAT
Source organism: Cricetomys ansorgei (assembly GCA_026225945.1). NCBI lineage: Eukaryota > Metazoa > Chordata > Mammalia > Rodentia > Nesomyidae > Cricetomys > Cricetomys ansorgei. Next base: position 21,612,860 of record JAMJFZ010001038.1, on the reverse strand, counting down.
TTCAAAGTAAGGAAGTGCTGGGCAGAATCTCATGGATCAGAGTTTGATGCTGATAACAGTAGAAGAAAACAGAGTTGGCTGTTGGTTTTGAGGAACCTGCCTGATTCCATTTTAAGGCAGGGACTATTATGCTGTTTTGTTAAAAATAAATACTGTGGGGTTAGAGAGATGGTTCAGCAGTTAAGAGCACAGACTGCTCTTCCAGAGGTACTGAGTTCAATTCCCAGAAACCACATGGTGGCTCACAACCATCTTTAATGGGATCAGATGCCGTCTGTCTTCTGGCATGCAGGTGTGCATGAAGACCGAGCACTCATGTCAATAAAATAAAATCTTTAAAAAATTTTGAAAAAAAAGTAGTTGTTTTTTTGAGTTTGTTTCCTGGAACCTGACCTACCCCAACCCATGACCTTGACTTTGAGGTCACCCTGACCTTCCCTAATCACACTCACTAATCACAGGGCTACAACATTGTGTTTTGAGATCTTTCTGTACTTCCTTATTGTCCCATTGTCTCACTCTGTAAAACCTGCACTGGTTTTATTCCTTAAAAGGGGCCCAAGAAGTGGATTTGTGACTGCGTGCTTTTATCCAATTTAGGAGGCAGTCTCTTGCCAGCTCTAGGTGCACCCCCAAAAATAAAAAGCAAGCTTGCTCCAATTTGGCTCAAATTGTGATAGTGGTCTGATTCTTGTCTGGTGGGATTAACAGTTCTAAGGAAGAGAAACTCAGAGTTTCCTATGGGAAGCAGAGAAATTACAAGGATATTCATTGCCCAAACTCGAATGAAACAAAACAAAAACTAGACAGCCTAGAAAGCCCACAGGCAACAAGGGAGCTTCAGGGTCCAGGGTCTTAGGTACTGGGATTCCTTTCATTGCCCATCCTTACTGGAGTATGGCTCAGTCTTCTAAGGCCCATTCTATTCTTGTCACTGCTGGGGATTCAACCCAGGGTCTTGTGCATGCCAGGCCAGCACTCCATCACTGAGGGACATCTGGTCCACCTTATGTTGTTCTTAGTCAAAAGGCTCTAGGGAGCCAGTCTGATTCACTTGCATAATGATTAGCAAACTTGCTCAGCTGAGCCCTTCCTTATACCAGACTGTACCAGAGGCATCAAGCAGTGTGAAGAGGTGCTATCAATATGGCCAGTATCATCAAAACACACTAACTGTGGGTCCAGCCAGGACACAGAAAACACAAGTTCAACAGGTAAGGTTTGAGGCAAAAAAAAAAAAAAAAAAAAAAAGTAAATAAACTAATAAGGAGAGTATTAATAACTAAGGATAAAGAAATCTACAAAATAGAAATGGTGCATATAGGGTAGTGTAGGAGGCTCTGCTTAAAGAAAGCACTGGAGAAACCAGGATTGTCAATCATACAGGCCTATATATTTCAATCGAAGGAAATGGATGACTCCTATTGACCTGGAGAGTCAGGGTGAAAAGTGAACCTGGTTTCTTTACCTTTCTATTTGGAGCCAGCCTGCACCTGCATCTCCCAATATCTGAGCCCTGTTTAGGCCCTAATCCTGCAGTGAATGGAACACATCCCAGTGAAAGAAGCCTCATGAACTTTGCATCCTACACCAATAGAATCTATCCTTATGCTTATCACAGATCCTCCTCCTCCACAGATAAACTGCAAGTTCAGTCCCTGGAGGTCTTGATCCAGTGCCTACAAAGGGCATTGTCTAAAGGTTCATCTCCTACGGGTCTTCTCCCCTCAGTGCCCATGCAAGATTGAGAATCACTGTTGGAGCCGTTGCACTGCTTCCTGAGATGCTGAAGGCTGGAGAACAGGGGTGTCAAGAACAGTTAGGCCACAGGGTTCTAGTGCTGAGAGGCAGAAGGGGACAGGAGATCCCATCCCTAACCCAGAAGCTATCTCCAATCAACAACCGCTTGCAAAGGAAAAGTTAATTTTCTCCAGTGGAGTCTCACTGGGTATAGAAACCACACTAAAGGGCAGACCCTGACCAGAAGGAAGTTGGCCAACACAAAGCAAACTCATACTTTTGTAGGTTTTCTTCTTGGTCTCATATTGACTTGTTTGTGCATTTTATCTTACTCGTCTTTTGCTTATATATTATGGCTTCCTATTTTACAGTTTTTCCCCTGTTTTTGTGTTTTTTAAAATTCTGGGTTTTTTGTTTTTCTTGCCTGTTTAGTGAAGTTGTGGAGTTGGGAGAGTGGGGAGGATCTGGGAAATGGGGGGGGCGTGATCAGAATATATTCTATGAATTTTCAATTTAAAAAACACACATTATCAAATAGCTTGATTTTAGATGTTTTAAGAAAAAAGAAATAGAAGACTTGATCCTTATACAATGTATTAAGAAAAAAGTAGTTAGGCCACCTTCTGCTGGATAAAAACTCACTGAAAATTAGTTCAAACTCCAAGGAAATTGTCTGCTGGAGTTCCTATGGAATTGCTGGAAACTGCTCACTTTCTTGAGATACCACTGAAATTTGATGGCTGAGTGCCACAGGGTGTCCTACAAGCTCCCACATAGTGCAGTTATGTAGGAACCAGAAGGTGCCCTCTTCTGCAACATCCCACCAGCATTCTGATGACAGTTGGGAGAGGAACTGTGTGGAGGGGCCACCTCCAGATACAATGCATACAGAAACTGAGCCGTACACAAACTAGTAGTGGTTCCCATATACAGCTTGACAATACTTGGCACAAAGGGGGTTGGGGGTTGCCGGATGAGTGTGTTTGGGAAAAACGTTCAGAATAGTAGTAAGACTGGCTGCCTCACTGGTAATACTTGGTATCTAGGACACTGGTGATGAGGGAATGAGGACAGGGTCTCTGCTGCGTCTGATTAACAAGCTATTTACTCTCATGTATTCTTTAGGATATTTGGGTGGGTGGGTCCATGAAGAGGATGTAGATGGCTCAGTGGCTGAGTGAATTGTGTGCTTCCAGAGCCTGGTTCCTAGCACCTTGTCAACTCTAACTCCTGTCCCAGGGGTATCTGACCTGGTCTGAGGGCACCTGCACATACCTATACCATAATTAAATCTTAAAATTTTTTTTTTTGAAGATTGGTGGCCTATATATAGATACTTGATCTACAAAGCTGTTTATTTCCTTAGGAATTTTAATAGAGTTGAGACCCTGGCAGACTGTCTAGCTGTGGAAACAGCACTTCCTAAATACCTACATGTTACTTGGGCACCATGTAATAGGAGGCATTCCTTGAGTAATGGTGCTGGAAAGCTGTAATACGAATGTTGAGACAGTGATTCTTAAAAATGTCACTTAAGAGGGACCTGAAAAGTCCTATAGGATGTCATAGAAAGGGGGAAAAAATGTCACTTTTGAGGTATTTGAAAATCTTATAGGGTTGTATAGGAAGGAATGACAAGGGAATGCTTTCAAAGGGAGCCAAAACTGTCCTAAAACATTTGTTATTTTTTTCTGGTTTCTCTGAGTAGCCTTGGGTGTCCTGGAACTCTGTAGATCAGGCTGGCCTCAAACTGCCTGCTAGGATTAAAGGTGTGTGGTAGGAAGCTCTCTTCTGTTTTTTCTTGAATAAGCTATATAGCGATTACAAGGCCCGGCAATTATAGCTAAGGATGCATCAGCAGTGGAGTTTTTGCCTAGTGTGTGCAAGACACTGGGTCTGAACCCCAGCATGGGGGTGGTGGTGGTGGTGGCAGCAACAAAACCAGGTAATCATCAGAAAGCCTCAATTAGATTAAGCAGCATGAATCCTAATGTTTTACACTAAAATTTAAGATTGAGGATATACTAGGTCACCTATAGAACCTAACAGACAGAAAGCAGATGCAATGAGAACATATGAAAAGATTTAAGTTTATAAAACAAAGGCTACTTTTTATATGAAGCTGTGTTTGTTTTTCCAAGACATGGGTTTCTCTAGATAGCTCTGGCTGTCCTGGAACTCACTCTGTAGAACAGGCAGGCCTTAACTCATGAGCTCTGCCTGCCTCTACTTCCCCAGAGCTGTGGATTAAAGGTGCACACTCATACATCCAGCTCTATAAAAGCACCCTTTCAACCTCCCCAGGTCCCAAGAAATAATGAATCTTCCAGAACCAACTCATCTCCCCAGTCATAGCCTCTCCAAGTTAAATAGGCATACCATGTGACAATGGTATTACTCTCACACCTACCAAAGGCATCCTTTGAAAATGCTGAGATTTGGCTGCTGAAAGTACTTTCATCTCACTTTTAAGCGTTCCACATTCTGCCTAGAATACACCACTGAGCACCTCAAAAATGCATGCTCAAAAGGGTGGTAAAACAGCTGAGAGAACACTTGCCTACCATGTAGCCCAGGGTTAGATTATCCATCACTGCAAAATAAAATTTCAGTTGAATATAAACTTGACTTATTACTCAATGGTTTCCTAATTTCTTTTTTGTTTTTGTATGTGTGGGTAGCAACAGCACACATGGTCAGAAGACAACTTGCAGGAGTCTATTCTCTCCTATGTGGATTCCAAGGCTCACTCAGGTTGTCAGGTTTGGCAGCACCTACCTATCTTGCTGACCCTATTTCTCTAAGTCCTAATTGCCTCTAACACAGACTAGTTGCTCAATTTGAAACATGACTAGATTTCTTAAAGCATAGCATTTCTTTTCTAAAAGTAATTTGTACAAATGCTGTCTCCCGCTCCACTGAATACTTCTGTAAGGTAGCTTCTGAGTGCTCTTCAATTGGCCAACATGGCCAGTGGGATGAGATGAACACTGACAGAGGACATTAACTTTTGATCCTGAAAAATCTTATCACTTCAGTCCTCTATTTTAAGTTCTAAAAATCAGATCTTAAAACTTTCAAAACAAGTTTAAATGGTATTAATACAGTCCAAGTATAATGTCAACAATCACCTTTGACAAAGTCAAAAGATAGTTCCCTTCCTCCCCCAAAAAAGTTTTTTAAACTTTAAAATTTTTTAAACTACCATTAAGAATTCTAATAAGCAGGGAACTGCCACGAGGAATCCTAAAAGCATCAGCATAGCACATCCAATTCCTATCTACAAGGACTTAAAGAAGTGTGTACAGGGATACACGTGCACACCATGAGATGAACTGAAGTCAGATCTCTCCACCTCAGGGATAAACTCAGGTCTGGCTAGAGGTGGGCACCTCTACAGGCTGAGCAATGCGTTGTTTTAAGTCACTTTTGCTCAAGATATCCTCTACACAAAACTGCTGATCTTCTATCGTTTCCACATTTTTTTTTTAAATGTTAACAAATGGGGGGAAAACCAACACCCAGAATAAAGGATTTAATCCAGTATTTATTCCACACTCATGATGGTTTTCTGAAATCAGAATACAAGTCATAAGAACAATCTATCAAATAATTTGCTGATAGTCTTAAATAACGCAGCACTGCATTACTGTTAATACTTGTCCTAGATTAAGTTTAAAAACTCAAACAGCAATCTTCATTATCAATAAAAAAAGTTTTGATTTTTTAAAAAAGGCTACTATATCAAGCTGTTTCATAATTTAAGTATTCTCCATTTATAAAAATGCTTTGGAAGCCTGAGGCCGAGTGCTTCTCTACTCACGCGCCCCACCCTCTCCCAACCACTGCTAGTACAGGGTCGCTGCCACGCCAGGCTTTAGACGTTTTCCTCAGTTTAGTACTTTAAAGTCTGAGAAAGAATCCAAAGGGGAAAAGCACATGTCAATGTGGTTTTTCAAAAAAAAAAAAAAAAAAAAACTAAGTGAATAAATTTTAAGCATACTAACAGTGTCCCTTTGAGGTAGAATGCTAAAAGGACTTTTGATCAAATCACAGCCTAATTTAAACCTCTTATAAATTCTAACATTAACTGTGGAGAATATTAAGTATAACATATTAACAAGAGCTTCCAAGGTAATATACAGTGGACAAGAATGTTAACCCTACAACTGTTGCCTTCATGTATATTGAAAGCACATAATTCTCCTAAAACAAACACCCAAGATCCATTCCCAAAGTCTTTAGCATTCTATTATGAAAAGCACAGCCATGCTAACCTCAGTACACAACCATAATCCCACACCTACAAAACAAAAATAGAATTAGTGGCAGTTTATTGCCTTATACAAATTTAACCAACATGGCAACCATGCCAACGGAATTTAAACATTTGCAGGACATATGTACAGACTGTACATTTTAAAAACAAACAAAAATGCAAGAACAATCTGCATCATGTGTCAACTCAACTGGGTGAAAACATCAATGCAATAAATGGGATTACAAAGGCACTTCCCTACACAAAAGAAATGAAAACACAGCCTACAGGGAGCTCAGAGTGCATAACTACTGCACAATTTCAACTTTGGGAGGGGGGGAAGCAGAATTTAATCAACATTTATAGGATTCAATGTGATCCAATTTTACAAAATCTTCACATAGTCTCATCTTTGTTTTTCTGTTGTTTTTCTTGGCTCTCTGGCTCTACACTCTGGCTCCTCTGATGATCCTGTCTGTCTGACTGGTCCTTGCTATCACCATGATCTCTCTTGTGGGAACGGTCTTGGCTTCTGCTGCGCTTTCTAGACTTCTCTTTGCTAGGGCTGTGTTTTCTCGACTTTTCAACACTGCCAGTTCTTCCTTGACTGCCACTTCTACTTCTCTTATTTGACTTCTCTTTGCTTTCGTTTTTATGTTTACTTGACTTGTCTTTGCTCCTGCTCCTGCTCCGCTTCCCTGCATTTCTGCTTCTACTCCTACTTCTGTGCTTCCTTTCTCTGCTCCTACTTCTGCTGTGTTTTTTCTTGGAATCTTTTTTATCGTCTCTGTGTCGCCTATCCTCCTTGTCTTCTTTATGTTTCTTCTCTTCTCCCTCACCCCTACTTCTCTGCTCCTTGGACCTCTCTCTTGATCTCTCCCTGTCCCTGTCCCGGTCATTGCCTCCTCTCTCCTTATCATAATCTCGATCTCGCCTTCGACCCCTCTCATTTTCTTTCTCTCTTTCCCGATCCCTGTCTCTTCTATCCCCTTTCCTATCACGACTCCTACTTCGACTTCTGTGCCTTTCCCGACTCCTGCTGTGCCTGCGATCTAAGCCCCGGTCGATACTTCGGGATCTTCGCCTTTCTTTCTCTCTCTCTTTGGCTTCCCGCTCTAGTCGCTGGCGTTCTTTCTCTCTTTCTAATTCTCGGTCGAAACTAGAAGATCCATGGCCCTCCCGATGATGACTTCTACTTCTCGATCTTCTTGGAGACCTCCGTGGACTCAGTGATCTCCTTGGAGATCTAAGAAAAGGGGAAAGGAATAAGTAAAGGACCATAAGGTCTGAGGTACTTATAGCTCAGTAGAACACTAACCTGGCATGCCCCTCAGGCCACTGGGACTGACACAACCAATAGTCCCTAGTACTCAACACAAACCAATCACATACACTATAAAAATTTTCATCAGCTTACACACCCACCAAATATAACTAAAAACCCTGAATAGCTGTAAATTGTGGTACAGTACTTGCATGCATTTGTAAGTCAGTGCTCAGAACCAAATTCCCTACCCCCATTGCCAAAATTAACAGCTCCCATTATAGATGCACAATTTTGCTGAAATGTGAAGGAAAAAATTTTTTTTTAAAAAGGGAGATGACAAAACGAACAATATATTCTCCTAAGAATGTGTTGCTTTCTAAGAATTACTATTTTGCACAAGCCCATTTTTAAACGGGTAGCTGCATATTACCTGGACCGCCTTCGCTCAACATGCCTGTCTATTTCTTCAACCCCTTCCTTTCCGTCTTTCTTCATTTTCCTAGGTCGAGTTTTAATCTGCTGATCAATATTCTTCTGAACTGGAACCGGAATTCTTGGAAACAAAGTAGAAAACCACTCCAGTTTTGTGAGAAAAGAACGAAGCATCTCTCCAATGGTCATTACACAGCCTCCACCAGCTTTCACATCTAGGTCCTATGAAACATAAAGATACCCTATCGGTTAAAAAAAAAAAGTATTTCAACATTTACGTGAACACTAAACAAATTTTTACCATCTTTGGAATCAAGTATAATAAACTAACAGAAAATTGTCAATTTTTGTATCCTAATCTGGCAATGAATGAAGAGTATTTGGGCTATTGTATACATGCAGGTGAGAACAAACCCTGCATCCTCTTGGGCATAAGGAGAACTGACTCACTCGTTAACAAAAAGTATGAAAAAGCCCCCTACATTGCTAAGCGATGTGGAACACATGGTTTAAATTTACATTCCACATGTCTACACTTGATTGAGGACATATTTTCACACATCACACCTAGCACTGAAACCTAGATATGTAAAAACTACTTTCAGGTAGTTCCTGTCTAAAGGTTATCTTTTAATAGCTGCAATATAAAATGAAGCCCTGCTAAAACTGGAAGCAATAGCAAACCAACTGCCATGAAGCAGTGAGGTTTCTAATTTAAAGTCATGTACAAAATAAATAAATGAACAAATAATTGGAAACGCATAATCCATGATGACCATTGTCTCTGAAAAGGGTCATTACCGCATGAAGGCCTTCTTGCTATGCCCTCTCACAGCTCAGGACATGTTAGTCAGCTATTGTCAGTCCCAAACCTATAGTGCAAGCACACAAGGAAAGTGAGATTTGTTATCTAAACAGGAAAACAAGAGCTAAAGGTAAAACTGCTTGCACTCACACACATTTAAGTGTTCAGATATACAGTATTTCCAAATATAATCGCTGCAGATATCTAAAGAAGAAAACATATGTTAGCTCAAATAGAGGACCTCAGGCTTGTAAACATAATAAAGAACAGATAAATTAGAAGCATTCAGAAACCTATAAAACAGTTTAAAAAAGTGACATGCCTTTTGAAAGTGCTTTAATCTTTCTTTAAAAAAAAAAAAAAACAACCCAAAACCCACATAAATAGGAAATTAAGATGATTTTCACCTCAAAACACTTTCTGGATCTTTTGAATTACTAAACAGCTGGGTAAACAGGCCAAAAACAGGGTAGGAAAATAACTACGGCTGGGCTTGACAGGCATGCTTGAAACCCCAGCACTAGGGAACTGAGATAGGAGAGTAGAGGTCTTTTTCAGCTACTCTGAGGCCAACCCGAGTTATATAAGACTTTGTCTCAAATTTTTTTTCCTGTATGTCTACATTAATGAGGCATTTTTTTAAAGATGGTCATATAACAAAAATGAAAATTTCATTAGAAGCATGCATTCATTAAACAAAAAAAATTTTGAGACATGGTCTCACTATATAACCCTGGGTGGCCTGGAATTTACCATGTAGACCAGGCTGGTCTGGAACTCAGCACCCCATCTGCCTCTGCCTCCTAAAGGAGTGCCACACTCAGCAGCAAATAAATTTTTGTTTGAACTCAACAGAAGCAGCTTTTAACTCTACTATATAAACTCTGAAACACAAACTAGTGATAAAAGTAGATATAAAGATAATATAGCTTACAATTGAGCATATGTTGATACTTTAGTCTTCAACATATAAGTATATTAATACAGGTACATTTCAATCTGACTCTAACCTTGTGACCGAGACTGGATTCAGACTCAAAATCTAAAGTGCTAATTTAAGGAATTAAACATGTTTTGGCAGTGTTGGGGATTAAGCCCAGAGTGCCATGCACAAGGTGAATGAGGTTAAGTTTTTAAATTTTAAGCCTAGTCTCAAAAAAACTGTGGTACATACTGAATGAGAAAGCTAGAATTAGCCAGGTGTGGTGATAAATGCCTGTTTGTAATCCTAGCTACTAAAGAAGCTGAAGCAAGAAGATTATAGTTTGAGGCTGGCCTGAGTTAACATTGAGTATCTGGCTCAAAAGGAAAAGAATTACAATTATTTTCTCACCTTGGAAAAGGATAAATGTCAGGCCATTTAAGGCACACTCCACTACTTGTAAGTTTGTACTTCTAAGCAAATATGAATATTGCATTTGGAAAAGGTCAGAGTTAAGAACCGAAGTCCCAGGGGATTTAAAATGTCTACAGTTATGGGAGTACATGCCTTCAACCACATCTTGAACATGGCACACTTTAAAAAGTCACTATCACCTGTAGAACTTAGGGTCAACACAATGCAGAGTTTAATTTGGAAGAGAAAAATTCAAGTTATTAAAACATTCTAACTCTTAAAACATTAACTTAACTTAAACTTTTAACCTAACACAGAAAAGTCATTGAATCTTAGGAAAAGGACAATAATTCCAAAAGTACAACTTAAACAAATTTGCAGAAATTCTGAAGACATTAAACTTCCAACAAATAACAGATCAAAAGCAGAGTAACCAGAAGAAAGCTGATGATTACCCTTGCTGACATACCTCCTCATCATCAAGGAAAGACTCAAACCAGTCCCACAGGTCTGTAGGGGGTTGTGTATACCTAAAATTGTGAAGAAAAATCTATTGAGTTTATGTGAATTAAAATATTTTTATTTAAAAATGTAGATAAATGCACACATACCTTATATACATAAATCCAAGGGCTCTGATATATGGAGAGTCTGTGTGTGTTATGAGACCCATCACTTGCTTTCGAGTTAATTTCAGGGTGAATAATTTGTATAACAGGCAAAAAGCTGTTGAAACAATGCCTCCTGTTCCAACACCTCGAACCTTTAAAGGGAAAAAGAGTCAATAAAACATAATATAACAGATACTTATTACCCACTGGTTGATGCTGTTTGGCATCAATAACCATGATCTAGAACTAAAAATGGAGCACAAGAACTAATACTTTTCCTAACCTGATTTAATGGCGACTTAATTTTAAGATCTGCCAATGAATTGTTATTAGAATATATAATACTTAGCTTTCCTATAAACTTAGACAGAAAAACTGGAAAAAAAATGCACGTACTTCTACTTACCCCTCCGCACATCCCCGTCTGGCCAGCTGTTTTCCTGCTTCCTTTCTCCCATGGCTCAACATGTGTGACCTGAAAATAAAAAAGAGGAAGACAACCAACGTTCGTACTCTGAATCTTCAGTCTTGAGTAAAGTAAGATCAGTTCACAAGGGCAACTCTTCCCAAAGTGCTGTGCCACTGTATGAGCATCTACATCATCTTGTATTCACACTAAGTATATAAATCATCTCTGGGCAAACTGCTCAGATAGAACACCAACAACACTATGAAGATTTAGCAAAACCCTGGCAGGTTTTCAAAGCAGACAGCTCATTAAACTAGTGTTTTAGACAGGTCATATCTACATGGAGGTGAGTACATTTCTACTATTTTCTATACTTGCAAAAAGTATTACTTGTTACTACTTCATCTTTTAGATTATTAAAAAATTGGGAATTCTTACTTTAAGAAAAAAGGCCTTTAAATTCCTTAAGTGTGCAGTTTTATGGTGAATTTAAATCCAATTGCAAAGTTTTCTAGGGCTTCAGATGTTGCTCATTGGCAGGCAAGGTGTTTGCCCAAGGCCTGGTGTTGGGGGTTGGGAGGTAGGTATGGGATTGGGTTTTACTCCAGTCTTGGCATGCCTGGGTCTCACTACTTAGACCAGGCTGTCTTTGAACTTTGGAGACCCTCCTGCCTTTGCCTCTCAATTGCTTGAATTACTACCACACTCAGTTTGGGACTTTTTATTTTATTTCACCTGGATCAAGTTCATTCTTAATTAAAAATTAAAATCATAAAGCCACAGGTCATTCTTACACTTAATTTTCAGTCTAACTGTAAACAGAGTATAAATTGTCAAAATCAAAGTGTGAAGTCATTTATACCATATATAATCAATGGTACAATATCATCTTTGCTGACTGGGGGCACCCTACAAAAAAACAGCTTCACCTAAAAATAGCGAAAAGCTAACACTAAAAGGTGTAAGTAAAAAATATTAGACTGGGTTTTGTTTTTTTTAACACAAAGAAACCCAGCTCTTTATTTCTGAAAATTTATTTCAGCTCATACACACTTTATCCTTCATTTCAGTGGCTTTAGATTAAAAAAATACATTTAAATTGAAGTAGAACACTATTTTGGCCTCCCCCCGCCCCCCAGCTCCTGTAGCGCTTTCCTGTTCCTAACAAGTCATGTCCTACCCAGCCTCCAGTGTTTGGGGCTAAACCTAGGGCCTTGGTAAGTACAGGGCCATCTTACCACTGAACTACAACCCATCTCTGTTTCTTAGAGGGTATACAAAGAAGTGGATATAATGCAGAATTGGAAGCCTATACATTTCAATGAAATTCAAAGAATTAATATGTTTTTAGTCATTTTATGATTTTATTTTTAATTATGTGTATGTGTGTATTTGTGGAGCCCCGAGGGGCCTGATTCTCTGATATCTGGGGTCACAGGTGGTTGTGACCTGCCCAATGTGGATGGTGGGAACTGAACTTAGGTCCCTTGCAAGAGCAATATGTGCTCTTAATACCTGGTATATCTCTCCAACCCTCTGAGACTGTAATTTTAAAAATGAATTTAAACATACTTTCTGGTGGAATAAGTTGTTTCATAATACAGCATTTGAAATTATTTGTCTATATTTTAAAACAACCTGCCACAAAAGTGCAGGGACCCAATGTTTCAAAGTTAACTGCATAAATAAACATCATTCACCATACTATAAATCACACTGAAAAGGCCTTACCTTTTAAAAGCTAGTTTTAAAAACAACTACTTCATAGTATCAGTTACACCTATTTAACAGGCTCTTGTAAAAGAACACCAAGAGTACTTGTGTACTCTATATACCCAAAGTTAAACTGTATCCTTCAAGATTTTTCTATAAAAAGCAATTAGTATCTCAAAAATCTCATTAACCTAACACTTAACTGGGAGAAAAGTAGGTAAATTATATAGAATGCCCTGTTAACATCTCCGTATGTACATTTAGACGACACAAAATATCTTACTTGGTTTGTCTCAAGTTTTTACGCGTCAAGACAAGAAAAATCAGATGTATTTTACAGCTCTAGCGAAAATGCTTAAAGACATTAAGAACTATTATATTCATTAAAACATAAATTAACTTCGGAGGCCTGGAAGGTATTTTTTTTTAACTACCTAATTTGCAGGGAAGTGGAGAATCTTAGGTAGTGAGACCAAAATCAATGGCCCCAAAACAAACAAAAAAACTAATTAGCCATTCATTTAACCAGGGAAATGCATTTATGGCGATTGAGCATGATTAATAGTGCATACCTCTACCTGCGACCCTGGGCTGCTCCGAGCCTCGCTGCAAGACTGAGTCAATCCTGCTAACGAAACAAGAACTGAGACAAGAGTGCAGTGAGGAGGCGCCAGGTGAGCTCCCCAGCACAGCCAAGCCAGCACCGACCCTGCCGCAGAAGCCCAGGGCCCAGATAATTCTAATTATGCCCAACGCACAGGTGGCTGAGACCTCCGACTCCTGACTTCCTGCTGGGAAAATTTCCAGGCCTTCTGTACACCTCTTTGCTCTGGCACGCCACGCCACCCTCAGCCCTCCCGCTCCACCCGATACACTCACACTGACCAATTTCTGTCTGGATTGGAGAGTTAACGAAGAACACGAGGCCGACATTGGAGTAATTAGCTGCCCTGGCTCGAGGAGCAGCGGAAGAAGCACCAAGTTAAGTGTTTAGTCGACCCGCGTCAAAAGGAGTCATTTTTAAAATGGTGAACTTGGACAGGCTTCTGGTATTACTTTTCTCCTCTCCCCTAGCCCTCTTGCCCAACAGCTCCCTAGGGATAGGCAGGAGGTTGGAGTAGGTTAAAGATCGATTGTGGCGGGCTCGCCCGGCTCTTAAAACAAAAAACAAAAAAAAAAAAACCTGAAAAGGAAAGAAAGAGGGCGGCCCTAGCCCGACCCGTCCCAGACCAGCCACGAGCCGCAGATCTCCCTCCGCCAACTTTCCCCCTCCCCCAAATCCTCCGGTCTCTGGGGGAGGGGGCGCTTCCACCGGCTTCCGACATCCCGCTCCGGCGAACTTACCACCAAGCCGAGGCCTAGAGGCTGCGTACCTTAAAGTAGATCTCGTCCACCACCTCGTGGTAGGTCTTGAGCTCGTAAAGCTGCACTTTGAAGTAAGGCGACGACAGGATGTTGGTGAGGATCATGGGGTTGAGGTTCATAGTCTTCTCGTTGCCCCACAGCGGCAGCACGTTGCCCTGCTTGCCCGACACCCGCCGGCTTGGTGGCGCCTCCGCCGCCACACTGCTGCTGCTGCTGGGCCACGGCCGCGGCCGCTTGGTGCTGCGGTTGCGAGTTGCCTGTCAGCGCGGGGCTGTTGTTAGCCATGTTGCCGCCGCAGGAAGGAGGGAGGGAGGAGGGGGCCAAGCTCGATCGCGCTCTTCGGGACAACGGTCCCGGACCTACTCCATGGAAGGCCGTCCGGGCAGGGAACCCGCCGCGTTGTGCCCCGGCCGAGCGAGGGACTGCAACTGGGAACGCCGACACACGGACCCCGGGCCCAGAGCGGACGCCAAACGCAGGCGGCGAGAACTCCAGGCACAAGGCTGAAAGAGCAGCCAAGGAGCGCGATCTCTTCCGCCAACTGCCCCTGGGAACAAGATGGCGGGCCCAGCGGAAGTGACGCCACACGCCCCGGCGTTTGAGCTAAGCCCTTGGCCAATCAGAGCCGCCCGTGTGGGCAGGCGATTCCCTTTCCTGGTTGCGCGAGGTCGCTGCGTGCTGGATCCGCTGCGGCCGTCGGAGCGCCGGCTGTGGGCTTTCTCCTGGGAGTTTGTCCCGGGTGGGAGGGGATTTAGATCCTATCGCTGTGTTTTAGAGTTTGCATCGGTGGCCTGGTTTTTCTGGAAGCAGGAAAGGGATTTCGTGGCCCTTAATGTACTTAGCGGATGCGTGACCCTGACTCCAAGAGTTAATTTTGTTAAGGTTCTGCAGAAAGGACTGGAGTCAGGGAATCCCACTTTTCCGTATGATTCCCATAAGAGTCCTTGAGTCTTTCGCAGAGAAAACAGTGTCCGAACGGAAGTCATAGCCTCAATTTATTCCCCTAAAGTACTGTTTTAGCTGGGTTGTAAACGTTAAAGTACATTTAGCTGGGCGTGGTGGCGGCCGCTTTAATCCTAGTGTTGGGGACGAAGGGGCAGGTGGATCTCTGAATCTGAAGCCACATGGTCTACATAGTGAGTTCCAGAGTTCCAGGCCAGCCAAGGCTCCATAGAGAGACCCAGTCTTAACAAAAACCAGAAAAAGCTGCTACCCTACCTGGAGTTCTTCCATAGAAGAAATCTTTTATATTTTTTTAGATCTCACACAATAGCTGAGGCTACTATGTAGCCCAGGCTGGCCTCAAACTCAGGACAGTCTTTCTGCCTTACCCTTCGGAATACTGGGTTTCTGTCGTGAGCCACCATGCATAGGGAGATAGTTCTGTGGTACACTGGGCTAGGCACCAGGGAAGGGAGTGGAGGAGATGATGAAAGGTGTAAAAGAAACCACGAGTGTCAACTCTCACAAGCTACTGATAAATTAAGATTAACGGAGTTGGAGTTAAGAGAATGATGCTAAAGGGCTCTGACATCTACAGATGGAACTGGGGTGGGCATTTCACAGCAGTGAATAGCCTAAACATAGAAACTAAAATAGGCTTATTAGATGGTAAATAGTCCCGTTGGCAAGAGCTAGGAATGCCTGTAAAGCCAAAATGAGACATTAGGAATTTAATAATACTTAAACCAAGGGTTACTCACACATCCTTATCACGTGTGTGCTTGTTTGTTTAAATCAGGCTAGGCTTGGTTTTGGTGGCCACATCTGTAATGTAATTCAGGAGGCTGAGGCAGAACAATCAGGCCAAGACTAGTCTGGGCTATATATTAAAAACCTGGCTTAAAAAAAAATTTATGGGGCTGGAGAGATGGCGCAGTGGTTAAGAGCACTGGCTGATAACTAGAGCGCCCCCCCTCCTCCCCCGGTTCAATTCCCAGCACCCACATTTCAGCTCACAACTGTAATTCCATTCCAGGAGATCTGACACCTCCGCACCAATGCATATAAGATAAAATTAAGTTTTTTTTTTTTTAATTAGGTTATTGGTGTAGTTCAATGATAGAATACATATTTAGCACATGCAAAGTCGGTTTAATCCCAGTATATGTGCATGCTCCTGTGCACACTCCTCTACACACACACACATTAGGGCTTGGTAGAATCATTGTTTAAGCAAGCAAGACAGCCCCACTACTGGAAAAGGAAAATAGTTCATATATGTAATTGTATCCATGACCTTAAATGTCTAGTTTGTATTACTAATTCTAATATTTCTGGCTTTAATCCATTCTTCAGATATTGCCAGAATTACTCCATCAGTGTACCTATGCTCCTGGCTGGCGTGAGACTAGCAGCCTCCTCAGCCACAAACCCAACTGTCATCCAAACTGCCAAAATCCAATGCTGTTTCTCATCCTATTTGATTTCTGGCTGTGTGCATCTTATCATTTGTTCTTTCCTGGAAACTTCTGGGTTAGAAGTTTCAAGGTGGAGATCTCAGTTTCATTAGCACATACACGGGGCAGAAAGGGAAGATGGGACGTGTGGGAATGGACAATGAGTTGAAAACAATTGCTCCTGATACTGAATTCTATTGATCATCCCTCAGGGAAGTCCAGTCAGTTCCATTTGCAGTCTCTACTTGCAAGTGGGTAAATGACATACATCACATTGGGTTCTATGAAGGAAGTGTTGATAAGATAGTACATTACTGTAGACCTCAGTTCCTCTGCACCATGGAGGAGCTGCAGCAGGTATGGGTTGCGAAGATGAACTTTCTGGGTGGAAGTCAAATACTTATGGTATGGATTAAGAAAGACTATTGTGTTACTTAAGGAAAGATTTATTTTGGGTCATGAGTTCAGAGGGTTAAGTCTGTCATCCCTTGGCTTTGTTACTTCTAAGCCTGTGTGTCTGTGCTGGTGTTATCAGTGTGTCTCCTCTCAGGGCTCACTGCTGAAGTATCCTGCTTCCTGGTTCCTTTATGTTTGTGTTTCAAGACAGGGTTTCTCTGTGTAGCCCTGGCTGTTCTGGAACTCACTCTGTAGACCAGGCTAGCCTCCAACTCAGAGATCCGCCTGCCTCTGCCTCCCCAGTGCTGGGATTAAAGGTATGTGTCACCACCCAGCATATTCTGGTTCTTGTGTCTCACAGCAAAGAATCTGACCAGGAATATGTGGTTAGAAAAGAAACAGAACATTATAAAGGGAAGACACTCCTAGTGGGAATGGACTAGTGAGCTGAGAGAAAGGCTCCCAAATTGCTGGACCATGAGCCAGTATGACACTTCATAGAACATTTATATACTACCTGCCTCGTATTTGTATCTGGTGGGCTTTTGTTGAACATACTCCCTTTGCTGTTGAAGCCCAGGTAAGGAAGGGAAGGGTTTCCAGTTTTTGTTTGCCAACTGGCTTTTTTAAATATGTTAATCCATTATTATCATCATAATCAATATCATATTTTGAGACAAGGTCTTTCTATGTTGTCCTGGAATTTGATATGTAGACCAGACTGGTCTTGAACTCATAGAGATCTACCTGCTTTTGCTGGAATTAAAGGTGTATGCCACCACAGCCAGTATTAATCCTTTTCTTAAAAGATGTTGTTCTCCAGCATGAATTTGGTGTCAGCAGTGAGGGACAAAAAAGACAGCTCTACACTCCTATGCTCAGCAGCCTGAGAAATTCCTTGAAGCTTTTAGAAACCTTGACTAATCAGGGCAAACTGGGATCTGTGACCTTGATGCTGGAAAGACTTTCAGGGCTAGCTGGTATAGTGAAGCCAAGTTGGGAGTTTAAAGTTATTTTAATATAGGCTTAACCACAAAAGTTAAGAGAAAGAGGCATTCCAAAGGAAGCAATACACATCATGGAGTATGTGTGTGGGCCTCTCAAAGAGTTACAGAAGGTAAAATACATCCAAATGTGCATGGGCTTCTCCGAGACAGTGCAGTTAGTACTAGTCATATATGTCATTTTGGTGGTTCTCAAACTCAGAGGTTACTGAAGAAACCTTTTTTACTATTTTACTCCCTTTTCTCTTTTGATAATAGATACACATAAAGTGGCTCTGGGGATACCTTGGATGGAATTATAATCTGATAAAGTAAAACCAGAAGCCACTAGACTGCACAAGGGTTTAATGCCTATCCTTTTCCTGTAACTAGGTGAGAGTCGTAGTCTGGTTTGTGAATGGGAAAGCAGTTGTTCATTGTGCAGGAATTCTTGTTTGGCTGCTGGAGAGAGGCTTCAATAAGATGCCCGAGTTTAGGGGCTTCGTTTCCTTCTCATCCTCTCCCCATTTTGTCTGCCTTTCTGTCCTGCCTTATTTGTCCTTCCTTCCTTCCTTCTTTCCTTCCTTTCTGTCTTTATTCTTTTTTTTTTTTTTTTGGTATTTTCCAGATAGAGTTACTCTAGGTAGCCCTAGAACTAGCTGTCCTGGAACTCACTCTGTAGACCAGGCTGGCCTCAAATCCGCAGAGATCTGCCTGCCGCTGCCTCCCAGTGCTGGGATTAAAGGCATATGCAACCACACCCTGTAGGTTTTGATGTAGCCCAGTCAAAATGTTGGACATTCCTGGATCCCCTAATGAAGTCAGAGCCCTCCTGGTGATTGAATGCATCACCTAAGTACCAAAGCTTCTAACACATGAACCTTTTGTAAGCAAGTTTCTTGAACTTTCCCCATCACCACTTGCCTAGCATATAAACTGGGTATGGTGGCACATGCATAGAAGCCCTGAACTTGGCTGGAGGATCAGAAGTTCAAACACAATACGATCCAAAGATATACTAATTTGATATTTATTTGATGAGGAATGGTCATAAGAGAAGTTTTTGATTTCTGTAATCAAACTATTATGTTTCTTTTTATTTTTTGTTTGGGGTAGGGCAGGGTCTTCTTATATAACCCAGGTTGGTCAAAAATTGCTCTGCAGCCATGAATGACCTCAAACTCCTGTTCTTTCTGCCTCTACCTCCTGGCTAGCTTGTTTTCTTCCTCCTCCCTCCTTCCTTTCTCTCTTTTCTTTGTTACTATTTGTGTGTTTGTGTGTGTGAAATTTGAGGACTGTCTTATTAGAGTTAGAGAAAAAGACAACAGGGAAGTCAAACTGAAAACCCCGGCAGGTGCTGGGAGGAGGGAGACTGGAAAAAAAGCATGCCTTTTGAGTTGAACAGAGAGGCCAGCAAGCAGCTGAAGAGAGGGAAGGTGGGGAGTGGGTGAGGGTAATGGGGCTGAGGGGAG
Source organism: Cricetomys ansorgei (assembly GCA_026225945.1). Lineage (NCBI taxonomy): Eukaryota > Metazoa > Chordata > Mammalia > Rodentia > Nesomyidae > Cricetomys > Cricetomys ansorgei. The sequence continues at coordinate 21,593,674 of JAMJFZ010001038.1, read as the reverse complement.
TCTTCAGAGAAACGGTGAGAAAGTACAGAGTGTCACTGAAAGCATGCTCAGGCCTTGGCTGGTATCTGGAAAAAGAAAAAAAAAAGTTATGTTGCTTTTTAAGCTAGAACTCGGAAAAAGCAGGCTGTGAAGATCTGTAAGCAACTTATGGCATTTAACAATTTATTCTAAATTCAGCCTTATGTATTTACGTATTTATTTATATTTATTGGGGTTTTTTTGTGTGTGTGGGGGGGCTCACTGTATAGTTCTCTGGCCTCAAACTTGCTCTGTAGACCAGGCTGGATTCCAACTCTTGCCTCTGCCTTTCCACTGCTGGGATCAAAGGTATCTGCCATCATGCCTAGCATGTATGTATTTTTTACTTTATTTATTTATTTATTTATTTATTTATTTATGCAATTATTTATTTATTTTTGAGACAGGATCTATGTATCCCTTGGTGGCCTGAAACTCACAGAAATCCACCTGCCCCTGCCTTCAGTGGCATGTGCCATCAACCATGGCACTTAGGTTTTTTTAAAGTTAACATTAATTCCCATGAGGATTATGAATTTGTTTTGTATTGTTTTGTTTGTTTCTAGACTGACTTTATCTATGTTGGTTGCTCACATAGGCCTCAAACTCCATGGCTGAAGGGATCTGAATGCTAGGGTTATAAATGAGAGCTCCCATGCCCAGCTGGGAATCTAAATTCTGCTACAATACAATGTTTGGCCAAGGACATTTTTGCAAGGCTTCCAGTCAGGTAGCAGAGCCAAGGCTACAGATGGGAGTGATCTGCTCAGCAGATGGGTCATGAATTTGTTGATACCAGATTTATTTTAAGCTGTTGGAGAGAAATAAAGAATATTGTGGGGTTAGAACTCAAATATTTGGAAAAATCACACAAGAGAGTAACTGCCACAGTGTTTTCACAGCAGGTCTCTGTGTCAGGTGGTTATCACACCAGGGTCCAGCTGAACTGAGGTGATGGGCTCCAAATCCTTTTTGCCCTCTTGCTAATAATTGTTTCTGCTTTAAGACAAAGCCAGGGATTGGGCAGTCCTGAGTAGTTCCTTCTCCTGTTGTCTTCTGCACATTCATTACCCCTTTTAAGTTAAATTCTGTTAACTGACAGTGTTGTTGGCAGAGGACCCCTGTATGGCCATGGTATTTACTGGATCTGCCTCTAGCTGGTCCACATGCATACTAGTGACTCCCTGCAAAAGGATAATCCTTCCATATCCTCCTAGGAATTTGGGGCAAGGACAGCAGAGAGAGAATCAAGATGTTAGCACTAGGCACTAATGCCAAAGGAGTGGAATGTGGGAAAGGAACCATGTGGATTTGCCAGGTTTATGCCCAGGTTCTGAGGAAGCAGTAACATAAGTGAGATCAGTGATGCCAAGAAAAGTTATCAGTGATGTGTTGTAAAATACAGGATGCTTAATACTATTTAAACACTTATCTTTTGAGATTATAATATAATCACATCATTTCCTCCTCCCCTTTCCTTCAAAGGCTCTCATGTACCTCTCCTTGCTCTCTTTCAAATTCATGGCCTCTTTTCATTAATTGTTTACACACGCACATTCCTAAATCCTAAGTACAACCTGTTCACTTTGTATGTTACTTGAATTGATGGCATGTACCTTTAATCACAGCACTTGGGAGGTAAAGGCAGATCTCTGAGTCAAGATCAACCCGGTCTACATAATGGGTTCCAGGCCAGCCAACTATACATAGTGAGACTCTGCTCAAAAAACAAAAACAAAACGTGAACATATGAGTATTTTTTTAAACTAATTAATTTTTTATTTAATGTGCATTGGTGTTTTGCCTGCATGTATGTCTCTGCAAGGGTGTTGAATTCCCTGGGACTGGAGTTACAGACAGATGTGAGCTGCCATGTGGGTGCTGGGAATTGAACCCAGGTCCTCTGTAAGAGCAGCCAGTGCTCTTGACCACTGAGCCATCTCTCTAGCCCCCTCATTAGCATTTTTTAACAGTCCCTCAGGCTGGACATGATGACATGTTGTTGCAGCTATTCCTGCAATGGAAGTGGATCACTTCAGCCAATGCTTCACAATCAGCCTGAGCAATTTAGTAAGACCCTACCTCAAAAATAAAAGGGAAAGCTGGGCATAGCAGCAGACCTTTAAAAAATAAAAGGGAAAGCTAAGCATTGTGGCACACCTTTAAGCCCAGCAGTCAGGCAGAGACAGGTAGGTCTCTGTGAAATCTAGACCAGCAAATGTTGAGAGAGAGATCTTGTCTAAAAAACAAAAGTTTATTTATGTCTGAGTGTCTGTCTTCATGTACACTTGCATGCCAGAAGAGGGCATCAGATCCCATTATGGATAGTTGTGGTTGCTGGGAATTAAACTCAGGATCCCTGGAATAGCAGTCAGTGCTCTTAACCACTGAGCCATCACTCCTGCCCAAAACTTAAAGTTTTATGAATACATTCCATCATTCCATATAGGTTTGTGAGGTTCACCTGGACACTTGGACTTTCAGCTTGTTTTAAAAGAATCAATTTTTACTTTCTAGATACCAATATATCTGTATCTAAAACTACTCTGCCAGTTCAAGGGGATGTAGTGTGTTGGGCATGTTAGGGCTCTGGGGTTGATCCTCAGCACCAAAAGAACCCACAAAATAATAAATAATCAGGACATGGTGGTACATACATGTAAGGCTTACATGGAGGATCAGGGATTCAAGGTAATTTTCAACTATAGGGAGTTCAAGGCCAACCAGCCTGGGCTACATGAACCCTATCTCAAAAATAAGCATATAAACATTCAACCAAAGAGGAATAATAAATAAATACACCCCCCCCCCCAAAAAAAAAAAAACCAAACAAAACCAAAACCCTCAGAGCTTTGTATTATGGATGAATCAGGCATGGTCATGGATGCCTGTAATTTCAGTACTCAGGAGGATCACAGGTTTACAAAGGGAGTGCCAGGCTAACTAGGGCTACATAGGGCTACATAGCTCAGCAAAATAAAATAAAATGAAATAATCTGTAATTTTAGCACTCTGGAGGCTGAGGCAGGAAGAATCCATGTTTGTGACCAGCTTAGGCTACTTAGGTAGATTCTGTCAACAAAACAACAACAACAAAACAGTGTTGAGTTGTGGCTCAGGAGATGATAAGCCTGGGAATGTAGCTCAGTGACAGAATGCTTGCCTTTCATTTGATTCTCAACACACCAGAAGAAACTTAGTCAAATGGCTGATTATAGCTGAGTGAATACTGTAGTTTTCATGGAACACCTTTACTAGAACTAATCTTGTGTTCAAATGTCACTAGTATGCTAGTACATCACATCTTTTATAACTACTTAGCTTTTGCTTTGTTTGAGATGGGGTGGACTATGTTGCCTGACCTAGTCTCTCACTTCTGGATTCAATGATTCTCTGTGTGTGTGTATGGTACTGGGGGGTGAACCCAGGGCTGTGTGCATGCTAGGCAAGCATTCTACCACTGAACAACATCCTTAGTTTCACTACTTTAACTTTTTTCTTTCTTTTTAAATTTCATGTATGTATGTACGTAGGTACATATGTATGTATATATGTATTTGTATGTGCACCCATGTGTTCTCTCCTTCTACCATGTAGGGATCAAACTTGGTTTGGCAGGTTTGATGGCAATCACCTTTACCCACTGATCTATCTTGCTAGCTTGCTTTCTTCCCTCCTTCTCTTCTTCCTTGCCCTTCCCCCTCCCCTTTCTCCTCCTCCTCCTTTTCTCTTCCAGGTGTCTTCAAATTTGCTATGTAGTTGCGGACAACCCTTACCCTGACCCTACCTTTACCTCCAAAGTGCTGGGGCTATAGGTCATGTATAGGACCATCCTCTGCAGGAGTTTGGCTGGGCCTGCCCAAAAAAGATCACTGAATTTGGGTTTGTTGACTGTTGGGCAAGGAAGGTCATGGGACCCTCACTAGAGCATGAAGCCAATCCTCCTAACCAGTTGTATATACTTCTGTCCTAATTGCATGTGGCCTTGGGGAAGAGATACAGTACATAGGGGAAGGACTAGGAGAGGAGGCTCCGTCTACATAGCCTTGAGATGTCATCATCCATGTCACTGTTCTATTGCTGTGAAGAGACACCATGGCTAAGGCAACTCTCGAGTTCCACTCCCTGGTAACTAAGCATTCAAATATATGCACCTACCGGGGCATTCTCATTCAAACCACCACATTCCACTCCATGGCCCCCATAGTCATATCATAATTCAAAACACATTTAGTCCAACTTCAAAAGTCTCCATAGTTGCTCACAGTCTCAGCACTGCTTAAAAGTTCAAAGTTCAAAGTCTCTTCTGAGACTCAATGCAATCTCTTAACTGTATCCCTCTAATAAATAAAAATAAAAAAGCAGATCACATACTTTCAAGATACCATGGCACAGAATATATATGGCCATTCCAAAAGGAGAAAAGGGAACATAACGAGGAAATTTTGAACCAAAGTAAGATGGAAAACCAGCCAGTCAAACTCGAAATTCCTTATCTCTCTGTCTGACATCACCCCTCTTCAGGTCTCTAACTCCTTCCAGCTTTGTTGACTATAACACACTTCTCTCTCTTGGGCTGGTTCCATACCTGGTCTGCAGTTCTCCTTGGCAAGTATCCTATGACTGGCATTGCCGATAGCTTAGAGTCTCCAATGCAATCCAGGCTTCACCTCCACAGCTTCACAAAATGGTGTCTCTGGGCCTCCATGCAGGGTCACCTCCGACACATGCCTGCTTTAGCAGATTTCTTTAGCCTCAGAGGGAGATTCCATAACCCCTTTTTATATCCCTGATTCTAAAGCTGGAACCATGTGGCTCAAGTTGCCGAGCTCTGCTGTTCTATTCACAGGTTGGAAGCTTAGCTAGGTGGGTCTTGCCTTGAGGTCACCACTCCCTTTATTCCATTTAGCATCAGGCTTTTCTTTAGAACTTCTTTTCCTTGATCACTGAACTTTGTTCCATGATAATTCCTCATGCTCCTTTTCTCCTCAAACTGTATATTTTATATTTGTTTGTTTAGCTTGCTTCTTTTCATTATAGATTTGCTTAAGAGTGACTACTAATAACCATATGACACAGTCAATAAATACTTAGCAGTCTAGAAATCACCTCTACCAAAGTCATTAATACAAAGCTCTTAAATTTAGCCTCAGGGCAAGGGCAAAAAGCGGCCACATTCTTTGCCAAAATATCACAAGAATGGTTTCTAGGTTACTTGTTTATATTCTCCCCCTCTGAAACCTCTTGAACAAGGTTATCAAGTTTTACATTGCTCTCGGCACCGTCTTCCCTGGTCCTACTAGTATGACCCATTAAACCCCATTTAAAGCTTTCAACTGCTTTCCTAATCCGAAGTCCAGATTCTGCCAACACTCAGCATGGTCAGGCCTGCTATAGTAATACCCTTGCTCCTTGGTACTAATTTCTGTCTTAATCACTGTTCTATTGTTGCGAAGAGACAGCATGGCCAAGACAACTCCTATAAAGAAAGGATTCAATTGGGTGCTTGCTTATAGTTTCAAAAGTTTAATCCATTATCATAACGGGGAGCATAATGGGGAGCATGGTGCTGGAACAGTAGCTGAGAGCTACATACTGATCCACAGGCCAAGAGAAAGAGCACTGGGTCGAGCATGGGATTTTGAAAGCTCAAATTCCACCTCCCAGTGACACACTTCCTCTAAAAAAGGCCACACTGTCTACTAATCTTTCTAATCCTATCAAAGAGTTCCACTCTCTGGTGACTAAGCATTCAAATATATGTGCCCATGGGGGCCATTCTCATATAAACCACTACATCCATGCTGGGTGCAGACCTTCTGCTTTAAGGAATTCATGCTTCTGCCCATAGCCCCTCACCCACTGTTAAGCCTAGAGTGAACTTTGCTCTGTAAGTTCCCCTGAGTAAAGTTTGGTGGCATTATATCTTGATTTGTCATTGGGCCAATAGGAGGGGTAACATTCTAGGGGTAACAATAGGAGGGTTTATGTCTCCCCCAGGAAAGAAGTTTTAGCAACACTTGGTGTAGTTGGCAGGATGTGACATAACCGAGGATAAGTCTGGGAAGAACAATGTGCTGTCTTGATATGGGGGAGGAGACAGACAACTGAAGCCGGAAGGTGGAGTGTTTGAGGAAATTTTGACATGGTTCTCCATTCCCAGATGGCATGTGGCAGTGTGATTTTTGCTGGTAGTGGAAGTGACATGGGCGGTGCACAAGGTTGTGAAGTATGTAACTAAGGTGAGAGGATGTCTGTTGGGGTTGGCAGTTCTTTGGGTGGTGTGGATTGACATGCCTGCTTGGTGGGTGAGATTAACAAAGAAGATATGGAGATATTTTGAGAACAGCTAAAAGTCTACAGCAGCCATCACAACACAAGGAGTGGTGATGGGAGTGGTGGTGGAGGTATCAGCGGGCAGCTGCAGAGGCAGCCTGGCTGCTGCTATGGGTGATAAGAGAGCTATCTTAGGCCCATGTGGCAGCACAGAGGGCAGGTATAAGGGAGGAACTGCAACAAGAAAGAGACATACAGCTGACTTCCTTTGTTGGCCTGCAATCTACTGGATAAACTGGATAAAAGAAGGGGTGATGGTGGTGTTAGCTTGCCACTTCTCACAACTGGGAGATGAAGGGTTAAGAAAAACCCAAAACCATATCTATATTAAAGAGCTCTTCCTGGAACCCCCAAAACCTGGAATTCATGAGAAAATCAGGTAGGAAAAAAAAAGTGCAATAGAGGCAACAGACCATGACCCGGAGTCTGGCCTTTGATACCGAGAAAGGGAAGATCCATGCTCATGTATGCAGCTGTGGATCCTGTATGCCTCATGATGGAACTGCCAGGCAAGATGTGCCAGCTTGTTCTGCAATAGTGGTGTTGTGGTGTTTGAATCCATTGGGAAAGACCAAAGACTTTGACCTAATTCAAATTTAGATTAAATGAATTTATTCGTACTGCTAGCAGAACGGCAGCCTTACAGCCAGTGCAGCAAGCCATGCAGAAGTGGAGGTTAGGAGGGTTTAAAGGCAGACATCAGAAGGGTGTGAGGTACAGTTATTTATGGAATTCACAGCTGGCCAAGAAAATTGTTTTACTTCCCCCAGTTGTCTTTTCCTTTCTGCTATATAGTAATAAAAGATCGTTTCATCCCTCTTCCCATAGCGATAAACAAGTTTTACAGAAGCAAAGGCAGGTGTTAGTACCTCACAGCCCATTATCATTTTATCTCACCTTATCTCACTAGGTCAACGACTCTTAAGGGCTATGCCTGGCTTCATATTAAGTTTCTTTAGCCATCACAGAGGATCTGTGTAAATTATTACTTGGGTCTGAGCACTCTAACGACTAGGACAGTGTCATCCAGTTAGAGATGGCTGTCATGTTATGAGTGGCTCTGGAACCAACTTTTTGATTGGACTTCAGGCCCAGTCTACCAAGGGGAAATCACATCTAGTACTGGGAACTTAGATAAAAACCTGTGACTGGGGAAGTCATAGGATTGCTTTATTAAGTGATATACTGGCCAACATGCTTCCCCACATTTGTGTTTTTATTCATAGGCTATTACTGCAGTCAGTGTCAATTTGATTGTTTACTCCATTTACCATTTTTGCCCATTCCCGACTTGTGTTTTGTAGAAGGAGGAATTCCCTCAGACTTACCCACAATATAGCAGCTTTATTCATAATTGCCCAAACTTGGATGTAAACATGTCCTAAGGAATGAAGGAATGACTTCTTTGGCTGAGCTACTGATTAAATTAACGTAACCTGGATTGGCAGAGAAGTCATTTAATTATATTCTGGCTGACAAGAACAAAAGGAATATATGCACAGTGGCTGACTCCAGATGAAGACCATAGACTACTGTGACATAGGCCTTTTGTGTCATTTGACACAAATGACCTATGCCTCGAATCTTCTTCCCAGAGAACTGAGAGGACCAGCACCCCCTAGTGGTGATGGCACCGACCTTGGCTCTTTGCTTCCTGGTAAAATCCTTGCTTCACCATGAGATACCCCCCCCTCCGCCCCCCAGAGGTGAGATCTCCGCTTCCCCATGAGATTTAACAAGCCAACCCAGTATTCAGATCCTGATCAATCAGCAAGATCCCCTAGACGCCGCCTGTTTGGTTTAAAAGGCCCACACGGCCACATTTTGGCACTGCCATGTTTTTTTAATTGGTTAGCCCTGACACACCAGTATGTAGCCCACGGAAATAAACTGCTTTAAATGACCGTTTGTATTATCTCATTGACTACATGAGCTATTTTGCCGACCCAACAAGAACTTCCTTAGATATAAATCCTCACAACAAATGTTCTCTTTCTTACATTTCTAAGAACCTACTTGTGGGCTGAGACTAGACTCAGTGGTAGAGCACTTGCCTAGCACTGGTGAGGCCCTTAGGTTTGAACCTCCTAGCATCACAAACAAACAAAATACAAAACAAAAACTATTTGTGCAGAAGAGGGCTAGCATGATAGGCCTAAGTTGCCCTCCTTGCTTGAAAAATGGTCCCTTAGCAAATATCTGGGACTGCAGAGTAGGGGAGAGTTTCTGAGGCAGGGTAGAAAGATGAGAAGCTGTGGGAACATGGGAAGAAAAGCAAGATAAGAAAAGGAGCCCTTCCTCCCTGGATCTGGTCTGGGCAGGAAACCACAGATAAAACCTAAATTGCCTACCAGAACAATGTATGTTTTCCTAAAGACCTCTCAATCAAAGATGGCAGAAACAATAAATCAACTATATTTACAATTTGTGTAACCTTGAGTTTTCTGCACTCCCCTCTCATGATACATCTCATAAATTTACAACTTTGCTTAGAAAAGCAAAGCTTTAGCCTTTTGACCTTGTTAACTACATAGTTTAAGCAATGAGTAAAAAAGGCTTGGGGCAGGCTCACACTTGTTTCTTAGCAACCATTAGAGGTGTTAAGAGCCACTGAAATCCTTTATGGTCCCGTTGTAAAGGTATCTAAGCATGACTATTCCTTGAGAAACCCATATCCACATTTCGGTATGTCTTACACTTTCTCTGAGAGTCTTTCTATTAACCCCTATGCTTAAGGGCAATTTTGTAAATGCCTGTTCATACACCTCCAATTTGGCTTCATACTGGTTTGCCCTGCAATTCCTTTCTTTGAGAACCATGAATCCCACTATTGCCTGAATGGAGAATCCTACTGGATACAGTGGGGTGAGGGTGTGTGTGTGTGTGGGGGGTAGTAGAATGGAGCTGTGCCTCTGTCCTAGTCACTGCTGACATTCCTACCACCCCTAAATGGTTGAATGGCTGGTGATGCAGTGCAATTCTGATGCTAATTACCTTATACTAGCTCAGGCTTCACAGAGTTAGGGTAAAATCCTTCACAGGATCTAGAGAATTTCTGCAAGATCTGGAGTTCTCAGATTATATAAGCAATTTGGGGGTGGGATAGAGTGCTTACTTAAATTGAGGTCCTAGAATAGACAAAAATGATTCCTCCTGATTACACGACTACCTGCTTTTATGAGCAAGTGGTTATAAACTTGGCATTCTTAGAATTCCCTGAAGCTTGTCAATTTGCTGTAATGATTCATAACACAATAATTATGGATGGGAAACAGTATACTATAGTGGGACTTTACTAAGTTTTTTGTACTGTGCAGCCTTCCTTATGGTTGCATGCCGCTTGGACTTCTGGGAACAGCTTTGAAGCCCTATAAAAGAGGCAGTGGCAGCTGGCAATGACAGTGGGGTCAGTGAATGTGAAGGCACCCACCAGGCTGAGACAGAAGACAGTTGCTGGGAAGGAAGGCAGCCACCAGGCTAAGACAAGGGACAGTTGATGCAAAAACATGTTAGAGTGCAGTTTAATGGGATAAAAGATGTCATAAGTTAGTCTAGTTCTCCAGGTTTAGACAGAAAAAAGACAGCCAGAAGGGGCTGTAAAGATTTCTTTCTTTTTCTCTTCTCCTTTCAGAGTTGGGGGTTAAAATACCCCCAAGTTAAGAATCTGTCTCAGTAGCAGTTGGAGCAAGAGAATCAAATGCAAGCGTTACAAGCCAGGCAAAATAGAATAAGGAGGCAGTTTCAGTTACCAGTGAAAAAGTAACAGTTACAATTGGCCCCTGACAAATCAGGCTTAAGAGCTCAAATACAGCTTCAGAAATCATCCACAGTATGCAAATTGGGACCAGTCAAATGGACAAAGTCTGGGAGTGTTTTAAATACAAAGCTTCCATATGGTCAGCATATGTCCCTTCCAGCACATTGATGTATTATCAACCAGGAAACCTCATCTGAGCTTGTGGCAGCAGATATTCTCCCTCTCCCTCTTTCTTTCTCTCTTCCTCACCGCCCCCCCACACTCATTCTTTTTTAGCTTTTAATTTTTAAAATTGTGTTTGTTTGAGCCAAGGCCTTCCTGGGTATCTCTGGCCAGCCTGAACTTGTTGAGGAAACCTAACTGGCCTTAAACTTGTAGCAAATTTCTAGCCTGTTTCCTGATGCTGGGATTGCAGGTGTGTACCACCATGCCTGTCTGAGGCTTTTTTTTTTATTGTGGTTTGTTAAATATGTAAAACTGATTGAGTCATCAATTGATTGAACCCAATTTTTAGTGCCCTTTGTGGCCCTAAGTTACTCCATATAAAACAGTTGTTTTTAGGACTATGGCCTGTCTTGAAGGACAGCATTTTATAAGCAACATTTGACTGTTTTAAGGATGGAGGGTCTAAACCTTGGACATATGGATTGTACTGTCTATCTGGCACCACTCACATGACATAAACTAACAGTTTACTCTTTGGGATAGTAGGGGTTCCACTGTACACATTCATTGGGGTGAATTGAGATTGTACGGGAACATGGACATGCTAAAATCATATCAGGAATACCAAATCCAAGAATGTACTGGACATACTATCCTGGGGAAAGGGTGTAACTTCTTACCTGAACCTCTGAAAAAGGCAGGCACCTAACATTTCCATGGCTATGATGGCTCCAATCAACCTGTCATCTGACTATTCAGTGTAGGCATGGAAGGAATGACAGGCAAAGAACTCCCATGTAGAGGAATATTTAATTCTTTAATCTAGCAGCATGGCTGCTCTAGGGTAGAAAGAATGTTGGTACATACCTTTAATCCCAGTATTCAGAAGGCAGTTGTAGCACATGCCTTTAATCCACAAAACAGTAGCAAATACAGGAAGTAGAACTCAGAAGGAGTCAGTGTCAGACAGGAAGTGGCATCTGAGATGAGTCAGAGTGAAGGGCAGGCAAAGTGGTGAATCAGAGGGAGAGGTGGGAGAGTGAGTCAGAGTGAGGACACACCCAACTCCCACAATAGAAAAAGCAGGCTCTCAGCTCAGAGAGCACAGAGTATTAGAGAGGCAATATGGAGGATAAGAGGCAGAGAGAGGACAAGACACAGAGATAATGAAGTGGTCTGACTGAGGATAGGGCAGAGAAGCAGAGAGGCTGACTGAAGCAGTCAGAGACACAGAAACAGTTCAGCAGAAGTCAGTATCAGGTGGGAAGAGTGAGTCAGTTTGAAGCCTAGCAGAGCAGTTCAGTCAGAAAAGTTGCAGAAGTCAGCCAGAGTTTGCCAGAGTCAGAAGAGTTCTGTCAGAAACAGCTTGGAGTCAGGACAGCAAGTGAGTTGAGTTGAACTAGAAGAGTCAGTTCAGTGCAGTTCAGTTCAGCTCTTAGTTCAGAAGGAGCTAGTCAGCGTGGCTCAGTCAGCAGTAAGCCTCAGAGGCTTAAACATTTTACATTGTATGGATGCTCAAACATTCTAGAATGTATGGAGGCTGAGGCTGAAGCCTTCCAGTTCTAGACTTAAGATTAGAATGTACAGAAGCCGAAATGCTCCAGGACTGGTGATTGAATTACCCAAAGAGTAAAAAGCCTTTGAACCTGAATCAACGGCTACACTCCCAGCTGTCCTAAGAGCTTCTGCTTAGCCAGGTTCTTCCTGTCCAGCAGCCTATCCAAATTGCTGTCTGCCTGTCCTTCTGTTTGCCTATCTGCACCTGCTGTCCATCTACCTGTTCATTCGCCTAGACTTGGTTCTACCCTATCCCTTCCGGAGCGTGCCTTAACTCTGCAGTTCAGCTCTGACCTTGCAGACTGACTTACAGCCAAATCACAACACCTTCTCCAGCAGGACTAGCTGCTTAGTGGGATTTATTATCTTGTGAATAGAAAGTCTTGCATCATTATTAGTTTTCGATTTTTAGCCTTTCAGACTTTGAAACTTCTTTTTTCAACCCTTTGCAATTACCTATAATGTGTGTGTGTGTGTGTGTGTGTGTGTGTGTGTGTGTGTGTGTGGGTGTATACAGATACTGTGTGATGTGTAATATACAATCTTAAAGTTAATGCTAGTAATTAAGATTGGGAAAAGGAACCCATGGTGATCTTGGTCAGCATTACCAAGGAAAGTGAGAGTTTTATTTATTTTTTTAATGTTTACTTTATGTGTATATGAGAACCCCTGCATGTGTGTGCCTGGTGCCTATGGAAGCCAGAAGATGATGTTGAATCCCCTAGAACTAGAAGTAAGTCAGTGTGGGTGCTAGAACCAAAGCCAGGTCCTCTGCAAGATAGCAAATGTGCTGAGCCACTGAACTATTATCTTCAGTCCAAGGAAAGTGGGAGTATGTGGCAAATTGCTGCCATTGAAACCACTGTACCTTGTAAATTTGTTATTCAATAAATTCTGCCATTGTGGGAAGTCACAAATATGTTTGTCTATATTTTTGACATAACTCACTCTTAACATTGTCTTCTAAGAAGGCTGGTATTTCAAGGTTCAAAGCCTCTGCCCATTAATCAGAAGGCTAATCTTTCTGATGTGACCTGCCCCCAGTATGAATCATTTCATTACCTTAAGCTTTCTGAGGGGCAACTCATGAATCACCTCATCAGTATAAACTATTGGGCCCACTGTGAATAACAAAGATACTCATACACTCAGGAAATTCCAAAGATTTAGAGGTTAGTTCCCAGAAACTTGGGACAAAGTCCAGATAAATTCTTTGTCAAATAACCTTGCTCCTAAACTCGTTATGTAAACCATAGATTTTATGATAAATATAAGCTTTCATTATAGGAGTTGGGAATTTGAGTACATGCCAATAATGGGTGTTTATATGATGAGACCTCTATTTAAAAATCTGGGCACTGAGTTTCTTCTCTCTCTCTCTTTCCTTCCTTCCTTCCTCTTTTTTTCCTTCCTTCCTTTTTTTTTCTTTCAAGACAAGGTTTCTCTGTGTATCCCTGGCTATCTGGGAACTCACTCTGTAGACCTGGCTGGCCTCAGAGATCCCCCTACCTCTGCCTCCCAAGTGCTGGGATGAAAGGCTGCACCACCAGGGCTGGCTGGCACTGAGTTTCTAATGCTTGCATGGAAAGTAGTTTATTCACTGAGCCATCTCCACAGTCTCCTTCACTTTTCTTTTTCTGAACCAGGTTCTCCAGTTGGGAACCTAGGAGGCGGAGGCAGGAAGTTCAGTATTTCAAAGTCGTATTTGTCTACTTAGCAAGTTTGATGCTTATAAAGGAATATTTAAGTAAAGAGTGATAATGAAACTAAGAATTTTAAACCAGGTCAGGTGTGGTGTGTAGAGGAATATTTAATCCTTTAATCTGTCAGTTTGGCTGGTTCTAGGGTAGAAAGAATGTTGGTACACACCTTTAATCCCAGTATTCAGAAGGCAGTGGTGGTCCATACCTTTAATCCCTAAGAAAGAAACACAATGTGGAGGCAGACACAGGAAACAACTCAGGAGTCAGTGTCACACAAGTATCACACAAGTCAGAGTGAAGGGCAGGCAAAGTGACTAATCAGAGGAAGAGTTAGCACAGTGAATCAGAGTGAGAACACGTCCAACTATCATGAGAGAAGGGCAGGATCTCAGCTCAGAGCAGAGTCAGTTAAGCAGTCTGAGGCTGGGGGAAAGACAAAGACACAGAAGCAGCTCAGCAGAAGTCAGTATTAGACAGGAAGAGTGAGCAGTTCAGTCTGAGGCAGTCATAGAGTCAGTCAGATTCTGCCTGTTAGAAACAGTCAGCTGGCTCAGAAGGTCAGTTTGAACCAGTCAACTTGGAGCCAAAACAGTGAACCAGAAGAGTCAGTTGTGTAATAAGTAGTAAGCTGCTGTGGTGGCTCAGCAAGGAAGATGAGTTCTCATACATGTAAACTCTGCCAAGCCTCAGCAGAGGGAACCACTGTCATGGTAAGTGCCATCCTGGACAGTGGAACCCCAAGCATCTGAGCTCAAGTGTTCTTATTGATTCAGAACACCTCAGGTTTTCTACTGATAACATGTGTAGATCATTAGCAATCAAAGATCATTAGCAATCCCTATCCCCCACATAAATCCAACACCTACAAATAATACAAAACTTGAAGACCCAGGGAGCCCCTCACCCAACAGTGCATAAAACAATATTTTAATCACAACTAAAAATAAGGTTCTACAACACAGGTGAGTTAGTTCTGAGTTCAGTGGGAGCTAGCTGGGGTGGCTCAGTAAGCAGTGGAGATTTAAATGTTTTAGATTGTATGGAGGTTTAAACATTCTAGATTGTATGAAGACTAAGACCTTCCTGGTCTAGACTGAAGCCTAGATTGTATGGAAGGCCCTGAGACTTTAGCATAACTGACTCCAAGATGGAAGTGCCATCCAGGCTGTAAGACTCAGCACAGAGACGGCACCACTAAAACTTAAACAAAGGCTCTGAGAAAGTCTCAAAATGTACTAAACTTGCTTTTTACTTCTATAGTTCCACTTCTGGATAACTGTTCCTGTTAAATGAGGTATGTCAACCCAAAACATGGTTTTTGTGCTTAATTAAAAGCTCACTTTGAGAAAGGCTCAGGGCTACACTGGGATCTTGAACACCCAGTGTAGTTGCTGGATGGCTGATAAAGACTTTCTATTGGCTTAAAGCCATGTATGAGCAGTCTTCTCTGGTGAATACCCCACATCAACAGGATCTCATTAATTTCCTCAAGCTGTAGTGGAATATTTAAACTTATTCTCAAATATTATAAAGCTACTTGTACTTCTGTGCAGTGATGTGATTGGGAACAGCTGCTGTATCTGGCAGCCAGAGCCACTGCCACAAGGATACCTTCCTTAGCTTCCTGGGTGTGGATTCTTAAATGCAGAAAGAATGCTAGTTTGGAGCACCAGTGATTGTCCACTCAGTGGCCCCTGGATGGAGCAATTGTTCAAATTTGACTTTGCCCACTGAGATTTTTGTGTTGAAAACATCTAATTGTATTAATGCTAATGGAGGAACTTCATAGTCTACTCTCTGAGCCTAAGCACCTGCCAAGAAATACCTTGCCCAGGGTCTTGACTGGTCTATAAAAAGGCACCTGGTTAGCCAGCTGAAGTTGGGTGTTGGTGCACTGGTGGAAGTTCTATCCATTAAGCAATTAAGACCTTTGTATCTGTGGGTGGTGCTTTTCCTTAATAAAATACCTAGATGCCAAATGCTCTGGGTCAGTCTAGGAGAGGCTTGATCCTGCCGCAGGTGTTCAGGCTTACACATTGTCTTCTGTTCCCTGAATGATCCCATCCAAGATATTAATATTTCCATCTACATCAACCTTTGGCTCTTCTGGTTTCAGCCTCCCAGATGGTGAGGATTATAGGCATGTGCCTCTACACCAGTGTTAGCATAAGCAAAATCACTTTAAGTCAGTGAGAGGAGTGGCTCTGAATGACTCAGTGATTTGGGCTAGCTCCTCATGTGTGTTTTTTAGGAGGGTTTATTTAAAGGAAAAGAAGAACTTGAAGTGTGATAACAGCAGCTCCTGCTCCACAGCTACCTTCTGAGTAGCTGGGGCTACATATGCCACCACACCCAATTTATATTCTTCCTTACAAATTTTAATTTTTGCTTCCTTTTCTTGAATGCCTGCCTCGAACTGGTAGTCAGTATCTTAATTATCATTCTGTAGATTAGGAAAAATTAGGTGGCAGAGAAATGTTAAGTATGCTAAAAAGGATTGTTTCTTTTGTCTTCCCTCTGTATGGATAGAATTGTGACAAACCTGCATTCATTGGAGCTGTAACATATATCCCGTGTCTAATTTTCAAAAGTGACAAATGTTAGCTACTCAGATATATGTAGATTCCTAAAGTGATGCTTAAAAACAGAAAAGGGGGAATAAGAATAAGGATTCCCAGAGATAGACTGCACAATGCTTTCTTAACTTTAAGTTTTTTTTAATGCCAATGAAGCAGGAACAACAGCTGCTGAAAGACACTAGACTATAGAAAAAAATTGCTGAATTAAATCAGCCTGTATCCTATAAGGATGTGTTAACATCTGAATGGAAGTCAGGGAATGTGTTATGCTGGGGAAGAGATTTTGATTTTATTTTCAGAAGAGATGAAAAGCTGTGGGTTCCATCAAAATTGATAAAGATTCAATCTGAGTAAGAAGTTTCCTAATACCAACTGCTAACATGAAAGGCACAACTCAAGGAAGGAAGAGAAGCAGAAAGACATCTCAAGAAACTGGCTGAAGGAGAGATGATAATTTGTCAGATTGGAAAACTCTGATGCTGAAATAGACATTTGCTGAAGGAATATTGAAGAGAATTAGACAGATGATCAGGACTGATAGATGCTGCAGTTATGGAAGATCACTGCATCAATGGCTGAAGTGGATCTTCATATGTACATTCAGACTGTTTATAGGATCGACATTTGTTCCTACTGTAATTGTTAAACTGTGTTAAAGCTACTTTCACTGCACAATTTATATTTTAAACAGAAAGGGGGAATATGTATAGAGGAATATTTAATTCTTTAATTGGGCAACATGGCTGCTCTAGGGTTGAAAGAATGTTGATCCTTTGATCCAGTATTCAGAAAGCAGTGCTAGCACATGCCTTTAATTCGAAAGACAGAAGCAAATAGAAGCAGAGATAGGGAGCAGAGCTCAGAAGGAGTAGGTGTCAAAACAGGAAGTGATATCTGAGATGAGTCAGTGTGAAGAACAGGCAAAGTAACGAATCAGCAGGTTGACCATGCTGCAGTGCAGGACCTCACACATGTGCATGTGGGCAGCACTAATCAGACCTAATGGCATACAAAAGTTTTAAAAAGGGGCATGAAGTTGGAGGAAAATATCGGCCACATTCTGGAGGAGTCGGAGGGGAGTGAGGTATAAATATGATCAAAGTATAATGCATACATGTATGAAGTTCTCAGAGAAGAAATAAAAGGGTTTAAAAACCTACGAGTTCTTTTTAATGGAGGTATGGTGGTGCACATCTTTAATCCCAGCTCTCCAGAGGCAGAGGCAGGTGGATCTCTGAGTTCGAGACCAGGCTGGTCTACAGAGTGAGTTCCAGAACAGCCAGAGTTACACAGAAATCCTGTCTCAAAACACAAAACAAAAACGAACAAAAATCACGGGTTTTTAAAACCCGAAATCACTTTATGCTGATTAACTAGGTAATCAAAACATCACATAGCTAATTTAAGGAAGCCATTCCTGGCCCCAATCTCTTTATACAGTTCTGTGGGCATCTATACATTAGAACAGCCATTCTGAAACAATGGGGCTTCACTTAGGGTTTTACATTCTCACTATCAATTACATTTTAATTTACTTTTCCACAACAAAAGAAATGTGAGAGTTGAAACTACAGGGAAAAAAGTTTTATATTCTCTGTGTGTCCTTTTGCAATATCTGTCCTTCCGTATCACCTGGTATCACCTTTTCTGGCCTCCTTTCTAAACTGTACATTATAGGCAAGCATATTTGTTTTCATATATACATATATACATTACAGGCTTGAGCCACATATGAGGGAGAAACTCCTTTCTGAGTTTGGGTCACCTCATTTAATATAACTTTCTAAGTCCATCCATTTTTCTATACATTTCATGAAAAGTTACAGTTTTGGATGTCTAACAATGTGCAGAATTCTTCAGATTCATTGGGAGTTGTACATTTCAAATCTTCTGACTTTTGTCACTAAGCACAGGCTCAGAGCTGGCCCACAGGCCACACTCACACTGGGATTCAAGTTCTGTTCTGTACTATCTTGTCAATGGGATAGGTAGTTCCAAGGGCCATTCTGAAAAACCAGACCATAAACAATATACCTTGCAAGTTAAGGTTTCTGTTTGTAGTGAAGAATAACTTCCTTTTTGCTCTGTGCCAAAGTCTTTACAAGTTAAGGTTTCTATTTGTAGTTAGGAATAAGTTCCTGTTCCTTAAGATCTGCTGTAACCTGCAAAACATGTTTTACAACCTGCACTAAACTTGAGACTCCCCCATTCACATGATGTAAACCCTCGCCTTTGTTCTTTCTCTTTCACTGAATTTTTCTAGCAATGTCTAACAGCCAACTACCTTGTCCCTCTAAACACTCTATCTCTCCCAATAAAAGGGACATCAAGAAGCCAGCAGGGGCTGCTCTCTAAAATCCAGACTTAGCTCTCTAAGTCAGAGGCAGCCGGACTGGCCAGTCCCGGGTGCACCCCAAATACAGCTTGCTTTAATCTGACTATTGGTAACTTCCCTTGCAGTTCTGAGGCTTAACAATTTCAACACCAAGAGAGCATAACACTGCCACCATGCAGAAAAAAAAAACCCAACACTGGGAATTTTTTCACGATATTTTAATATCATACCTCAGCATTAAACCTATGTTATAAACATCTCTCTGGAGGATGGTACTGTTCTGTGAATTACTACCTAATGGTAAGAGGGACCAAATAGTTCATAATACTGAAAAGTAGAAGATAGTAAGATTTCAAGTTTGTCTGCTTTTATTTTATCTTATTTTATTCTTAAGGTGCCTGTTAGTTTTTAATAAGAGAAAACAAGAAAGAGTGTGAATTTGGATGGGTGGGGAGGTGGAAAGGATCTGGTAGGAGTTGGAGGAGTCAAAACTGTAATGAGAATACATTGTATGAAAAAAACTGCCAGGTGGTGGTAGTACGTGCCTTTAATCCCAGCACTCAGGAGGCAGAGGCAGGCAGATCTCCATGAGTTTGAGGCCAGTCTCCAGAGGGAGTTCCAGGACAGCCAGAGTTACAACACAGAAACCCTGTCTCGAAAAACCAAAAAAAAAAAAAAAAAAAAAAGTATTTTTTTCAATTAAAAAGAGAGAAAGAAAATAGATAAGATAGGATTTTGTTTGGTTTTTCTATTTGACAGAGAAGATATCTCCAAGGTTGTCATCTTATCACTTGGTAGAATATTATCTAATTTTTTAGAAAGCTAAGTTATTAGTCGGCTCTGCCTTTGTAAGAAAACATCACAGAATAGATAGCTTAAACAACAAAAGTTTGTTTTTGCCTGGGACGAGGGAGATGAGCTTTTACACATCCACATCCACCAATTGTTGGTAATGGCAGTTATTTTTCAGTGATGTGACCGAAATACCCGAAAGAAACAATTTAAGGAGAAGAAAAGTAAATGATAGGTAGGTCCCATTCCCCCAAACCTCAAATGGCAGTGCCATTAGCCATGTCCTAAAAGACAGCCTGGGCTCAGCTCAGGCTGGACACAGGATTGCTACTGGACATAAGCATACACTCAGCATTCCTCAGAAACCTGTGGAACAGGAAGAACCACTGCCCTTATCTCCCCTCACATCTGGCAATGGGGCTTCTAGCTCTCCATTAGCACTTACCTGGGACATATAACCCCATGCTAGCTCCCAGGCTGTTCTGGCTTGCACACCTCTCCGGACCCTGCAGCTACTTGCTCTCTTTAGCTTACAGGGCTATTTTAGTTCACAGTTTCAGAGGCATCAGACCATCAAGGCGAAGAAGTCACTGTACAACAGAGCAGGCCAGTCACAGTAGGCCAGAAAGCAGAGAAAAGGGGTACAGGAAGGAGCCAGGGTTGTCACTTGAGATTTCCTCACAGACACATACTGAGATGTGTTTAACTAATTTGCTAGTTATTCCTTTTTAAATTTTCATTTACTTCTTAATGTGTGTTTGTTGTACATGTTCCTATGTGTTTGGATATACATTTGGGTATATATGTGTGTTCATGTGTATGTGTAGGCCAGTAGTTGACACTGGGTATCTTCTTCAGTGGCTTTCCACCTTGTATTTTTTTGAGACAGAGTATCTCACTGGACCTAGAGCTCACAGACTCAGTTAGGCAAGATGGCTATCATCTTTAGGGTTCTGCCTGCCTCTACCCTGCTGGCACTGAGGTTACTAATGTGAACTTCTATGCCTGGCTTTTCTGTTGTTCCTGGGGAGTTCAGAGGTTTGCATGCTTGTGCAGCAAGCACTTCACTGATGAGGTGTGTTTCTAGCCCCGCTAGGCATTTCTTTTCTTTTTTTCCCCCCTTTTGTTTTCCGACACAGGGTTCTCTGTTGTAACTCTGGATGTCCTGGAATTCTCTCTTTAGACCAGGCTGGTCTGGAACTCCCAGAGATCCACCTGCCTCTGCTTCCCAAGTGCTGGTATTAAAGCCCTCACCCTCTTCTAGGCATTTCTTAACTCAATCAAGTTGACGTTAGTCAAGTGCTTTTGTATTGGAATGTAAACTGTTAGTCACAGTTTGTTGGGCATACAGACAAAGTGGCTCTAACAATCTGCAGAGAGGTAGGTAAAGCAGACTGAGTCTGGAAGGTTTATCCCAAGATGACTGGGTGACAGTTGTGAGGTATGGGGTGGGGGTGGTTCAGTTTCTCCCCATGGGTGTCTCCCCCAAGGGCTCTAATGCAGGGTGGCACCTGGTTTTTAAGAGTCAGTGTTCCAAGAGATAGGAGTATAAACTGCCAGTTTCTTCCATCCTGGGCCGAGAAAGTGACACTGTGGTATGCTAGTTACTGACAAACTCACAAAAACCCAGGTCTGACATGGTAGTATCCAGCTGTAGATCCAGTGACTCAGGAGTCAGAGGCAGGAGGATCAGGAACTTGAGGTTAGCCAGGGCATGACTGGCAACAAATTGAAGCCCTGTCTCAAAAACAAAGAATCCATGCAATAAAATTTATATAGACTCCAAAGGAGATCAAATAGACTATACTTCTCAATAGAGGTGTCAAAGAATGTGAGGATTTTAACCTGTCATAATGTTCCTTTTATCTACACACTATTTGCATTTTCTTCACATGCAATAATAAAATCATTCTTTTTTAAGACCACCATATGTCTCATTTTGTTATGAATATCATGTTTACTTTAGCATCCAGGATAATCTTTATTTTTAAAATTTGAGACTAGGTAGCTTTGAACTTCTGGGTTTTGGGCTCCAGGGATTCATCTGCCTCAGCCGGAAATTAAGTTGGACCATTGCACTCAGCTTAGATTAACTTAATTCCCTATTGCACGCCAGATGCCTTTACAAGCTGGTTGGTCTATGAAACAGAGGGGACTGTTTTCTTTTTTCACTTAAAAAAGAGTTTGATCCACTAGTTGCTCTACAAAGCCATTTATGATCTTAGTTCATTCTCATTTTTCTTTTCTTTTTTCCTTTTGATAAGGTTTTTCTATGTAGCCCTGGCTGTCTTAGAACTCACTCTGTAGAACAGGCTGGCCCAGAACTCAGAGATCTGCCTGCCTCTACCTCCCAGTGCTGGGATTAGAGTCCTGTGCCACCATGTCCGGCTCATTCTCATTTTGCAAAAGACATTTTTGAAAGATTAGGAAGTAAAAGCAAAATCAGTACTTGAGATCAAATTGACTTCAAACTGAACATGGTCTGGATCTCAGTGGAACTCCCAGCATGGTGGTGGAAGGTGAGTTATGACAAAGGCTACACTGAAAGTCTGTACTAGGGTACTGGCCGTGGAAAGGGACAGATGCAGCTCACAGCTTGAAGCCTGGAGTTTGGCGATTGTTCAGATTTGGGATGGGCAGAGTGAATAGAACCAAGGGTGTTTTTCAGGCTCAGGAACCCAGCTCAGAGCCTCATAGGAGTCTAAGAGAGGAGGACATAGGCAAATTTTGAGAGGGAACTGCTCATGAGGATTTTATATCCATAAATGGGTCAACTAGCAAAAATTCTAGATCTGTCTATTGTGAAAAAACAAAACAAAACACCAAAGATAAAATATCTCGAAGTAGGAATCTAGATTTATTATTTCAGAGGTTTCAATCCAAGTTCTGACGACCCCATTGCTTTGTGCCTGAGGTAAAGGTAGAATGTTATGACAATAGGACCATGTAGTAAAAGAGCCTGCTTATCTCATGAAAGCAAGGAAGCAGAGAGATACACTCCTAGTGAATTACTTCTCCCAATTAGGACTCACTTCTTAGCCCATTCAGCAATTCAGTTATAAATTCATCAATGGATCATCAACAACCCCCTCCCCAATCTTCTCAGTAGTGAAACCAGCTGGAAACTGGTCCTTGAACATATGAGCCTTTTGGGGGAGACATTTCTTGAGAGTGGTCCCTTCCTTGGCTAGGTGGTTGACCAGACCACATAGAATGTTAGGTGTCTGTCTAGGTCAGAGATTTTTTTCTCTTGACCAGAAGGAACTAATTTTTCCTTCATGGGCCTTACTGCTGCTTTCTCACTGTGATAAAATACCCTGACAAAAACAATTCAAGGAGGGAAGGGATTATTTTGGCTCAGGATCCAAGTTACAGTCCTCTCCACCCACACCCACTGGGGGAAGTCTTAGGGGCAGGAGCTTGAGACAGCAGGTCACATGATATTGGGTC
Source organism: Cricetomys ansorgei (assembly GCA_026225945.1). NCBI lineage: Eukaryota > Metazoa > Chordata > Mammalia > Rodentia > Nesomyidae > Cricetomys > Cricetomys ansorgei. Next base: position 21,570,982 of record JAMJFZ010001038.1, on the reverse strand, counting down.
AGTCAAGAAGCAGAATATCTGCTTACCCCAGCTCTTCCTTTTCCTTCATTTGAAGACTACTACTTCCCACTGTGATCAGGCCTTTCCATCTCAATTAAGGGAGTCAAGACACTCCCCCACCGTAGGTGTGCTCTGGGGATTCTAGACTGTATCAAGTCGATTCCACTGACCAGCACCCCTCTATAGCGCGGAGGCCAGCTTCTTTCAGGGTTGTTTTTATTTTTTATGTACGTAGAAGTGGATTTGTTATTCACTCTTAAAAGTTCTATTTAAATTTTATTTGGTAATAAGACATATGTCTCTTTAATAAAGAAAGACTGAACTGCTTGTGTGCTTAGCCAATCAGGAATCTCTCAAGCTGTAATATCACATGATCCTACCTACAAAGACCGAGTTACACATATTGTTCTCCATAAACTCTATAGACTCTAAAATACTGAAAATAAGATGTCATTTATCTTTCTGCTGCCTTGTAACTATCAGCATTTTGCTTCTGCATAGAATAGCCAGTGAGCGTTTAAATATTTAATATTTCATTTGTGACTTTTTTGCTTGTTTTTTTGTCCTTAAAGATAAAAGTCAAGTGTAACCTAGGCTTTCGCTACTACCTGAAGCTGGTCTTGAATTTCTGATTCTTAACTCCAAGTGCTGATAAAGACAGGCATACATGTGTGATGTATTAACAGGCTATTCACCAGTAAACAAAGCTCTGGAATAAATCCATGAATGAATATTTGAGACAAGAGTCTCATGTTACCCAGGCTAGTCTCCAACAGTGTAGCTGATGACTTTGAATTTCTGATGGTGCCTCCACCTCCCTCCCACTTACAGCGCTGGGATTATAGGAATGTGCTGTCACGCCTGGCTCAGTTTTTGCTTGTAAAGCAGGTTTTGCGCCCCCTCCCACCTACGTATCCCCATCACCTTCTTTGGCTGCATTACAGCAAGTATGAAGTTGACAGATAGGCGAGCATAACACTAAACGTTTTCTGAGATCAGGTAGTTCTTAAAGTGTATGTGGTTAAAAAGAAAGTTGGGTGTTGGAAGCTGAAAGAACACGTTTGAGAGCCTAGGTGGTTGGGAATCAACTTTACAACCAGCTTACAGTCCCTAAAAGGCCCTCGTGCTATGAATTGTCCTGGGCCGGCGGGCTCGCGCTGGGCTCACCTGCCTCCGCCGTGGCCTGCCATTGGCCGGGACAGACTCCACGCCTCTTCCGCGCACGAGGAGCCTCGCACCCGGGGCGCCACGAACCCAACAGCCACCGAGCCCGCAGCCTAGTCGCCCGCCTGGGCCGCACCCAACAGTCGCGGCAAGGGCAGGTCGCCGCAGCGCGAGGGCCGGGGATGCGGAGGGGCTGAGAGTCCTGGTCCCCAGGGTTCGGAAGATCTGGAAAATGTCTTCGGGGCATGCGCCACAGCGGCCGTTAAGTGACCCAAAACCGACGCAGTGGCGTCGGCAGCCTGGAGGCACGGGGCCGGAGCATGGCCGGGCTTCGCACGCCCAGCGAGGACCCTGAGGCCACAGGGCGCAGGCTCGAGGCGCAGGGCAGCGGGCGGCCAGGTGCGGCCAGCCAGGTGAGGCGGGCGAGGGCGGAGCAGCGCGGCTGCGCAGGCGTCAGGGGCGGGGCCCGCAGCTACACGGGACGGGGCGGTGCCTTGTCTGCCCAGCTTGCTCTCTGGGGCGGATTTGCTTTTTACTGCCGGGTAAGTGATGCTGGGGGTTGATGCGGGCTAGAGATGGAACACTGACGTGCCCTCCACTCCCCAGGCCGAGGTTCACAACAGGAGTCAGGAAATCACTGAACAGCTGGTGTTTGACATCTTGTCTACTTCAGATTAAGTTCTAGTTGATAAGAACATGTGTAATAGAACACCAACATTCAAGTCCTAGAGTGAATTGGGTCGGTGTTGCAGTAAGGGCATCCCCTGTCACCCCCAACCCCCCGGCCCCCCAATTTCATTTGACTATGTTTGAGAAGTTACTGAAGGCAGTATGGATGAGGTTGAGAATTCGAGGAAGACCTTGAACTTCTGACCCTCCGGTCTCTACCTTCTGGGTGCTTAGTTACGCCTGTGTGCCACCGGGACTGGTTTTATGTGGTGTTGGGGAGCGAATATGGCATATTAATACTGTGGCATTCAATATGCTTCATGCTTGCTAGGTAAGCTTTCTACCAACTGAGCAGCATCCATAACCCAAGATCATGGATCTTAGCAATAAGTTTGTATCATACTGAACTAGTAATGGTAAAACAAGAGGATTATTGCACTTTGCTGAGTTGGATGGTTTCAGAACCCATGGCCAATTGCCAATCTTTTAGTACTTACCAGTGAATTCTGTGGGCAAGTGGTAACAGGTGAGGAGAAGGCAGACTGCCTACCCCCTTTTATCTGGATCATCGTTTCTTCCAGGCATCTCGTGTGAAAAGGAATCATTTGGCATTTACAGCTGAGTCTCCAAGGATTCTCTGATACAGAGATCGGAGGATAAATCTGCATCATTATTATTATTATTGTTGTCACAACGGAAGTTGGGAACAAAATGGAAATGGCAGAAAACATACCGGTAAATGCCACCCTTCTTACTCACCTACATGGGTCTCAGAGGGGTGTACTGTGGAGAAATGACAAACATAAACCATGCTTTTAGGCCCTTGTGTCTCCTTGGGGTGTTGGATCAAGTAAGACTGATATCAATGAAGTATCCATATTCAGTGTGTATAAAGTAAAAACACAGATGTTATTAACAAATATTTCTAAACGTGCAAATGGGTCACCCATTCTTTTCTTATCTGGAGAGTTTAAAGTGGAGAGTTTTATATGAGGAGGTCTGGTGAGGCCCAAGACTTTGCATTTCTATAAAGTTTCCAGGAAGATGTTATACTGGTTTAGGGACCACACACTTGGAGACCTAGGCTGCATATTCTTGCTGTGTAGTTTGTGGGAACTTGTAATGTGGCTAATGCAGCTGAGGAAGGAACTTTAACTTGATTAATTTTAGCATAAGCAAGTGTGGAAACCCTGGGTTCAATCCCCAGCACTAGAGAGACAGGAGGCAGGGACTTGGTTGCTGTGTGGGGTATGTTAATAAAGCACAGTACAATTCATGATATTATAGTTAAGTATTGCTGGGAATGGAATCCAGGGCCTCAGTCATGCAAGACAGGTGGCCTACCACTAATCTACATCCCAGATGTCACTTGTGTTTTGCTTTTATTGGATACCATTACTTTAGAAACAGGTTTGTCTCGGTTTCCTCCTTTCCTGGTAGGACTAGTAGGGAATAGTAGGGACAGCTGTTGCAGATGCAGCTCACATTTCTTTTTCCCTTGGATCAGCTACATAAAGGGCTATTCTGATTTAGGACCATTGCAATAAGAACATTGTAGTAGGGCTTACCTCGGTAAAAAGCTAGGGCATCTGAGGATGGTGGTTATCTGTATAGATAAAGATGTTTGCAAGAAGCGGGGTATGGGAAGATAGGCTATGTGCATAGAAAAATTAAGAGGAAACATCCATTTAGATGGTGGGAGTGGTCAGATATCAAGGGTGGGAAATTCGCTTTAAAATCGAGTTAGCAGAATTCTTGCTAAAACTGGCCTATGCAGTCCAGAGAACAAGATTCAGAGTCGGGCCAAAGTCTGCTAGGGAAGAGACCTTAGAGAAGTTTGAGTAAAGATTGGGAGGTTGAGAGAGTCTTGTCAGCTCAGCATTTCTTAGCCTTCCGACTGTCTGGACCACAGACTTTGGCAAGTCACACAGTGGAAAGGCCTGGGAAGTTTAGCTACAGGAAGCATACAGCCCAGTGATGCGTTACATGAGAGGAGGTGGTGTGGAGGGAGTGTGGTGCTGCCTAATGACTTTAGGTTTGAGCTGTTTGGAGGCTATTGTTGCTCACATTGGTTGAGGAAAAGAAATCTTTTTGTTTTATTTGTAAGTGTCTAAAACAGCAGTTCTCAACCTGTGGATCGAAACTTCTTTAGGGGCCAAACAACTTTTTCACAGGGGTCACTTAAGACCATCTGCCTATCAGATATTTACATTATGATTCATAACAGTAGCAAAATTACAGTTATGAAGTAGCAACAAAAGTAATTTTATGGTTGGGGGGGTCACCACACCATGAGGAACTGTATTAAAGGGTCGCAGCATTAGGAAGGCTGAGAACCACTGGTCTAAAGTCATGCATGACTGAGAACTTTTTGTTGTTTGAAATCTTTCAGTGCAATAGTGTGGTTGGTGGTAATTCTGAAGGAGTTTGTCCAGAGAAGGTAATTAGGTTTAAACCTCCATTATACAAACAACGGTACCAGTTCGTTAGAGATTTAGTGGATCGCCATGAACCCAAGAAGGTAATTATCTTTTTTTAACTGTTAAGATTGCCCTATTAATGTGGTTTATCAACTATACTAGTAAGTATAGATTCCCCTAGCCCCCAGCCCAGGATTAGGGATTACAAGCAGGTCATTTGGTGTGTTAGGCAAGCACTCTGATACTGAGCTACATACCCAGCCTGAAAAAGACTTGATTTGGGCTGGTGACGGATATGATTCAGGTACATTGTATACAAGTAGAAAATTGTCAAGAAGAAAGATGTGGTTTTGTTATGTTGCCTAGTCTGGCTTCTAACGCATAGATTTAAGTGATCCTCCTGCTTTGGCTTCTGAAATCAGAAACTACAGGTGTGCCCAGCAGGAGGCACTTCAAAGTGATTAATGAATGCCATAGGGAGAAAATCTTAGGGGTAAGAGCTCCAGGTGTTTCAGAGTTAAACAGTTTTTTTTCTTTTCCTTTTCCTTCCTTCCTTTCTATCTTTCTATCTTTCCTCACTCCCTCCTCCTCCTCCTTAATATTATTATTACCATAGAGGACCAAACAAAGTCACAAATTGGGAAAATCATTATGATAATCCTAAGAAGGGCCAGCACAAGTGAGGGCAACTTAATTATGGTGAGAGTTGTTTATTTTTGGAGACAGGGCCTTATAGTTCAAACTGGCCTCCAGCTCCACTCTCTTGTCTCTCATGTTTGGAATTACAAGTGTCTGTCACTACCCCCTCCCCCCAATCTGTTTCTCAGTAAAAGGTTTGTCTATGTTGCTCTTGCTGGTCTCAAACTCTTGGGCTCAGCTCAAGCAACTTCTTTTTCTTTCCTTTTTTCCCCTTTTTTCTTTCCTTTTTCCTTTCCTTTCCTTTCCTTTCCTTTCCTTTCCTTTCCTTTCTCTTTCCTTTCCTTTCCTTTCCTTTCCTTTCCTTTCCTTTCCTTTCCTTTCCTTTCCTTTCCTTTCCTTTCCTTTCCTTTCCTTTTTCTTTTTTTTCTTTTCTTTTCTTTTCTTTTCTTTTCTTTTCTTTTCTTTTCTCTTTTCTTTTCTTTTCTTTTCTTTTCTTTCCTCTCCTCTCCTCTCCTCTCCTCTCCTCTCCTCTCCTCTCCTCTCCTCTCCTCTCCTCTCCTCTCCTCTCCTCTCCTCTCCTCTCCTCTCCTCTCCTCTCCTTCCTCTCCTTTCTCCTCTTTTCTTTTCTTTTCTTTTCTTTTCTTTTCTTTTCTTTTCCCCTCTTTTCTTTTCTTTTCTTTTCTTTTCTTTTCTTTTCTTTTCTTTTCTTTTCTGAGACATGGTTTCTCTATGTAGCCTTGGCTGCCCTGGAACTCATTCTGTAGAGCAGGCTGGCCTCCAACTCAGACCTGCCTGCCTCAGCCTCCCAAACACCTGGCCTCAGTGATTTCTTGCTTTCCCTTTTAGCCTCCTTAACTTCCCCTGACAGTAGTGGGGACTACAAGCATTTCCTGGCCAGGATGGTTGAGGAAAAACTCTTTCATTAGTCTGGGGAGACAAAGTTCAGTGGCAAGGGGTGGGGTGGGGTGTGTGTGTTGGTGGGGAGGTTGAGGTGCACAGCAGAGTATGAAGAAAGTGTGGTTAAGGGAGTTTTGAGGGAACAAATAGTAATTTTCAACATTGAGGCAAGAAATGGAAACACAGTCTTAGCTAAGTCTTAATGGAGGAAGGTCACTCATTGCAGTGACCCTTTTCCTGGAACATGAAGTGTAGGTGAGTCCTTTTAGCCCTGTACAAAGAGCTCAGAGGTCCAGTGGAAATCACCTTGCTAGCAGGTGAGATGACTCAGCCAGTATAGGCAGGAGCTGCCAAATCTCACCACCTGAGTTTTATTCCCAGCATCTTCCTGGTGGAAGCTAAGAGAACTGACCCTCCCGGGTCCTCTGACCTCCAGGTGTATGCTGTGATAAGCAACAGATGCAGCAGAGCTCTCCATTGCTATGTAGTTTTCTTTTTAAAAAAGATTTAATTCAAAGATGGGTGTGGGGCACGCACCAGGTAATGGGAACACTGAGTTTGAGGCCAGCCTAGAGAAACCCTGTCTAGAAAAACAAAAGAACAGCAAAAATGATTTATTAACACCCGCCCCTCCCCCCGGTGTGTGTGACAACATAGGACATCAGATATCCTGGAACTGGAGTTACCAGCAGTGTGTGCTACATACATTATGTGGCTACTGGGAACTGAACCTGGGTCCTCTGAAAGAGCAGCCAGCATCTTTAACTTCTGAACCACTTCTCCAGACCCCTTTCACTAAAATTTAAATGTGAGGAAAATCTTGATTTTTGCAGTTTGGCTTTAATGCTATAGATTCCTCATTTCTGGAATGTTCAGTTGGAATATCGGGCAGTATTACAGTATTGTGGTCAGAGGTGCTGTGTTTCTTTTCATATTAGATGGTAAGTGGGCCAGGACGGCACACTTATCTAACCTCAAGTGTACTCTAAGGTCAGAGGCTGAGGCGGGGGTTGCTTAATCTCTGGAGTTTGAGGCTATTCTGAGCTACATAGTGGGATTCTAACTCAAAAGCAAAAACTGACAGAACAAAACAGCAGCCAGTCAAGGTGATAGTGAGCTTGCTCATCAACTTTGGGGGAAAGTCACACTTTCACAAAATAAAGCACCTGGTTATTGTGCTAATGGGCTTGGTGTGGCTGTTAGACTAGCCTCTGGTAGAGTGAAGGTTCTTTTTCTGCTCGGTGTTGAGGAACGGGTTGAGAGGCCTTCTCTTAAGGGCTTCCTTTCATTGCACTCCAGCTAGTTTGCAGATGTTCACACATCTGCCTCCGTAGCCTTTTAAGCAAATCTGTTCACATGAAGAGCCTGAAGTGACTCTTTTTTTGGCAGCTCAGAATCCATTATGGAATTTCATATGGCTCACTGTGGTTGTTTTCCTAAACAATTGGGGATATAGTTCAGTCGGTAGAATGCTTGCCTAGCATGTGCAAAGCCTCCAGCATCTGGGAAGCTGGGCACAGCTGTGCATGCTGTAACCCCAGAACTCTGGGCACTGGGGAGATGGAGGCAGGAGCATCAGAAGTTCAAGGTCATCCTTGGCTACATATCAAGTTTGAGGCCACTCTAGGCCAATGGAGACTCTGTCTCAGTAAGTAAATTAACCCATAAACTTAAAAAAGAAATTAAATCACTCTATGAAAAAGGAATGAAAGCAAAGTTTTAGCAAGTTTTGTTTCTGAAGCACGATGCTAAAACTGCAGCCTGTGCTGGGCATGTGGCATAGACCTGTAATCTCAACACACTCAGGGGGCAGAGGCAGGGGGATTGTTGTGAGTTTGAGGTCAGCCTAGTCTGCATAGTGAGTTCTAGGCCAGCAAGGAATACATACCAAGACTCTTTCTAAAACAAAACAAAAGTAACCAACTACGTGAGCATGCGCAAGCACATACACACATACACAAACACACACACAAAAGCAAGACTCAACTTGTAATTCTTGCTCTGAGCTAAGGATAACCTTGAACTCCCCATCTTCCTGCCTCTCCTTTCGAAGGGGTAGGATTACAGGTCTGCCCCATCACACTCGTGTATTTGGTTCTGGGGATGGGACCTGGGGCTTTAGACACGCTAGGCAGGCACTGTATCACTTGCATCTTCAGCCCAACACATGATTCTGAATGGGAGAGCTAGTCTCCTTCTCCCCACCTCTCTCTCTAAGGCTGGGTCCCATAGACAAGCTGCCTCCAAACTGACATTTTTCTGCTTCAGCATCCCCAATGCTAGGGTTGTAAGCAGAGACCACTGTGCCTTTTTACCTTTCCTCCAGTTAAACATAGACAGTAGCAATTGTTCTGGATAGGAACAACTGACTTTTTCTCAAACACGGATTTACCTGCAGCATTAGAAACTCTTAGTTTGGTTTCTGTGCATACTATTCTAACCCCTTAAATCCTTCCATATAATAGCTTTATGTTTTCACTACTAATACACAGTTTCCCACCTAGGCAGGGTGTGTCTGTGTGTGGAGGGGTGGAAGACCCCAAAATCAATATTGGGTGTCTTCCCCTGTTACTCTCCACCTCATATTTGGGCTAGGTTTCTCATTGAACCTGGATCTCTCAGATTTGACTAGGCTGTCAGTAGGATTACAGGAACATTCTGCTGTATCTGACTGGTGTGCTGGGGATCTGAACTCAGGTCCTTATTCCTGCACTTCATTGACTGAGCCATCTCCCCAAGCACCCCCCATCCCTCCCCCCCCCCCCCCGCCAGTTTTAAAAACTCATACTTTTCTGGCTATGAATGTCTTTCAAATGACACTGTGTCTCATCTATAGGTTGCAGACCTGGGATGTGGCGATACCAAGCTCCTAAAGCTGCTAAAAATCTACCCATGCATTCAACTGCTTGTTGGGGTAGATATCAATGAAGAAAAATTACATTCAAATGGGTAATACTTCTAGTGCTATGGTTTGGATGTGGTTCATCCCCCAGAGGTGCTTGTGTTGGAAGCCTGGTCCACAGAGTGGCGATAGAACTACCGCGGTGGGGCATAGTCATAGGTCATGGGGACTCTTCCCCAATGAATGGATTCTCATTCTCTTTTTTTGAGACATGATATTATGATACAGCATAGGTTTTCCTCATCTTAAATTTGCAATGTGCCACCACGCCTGGCTTTAATGCCTGTCTCTAAGGTCTGAGTTAGGTCTCAAGATTACGTCAGTTCTGAGGGAGGGCTGTAAAGTGCATGTGCTTGGTCCCTTCACATCACATTCACTTTTCTGCTTCTCTGATATATATTAGATTTCTAGATCATCTTGAGACCCGCTCTTCTAAAGAGCGAAGAGCTGAGATATCTCTAATCCAAAGAGAGGCAAAGTGTGAAAACGCGAACAATATTGGGTATTTAAAATCATGTTTTAGTGGCCCAACTTCCCACTGTGGAAGGAAGTTGCCCCATGGCCTAGTGTTTAATATGAGCAGAAGGAAACAGGCTGAGTCAGAATCTGTGTAGGCAAAGGAAGATGATCAGAGGATCTGGGTTTTATAGTGTGAGAATTCCTTCTCTTTCTGTTTTTGTGGTGCTGGGAAGCACAGTTATAAATCCATATACACTGTAGCAGGACTCTCAGCTTCAGGGCCTCACCTCATACAGCTGAGTAAGCCCTCTGCCATGGAGCCATATCCCCAAGCCCCAGAATTTCAAAGTCAGCTGTTTCCTAAGGTTTCTAACTTACGATGGTTCTTTTGCAGGCATCACTTGTCTCCCTATTTGGGGGAGTTTGTAAAACCCCGAGATCTAGATTTGACTGTCACCTTGTATCATGGCTCTGTTGTGGAGAGAGACTCCCGCTTGCTTGGATTCGATTTGATAACATGCATTGAATTGTAAGTCTGAAAGTTGTATAAACTGCTTGTTTTGAAAAATATGAAGCAATAGTTTCAGTAATTAATGTGATAATGTGTAAAAAAAATGCTCACTAGTTGGGAGTTTCATTTAATATTTTACTTGGGAATACAAAATATGACTATAATTTCAAAAACAGACATTCATATACTCATCACACAGCCACCTGTTAATGCTTCCTTTCTATCCCTTATTGTGATACCTGTGCACGCTGTCTCTCCACAGTTTTTTTTTTCCTGAAATAATTAAAAGAAGGTTATATACATAGGACTTTGCCCCTGTTCAGGCTTTAAAGATGCCTCAGTGGTTAAGAACTTGATCTCGTAGAGGACATGGATTCAGTTCCCAGCATCCACATGGTAGGTAACATCTATCCATAACTCCATTCCATGGGCTCCAACTCCCTCTTTTGACCTCTGAGGGCATAACACTCAACACACATAAAAAATAAAAATCATTTGAATTTTTTTATAATGCATTTATTTTTTAGATTTTTAATTTAATGTGTGTTAGTGTTTGCCTGAAGGTATGACTCTGTACCATATGTGTGTGCGCAGTGCCTGAGGAGGCCAGAAGAAGGATTGAATCCCTTGGCACTGGAATCACAAACAGTTGACAAATGTGAGCCATGTGGGTGCTGAGAATCGAACTTGGGTCCTCTGGAAGAGCAGCCAGTGATCTTAACCTCTGAGCCATCTCTCCAGCCAAACTTGATGTATATAATCTTGAATTTCTTATCCTTCTGCCTCTACCTCCCGAGTGCTGGGAGTAGAGGTGTGTACCGCCACGCTCAGTCGTGACTTTCAGTGTTTCTCTTGCTGTTGATTTGTGTCTTATTCATTTGTGATCAGACAGAATACAGGGAATCATTTCAGTTTTTCTACATTTGTTAAGATGTGCTTTGTATCCAAATACACAACCCATTTTAGATAGTTCCATGAGCTGCTGAGAAGAATGTATATTCTGCATTGTTTGGGTGAAATATTCTGTAGAATATATGCTAAGTCCTTTTGATTATGATTTATTGAATTCAGATATTTCTTTTGGTGGGATGGCTGTCAGTTGGTAAGAGTGGGGTTATCAATGATATTTCTGTTGTGCTGGGGTTAATCCGTGATGTCACATCTAATAGTATTTGGTAATGTCTTTAAAAATATTGTCTTATCTTTTGAGATTATAATATAATTACATCATTTCCCTCCCTTTCCTCTCTCCAAGCCCTTCCATAAATCGTGTTTGTTTGAGGTGCTGGGGATCAGATGCAGGGCATGGCCACTGAGCTCCAGCTCCAGGCCTGACGTGTTATCACTTGTAGTTACAGATTTACAGAAGTTGTGGGGTTAGGTACAAGACAATGTTCTGTTCAACCAGGTTCAGTGATTCTTTACCCTTGATTCCACTTGGGCTTTTCCTCCAGGTATAATTTTCTATGTGCCTTTTTATATAATACACTTGAGAGTACTTTGGAGACAATGGCCTTTTACTCCTAAAAACCTATATATTAATATTTTCCTAAAATTTTTATTAGATCGTGTGTGTGTGTGTTCCATCCTGGGGACTGAACTCTGGTTGTCAGGCTTGGAGGCAAGCACCTCTACTTGCTAGTCATATTGTAGGACCTTAAACATCTTTTCTAAGAAGGAATGCTTTGGGCTAGTGAGATGGCTCTGCAGGAAAAGGCAGTTGCTTTGTAAATCTAGAGTCCCGAGTTCAATTTCTAGAACCCATGTAAAGGTGGAAGGAGAGAACTGGTTCTCAGTGTTATACTTTGGCCTTCATATATTCCACACTCATGTCCTCCCATCATATACTCATACACGCAATAATAATAAAAATAAAAATAAATAAGCTAGAGTGCTCCCCCCTATGTAGCCATAGTCTGCTGTATCAAGTCTTACAACGATGCATATGGTCATGATACATAGTCTACACCCCACATTCATAACTCAGTTCCGGATGATTGACAGATACTCAAAAGACACTACTACTAAAATCCCCAGGCCAGATGTAGTGGTGCATGCCTTTAACCCCAGCACTCAGAAGGCAAAGGAAGGAGGATCTCTGTGAGTTCCAGGCCAGCCTGGTCTACATAGTGAGCTCCAGGCCAGTAAGGGCTATCTACCTAGAGAGACCATATCTCAAAAAATACACAAAAAAGTTTTAAATGATAACTATATTTGAAAATAAAATATAAAAAATCTGGAACAACTGAGTCATGAGGATGGGGTGTGGACCATATAACATGACCAGATGTATCACTGAATCACGTGCTTCATGTATGCTAAGCAGGTGCTGTAGTGCTGAACTCTACCTGCTATCCAAGGGAATACAATGTGTGTGTGTTCATGCACGAGCATTCATACACATAAATTTATGGGAGGTGGAGACCAGAGTTTGATGTCCTGTGACTTCCTCAGTCACTCTCCACCTGTATTTTTTTTTCTTTTCTTTTCTGAGACAAGGTTTCTCTGTGTAGCCTCAACTCACAGAGATCTACCTGCCTCTGCCTCCCAAGTGCTGGGTTTAAAGGCATGTGCCACCATGCCTGGCCACCTGGTGTTTTTGAGATGTTTCTCTCACTGAACCTGGATCTTGCTGATTGGCTACACTGGCTGGCCATCAAGCCCAAGAAATCTTCTGATCTTTGCCTCCCCAACACGGAGATTACAGGTGTGTGTTCTCATGCCAGATTTCTTCTGTGAGTTCAGGGGATCTGAACTTAGGTTCTCTCTCTTGCACAAGCATGCCCATGTGTGAGATCAGATGCTCCTGGAGACGAGAAGAGGGCATCAGGTCCCCTGGATCTGGAGTTACAGGTGGTTGTGAGTCACCTGACACACAGGTGCTGGAAACCAAACTTGGGGCCTCTATAAGAGTAGTACGTGCTCTTAATTTCTGAGCCGTCTCTGCAGCCACCTGGGAATGGATTCATGAAAAGAGCACATGGAAGTAATGTTGTGTTCTTGGGGCATCCAATCAAGGAATATGGAAGCTTAGATACTTTCAAAAAGGAATACTGATATGAGTTCTATAGATTGCAGCAGAGGATCTTAGTTGACGGGTCATCCTGGGCAAAGCTGGGAGTGGGGAGGGTTCAAACAGAAGAACAGTTGTATTCTTGTGGACTGTTGCATCATCAAAGAAAGGAGAAACCAACATCCAGGTAGGAATCATTCTTGCTAAGTCAATTAGGAAAATGGATCCAAGTGAAGCCACACTAATTGGATCTTTCTTATTAACCGTTTTAGAATAGAACATTTGGATTCAGATGATCTGGCCAGATTTCCTGAAGTGGTTTTTGGATACCTGTCACCAGCCATGATTGTCATCAGCACACCAAATGCTGAATTCAACCCCCTGTTTCCCACAGTGACCCTGAGGGACGCAGATCATAAATTTGAGTGGAGCAGAATGGAGTTTCAGACCTGGTAAGCTCAGAAGCTTTTGTTTGCTTGTTTGGTAGGAATCCTGTTATAGGAAGTAAGCCTTGATATGTCTGTCTTACACAAGTTGTTTTCTTACTTCATCCCAGCAAGGTTTCCATGTGTGACTTACGGTGTAATAAGATCACAAGGAAACCAGCACATTTGGGCAGCAGGAGAAAGTGTGTGCCTACTGCGTGTTCTGTAGGTGGAGGCACCTGTAGTGTTGGCTTGGAATGAGGACTGAAATGGGGAGGGTGTGGGCCTGGGTCTGAGGTGAATCATGCCGAAGTTTGGGATGGCTTCTTGGTTTGTGCACGTTTTCTGGTGTAATTCCAAATGCATGTGTTTAGGTCGGAGCGGAGCCTTCGTAGTCTCCTCATCCTACCCACGCTCTGCCCATCCCAAGACGGGCAAGAGGAAAGAGAAGGCTTTCTTCTTCCTGTGTTGATCTGGAAACTGAAAAATTGTTCCCTACAGAAACCAGGCATCTCGGTGATAAATCGCCTCTGTATAGGAATGTCTAACTTTGAATTTTTTTTTTTTATAAGGTGGTGTCTCCTTATGTAGCTCAGGCCGGGTTTACTCCTGATCCTGTTTTATCAGTCCAAGATAGGCACACACCTCCCATGCTTGGCTAGAAGTACTTTGATTCCCTGTATGTCTGTGTTTCCTAACACTGCTCACAAGCTTCCTAACCAGACCTGTATTCTAGAGAGGTGATTTCTCTTTGTTGTCTGATTTCAGGGCTTTGCAAGTGGCGAACTGCTACGGTTACTGTGTGGAGTTCACTGGGGTAGGGACACCACCAGCCGGATCTGAGCATGTCGGGTATTGTACCCAGATAGGTGTCTTTAGGAAAATCCGTGGGAAGCTAGCTGAGTCCCGTGTTTCACAGCAGCATGACCAGCATGTTTATAAAGCTGTGAGTATTCCTCGTGAAGTACCGGTCAGGGCTAGCTCAGCATCATGGACGATGAGGAAAGGACCACCACCACTCCTTCCTTCCTTCTTCTTCTCCTTCTTTGTTACTAGTCCCCAAAATAGAATGCAGTATAAATGAACTTTTATTTCTCTCTCTTTCTCTTTCCTCTCACTTCCTGTCCTTCTTTCTTGACAGAGTCTCTCTATGTAGTCCTGGCTGGCCTGGAACTTGTAGACCAGGCTGGTCTTGAACACACAGAGATCCGTCTGCCTCTACTTCCCAAGTGCCAGGATTAAAGGCGTGTACCATCACGCCTGGCTAACTGACCTGATGCTGAGACTTGTCATAGAAAGATCCCTAGGCTCCCTGAGTAGCGGCAGGGTTGGCCTATGGCATCCTGTCAGACTTCCTGGCCCCTTGGTATTATGTTACAGAGAACAGTTTGTTGGGGGTCTTCTTGGGATGTTTCAAAGCAGGACTTCTGCTGCCTCCTCGGTAATCTCCTCGTTCCTCCCCAGCCTGTGATTTGAAGTGATTAGAATAAGAGCACGCACTCAAGCACAGAATAAGAGCGTACATGAGCATGCCCCCCCAATCCCCCCTCATCTATCAAAAGAATACGTTCTTCTCTTGATGGAATCATTTAAATTTAGTTTTGATTTTCCTTGAGCCTGTGTGTCACTTTGTTGCCTAGAGTGCCCTGATCTCTAGATCAGTTGTTCTCTTGCCTGAGCCTCTCAAGGAGCTGGGGGGTTGTTATAGGCACACATCACCGATTCTAGATTGAACCATTTTTTTCTTTCCTTTTTACACTAATTTCCATGTACTATCAAGCAGAAATACTGCATCATGGGTTCGATTTGACTCACAACCATCTTGTTAACTCCAGTCCCACAGGATCCAGCATCCTCTTCTGGCCTCAGTGAGCACCAAGCATGCATGTGGTGCACAGACATACATGCAGGCAAAACATTCATATGCATGAAATAGTAAAACCTTAAAAAAAAAAAGGAATACTGAGTTAGTGCTTGTTGGTAGAGATCTGACTGGGATATACTTGTCATTAGAACTGGAAGCAAACCAGTTAGCTAATGTCCAGATGCGTTTGACTCCCAATAAGATGGAGGCTTTTACAACGATGCATAGGCTGGATGTACACAGTTTCTATGTGGCTGAGAATTACTGATGGTTTTAAAAAACTTCCTGTTGGCTGGAGAGAGACGGTTCAGCGGTTAGGATCACCGATTACTCTTCCAGAGGACCTGGAATTCCCAGCACTCACATGGCAGCTCACAACTGTCTGTAACTCCATTTCCAAGGGGATTTGACACCCTCACACAGACATACATGTAGGCAATACACCAATGAACACAAAATAAAATAAATAAATTATTTAAGCAAGCAAGCAAACAAACAAACAAACAGACTTCCTGTATTCTGTTTGGTTTTTCTTCTCTTCAGGTTTATACAACCTCCTACCCGAGTTTGCAGCAGGAAAAGGTGCTCAAGTTTGTCCTGGTTGGGGAGCTCCTGATACAAGTGGAACACCTGAGGCTGAGGCACCAGCGCATTCTGAGGGAACAGGAAAAGGAACTAGACTCCAAGCCAGGGGACATGGACTTCTCCCCAGCCCCCCACCTACTGTTGGGAGCAGTCTTCACGGACGCCGAAAAGGCCAGGATAGAAAGTTCTCCCAAGCCCTTCTGTGAAGGGGAGAAGTTCTGCATACCCCTGCAGAGACTCCTTGCTTATCCCAGACTGCACCGTTTGTGTGTCGACGAAGACAGGATGCGCTCCCTCATTGCGGACTCTGTGTGCCTAAGTAGCGACGGCTCCGCCATCGTGGTTGACCTGCATAATTCCTGGGATTATCCGCCTGAAGAGAATTGAGCCCTCTGGATTCCCTGAAGCTCAGAGCCTCCCTGATAGTTGGGTTCGCTTAGAATTCAAACTTTTTTTTTTGTTTTTGTGGTGCTAGGAATTGAACCTGGGGCCTTGTGCATGGTAAGCAAGCACTCTGCCACTCAGCTACATCCTCAGCCCTAGAATTTAAACTCTGTACAGTCATAATTCAAGTAATATTTTGAAAGTTTTAACACAAACTGGGTCCTGAACTTGTTGACAGATCTGCCTGACACACAGACTGCTCTTTGCCTGAGAAAGGGCTTAACTAAAAGTAGTTGCTTTCCTTGAAAATTGGATTTTTTTTTTAATTTGGTGTTTACAAGAATGAAGAAATTGGATGTGGTAATGTGTTAATTTTGCCCTCACCCATATTTTGGTGTTAGAGCCACGTGTTGAATGCGACATTAAAACATTTAAATGTAATCAGAGCCCCTTGAGAACGTTTCCCAGGGCTGGGCATAGAGGCCCTTATCTGTAATCCTAGCACATAGAGGCAGGAGGATCATGGGTCTCAGGCCAGCCTGGGCTACGTGGTAAGACCTTATCTCAAAACAAAATCTAATTCCTCTGCCCAACGTTTCCCAGGGGTGATGTAGCTCTAAAATCTAGGACTATCCTTTGTGTCAGAATTTACCTATTATACTTTACATAAAGCATTGTATGAAAATGGAACATGGGTGTTTTTGAAGGGTATAGAAATCTCCTGAGGCTATCTGCCCACATTTCCCTCCCCTTTTGGTGCTGGAGGTTGAACCCCAGGGCTTCGCTTATTCTAGGCAAGTGGTCTACCATTGAGCTACACCCACACTCACATATGAATACCCTCTCGGAGCTATCTGCCTTGAATTTGGCTGGTTGTAGCTGGAGGAGAGAGAGAAATATGGCTTTGTTTGATGAAAGAGAAAAGGGGCTTCAAGGAGATATTCTTCTGTTAAGCATGGGAGTCCAGAGGTAAGTCAACCAGGCGTGGCTGCTCTGAAGTGTCGGCGACCCTGGCACCCACCTTGATAACCGTGGCAGAGCTGGAGGATTAACCCCAGGTTCCCACTGCATAGCCTGCAGCAGTAGAAAGGAAGAGAGGCGGAGCTCATCAGCCTCCTGATGTGCTTTGCTGCTTGCTGTTAGGCAACACTACTACCACTTCCTGTGCTCACGTAAGACAGTGAGGGAAGTTGAGAAATGTAGTCTGTATTCTGAGAGGCCACGTGCATTCTCAGTTGTCTCCTAAGGAACCAGAAGAAAATGGACATGCTGACAAACGCCTGTGCGACCTGGCATAGCCTGACCGCCATGAGATGCGTTCTGTGGCTGCAGAGTTGGTCCCTGGGCAAGAGCTCTGTGGACCCTTATCCTTACGCTGAATCTTCAAGGGTTAATAGTGGATTTGGTGAGAAGGTTTTCATAAGAGAAAAGTCTTAATCACATAGCACTGCTAACCAGCTGCCTTATCTTCACCCCGACCCCAGCCCCAACCGTGCTCAAAGGTACTCATGACCTACACAAGACATTTGCATTCTTCTTCCCACTCAAGTGCCCTACATGTTCACCTTTCTAGGTCTCTGCCCAAGGTTCACCTTTGGGCTCCCTGCTCCTCATCGCCTTTTGCTGAAGTCATGTTTTCTAGCCAAAGTTAGTCCATCAGTCCAGTTCTCTTGAAGCCTGATGACTTGATCCCTTACCCACAAACCCTTTATGTGCTACTATGTGGACTAGAACTACTCTTTCCTGTGTCTCTACATTTCCTGTACCGACCTCTCCCTCTTTCCCAGGGCTCCATGCGTGCTAGGCAATTGTTCTACCACTCAGCCACCCTCCCAGCCCTTGCACTTACATTCTTAGTTTGTGTTCACCTCCCAGCTTTGATAAATGCACATTGGAAGGTTTATTAACATTCTCAACCAGCGATCGGCATGGTTCTTATAGGGAACTTTTGCAGGTAGTATGGTCCCCATCTTAACTATTCAGCTCTGCTTGAGTCGAGGCATAAAGTAATTTTATGTTAAATATAAGCATGAACTTCTAGTTAAAGCATCTTCCAAAAGCCGCTGTCAGGTAGTCTGTAGTCCTCTGACCTTTTCTCTTTCCTTTGGTGCCGGAAATGTATCCCAAGGTTCTGTGTGTGTTATACAGTGCTCTACCAGGGAGCCTCACCCCTAGCACAGACCCTTGTTCTAAAGTCACACCCTTACCCATTAGCGACATACAAATGGTGATCTTTGTAAGGAGTGAGGACAACTAGAGGGTGCAACCCCTCACTGCTACAAACGCAGAAAGCAAGCCTGGTGTATGTGTAGTGTTGTATGCCTAATGGAGACGGGAGGTTCAGAAATCCAGTCATCTTCCAGCATGGATTACATGAGACCCTGCCTCAAGACAAAGACAAAACAAAAATAACCCTCTCCACATGCACAATAAAAACCAAATGCAGAAAGCAACCAATCAGGTTTTCTAGGGGAATTTTGCCCCAATTCTGTGTAAAATGAGGTGTAATAGCCATGATAGGAAGGTTTTATAAATGTTAAGGAGATAGTGTTGCATTACTGGCCTAGTTAGAGAGGCAGTGTGGCCATCAACGTTGTTTTTCAGACTGAATGGCCAAGCACTTGCCATTGGCAGTCAAGAAGCAAGCAGAATAGTCCAAGCACACGACCTAGCATGTGCAGTCTCCTCTGCTCCTTACAGGGTAACTTTTATGTTGTCCCTAACCAGACACAATACACTAGAATGGAGACTTGCTGAAACTGTCCCCTTCACTCATCGCCCCCATTCAGCCTGTCACCTGTGAGCCCTTCACATCACAGCTCACTTGAACCCCCTCCCCCAGCAGTACAATGTTGAGTGGCCGATCCCTTCTTTCCCATTCCATCCCAGTCTGGGAATTTTCACGAGCTTCCTAGGAAAGCAGATGTGGGAAATGCACTCTCGGAGCTCTTAATGCCCCCATGCTACCTTCGAATGTGAAACCTCGCAGGCCTTGGAACAAGGGGCCTCTTTTGGGTTCTTATTGCCTGGAGACATGTAAGGATATCTCTGTGCTGGGATCCAATCTAGGACCCTGCAGATGCTAAGCAGGTCCTTTGCCAAGCCTCCCTCAACGCCCCCCCCAAGTGTTTTGTGTAATTTTAATCCTACGTTTTCCTGCTGGGGAGCTCCTACTAGGAATATATTGTCCCTTATAGCTTGAGTAAAGCACAGTCACTGCTGTCATATTTCCCGAGCTAAGCACTGGTTCGTGCTGAGAAGTTGCTGGATGGGGAGGAAGCAGGTTTCCTTTCAAGCTTAAATTCTAGTTGAATTTAAAGTGTTTGAGATCTTGGTTTTTTTTTTCAGATTTACTTCTTGCTTCCAACTCCTGAGTGCTGGGATTACAGGCCTGTGCCACCACACCCCATTTTGTGCAGTGCTGGAAACTTCATACATGCTGGGCAAGCACTAAACCAACTGAACTACATCCCCAGCCCCCCAGATGTTTGAGATCTTGATGGGGGAAGGTTGTTGCTACCTTTAAGTCTCCCTCAAAACAAACACAAAACAGCAACTAAACCCCAAATACTCTTATTTATTCCCACATGCTTGAGACCTGAGTATGAGCCCCTGGCACAGTGGTTCTCAACCTTCCTAACACTGCGACCCTTTAATACAGTTCCTCATGTTGCGGTGACCCCCAACCATAAAATTATTTTCATTGCTACTCCATAGCTGTAATTTTGCCGCTGTTATAAATAGTAATGTAAATATCTGATACGCAGATGGTTTTAGACGACCCTTGTAAAAGGGCCATTTGACCCACAGAGGGGCCTCAGCCCACAGGTTGAGAACCGCTGCCCTAGCACCACAGAAGATCGAGCTGGATATGGTGGCACACATCTGCAATTTCAATACTCAGGAGGCAGAGACTAGACTGAGGTCAACCTGATCTACACTATTTGCTCTAGGACAGGCAGGGCTATATAGTGAGACCCTGTCTCAAGAAACAAAACAAAACAAAGGAAAAAATTGTGCAAATCATTTTATAATAACCTTACAGTTTAAATTATGAAAAAGCATAATTAAGAATGGTATAAAATAAAGCTAGCAATACTGTAATTCTCTTTATTGTTAAATTGCCCCATTTCACAGCCTCTTGGGGGCTCTGTTTTCTCCCATTCCTTGCTTCCTGAAGAGCATCTCTGCTCATCATTCTGCATAGAATCCAGCTGATTGTCTACATTTTATATCAGTCTCCCACACATGGCATAAGTGCATGAATTCTTTCTATGATTGTTATTCCTGTAAATATTTTTTAAAAATCTTATGGACATTTGTGTGTCTGTGTGTATGTATGCACGTGTAGGTTGGCGTGTGGGTCGGGTGTCTGTGGAGGTCAGAAGGGGGACTATGGATCCCCTGGAGCTGGAGTTCCAGAAGGTTGTAAGCTGCCCAGTGTGCGAGCTGGGAATTGAATTGCAGTCCTGTACAAGAGCAGCAAGTGCCCTTCACTGCTGAACCTTCTCTCTAGTTCCTACTGTATAGTCTTGATGCAGCTTTGTCATTAGTAATTTTCAAATGCAACGGGATGTGCTCCATTATGTATTGACAATATATTCTTTAGCAAAAAATTAATAGTCGTGCATAGAAACCCATTCTAAAAATCCCCAATTGCTCTATTTATTTAAAAATGTTAATATTTTGTGTGTATGGGTGTTTCGCCTACGTTTATGTCATGAACTATATGCATGTGTTGCCCTTAGAGGCCAGAAGAGGGCAAAGTATTCCCTGGGACTGGAGTTACTATTGTGAGCCACCACATGGATACTGGGAATCGAACCTGGGTCTTCCGGAACAGCAGCCAGTGCCCTTAACCACTGATCCCCTCCTACCTCAATTACTTTTAGGAATGTAAAAAAATGTGCCTCAACAGCTTACTTTTCTTACCCCTACTTAGAAACAACTATCAAACATTCCTTGTTCTCAATTCACAAACTGTAGATTTCAGCTTTGCAAGAACTAATGACTTTTGGGAGACCAGGTTTTTTTTTGTTTTTTTTGTTTTTTCTTTTTGCACTTCCATTTCCCCCAGGTATGTCACTTGAACGGACTACATAGTTTTATTATTTATTTGTTTATTTTTGAGACAGGGTTTCTCTGTCTTATAACTCTGGCTGTCCTGGAACTCACTCTGTAGACCAGGCTGGCTTTGAACTCACAGAGATCTGACTTCTCTGCCTCCCAAGGGAGATTAAAGGCTTGCGCCACCATTGCCCGGCTTGTATTTTTTTTTAAGTATGTAAATTATTTACTTATTTAATTTGTATGTATATGTGTTAGGTCTTGTGGTTAATGTGCACAGGGTAGAAAAGAACATTGGATTCCCTGGAACTAGAGATGCAGACAGTTGTGAACCACCATGTGGATGATGGAAATTGAACCCAGACCCTCTGGGAGAGCAGTTGGTACTCTCTTAACTACTGAGCCATCTCCCCAAGGCCCCTGGGCCACATAGTTTTAACTACAGCAACTTATGATGTCTATTCTCTAACGAATTAAACTGCTCTATATGGCAATGAAGAATGTGTTTTTGTTGGAGGCAGAATTTTACCTAAACATTTACCTTAGTAAGTTTCCACTGCCACTCAATAAGGCCCAGACTATATGTGAAACGTGTTACCAGCCATGGCCCCCAACTCCTATTTCCTGTCTGAGCTGCTCCAAAATTTAGCATTCTGCTATTGTGACAAACTGTCCGAGCTAAAAAAG
Source organism: Cricetomys ansorgei (assembly GCA_026225945.1). Classification (NCBI taxonomy): domain Eukaryota; kingdom Metazoa; phylum Chordata; class Mammalia; order Rodentia; family Nesomyidae; genus Cricetomys; species Cricetomys ansorgei. The sequence goes on along the minus strand of JAMJFZ010001038.1, from coordinate 21,549,296 downwards.
GACAAGTTTTGTTTCGTCTTATTGTCTTGAGAATTCCTGTCCAAGATCATTCATTTCATTCTGTTGTTTTGGACCTGTGGCAAGGCAGCAACATGTTGGTCAGACCTCATGGTATAGCAAAAACACTCCCTTTGTAGCCAGGAAGCAAAAGAGAGGAAGGAGTCATGGGCTCAATTCTGCAAAGGCACACCCCCATCTGAGATCTCTCACGATGTTCCACCTCTTAAAGGAGGTCCTGCGACCTCTCAGCAGCGCCACCTTGCGGCTCTCTAGGAGACATTCAACATGAAAATGATAGCAAGAGCTTCTAAAGAGTTCTTCCCAGCATTCCTTGAGTTCAAGTCATTTCCATATCATTTGTATGTGAAACCTGGCTCCTTCAGTGTCTCCAGGAGACTCCCAAAGCCTGCCACCCACTTTCCTCACAGAAGCAGTCGCTCACCTCCTTTCCCAGGCCTTCTTGTTCCTCCCTACCTTTTCCGTTGGCTGCTCTGATGTCCAGTCTTCCCTCTACAGCATTCCCAGCAGGTCCTGCAGCTCCCATATAGAGTCCTCAGCCCTCAGTTCTGTCAGTGCTGGCCACTGACCAGCAACACTGGATTGAGTTGCAATGACAACACTCACCACACCTGTCCCATGGTTTGTGTGAAGCAGGGGCAGGAAGTCACGTGGGCTGATTACCATCAGCAGTGGCAGCAGACTCTTCCAAAGACTTTAAGAACAATTCATTTCCACCTTGTGAGGGATGCTACACAAACACAGTTTATCAATATATACACATATACACTGCACGTCTTTGTGAATACTTAAGAAAAATAACATTTGGGCACCACATGGAGAGAGACATCACCAGCTGCTGGGAGTTAGAAGGTACAGAAATTTGTTCAGCAAATACTGCTAGTTTTGAAGCCCCACATGCTGGTTATATACTCTCTCCCTATCCCCTCGCAAAAGTTAACACTTCAATGACCCCTTATGTATCTGCCGGATTTTTAATGCTCCTGCTGTTGTGGGGTATCCATCAGAGAAGATTGCTCGGACATAGGTTTAAGTCAATGGAAAATATTAATCAGCCAGTGGAGACTGCACTGGGGTGTTCAGGATCCCAATGTAGCCCTGAGCCTTTCTCAGGGTGAGCTTTTAAGTACAAAACCCATATTCTAGCTTGACATACTTCAGTTAGCAACCATAGTTTGCCAGGAGTGAAATTACAGAAGCTAAAAGGCAAGGTCATTTAGAGACTTTCCTGTAACTATGGACTTTGATGGATTAGGCCTTTGTTTTAGTTTTGGCGGGCGGTGCTGTCCACATGCTGAACTTTACAGCCTGAATGACACTTCCATCTTGGAGTCAGTTGTGCCAAGGTCCGGGGGAGGGGAGCTCTTATACCTGCTAAATTGTACGCACACTTGGCCTGCATCCCTGTGCCTTCAACACTGTGATTGTCTTCTTTTCCCCTACCCGTTTCATTCTGCATGCTGCGAATCATGCTAGCATGAGTCCAACTAAAGCAGTTCCTTCACTCCTAGAAACACTGCAGCCTACAGCTACATCCATACCTTAACCTTGAGCCACCGGACCCTGGGTGTTCAGTGCATGACCCTTGTGTTTCCACTGCAGCGTCTGTGTTCCAGCCTGTCTCTGTGTGTGCTTTCTTGTGCTGCTCATTTGGTGCTTCCTGGTGGGTCTCCTATAGACCTGTACTTCCAGAACTTTTATTAATCTCACACAAGAGGAAACCTTTCACTTTATTTAAGCAGTGTGGGGAAGACTTGGTATACGTTCTTTTGGCAGATATTTTAAATTATTTAAAATTACTACTGAAAAAATATCCAATGTGTTTTTTTTCCTTTGGCTTTATTCCATGGAATATATATGCAGAGGATCACTTGGGAGTCACTGAAGTTTAATGCCAGAAGGTGGCACACTTTTCCTAAAGTCACTGCATATGCTATAGCTTTGACTCCCATTGTAGCTAAGGTAGTCAGCAAAGCAAACAAACACCAAACAAATACCAACTGACCAAAACCAAGCCTGGGATGCCAGCTCAAGAAGACACCTCAACTTAGGGGAATTGTCGCATAGGAATGTATTTAAAGCAGTTCATACAGGAATGCCTCTGACTGACATTTCCTTGTAGGATTTCACATAGACGAGATATCATGGATCCAGGAATGTCTAAATTTGAGCCTTTCCAATTTTGCTTTCTAATTGTATGTCACATGAATATGGGCTAGATTAATTTCACCAATGGTTTTCTACCTCATCTAAATGGAAACTTTCATTATGTTCATCATTATATTATATTAAATATTATATATATAATATATTCATCATCTCTACCTGGTAAGTGGTTGTCTTAGTTTGCTTTTTCTGTTGCTGCAATAAAGCGTTTGTTTGACTTACATTCCCAAAGCACAGTGCATCATCAAGGAAAGTCATGACAGAAACTCAAGGCAGGAACTGAAGCAGAAGCCACCGAGGAATGGTGCTTCCTGGGCTTGCTCCCCATGGCTTGCTGAGCCTGCTTTTATATACAACCCAGGACCACTCTCCAGGAGTGGCACTGCCCGTGTGGGCTGGGCACTCCCAAGTCAATCATTAATCAAGTAAACATGCCATAGACCAATCTTCTAAAGGCGTTTTCACAATTGAGGTTCCCTCTTCCTAGGTGACTTAGCTTTTGTCAAGTTGACAAAAAACTAGCTAGCACAGTGGTACACAGGTTGAAAAGGGTAAAGGAAAGAAAGGGAGAAAGGTTGGGAGGAGACAGAGGAAAACAACTAGATGCTGAGGACAGTGGGAACTCCAGGCAGGAGATGTAGCAGAGAAGTCTGAGGGTAGGTCAGAGGTCCTGTCTGGTTTTGTTATGTTCTGGTGCCAAGTTATCCCGTGTTCTGGAGACAGGTTTGGAGACTCTTCCCTACAGGGCCCATGTTGTATCCCTCCACCAGGTAGGGTGCTTAGTGACCAAACCTCTTAGGAGCTCCACTGTTCAGGGGCCCTGACAATGGGTAAAAGGATCTGGTCTCAAACTCCTAACGACAGCTCTTTAGTAACTTTCAATTGCCATTTCAGCATCATCAGAGGAGGTGCTGGTGTTGTATTTCCTTTCTAAGGGTCATTCTAACTAACGGTAACACAGGTCTGTATGAGGTTATGGGTGACTCTGAGTGTAATTTAAAAAAAAATCTAATTCTTAATTTTTTTGGAAGAACTTTAAAAAGTATCTTTATGGAAAAATTTAAATCTATGGAAACCCTTGATCCCACCCAAAGCATTTACAAATATGGATAACATACCAAAAGCATTTATAAGATCTCATTGGAAATGGTAAAAGATAATGTCTACAACATAAGAGCCATTGCTGAGAGGCAGTAAAATCCTTAGCCAGGGAACTGGGGTTACAAGGTTATAGCACCATCCAGAATTTGCAGTTAATTTCTATGCTGAACAGGAAGTAAGATTTTCATAGTCCACCACCCATGGTAAACTGTCCCCAGATAACAGGGAACTGGTTTCCCATGTGTTTGAGGCCAGTGACAGTGAACACTTCAGTCCCATCAGCCTTTTAAGTTTCTGCCCATTTTCCCCTGTCCTTTACATCACAGAATTAGCTGGGAATCATCTTTGAATGTAGCATGCCAGTGGTCAGTGGTTGGTGGCCAGTGACATTTAACCACTCCAGATCATACCTGAACCTGATTTAACTTTCGCTGAGAATAGCTACTGGGTATTCATAAACCTTGCTCAATGAAAGAGACAGGGTAACTGTATCCTAGGAAGAGTTCCATTGGCTGAAGTTGCAGGTTGTCTGTGGTTATTGTGGGCACTTGGCTAACTTTTGCCTGGAGCCAGGCTGCAGTACAGGTTATAGACCATCAGCAAGGTTCTCTCAATGCAGCAGAGATCTTCCATGGTTGTGAGGCAAGATCTTACTCTGTAGTTCAAGCTGTCCTGGAACTCAATATATATCCCAGGCTGTCCTCAAACCCATGGTGAACCCCCTGTCTCTGAGTCTGGGGTTTCAGGCATGAGCCACTACACCTGATTTCCTAATATTTAAAAAAAATAGAGGGTTGTAGAGATGGCTCAGTGGTTAAGGATCTGAGTTCTGTTCCCAGGGAATTCAAGTCTCCTGGCCTTGACAATTACTGCACTGACAAGCATGACCCCTCCCCCAATACACATAAATAAAAATAATAAAAATAAAATCTTTAAAAAAATTAAGAGCATCTAAACTTTTGAGATACTGCTTTTTATTGAACATGTATAAGATCAACTTTTACATTATTACAAACATTTTACAAACAGAATTTTGTTAAAAAAATTTCCTGGATTTTACCACTGTATAGTTAAAACATAAGACATATAATATATCAATATGAAGGTCATTCTCCAAGTATTAGAACAGAATACTGATGGAATCACTTCATTTTCTTCATTAGTGCTGAGGACCAATCCCAGGGTCTTGCACATGTTGGAAAGTTCTTTACCTGAGCTATTTCTCAGGTCCCAGTAACATTTTTTTCATAAACACTGTATTAACTTCCAAAGGACTGAAATAACACAGAGGAAGGCAATCCTCAAGGCATACTGGTAAAATTAATCAAATTCTTCTATAGCCTGTCTTTCCTTGCATTGAATTTGGCCAATGAATATCAGCAAAAACAATCATATAAGTGAGATAAACACAGGAATTTGAAAACACAGAACACACTAAGTCAAAATTTTTGTCAGTTTTGTTATATGGGGAGACCATTCATATTACCATTTAAAATATGCTGTGTATACATTTTGTGACAGAAATCACATCTAGAAGGAAGTAAGGCTTTATTTCCAGGGCAGTCCTAACTTAGGCTTCCTACAGGAATATTTCATCCTTACAACACAACTACTGACAGTGTGCACAGTGCCTAACTAAGCCAATATGCACCATGGCCTAACAGTCTCAGCTACCCTACTTGACCATATTCACATGGCGTACCATCTAAGAGAACAGAACTTCTGAAATGCCCACATGAAAGACTACCGAAGAAAACAATACGATCCCATCATACGAGCTTACTACAGCTCTCAGAGATTTGATATGGACACGGAAGCCTAAGGTTTTAGAAGTGCTTCAGTAAAATACTGAATGATACTGTTAGCTTATGTTTCAAAAGCGGTTTATTTAACATGGAAATCTGAGTGTCTGGAATTGCTTCTGGATGCTTTGACCTATCAAAACTCACTGCTGCCTGATTTAAAATATATATTTTTTTTTTGAGTCAAGGTCTCATTCTGGGCTCAAGCATATCTGGAGCTCAGACTGCCCTTGAACTCAAGTAGACGAAGTAGCCCAGGCTATCCTTGAACTCGCATAGATCCTCCTGCCTTAGCCTCTCGAGTGCTGGGTTACAGGTGTAAGCCATCACACAGGCTTCTGCCTGAATCTGAATATATTTAGAATGAAGATAGTTGAAGACATTTTTCTTCTTCTAGTTAAAGGGATTAAGTGGTCAGCCTCTGTGGCTCAGAGTTTTGTACAAAAAGAACAACAACCAACTAAAAAACAAAAACATATACAGAAGAAGCTAGTTTGGATATTATTCTCATGGTTTTATGCTGGAATGAGATGGTGGAGTTTAGGGTAGTTGGTCAAGATTTCAATATCAAAAGTGTTAATCTACATTAGCTGTATACAAAGCCTTCAATACTGCCACAAAAGGGGGCCCAGCGTCAAGTGTAAACTGGTGGCCAGGGCCTTCTCGGCCTTTCCCTGCGCTTCTCGCCCTGTATGGTCTGCCCAGCCTGTCACAGGAGAAGCTCTCCTGGCTGGCCTGTGCACTTTTCTGAACAAGGTATTTAAGATGTTTCCTTCTTGTCACAAATACTAGTTTAAAGAGTGCTGTTTGTCTTTTCTCTAGGACAGAAGAAGAAATCAATTGACATCTAAAAGCTCTCCAAGACTGGACTGTTTAAAATTTGACCTAAATATTGAAAAATTAAAAATAGACTCAGTACTTAGCAAGCAGCTTTTAAAGTAGCCTTGTGACTGACTGATGAGCCTGACGATGTACACTCTGCGGAAAGTGAAGACTAGGAAGGCAGATCCTCAGGCATCCCTCCACATTGACAGCACTGTACTGAAATATGAAGACAGAACACACCCTGGCACACCAGGGATGGAGAATTCAGACTCTTGCAGACTAGAGTCACAGCTACTCTTTCCTTTTCTAATGTTTCTCCTTGTTAGGTGATTTTTTTTTTTATACTTAACAACATACAAATCAATATTATTTAGTAGCTGCTACAATAAAAAAGGCTTAATTTTTACACTTTTCAAAATCTCTTCACATTTTTTTTTTTTCCTTTTTGAGATAGGGTATCATACAGCTTAGTTTGACCCCAAACTCTCTATGGAGCCAAGGATGACCTTAAACATCTGATCCTCCTGCTTCCACCTCCCAAGTGCTGGGATCACAGGAGTGTACCACCATGCACAGGTTATGTACCGGGGATTAGACCCGGGGCTTTGCGCAGTCTGGGCAAACACTCTAACCAACTGAGCTATATTCTCAGCCCCACACGTTTTATTTTTCCAAAAAGAAGAAAGAAAGAAAGGAAGGAAGGAAGGAAGGAAGAAAGAAAAAGAAAGAAAGAAATCTGTACCATTTAAAATATCAAGACTTAATCTCGTGTAAAGATACAGGGCTAAGGGCAGCCAGGACAAAGTAAGGCAGTGACCCTGCCCTGGTTACAGCACCTTGTGTGTGTCTGGTGAACGGTTTCATTGAGCCATGTTCACAATCTAGTGTTATTTTCATTGTTGGAACCCCAAATCATTTGCAGAAGCGCCAATAAAAATATAGCCTAGAAATTAATATTTTTAAAATATAAAAATATGCTTTTAAAAAACCGTCAGAATAAACCTCTCTAAACAATATCTTTGTTATCTCTAGTTAAAACTTCCTTTGACCTTCTTGTAACATACAATGGATCAGTTCACTTGAAAAGAGACAGCATGTCCTCACCTGCTGAGATAACATTTTCCCTGGTAAAGGTGTTCACGCCCCCCTCCCCAAATAGGTCTTAAACAACCTAACTCAGAAGATCCCTTCTCTTGATATTCAAAATATTCTAAAACAGGGTGTCATCTTTTTTTAAAAATTCAGAATCTATTTGTAAAAATAATTTTGGATTAATGTACACTAATTCTGAGATACAAAATAAAAATTCTAACACAAGTCCAATTGTTCTAAACTTCCCAATCTGGATACTCAAAAATCAAAATTCTACCCCTGTTTTGTCAATATACCAATACCTTGGCCGGAGTAATTCTGTTCTGACCTATTGTCTTCTCAGACATGATTGCCCGGTGAGGACCAGGCATTGCTGCCTCTGTACAGCCTCATGCTTCTCTTCAGTGAAGGAAAGTTTAGCTCTTTCTACATGGATACTGTCACACAGGACCAGGAAAACTACAGCTTGCGTGTTGTGTTAATATGGATCCAGACCAGATTTTTGCACCCTAAAGCTGTATGAGAGGTATGTTACAGTCTACTCTGGCTTCAAACAGCTAAATTCTGACACAGTAAAGAAGAAAACAGTTTCTGGTCAAAGGGGCTAAAACAGAAAAGCTCCAGTCTCATGGCATCAGTGAAATCAAGCAGCCACTCAGACATCTGTCTGTCCACTAGCTCAACAGTGTCAGTTCACGGAGGTCTGGCTTCCTTGGAAGGATGCTATTTTAATGATCTCAGTGTTCCCTCTGTCCTGACTGTTGAGACCAGCCAAGTCTTAGTACTGAATGGATTATGAGACAGCTCTTCTCCTAGCTTGCCTATAATAGCCTAACAGACTGAGTAATTAAGCTTTTGTTGACTCTTGCACAGTGCTACGGGGGCTTCTGCAGCTCATCTAATATTAATGACAAGGAACAATATATATTCTGCACAGTTACAGCATTCCTCCCGTCCATCTGTCTCAGACTTGGACACACCACCTGTCATCTGACTTATGACGGATATGCTTAGAATAATGAAGCACTTAAAATGTTTAAGTTATAGCATGACATTTTCCCAAAGCATGGACACCCACTATTTCTGTCAATTGCATAAAAGGAGTTAATACACTTAGTACAATGCTATAGGCAGTAAGTAGGACATGGAAGATTTACTTGATATGAATTACAATTATTTTGATAGAATTTATAGGGTTTAAATGAATCTTCCGTACTGCTTCTTAAATGAAAAATTTAAAGACGGAGCCCAGATCTGTTGAGCACCCCCGCCTTGGATGTTTACGTTGGAATACCAAACCACAATCGGATGTGTCCAGTGCCGTTTTGCTCTAGGGGTTCCAAAGCACGGGCAGACACAGGCCAGGCTTTCACCCTCCATTTGCATGATTTCTCAGTGGGTCAGTAGGTGGGGAAGGAAGGTGGGGGTCGTTTTGAGAAGGGATCAGCACTGCTTTCCTTTTCACAGATGAACTTCACTTTGAAAACAGGTTCATTGTTTTTCTTACATGCCAGACTGAACACTTTGGAACACCTGTTGTCCACACCTGACGTACACAGGAAGCTCCTATCAGCGGCTTCACTTCTAGCGCTTGATTACAACCTGTTCGTAGGCTCCAGATCCCACCCTGAAACGGCAGAGGGGGGGAAACTTCAGACCTTCAACTGTAGAGGTGGCAACTTATGAATAACATCTCCTAGGTACACCAGGTGGTTTTCTTTCTTTTCTTTTCTTTTCTTTTTTTTCCAAGACAGGGTTTCTCTGTATAACCTTTCTCAGAGGAACTCACTCTGTAGACCGGGCTTGTCTCGAACTCACAGAGATGCGCCTGACTCTGCCTCTCTAGTGCTGGGGTTAAATGTGTGAGCCAGCACCACCAGTGGCTCCAGGTGGTTTTCTATTGAATTTTATTTCTACAAGGCTTAAAGGTATCTTATACATAGACACAGATAGTCCTAAAACTAGTCTCAGTCAGGGCAGTACGCAGGGTTTTCATGGAGTTAATGATGAGAGTCTTTAGTCATAATACTATAGGTCTTAATGTATCTTTCCAGAAAGCGTAAGGTTTTCTCTTTCCGTTCTCCCTTTTCCTCTTCACCCTTCTCCCCCCTTCCCCCACATCTCCCTCTCCCTATCTTTGTCCTCTTCCCCTCTGTCTCTCAACTTTCTCTTTTCCAGACAGGGTTTCATGTAGCCTAGGCTGGTCTATACCTCTCTATGTAGCCAAGGATTATGGGTAACAGAGCTTAAAAATTCTTTGAATCAATATGAGGACGGCTTTATATATGCCCGTCACTGTAAATTACACCTGTGTGATGCAGACTGAAAGGGAAAGTGCTCTTGAGATTTCTTCAGCAGCTTGGTGCAGAAGGCTGGTGGTTGTTTCCCCTTCCCAGAATCTCTTCTCTTCTTCATAATTTAGCTGGGACAGGGAACCTGGCTAGAGACTACTTCCTCAACTCCCCTGTAGAGAGTAGGTGTGGTCATGTGACTAAGTTTCCCCACATGAAAAAAGAAGTATTGACCTCCATCTCTTTAGCATACAAGAAATTCTCACCCTGGGTTGGTAGCTATCCCGGCAGCACAGGATGATAAAATAGTAATATGTCCGTGCACCACTTCTTGGGACAAAGCTGTATAGTCAGCCTGGCCATTGCATTCTTGGGGTTCTGTGTAATAGCCTTAATATGCAGGGTACCAGTTGGCCTCTAATAACAAAATATACTAAAACTTTATTTGCAAGCCTTGTGAATAAAGCCACCCTGAGATAGTCTATTTAAGTAATGGCCTCACCCACAGGAGGCTTTCTGTCACTGTTGTTATGACGGATGCACTTAGGACCTTGGTTCTGTTCGGTCAAGGAAGGACCATGCATCTTCCTGCTATTGTTTCTTGGTCTGGCAGGCTAAAGGCTCTCACTATGTCTTTTAGATGGCAGCTAGCTTTCTGCTTTTGAATGGGTCACAATTCTACCCTTTCCCAGAAGCATCTTGGGTGATCAGGAGAACTTCAGTGGTGGTGCTGCATGGCGGTGAGGGGTTTTACTGCTAAAAGTTATCAGCAGTTACCCATTTCCTCATTTGTCACGGTATCAGAAGCCCCCTCCCCCTCCCCCTGATGTTTCACTGAGTGTAGAGTTTAATAATCCTAGAAGCAACCACTGTGGCTGGTCTCATCCCTTAATGGCATTTGGTGAGTGTTTATGGTATACCTTTTCCCTCCAGGTGTAACACGACTATCCCATTCCTTCCCATCATGACACAGGGATAACCCTGGCACTGTAGTCATGGCAATGAAATAAACCAATACAGTGACAGCAAGGTATGGGAATAGGAATAGGGTTGGGCTTTTAATATGCACTTGTAGAGGAAGGAAGGGAGACTCACAAGACTCTCACTTGGGATTCCACCCACCATTCCCTCCTGCATGTGTTCCTGGAAGATGCTAGGATATATAGTGGGTGGAAGGTTAACTGAAGTTAGGCTTCTGTGAGGTAGTCAGTCCTGATAGGGTAGGATTTCTTGGTGATGGAGCTATGATTGAGTCACCCTTGCTTCTGTAAGATCAGGCAGCTCCCTGGTTCACCAAATGGGATGTGGGTAGAACTGTTATTTTGGTCTATTGTTGGTGCTTTATCTTAGCTCATAGAAGATAAGAATTGACATCTATTTGAACATCAGAGTACCAGTAGGAAGCACGTATGTGTGGGAGATAATGACTGCAGGATTTTCAAATCTGATGAAATGTATAAGCATAGGGATCCAAGAAGTTCAATGAAACCCAAACAGAATAAACAGAAAATCAAAGCCAGCCATACCACACTCCAACTGCTAAGAAACCAGTGATAGCGAGAAAAGCTTGCTGGGTGTGGTGGCACACGCCTTTAACCTTAGCGCTCAGGAGGCAGATGCAGGTTGATTCCTGCCTGACCTTACATAGTGAGTTCCAGGCCAGTTAGGGCTATACATTGAGAGCCTGTCTCAAAGAAAAATAAATCTTAAAAAATATCCAGATAGGGGATGGAGAGATGGCTCAGGAATTAAGAAACACCCCTGCTCTTCCAGAGGACTTGAGTTTGGGTTCCAGCGTTTACACTGGGTGTCTCACAACTGTCTGTGACTCTGCACCAGGCTCTCCAAGGCTCTCCTCTGGCCTCTGCGGGCTCCCCTCCCATATGGCATACATCCACACAAATACACACATAAAAATAAATATTATAAACAGTCAGACATACAAGTTATATAGAGAAGATTAGAAATAGAAATGGAAGCAGCCTTCTTGTTGGGAAAAAAAAAAAAATGTCCTTAAGGTCAAGAAAGGTTAATAGCAGCTATGCTGCTGAACAGGGCCACAGCAGCTCATAGCAGGTAAGACCACCGGCTGGAAATGCTTGCCTTGTTCTGTCTAAAATATCAGGCTAAAATTCTGTTCTAAATATTCTTTTTATGTTACAAGCGTCAAGTGCTCTGTTTACCCAATATATTCTAAAAATATATTTAAATAAAGCCATAAACTAACATAAAATATAACGTTGAAGAAATCCAGGAAAGGAAAGAATATTCTAGTAACACCAACTCTTCTCACGGATGTACAAGTATTTGTGTTTTTTAGCTTCAACATAATGAAAACTGTAACGTTCAACCTCTATTTATGATTTTCTTTTTTCACAGAGCCCAGGCTGGCTTCAGGCTTGCTATGTAGTCAAGGTTGGCCCTTAACTCCTGAACATTCTGCTTCTACTTCCCACGTGCTGGGTCTATAGGAGGGAGCCATCATGCTTGTTTAAGTAGCCCTTGAAACTAAACTGAAGGTTTCACTCGTACTAGGCAAACCTTCTAACAGCCGAGCTGTATTTCCTCTGCTCATGAATTTAAGACAGTCTGGGTTTGAACAGAAGGTTATCTGGTGGATGACATACCTGTTTGGAAGATGATGGCTGCCAAAGGTTGTACTTCCCCCGGGCCCCACAAATAACCTCAGTCCTTCTTCTGCAACACATAATTGGAATGCTTGTTAAGTGTACAGTTGTCAGACTAATATCGAATGATATGCATACTGTAGTAATCCAAATCTAACAGCTATTAAATGTATCGATGTTTTACATAAGCCTTGGGAGAGACAACGGCAGAGTCAGCTTGACAGTCCTTTCTCATCAACTTCCCCCAGAGCTCTTTCTCTTTTAACAGTAACAATGACAACTCTTTCTACACATTTTCATGAGGCCTAATTATTTCTATTTCCAGCCAGTTTCACAACAAAACAGCCCACTGTTACGTGTTCTCTGTTCCCACCCAGCACGAGCAATTGCACCTTTCACGCCGGTGCCGTATAACTTTTCAGTTTCTGTGAAAAATGCCAGGAGAGACCGCAGGAGTCTACTCACTACTGTTTCAAGACCGCTGCCCCAGCCCTCCAAACTGGGTCAGAGAGGGACCTGACACTCATGCAGTGTATGGACAGGAAAGCTCTCTTTAAAATTGGTCTCTGCTTCCCCCAACCCCGACCAGTCCCGTGGCTTGAACCTAGGGCCTCATATTCTAGGAACTGGTTGTACTACTTAACACCTTCTTTAGTTGATTTCTTTACTAAAGTTAGGTTCCCCCCCACCTCCCCAGATTCACCAGCCTTTGTCAGACACAAGCTACAAAGCTATCTCTGCTTTTGTGGGCATGGGTTTGACTTTACACATACGCAGCGGTGGCCCGACTATGTGGGTTACACAGCTGTGGCCCACAGCGCCCATACGCTTCTGTCCTTCGCACACCTTCCGCACTGGAATCCAGGCTGAAGTCCTGACTCTGTAGTATTTTCTCCACAATGTCATCAGCATCCACTCTGGTGTCGTCAACCCGCTTCAGCTGAGATTCAACAGAATCCTGCTTCACTGGGCATCTTTGAAAAGAATTACAGTTGTTTTCCTCCTTTTGTATTAGTTATGTTATGAAGGCAAAGATGCTTTTAAACATGAAGTCATCACTTAGGAAGGTACCTGGTGAGTCTCTCAGAAGCTTCTTCTTCTCTACCGGCCGTGTCAGGATTTGGTTCGGCTGTGATTTGCTCGATTTCATCACATGGCTCCAGAATGCTTTCGATTCCCGTTGATGTACTTCCCACTGAGGTATTTCTCCTGTGGCAGAACTCGGAGAAACTGGAGGACCGGGAGTGACATGTGCTATACCCTGCAGAGGAAAAGTCACTTTGGATACATTACCAATATCAGACACACTACAGTCTCACTTTTTCTTTCTGTGTGTGTTCATATGGGTGCACGCACATGTGTGTACAGATGCACGTGTGTGAACGTGTGAATAGAGGCCAGTGGTTGGTTGTGTATTCCCTTCTATCACTGTCTTATTTTTTGAGACAGGACCTCTCTCTGAGCCTAGAACTTGTTGATTTGGCTACAGTGCCCCCTGAAATCCTTCTGTCTTTATCTTCCCAGTGCTTAGATTATAGGTATGAATGGTCATGTCAGATTTTTATTTGAGTGCTGGTGATTAAACTCGGGTTCTCATGCTTGCATGGTGAGCACTTTACTGAACTATCGCCAGCTCTGAGATATAATTTCTTTATCCCACACCACAGTAGTTTCAAGTTTACTATTCAATTTTATTTTGTTTGGAGACAGATACTTGCTGCACAGCAAGCAGCCTTGAACTTGCCAACCTTCTGTCTCAGCTTCCCCATTGCTAGAGTAAGAGGTGTGTGCCACCATACCCAGCTTCAAGTCCATTTAGAACGATAAGGAGTTGAATCACATTGTGGGCCTCTACCTGATACTTTGGACTGCTGGCTTGCATAGCTGGATGTTCTAGAATGTCCCCAGGCACCGAGTTCATCTGGAACAGAGGCACTCTTTGCTGAAAGATCTGCAATAAGTCACAATGCCATGTTACTATTACCACCAAGTCAATGTTCAATTTGTATTTTAACCTGCAGATTTTATTACTTCAAAAGTTCATAATTAAGGACAACAAATTGTAAGGTGATAGATTCCTTCAAATTGGTACAATGGAAACAACTACATTGCAAGAAACGAAAGAACACTTAAATATCTTAGTTAGTTGGGAAGTTAGGGCACTTTCATGTTTACTAGCAGTGTGTCTCAGAATCATTAGTGTTTTTTTTTTGTTCAAAATTTCTCTAATAAATCAGTCTTATTCTTACAAATTCTCATGAAACTGTTGGATTTTGGTGTTTTTTCTCTCCTCTGCTATCTATCTATCTATCTATCTATCTATCTATCTATCTATCTACCTACCTACTTACCTACCTACCTACCTAGGACAGAGTCTCATAACCCCAGCTATCCTTATACCCACTTAGTAGCCGAGGCTAGCCTTTAACTCCTGATCCTCCTCCCTTGATATCCCGAGTGCTGGGATTTCAGGTGTGTACCTCGGTGTTTGGGCACGTTAGTGTTTTTCTGTTTTGCTTTTAGGTGGTGTAGAGGAGATCTTACCTCTTCAGATTCATCTTACTAGTAAACTAGAGGTGCTTTATTGCTTTGAAGTCAGTCTTCCTCGCGCTAGGCAATGCTGTACCTTTTATCTACACAGTGCATGATGTGGTACCCAGGATGAGAGCCCTTAAGAAACTGATTACAAGGCTGGAGATGGGGCAGCTGTTTAGAGCACTGGCTACTCTTCCAGGGAACTTGGGTTCAGTTCCCAGCACCCACATGGCAGCTCACAAATACCTGTAACTCCAGTTTCAGAGGATCCGACAACTTCTTTTGGCCTCTACAAGGCACTAAATGCACGTGGTGCACAGACAAACACACAGGCAAAACACCTACACACTAAAAATAGAATAAATAAAATCCCTAAAATAGGGTTAAAAAAAAAAAAGAGAAATGGATAATATTACATAGTTTGAGAGTAAATGTAAAAAAACCCAAAAAAGCAGTGCCAACACTGTTCCTGATCAAGGCATAGTCTAGTTAACAATTATATGTTTGTGGAACCAGCCATCCTGCACAGAAGACAGAACTGTTAGCATTAGTGTAAAACACCTACAAACTAGATCTGTGCTAACTTAGGAGCAGAAGGAAAGCAGCTGAGTGAGACAGTTACCCAGCAACAGTTCTTCACGTGAGATGGTGCACAGCCGGGCCAGCGAATGCTGTCAAACATGCAAACTCCTAGTCCTCTGCAGAGGCTGCTTCTCATGTCCAGGTAGACTGCAAGGGTCCCAAGTATCTATCTATATAGCACCCCTAAACCCAAAGTTCAGCTCCAACAAGACCTCTCCAGGAAAGAGTTCGTAGAGATGTCTGTACATCCAAAAGTCCACCCTGGTGTTAGGCTCACATCTCAGTCATCTGCCTTCTGGTTTCCAAAATGTATTCAGTCCACATAAAAATTTATTAAACTCTTATCAAATCAGTTGTCTGTGGTGTAGTTGAAACTGAGGCACTGGGGACACAAAGTAAAGGAGACGAAACATATGCTCAAAATATGGAGATAGAAGCAAACAGCATACAGTGTGTCCAGCATTAACCAAAAGAAGGTATTAAGAGCTTCAAAGGCCAGTGCATATTGTGCCACATGGAAGGAGAGCTCAGAGAGAAGGCTAGTCCAGCATCTGCCAATATAGGAGTCTCTGAGCTACCTGACGGGGAGAAGGCACAGGGCACAACAAGCCTTGCTTATAGAGAAGCAAATGGCTTGGTGAAGCCGACATACAGAGCAGTGGGGAGAAGACTGAAGACTTGAGCAGATGCCAGCTGAAGACCTTTCTGTGAGCTGTATGAGAGAAATATTTGAATGACCCTAAGCAAGGGCATGACACTGCAGTCCATATGTGTGCAGACCATTTTAGTAAAGAGATAAGCAGGTTGGAGTGAAGAGTGAAGAATTTCATTATATCCCAGCTGAGGGTGAGAGATGTTTAAGAAAAATGGTAGCATTGAATTATTGAGCAAAAGTCTGTACCTGAACACTAAGGGTTAGAGGCAAATTTACACTAAATATATGGAGTTTAGGACAATCAATATTCATTACATTCTGACCTGTCCCTGGTCTTATGCTGAGTTATAAAGACTGGATCACGAAGAACCCAAAGTCTGGCTGGGGAGAAAGACGAGCATATGGATTTCAGTATAATGCGTGGTATGAAGTGGACCTTCCCGAAAACACCTGGGGACACATATTTGTGAACAGAAAGTATTTAGCACGCATTTATATAACCACATTGTGTTTATGAGACAGTTATGTCCATGGGTATAGATGACATTGCCCAGAAAACAGGTGTTTTCTGGAATAGCAGCACTGGAGAGGAGGTGGAAGAAGATAGTAAAGTTTTTATGCCTTCATTTCTGGTTTTGAAGGCTGGGGACTAAACCCAGGGCCCCAAACACACAGACAGGTGCTCTGTACCACACCTACAGCCCTAGCACTTTAAGGAAGTTTACTTTTAATTTTTTGCTAACATTTCAGAATTTCATGCATGCATATACTGTGTTTTGATCAAATTCACCATCTATTCTCTCCTCTCCAACGCCTCCTGTACTTCCCTATCACATTTCCCTACCAACTTACTGTGCTCTGTTTGTAAACCCGCTGAATCCACTTAGTGCTGCCTCTCTGTGAGTCCACTTAGTACTGCCTCTCTGTGCATGAGTGTTGGACTATCTCCTGGAGCATGAGTAGTCTCTCACTACTCCCACAACCTGAAGAAAACTTACTCTGCCTCCCCCAGCAGCCATCAAATCACCAAGAGATTAAAAATATTAATTAATTTATTACTATTTGATTATATGTGTGTGTGCACGCCACACAGCGTGTGTGTGTGTGTGTGTGTGTGTGTGTGTGCGCGCGCCACACAGCATATATGTGGAAGCCAGATAACAACTAGCTAACTAGCTGGAGTCAACATCTCTTTCCCCCTGTGAATCCTAGGGATTGAACTCAGGTCATCAGGATTGGAAGCAAGCATCTTCATCCACTGAACCATCTTGCTTGCTCAAGAAGTCCCTAAGTAGCCAGAAGAGGAAAGATCATCAAAGAAGGCTTCAAGAAAGAACTAGTAGCTGAGTCACATTGAAACAGGAAAAATGCCCACAAATTTGGCAATCAAATAATGGAAGGCACCAAGACAGGACACAAACCAGATTAACGCAAACAAGCTTAACGATAAATGGGAAGTGTGACGGTTAACTCTCACTGTAAATTTGACTAGACCTGGAATCACCCAAGAGACACCCATCTGGACATGTCTGTGAGGGTGCTTCCAGAGAGATTTAACCGAGGAGTGAAAACCCACCCTGAACGTGAGCAAAGCCGCTCCACAAGCTGAGGGCCTGGACTGAATAAAAAAGGGAAAGAGGAGGAAACTAGCCGAACACCGGCATTTATCTTTCTCTGTTTGCTGACTGTGGGTGCAACGTGACTGGAGACCTTCCATTGCACTGCTAAGATGCCCCCTAAAGTGACAGACTGTAACCCCTGGAACTGTGAGCCCAAATATCCTTCTAGAAGTTTGTCTACATATACTGTGGTACATGTATCAAGTATGCATTCTTTTAATACTTCTCTACATCTGCGTGTCTGCTTGCCTGTCTGTATATCCATACTCACAATTACTTACAAGAAACTTATCCTTGTACATTGGAAAAGGTAGTGAAAATGTTAATCCTAGCACCTCACCTTTCCTTCCATTCCTTCCAACGATACACTCTGTTCTCATCATTTGGGAGACAGAAGGAAACTCCTATGTCCTTTTCCTGCAGCCAGGTTGGCATCTTGCCCACCCTGCTTCTGGCAACCACAGTAGATTCTGCCTTTGCTGGAAGTTTGTCTAGGGAAGTGGATCTCAAAGTGTGCTCAACCAGCAGCTTCAACAAAGGAGCAAACTGGTGTGTAATATAAAACTTCAGGCACCAGCTTGGATCTGCCAAGTCCAGAAATGGCTGCTGGTGCTAGCGTGTTTTAAAACCCCCCACCCCCAGGCTAGTCAAATGCACAGTGAGGCTTGAGAAGCACCAAGAAGAGAAAGGGGAGGAAGCAGCACTGAAGAGGTGACCGGGAAATGTACCCATCATGAAGGAGGAATGGAAAAATCTTGTGTTTGTAAGGAGCAGATGTAACCAGTGACAGGCAGTGTGTGTGTGTGACATTCAGCTCTCACCGTCAGCGCCCATTACTTTAGACAAGTAAGTACTGGCTCAACAGACATACTAGCTCATTTCAAATCATACGTGCATAAAAAATTTGGGTGGGTGGGTTTTAAGAATCTCTTTTTTTGTGCATTTATTTATTTTTGTGTATGTGTGCATGGCCATGCGTGTGCCACAGAGTGCATGTGGAGGTCAGAGGACACTTGTGGGAGTCAGTTCTCTCCTTAAACTGAGTGGATTCTAAGGATTAAACTCAGGCCATCAGGCTTGGTGGCAAGCGCCCTGACTTGCTGAGCCATCCTGCCAGCCCCTCAGGGTTTAGGAATCTTTTTGGAAATAAAATAGTCTTGTTTTTCAGAAAGTAAATGATCAGGAAGCTGTATCCCCATACCTGCTATTCCGAGGTGCACTTTGAGAGTCTCTCCGCCTTTTCTATCCTCTTCCAGAGACTCGGATTCCCCAGCGATTGGTATGGACATGGAAGTGGAGGGGGGCCTGTAAGGAGATATTCTAAGGGTCAGAGTTTGAATCATGTCTGAGCCTAAAGGTTTGACCTACTGTTAGAGAGTCACTGTGTGGCTAGCACCTGGCCTTAGTAAGCTGTTCATTAGGGTTAGCCTTTTGAGGATGAAATAAAAGTCATCAAAAAACCCATAAGTACCTTTTAAAATCTTAAAACCTGAATAATAACATGGGAAATATCTTATATAAATATTTATAAATATTTTATTTTTATTTATGTGTGCCTCCCCCCACCCCTCTCTCTGTATACAATGAAGATGCCTGCAGAGACCAAAAGAGGGTGTTGGATCCCTTGGAGCTGGATTTACAGATGATTGGAAGCCACCTGACATTGACGCTAGAAACTGAACTCTGGTCTTCTCGGTGCTCTTAGGCACTGAGCCATCTCTCCTGCCCTGTGGAAAAAAGTTTTTACACAAGGAAAAACTGGGAACAGAAAGAGTACAGTCTCATGGAGTTCTGAAGAGAGTGTGGTGTCAAGGCCTGTAATGTCAACACTTACGAGGTCTAGGTAGGAGGACCAGAAGTTCACGATTATCCTTAGGCATTTAGCAAGCTAGGTACATGAGCCCCTGCTTAAAGCAAAGCAAACCCTTCAGTGGCACTTTTGGAACCAAGCTCAGGCTCCCAAGATGACACCCAAGTCTTCACAGTCTGACTCTTTCATTACCAATAGTTGTATCTTAATTTTTCTTGTAATATTTTTGGGGTATATTTTTTGAGTAGCTCTGGCCAGCTTAGTAACCTGTATGTAGCCCAGACTGGCCTTGAATGCATGAAAATCCTCCTGCTTCAGTCTTCTGAGGCTAGCATTACAGGCTTGTACCACCAGACTTGGCAGAGTCATGTATTTAAATAACATAAAATAATTTGGTTAAAAAAAAAAAAAAACTCCATTGAATATCCATGGGGAAAATATATAAAAGATTAATGCAAAGAATGGAGTCTATAATAACAGTCATATATCACCAGTGACTGGCTTGTATCTGCACTCCTCTATTCTTAAATGATGGTTGTCATCCCTTTCAGAAGTGGCCTGATTATATCCATAGCACATCTAACACTACCATAAATTTGACACTCCTGTCTCTCAAAAACAACCGGGAGTCGTTTCTGCTCAGTGCTCTTAAGACAGAGGCAACTAGCATTCAGACAGAACAAGCTGACCGTGGGGGTTGTTAGTACAGCAGACTCAGAATCTGGAATCTTAGCTAGGCCACAGTGGTTCTGTTGCCTGGGCAACATAGTGCAGTGAATGACCACTGACTGCCCACTGTGTGCTGGCTCTGTTCTAGTACTCCTTTGGCTCAAAAATGTTTTATATTATTTGTCAGAATTCCTTGATACAGCATGGCTGCAGATTAAAGAAATGCAGGTTATTTTGATTTTATAGTAATGACCTCTTAAAATGACGTCTTTATCTACTGGACGTTCCACAGATATTCCATGTGCCATAACAATGCCCTATGTGTGTGCAAACTGTTTTCTCTTCCTAGAATGTTTCTAGTTCCGCGCTTAGCACATTCTTACTCATCATTACAACTTAGCTCAGTGCCACCCCCTCGGTGAGGACTTTCTGGCTTTCAAGGAACAGTGGTGATTAGAAGCCCTCTGCACCATGCCCCCAAGACACCATACATCTCCCATGTCAGTAGGCACCCAGCAGAGCGGGCCATGCACCTTCCAGTAGTTATTTACCTTTGGTTCCACACAGACACACTTGGCCAAGACATTCAATCACTGTCTGAGATTCCTTATTTGTTAAGCTAAGAATTTGGATCACATCAGAATGCTTTACAAATTCTTTATATATATACATGTCTCATTGTGTCTTACATCTGAACTTGGAATTTTTCCACTTGTGATTTCTCAGACGAGAAAACATTACTTACTGAAACGGTCACATGATCTACCTCTTTCGTCCTTGTTCCCAGCGTGGCTCCTTCAGATCGTCTCTTTTCTAGCTTGCATCATAAATTAGACCATTTGCTTTTCACTTGAAACCTCTCTAGCTTATTATCATACTCAGAAGGTAAGTGGAGTCCTTATTTTAATGGCCCGCAAGACAAGCATCTGACCTCACCTCCCATTACCCATTCCTTTACTCCCGCTGCTCTAGATTTGCTGGTTACTTGAGCGTGCTGGGAACAGTCTGCCCCTCAAGGCTTTTGTCCACATTCCTTCCAGCTTGAATACTCTTTCTCCAATTATCAGTGTGGCTTGCTTCCTATCTCCTTCAAGTCTCTCCTCAAATGCCATCTTGACCAGGAGGCCTCCCCTGACACTTGATATAAAACAGCAGCAGCTCTTTACCACATCGTCCTGCTCCCTCTGCTTGACTCTCATCAGAGCATTTATTCCCAGCCTCCCTTTCTTTGTTATTGCTACTTAATATACGTTCTAAGATAGAGGAACTCAGCCTGTTGCTCATTGCTGCTTCTGAGGTTAGAACAAGGTCCCACACACTGTACGGCACCTACCAGGTATCTGTGAAAGATGTGGATAAGAAAACAGAAAGCAAATCAGAACTTCAGTTTGTACAGTTTCACCTTAAACCTGAAAGCCTAGAAATGGAAAAAGATCTATAACTTACATCATTTTGAGAGTGGTTCAGTTTATTTGATAGTAGGAAACAGTCACTTCTATAAAGTTCAGGTCAGTCTACCATGAAAGGAACTATTTGTCTATAAAATCTATAAAATATTAACAAAACTGCCAAATTTGTATTACAGTTTCAGATAAATAATCTATTTACTGGCTTATCAACTTACATTTTAAAACATGGGTCACAAATATTAACAAAACTGCTTAAACTTGTATTATACTTTCAGATAAGTAGTCTACTTACTGGTTTATCAACTTACGTTTTAAAACACGGGTCACCAGACATCAGCTGCATACTGATCAAAACCTAAACAAAAGAGCAACAAATGCCACAATTATAACAGATTTCTCAAGAGAAGCCAGATTCTA
This sequence comes from Cricetomys ansorgei, assembly GCA_026225945.1. NCBI lineage: Eukaryota > Metazoa > Chordata > Mammalia > Rodentia > Nesomyidae > Cricetomys > Cricetomys ansorgei. The sequence continues at coordinate 21,527,678 of JAMJFZ010001038.1, read as the reverse complement.
CTAATCTGTGTTTGCCCTACAACACCTAGTCTAATATTTCCTATCTAGAAAGCATTAAGTGAAATGGACTTTTAAAGGGGCTGTGCCCAATATTCAATTACTGCTTTATGTAGACATGGATTAAAAAACATTTTTAATATCCAAAACCTTGTGTTTATAAAGTCATATTGGAAAAGATGAGAATGAAAAGCAAATACCTCCCAACTAATAATCCTTTCCTCTCACGTGGCCGTGCTGATCTGGTTTGTGGGCGTTTATTTCACTCCAGATTCCTGTGGGGTGTGAGTGCTGGGCAACCAGGCATTCTGGCTCCACAGGCTGGGGCTACATGGGATGCCTGCTTGGGGTGCCACGTGGCATAGAGCTTCTAGCCTTCGTGCCAGCTTTGGACTGGGACTAAGGCCTTACTGTTTCCTTCTGAGATGCTGATATTTCCTGGTTGCTGAGTAACTTTTAACAATCAACCACAGGACAATCTCACTTTTTTTTTGAAAGAGTCTGGCCTCAAACTCACTATGTATCAGAGGGTGGTCTTGAACTTTGCCTTTTCCTCCTTCCTGAGTGCTGGAATTCCAGGCATACCATAGTTTAGATGGTGCTGGGGATTGAACTCAGGGCTTTGTGTATGCTGGGCAGGCATCCTATCAACCAGGTAATATTCCTAGCCCCAAAGTCACATTCTTATGGGAATAATAATAATAATGACATTCACAATGATCATGAGTTGAGAATTTATTTTGTTTGTTTTGGCTCTCTGAGAGAGCCTCAGTATTCTAGGCTGCCCTCAAACTTGCTATGTAACCAAGGATAACCTTGAACTTATGATCCTCCTACCTCAGCCTCCTGAGCGCTGGAATTACTTGCACGCACCAGCACACGTGGCTTATTTGGGAACTTATGTTCCAGGTATAAACTATGTGTTCTATACACACCATCTCATTGCTTCTTCAACACACCCGTAAGAGAGAAACATTCTCACTTTGAGACCATAGAGATTAGAGGCTATTTTCTGAATTACAGAGCTGGAACAGGGCAGAATCTAGGACCACACACACTGAGTTCATAGTTTCAATGGCACATAGGATACATACAGATCATTGCACACTTCCCAGCTAATGGGTGACATGCGTCTTCTACAACCTTATTTCATTCATGCCTCTTTAACCCAGACCTCCATTACTGTCCCTTTCTTTTATTTTTTTCCTTCAGTCTCAGACCTATCCTTTTGTGCTGGTTTTTTTATTACCTCTTCTTTCATACAATCCTTCAGCCTGGTTTCCAACTCTACAGCATTATGACTATCTGAATATCTTGGAATGGAGGAAACTGTGTAGTGAGGCAGAACTGGGAAGCGGGGCAGCCGTAAGAGATGGGAGGCCAAGTTTCGTTTTTGAGATACGGGTATGCTACAGCTGTTTCTTTGTATGTCGATAAAGATGGTTCATTAAAGGGAGAGATGACTAAGAGAGCAGATGATCCAAGCAGAAAATCCCTTGATTATGCCTGTGTGAATTCTAGAGCCCAAGAGGAAGCACTGACTTCTAACAGGAAGCCGGTCATGTCATCCATTGTAACTATAGGCAAGACAAAGGTCATGCATTATAAGAGACTGGAGAGACAAGTAGAACTGTAAGCTCTACACTGGGATGATTGTGGGGCTGTCTCCCAGCTGAGTAGGTCTGAGAGTTGCTTAGACCCCCAAGCTCTCATTCTGAAGAACTGGCAGGAATCTGGCCCCTCCCCTCCAGAGTAGCTGACAGATCACAAGCCACAGCAAAACACCGCCCCTCTCCAAGGGCTGAGATCTGGCAGAGTTGTTTATCTGGAGTTACAACTAAACCCTTCCATATAAGGTCTATCCCTCTGGTTCCTGGGAAATACATAAGCACCCCAATATACAAGTGGGGCTGCCTGTCTTAACCAATGGGCTTTTCCACTGATGTTCCTAGGATACAGAGACCATTCCTCTGGCTATAAATATGTAAGTTCTTCTCCCAATAAACAAGTCTAGCCCTCTGCCCTAGATTCCCAAGAGTGCTTCATTCAATCTCATAGGCTCACAGATCTCTGATCTAAGATCAGATGGGCAGAACCACACAGACGGGCGTGGCTTCCTGCCTAGGAGGAGCCGCTGCCACCACCACAGCTGTGGGCTGGTGGCATGAGCTACCTCGAGGAACTGGGAAGCCAAGGGCAGGACCTTTTAATTATAACAGACGATGAGGAGCTATGAGTTTGAGTTCTATCTTTTCAATAAAAGAGAAGCTTAGCTCAGGTAGAGCATGGGCTATGAAAATATCTTGAGAAAAAAGGCAGGAAGGAGAATATCTAAAGTGGGACAGGAGGCAGAGTATGGCTGCCAGCTGGAGGTGAGCCTGATTTCAGCAATGCCCACTCATTGGATGTCCTCCAGCAATGTTCAGCCCCAGGGAGGGCATGGTCAACAGAGTAGGGTTGGAGATATCTGGGACAGCAATGGGCAAAGAAACCAGGAGTATTAATATAAGGATAACCACGAACCATACAGTCTAAGCTAGATAAGGGGGAAGTGGAAGCAAGTGAGACCTGACGGATCAAGAGAAAGGCTAGGGTTGAAGCCAGGTGTGTGAGGAGACCAAGAGGGCTTGGAACACAGGAAGTAGGGGTAGAAGGGAAACTACCTAAAATTAAAAAGCTATTTCAGTGTGGGGGAGATGACACAATGGTTAAAGCACTTGTCACAAAGAAGAGGACGCATACATGCATGCGCACACACGCACACTGGCACTGAAAACAATGCTATTCAGAGATGGGTTATATGCTTTTTAATGTATGAAATAAACAGTGTAGGTGGCTCTTGGGGATGGAGATTAGAGGGCATGGTAAGATGACAAGGCCACTGAAGAGCAGACACGCACGTTTGTCTCAGTTCTGTCGCTCACTACTCTTACAGAAGGCTCCTAATCTTCTGAGTCTCACCTTCTCCACTGTAAAACAGGGATAACAACCATTCCCCATCTGTCTAGACCTGTCAGTCTCAGGGGAGAATGTGCAAGTGCCCTGAGATATTTCCAGAGGTATATAGCAACACGATCAAATAGCTGTGAAGTTCACATCATGGTGGCTTTCTAATTTCCTCTTTTCCTACCTTGAGTGCCGACAGGATCTAAGGCTGGCCTTGAACCCCTGGTCTTCCCTGCCTCCACCTCCCAAGTGCTGGAACTATAGGTGTGCACCACCACACCTGGCATTTCCTCTCCACAACTGCCCATCCCACCTTTCTTAAAGCTGCTGACATGTGCAAGGGATGACTACCTGTAAGAACCAGCTCGTGAATTCCATACCTCCAGAGCTAAATGTTCACTGAAAATGAAGTTTAAACTGCAGTACAAAGTAACTCTTCACTTTATCAAGTGGAATAAAAACCATTTTGTAGTAGTTAGCCACTGTGTGGACTCACCAAGAGAGACAAGGAGGCATATTCATATTCCCTGTCAGACCTCAGCAGAGGGAACCACTAGCATGGCAAGTGCCATCCTGGACAGTGGAACCCTGAGCTCAAGGGCTTTCATTGATACCTCAGGTGTTCTATTGATAGCACTGACAGATCATGAGCAATCAAACATCTTTTACATAAAGCCAACAACTGCAGACCATACAAAATGCCAAGGCCTAGGCAGCCCTTAACCCAACAATGCACAAAACAACCATTTAAAACACAACTAAAAATAAACTTCTACAACATCATTTGGTTTCTACACAGCTATCTTTATTATTAGGTAACTTACTAATTAAATAAAATGCAGCAAAAATTCTCCTAGATACAAGATACTTTCCGAATATTTTCCAATTGATCTCATTTAATATTCCCATCAATCGTGTGAAGTGGACATTCTCTGTGATTATCAAACACATGGCTCTATGAGACTTGGAAAAATAAGGCAGATGGTCACAAGCAGGTTTGCTGTTACTTCACCAGTAACAAGAGAACTCAGTGACTTCTATGAACTCATCACAGCTTCTTTGGAAGCTCTCTTGAAAGCTGTGTGTGCGTGCATGTGTGTATACATGCAACATATGGACAAATGTGTGTTTAAGTGCACAAACCTGCACATACATAAAGCCCAGAGGAGGCATCATAAGTCCTATCACTTTCGGCTTTGTTCCTTTGTGGCAAAGTCTCTCCTTGGACCCGGAACTTCTTTTTACAGCCAGGTTGACATCCAGTAAGCACTAGCAACCTTTCTGTCTCTACTGTCCACAGCATTGAGGTTTCAGGTATGAACTAAGCCGATCACCCCTGGCTTCTTACATGGGTCTGGGGTTTGAATTCAGCTCTTCATGGGTGTATAAGAAGTGCTCTTAACTACTAACCATCTTTCTAGCCTTGAGAAATATACACATTTTAAGCCATGTATCTGATCATCACGTCCCTTCTCCCCAGCAAGCACTTCTGTTATGGTGGTGGTGTATTTGCTCACAGCACCAATGAGAAACACACTGAACCATAAAGGTGGCCTTTACTTTTCACTGTTTATTACAGCTCATAAGGGTCTTTCCCTAGTGGTGTGGAAGCTTATGACTTCAGTATGGATTCCCATACTGACATGATGTCTTATCCATGACAGCAGATACCTGTGCTTACTCAGAGGCAAAAAAAATCTTCCTTGGCATGTAAATCTTGAAGAGTGCTTACTTTAAGAATGGAATTGTCCTGTCTTGTATTTTTGGTATCATAGCCTTCCAGTAAACAGCGACGGGTGGTATTTCCTGATCCAGCAAACTCTGCCAGGTTTAGATCTGCAAAGCCCAGCTATGAAAAGAAAGAGAATCATATTAATAGACTATCTAGTAGGCTTTATCACATCTCCTTAAAATAGACATTCAACCCACGAGAGTTTTCTTAAACCTTTCAGTTCTTGTTGTCTTACTAGCAACTGGTTTACCATTTGCTTTACCCAGGTCCTCAATTTAGTTGCTTTTTAATAAAAATCCACTACCTATTCTTCTCATCTTTTATCATGGATTTGATGTGCTGTGCTGAATATATTTCTGTACACATTAAAATGAACATATGAACTATGATAGAACTAAGGCACAGCAAACAAGCAAAATCACTCACGGTAACACCTATGCTCACATTGCACTGTGGGAAATAACTAGCAGCTTTGCTCATGTACCTACGTACAGACTGTCAGACTCCTCTGTTCTGGATCTTGCTCTACGCTGAGTTACCCACTGTGGACTGCAGATCATTACAGGTTAAGTTCTCATTCTCCGTGCACTTACAAGAGGACTCAAGTGAACCACGTTGCTTCGCTTCTTTTCTTTTTTTTTCAAGTTATTATTTATTTAGTTGTTTGTTTATTTGTTTTGTTTTGTTTTTTCCAGGCAGGGTTTCTCTGTTGTAACTCTGGCTGTCCTGGAACTCACTCTGTAGACCAGGCTGGCCATGAACTCAGAGATCCACCTGCCTCTGCTTCCCAATAATTTTTTTGTTTGTTTGTTTTTTAAGACAGAGTTTTTCTGTGAGCCCTGGCTGTCCTGGAACTGGCTTCATAGACCAGGCTGGACTTGAACTCATAGTGATCCCCCTGCCTCTGCCTCCGAGTGCTGGGATCAAAGGCGTGCACCATCACCCAGCAACCACATCGCTTCTCTAGCAATGGCATCTTTTCTTCTCTCGTCTTCTCCTGCCTTGCTAATTATCCTTGAGCTCAGACTCTATATGGAAGCTTTTTCTTGCTGTTCTCACCGTTCTGTCCCATACCTACCCTCTCTGCCGCTACCTGGAAGTTCAATTTAAACTCGTTCCTCTTCTACATCACTACCTAGAAATGCCATCTTCTGCCATCATCAAAGCTTGTGCGAGTCTTTCCTCTGATGTTGCTTAGCCCAGTTTCACTGTCCCAGTGTACCCCCACATCCTCATTGTTTCAGCAGTCTGCTTCTGTGTAACTAAGTGCATATACTTTTTTATTAACAGTGAGTTAAGCATGTCTCTGTGCGCGTGTAATCAACCTTGTTACATGGTTCAAACATTGCTGAGGTTGTTGGCTTCAAGTTTTTTTTATATATATATATACATATAATGTATGTGTATACATAGTTGTGCATATACATAGTGAATGTGCAGCAGTTTTTACCTTCTACCATGTTTGAGGCAGAATCTCTTAGCTATTTGCTGCTGCGCTGTACATGCCAGCCTGCCTAGCCTGAAGGGATTCTCCTGTTTCTACTTCCCATCTCACTGTAGGAGCCCAGATGCGTGTTACTCTGCCTGGCTTTACAGGGTTCTAGGGATCCAAACTCAGGTTCTTACACTTGTGCGGCAAGCATGCTCCCCATGAGCCATCTCCAGAGACCCACGCAAGAGGATGGTTTTATTTCACACATGTTTCTCCCCCTTTAAAGCTTCAGTACCTCCTTCCTGTTCTCTCTCCCTGCTGATGGTCTTCTTACCTATTTCACTCAGAAAGTAAGGGCGATCGAGAGCGCTTAACTTCACAAGTTCTTACTGCCAGCTGCGACCAGGCCTGGGCCTGTGCTGCCTTCCCACCCAGACGCTGGATGATATGGCTGTGTTCCCGAGGCCCTGCCTACCACATGCATTCTGCAGTCTTTCTGGCTCTTTGGCACTCTAAATTACCTCTTCTCTACAGGATCATTTCCACCAACACACAAACATGCTGACTTTTCCCCTACCATAAGGAAGAAACCAAATCTTATCCCAAACCAAATCTTTTCCTGCGTCTCTCCAGATTATTGGATCATTACTCTGTTCATTCTCCACTAAAACAAAAACAAGCAAAAATCATAAAAAACAACCCTTCTTGAGAGAGGGTCTATGCTGTCCCTGACCATCTGGCCAAATTGACTTCCTTCTTCCCTCCCCAGCTCTTAACTCTGCTAACTACAATGTACAAAGGTCAACTCAAGGCCATGAATGCTCTTGAAGCTCACTCTCTTATAATCTTTGATTGTTCAGTTCTATTCATGTGAAGGCTCAAATCCTGTAAAGGAGTCCTAAATAAAGGCTAGCTGCCCATTAACTTACCATCTACTGCTGCAATACTGGCTTTACACTGCCACTAAGAATACCTGACTAGTCTCTGTTACAGATTGCATGCTCTGTTTCTCCAGAATTTGTCATGTGGAAAGTCTAGCCCCAATAGGATGGTATGGAGTGGAGGGGGCTAGGAAGGTAATCAGGCCATGACATTGAAGCCCTAATGGATGGGTTAATGCATCCCTCCCCTTTTGGTGCTGGGGACCAAATGTGTTCTACCACTGAGCTGTGCACCAAGGCCTGGATGAATGCTCTTTAAACAGAGGAGAGAACTTCCACCCTCTCTCTGAACTCTGCCACATGGTGACACACTGAGAAGCCAGTCATCTGCAAATCGGGAAGTAGGCTCCTCACAGATATGGGATCTGCTATCTTGACCTTCGGCCTCTCATCATCTAGAATGGTGAGTCATGGAGTCTTTGGTATAGCAGCAAAAACCAAATAAGACAGTGCCTGTTAAGAAAGCAAAATGCCAATGTGCCTTTTATGTGCCAGACTCTGATTTAGACCCGGGAGAACAGCGAGGAACAGGAAAAATATTCTGTCTTCAAAGAATTCACATTAGACATAGCATGGTACGAGACAATCCATGCTTCCTATGACTTTCTTTGGCTTCACCAAGATAACTGTCACGTGAATATCTATGTTTTGTGTGTGCTTCATATATGTTCCTCTTAAATACGTCATACACATATACCACATTTGTAGTAGACATTAATTTATTAAGAAAATAATTTTTAGCATTTGTATTCCAGTTAACATCAGACATTAATTAGGAATTAGGAATAGAATGACCCCCCCACCCCTACCTTTTTTTTGTGCTGGGGATGGAACTTAGGGTCTATTGCATGCTTTGTCCTGAGCTATCTCTGGGTCCTATATTCTTACTTTTATAGTTTAAAATGGGAATGTATTCTGTATACGAATACAGGACGTATAGTGGTGTATGATAAATGCTACGGTAAAGGAAGACACAGTTATAAAAGAGATGAAAAGTTCTCAGTGGGAAGGTATGACTAAGCTGAATCTTGAATGATACATGAGTTGACAGGACGTGAGGAGGGAGGAATACATGCATGGTGTCAAGTCACAAGGCAAAGAAGCTAAAATAGCATGAGCTACTCTGGAAGTGTATGATGGCGATCTGCCTCATAAGATAGAGGGGTGCGAGAGAAGAGAGAGAAACAGGGAGCACAGATGGCAGGTAGAAGAGATGACGCAGCAGAAATGATTTGCAAACCAAAATGAGTCTTATTTATCAGCTACGGAATTCCCAATTTCCTCTACAGTCAATGAAGAACTAAAGGACTAAGGACTAAAAGTGGGGAATGATTTAATCATGTTTTAATTTTAGAAAGATCACTCTGGAAGGACTAAGAAAGATGGAGTTAGACAGCAGCGGGAACAGATCGAGCAGAGGCCAACGGGGCTGTCAATAGAAGGCAATGCAGGCACGACCTAAGGTGGCAGTCTCAGAAAGGTGAGAGAATATGGTTTTAAGAGCTCTTAGAAGAGAAAACAGTTCATCAACAGTTTCTGGCAACAATAGACCTGGTTGTCTGCCTGCCCAATACTCAGTGCCCCGCTAGTCCTTGCTTACCAAGCTCCCCTTTTTCAGAGATTCAATCTCCTCTCTCATCTTTGTGCACACAGTGTGCATTGTCATTGCTAAACTGCAGTGAGTCTAATTTAACAACAGCAAACCATTCTTATGGCCGCAGATGGTTAGGGTAGGTATATGGTCCAGGTATACTTAATAAAATATATGGGGGCGTCCTCTGAGAGTACCTTGGGAAATGCTTTCTTACTCAACAAAAATAACATACAGAGATCAGCTAGTTTTGTTTTGTTTTGATTTGCATAGAATTATGTTAAAAAAAAAAACAACTTGAGCAACTAGACACCCAATGCTCAGGTGTGGTGCTAACCAAGAATAACGTTATCACAGAAGGAGGGGGATAATAGATCCCTGACTATGTTAGTCAGTGCATTAACCAATTCTGGAGCAACAATATCTTATATCTACTTGTTTGGTGCCATCAGTTAGCTATGGCTTCAAGAAAAACAGAAAACATTCTGTTATAGAGAGGCTAAAACTAAAGGATAATAGACCATAATAATCTCTCAGAATATTCTTTAAAAAAAAAGATTCATTTATTTTTATTATGTGTATGGGTGTGTTGCCTGCATGTACATCTGTGCACCATGTGCATGCCCTGCCCCAAGAGGCCAGAAGTGGGGGTTGGGTTCTCTGGAACTGGATGTTAGTCACACTTATGTGTTTCTAATTACTGAGCCATTCTCCAGCCCTCAGAAAGAATGCTCTAATACTTTACTGTTAGATCCAATTATTTAATCTCCAATCTGCTGTACTTACAATGATTCAAGCTTGAGTAACAAAAGACTATAGATTGCAATAATAACATTATGAATTACAAAAAGAGTTAAAAATAAACATTGACTTACCTTTGCATAAGCTTTCCCACCTTTTAATTCCTGCAAATATATATAAAAAAAACCTATAAGGACATTATATGATGAAGGATTTAAGACTAAATGTATGTCAAATAATTCTGAAGTAGACATTTACATGCTAGCAAACATCACAGAGAATAAAAACAGAATGATTTTAAGTCCCACTACTTAAATTTAAAACCTTAAAAATGACCAAAATTTTTACTTTGCCCTCAACTTAATTTATTCAGTTAGTTTTTCATATGGAGTCTCTCTATGTTGCACAGACTGGCCTTGAGCTCCCAGGCTCAAGTGATTCACCACAGCTTCCCATGTAGCCAGGGCTGTAGGCTACATTAATTCAGGTCTGCACATAGCTGTGAGGACTGTGCGTGAAGCACTCAGAACAATGTCTACCACACCGTGCTCTGTTTCCTTTTTTATGACCACACACAAACTTCCCTTCTCTAAAGTCACGTTAAAAACATGTTTACTGAGAGAGTTGTCGCTTCTCTTTTGCAACTTATACACGAAGTGTGATCTGTCACTGCTATCTTTCACATGGGGAATTTAAGTAAGTCCAGACAGTGTACAGGGAGCTCTGTTATTACTTAGGACTATCTGCTCTCTTTCCCTTTCCTGCCATGATTTCTATTCAAGATGAATTATCAAAATTTCTCCTTTATTGGCTTGCTGTCACATCCCTTAATGGTGCCATTCTTAAACAAACAAAAGGAAACATCCTCTAAGTGTTCCTTGGCTCCTCAACTTGATTACTTTCATGGCTGTCCTCTATGGTCAGAATTCAAAAGGCTAAACCTCTACCTGCATTCTATTCTAGTCAACCCCTCCAACTGGATTTGTCCTGATTTTCCCTCTCTAGTGGCTCAAGATTCCCAGTGATCTAAAAGCTCTCTGACTCCACCTTAACCTCCCAGCAGCATGTCGGGCTCCACTGCTCACCTCCTTTCTTGTTTTCCTTTCTACATACACCTCCCTGACACCACCTCTGCCTGGCTTCCCTGCTCCCCTGGTCTTCCTCCTGCCTTTCCTTTCCTGCACCCACTCCTTCATTTAGCTTTTGCAGAAAGATCACTAGCTGTACCTTAACTACCTGCTCTTGCTTTCCATGTAATCGAATTCTGTACTTTCAGTTGGGTAGCTGGTTGCCCAAAATAATGACTACCTTCTGTGTAAGACTGCTCTCCCTAAACCTAAGCATTTCTACTTTGAGATATTAAAACCAGCTTTCCCAGAACCACAGCAACAGCATGATCTTATAAAAGATCAGGATTTTCCTTACAAAATCTTCCAACGAACTGGGAATGGCGGCAAATGCCCCTACTCTCTGTACTCGGGAGGTAAAGGCAGGAAGATCATAAGGTCCTGTTTCGAAAACCAAGCAAACAAGCACATATACATGCAAGCAAGCGAGCAAGCAACCAACCAAAAAAGTGCTGAGGAGATAGCTCAGTTGGTAAGAGAGCTTGTTGCACAAGTTTGAGGATCTAGTTCAGACATCCAGCATCCATTTAATAATCTATGCCTGGCCACATGTGCCTTCCACCCCAGTGCTGGGTCGAGCAGAGAACAGAGATGCCTCCTCAATTTTCTAAACAATCACCCTTCTCTAAATCATTCTCTATTACCCCCTTGTGTTTCTATGCATACCATTTATCGTTACTGAGCTAATTTTACTTTGCTACACTCTTGCTTTCTGTTATCCAATCCTCACCAGAAAGTAAAGTGTAAGTGGCCTGGAACTCTGATCACCTGCCTTCTCGGACCCAGAGCCATACCTGGCACATGGATGGCACTAGACTTGTTGATTGGTGACCGCTTCCCTGTGTCTAGGCAACAGGGTTAACTGCCAAACTCTTGATCTTTCTCAGATCTGTAGATTAAAATGGTGTCTTACGTGTAGTTTTAATTAGTGTAAGACTTGTTTTTTGTTTTTTTAATTTAATGTTTAAAATACTTTCTTTTGGGGAGGGCATATTATTATACTGTCAACTTCTCATAAATGCTGTTGATTCTTTTATACCGTGTAGAGGCGTTCTTTCTATATTAACTAGTTTTTTGACATGCTTCACAAATAGTTTCCCCCAATTTGTGACTTTGTTTATGACTTTTTTTTTTTTTTTGGTAATGGTCAACGTGTTTAAATAAATGAGTTCTCTGCTCTTTCTTTTATACAATACTTAGGAGAGGTTATGTAGGATAAACTCAGAACAGATAAACAGCAGAAAACTACATGTGAGTTTCAAGCTAGCTTGAGCTACACAGCTCCTTTCCGAAAAATCAGAAAAAAAAAGTGTGTAAAATGCAAAACACACAGTTGTGTTTTTATTTTTCATGGCAGGGTCTTGCGACATAGCCTAGGCTGACTTAAACTTGTTCTGTGGCTCAGGTTAGCCTCGAACTTGGGATTCTCCTGTCTCTGCCTCTCCAGTTGCTATGATTACAGGTTTACCACTACCATGCTTGGCTATGAAGTTTATATTTTAAAGATGGTAGTTAACTCATTAGTAGCAGTGCTTAATAGAATATCTATATATCTATATATCTATATATCTACCTACCTATCTCCAGGATCTTACGTATGCATACAAAATATATACAAACAAGGACAGAGATTTGTGTTTGAGTCCTTTCTTTATCATTTATTACCAATGTAAGTTTGGGCAAGTTACTTCATTTCTCTGAGCCTTCGTTTTTCTGAACACAGAGAAAAGAACACCCAATTCCAGGGCTGCTATTAGATACAATTGACCAAAGTCCCCAGAACAATACCTAGTAAAGGACCTAGACGTTTGGTAGAATCTGGCCCGGAACTCCAGATCAGAGCATCTCTCAGCCCTCGTCAGAGAAGCTTCTCCTTGTAGTAGATGGTAATTAATACAGAGACTTTCAACTGGTCAATATGCAGAGAATAAGGAACTTTGGAGTGCTGAGCCCTAAATGGGATATCTATATCACACCCCTCCCCACAACAAGGCTCAGGGATCTATGAGGAAGATGGGGCAGAAAGACCAGAAGAGCCAGAGGTGGTGCACAACCTCAAGGAAGCAGTATTTTCCAGACACAATAGGACAGGTGAACCTACAGCAATTGTGACAAGCACAGACAAGACCTGCACTAGCTCAACCCAGACATATCCCAGCACAGGGAGGGAAGTGGGAAAAATCCAACTGCTAGCTGACTAGTTAGGAAGATACTGGTATTTGACAGCTGCGGGGACAGGCAGTTCTCCGTAATGATGCACCATTCTCCAGGGCAGGTCCCACCCCAAAAGCAGTTGGACAACACAGATTGAACTGGAAAAAAAAAAAAAAAAAAAAAAGAAAACTCAAAGTTGGATGGGTAGGGCAGTGAGGGTGGAGAGGGTATGCGGACAGAGAGTCAGGGGAGGAGTGTGAGTATGATCAAAATACATTGTATGAAATTTCCAAAGAATTACTGAAAACAGTATTTTAAAAAAGTAAACAAAAAGATAGCAAAGAATAGGAATTTAATAAATGACAGAGTACAGACAATCACACTCCCAAACCAAGATAAGTGTGGTTAGTACTCACATGTATGGTAATTCTATGAAGAAGGTTTTTCTTTTTCTGAACCGTTGAAATTTAATTTATTTATTGTTGTGAGTGTGAAGTTAACGTATGACAGTTCTACCGTTGCGGCAGATCTAAATAAAGTGAGTCACTGGCCGTAGCTAATTATGGTTTCTGAAAGGGGAGGAATAATAGGCTATTTTTGTACCTTCCGTACAGACACTCTGTAGATACAAGGATCCAGGATGCCTGTGGAAGCGCTGGCACTCATTTTGCACATAAATGAGAACTTCTTCCTCCAGTGAACACAATTTGCTTGCACCACCTCCCTGAATAGGAAAAAACAAAAACCGAAAAAGCCAATTAATCACGATGTCAAAATCACACACAATTTCACTCAAGTCAACAATGCAAAGTTATGTGTAAGTCGGTGTTTGTAGGGACAGCTCGGTGAGTCAAATGTTTGCCCTGGAAGTGCATGGCTGCAGTTTGGATCACGAAAGGCCAAGTGCCTGTAATTCCAGCATTTGAGAGAAGGACTCCCTGGGGCAAGCTCACCAGCCAAACTAGGCAAAATGGCAAACTCTGGGTTCAGCTAGAGACCTTGGCTCTTCACCTGTAATTAAGGTGAAGAGCACTTTAGGGTGCCACCTGATATCACACTGGGCTTCCACATTCAAGCACAAATAGAAATACCATGTACATATACAAATGCAAAAAGTATTTTTGAGCAGTGGAATAGAAATAATTGGCCATTAGAAATGCAAAGAAGTTAATTTACTCATCAACCAGTTGAAAGTGAGTCTTCACCATTCATTCAGGGAACATTTATTTTCTGTGTGTTGCATAATACAAGATGAAGGACGGAGTCCCTAGCCTTGCAGGGCTTCGTGAAAGAGACAGAAATACATACAAGTACTCTAATACAAACAAGTATTTACTCTAAGACAAATATTGTTAGTTCTCCCATTTCAGAGTTTACCACAGGATGCTTAATCTCACATCAACCCTAAAATGTAGCTGCATCTCCCTCACTACAGGCCAGGAATTTAAGCCCAGGAGGGGAGTGAAGTCAAGGTTACTGAGGTGGCGAGCGCAGGCACCACACGTGAACCAAGTCCACTTAACTCAAGCCCCTTGCCCACAGCCCTAAATCTGCTGCTTTTTTTTTCCCAACAACTTCCTTCTTTCAAGTTTCCTGACTTTTATATATGCTGTTCTCTTTACTCTTCTGTGTGACTTAGCCTTAGAAAGCAATAATTCTTCTGCTTATGGAAGGAAACAATGGGGGGGGTGCATAAAAATAGAAAAATGGGTAAAGCAAAAGATATATTTACACATCGGTTCAGTTAATATAGGCAAGAGAGCATGAGCTTTAAAAAAAATATATATATATATATATATACACACACACACACACACACACACATATTTTTTTGGGGGGGACAGGGTCTCACTATGTAGTCCAGCTGGTTGGAACACACTATGTAGACTAGTTTGGCCTTGAATTAAAAAAGATCAACTTGCCTTTACCTTCCAAGCACCACCATACCTGGCCTTAATATTTTTATTAATTCTTTGAGAATTTCATACATATGTACAAAATATATTTTGATCATATTAACTCCTACTCCTTTCCCTAATTCCTCCCACATCAATTTCCACCTCCTAACTTCATGTATTCTTCTTCATCCTTCCTCCCCTCCTCCCCCTCCTCCTCCCTCTCTTCCTCTTCTTCTTCTATAATCCAGTATGTGCATCTCATACACTCATGAGTGTAGGGTCATCCATGGAGTATGATTGACCTACCAGGAGCCACGTCCCTGAAGAAACCTGACACCTATCTCCTCAGCCAAGGGTTAGGGATCTTGAGTCCTTCCCACATGGTGCTGGAATGTCGACTGGCTTGACCTTTGTGCGGACACCCACAGCTGCTGTGAGCTCAAGAGAGTATCAGTCCTGTCTGACTAGAAAATGCTGTTCCTGTCCGTCCTCTCTGACCTCTGCCTTATGATCTTACACTCTTTCCATCCCTTCTTCTGTTATGGCCCCTGAGCACACAGGTATAATGGGGTTGATTTTCTTAAGAAAATCTGGAATAGGCTCACTCCTCTGGAACAATAGAGACTTACTGGTGAGTTAAACCTTTAGATAAAGGTTTGAGAAAAGGACAATGGGGTGAATATAACAGTGTGTCAGCCTTTAGCTGCCTCTGTGAATAAAATACAAGTGCATCAAGTTCACTGAGTTTGGTTTTTATAAACAAACTTTCAAAAGGCACAGAAAAATCATGAAAATAATAAAAATCCCACAGAATTTTTAATTATTGTCTTCTTCCCAGCGTCTCTTGGTCTCAAGACTTGAAGGTATTAGCCATGTGTCTGGAATTCCCGAGAAAGGCATGCAGATATACTGATGATGGGGCCCTTCAGGAATATACCACAAGGAATGTGATTCCTGTCACTAGCATCACTGATGTAGGATCAGGTATCAAGAACAATATTTTAAAAATCCATGCAAGTTTACTGTCCTTAGAAAACCACATGTAAACTTCTACCTAAAGATGGCTTCTACTTTCTCCCCGAAACTTACCAAGTTTTGTTTTTTGTTTTTTTTTTTTTTAAAGGCATCAGCTCATAGGAAGTCAAACAAGCAGCCAGGGGCAGACTAGGGATAACTAATTTAGCAACCGAAGAAACTTGAAACAGATGCTGTTGATGCTGAAAACCAAGAGTGCATTCTTAAGTTGGTTCTGAAATAAAATGAAGGAAGGACCAAAGGTGGAAGGATTGATTGAAAGCTGTTCTAGGAGCAGCCATACTCTGACTCCTGCAGGAAGCTCAGCTTTATTCTCCTCACAGGGGGTGGGGTGGGGTGGTGACCCTAGGGCAGGTCTCAGCAGCACAACCATGTGTTGACTGCGGGAGCTAAAGCTGAGTCAGTGCTGACCTTCTTCCCTAGCCTGCTCTGGCAATGCTGGAAGCAGCCATGTATCCATCAAAACTCTTTGAGATGCACACTGAGGGCTCCCAACCAAGTGGTCCAGCCACTTCAACCTGTAGTAAAGACCCGAGATGCCAAGCACCCTCCACCTGCACAAAGCTTCTACTGGCTTCAGAGCTGCAGTTACATCTAAGCTGGTACCCGAGGAGAAGCTCTTACTAGGAAAAAAGACAAGTTCGAAAATCAAAAAAAAATATGGGATGGAGTGATGACTCAACTCCCACAGTTGTGCTTTGACTTTCACTTTCACACCCAGGCAAGTGCATGTGCACACGTACACACACACACACACACACACACACACACACACACACACACACCACTAATAAATAAATAAATAAATAAATAAATAAATAAATAAATAAATTAAATGCAATACTATAAAGAACACATCACATCTACTATAGAGGACTATGATGCTATTTAAAAACTACAAGAAGAGGAATAGACGCCCCTAAAACATGTTAATGGAAAACAAAACTACTGGGCTCTCTTTCATTTGTCATTTAGGACTCATTCTACATTTCTCATAGCATAGCCCAGAGGCCCAGAGGCCCAGAGGCCCAGAGGTTTAGAGGCCCAGAGGCCCAGAGGCCCAGAGGCCCAGAGGCCCAGAGGTCCAGAGGTCCAGAGGCTCAGAGACTGGCCTTTGGCCTTCATGAGCTATACAACCAGGCCCCGTTCCATCTACCTCTGATTGTGCAAAAGGAGCAGCACAAGCTGGAGGGCAGGAGCAGGGAGAAAAGACAATACATTTACCCACTTGGCTGCCTTCTTGTTAGGAATATCAGAAAGGCCGGAGTTATACAATCCCTTTGGGAGCATGACTCCTGCTGATCGAAAGGCTCTCCACTTGGCCCCACACCTTAAAGGTTCCATTATCTTCTCAGAGTGCCCAGCTGGGAACATGGACTTCTGGATCCAGACTACATCTGGACCTTAAAATGATGCCAAGCTAATGTTCTAGGAATCATGTCAGAAATAAAAGCAAAGCACGAATACTATAAAGCCCTAAAACTTTGCTTTATGTTTTGTTGCTTTTTATTTGCTTGTGAAATATCAGTAATTCCCCAACTAAACTAATTAGAAACACTAGTTTCTTATCTAGTTTTAAACACTCTTACAATATGATGTCTTTCAAGTGCCAAATCCATATATGCTATCATTTGCACATAGAGAGGGCATCTTTGGCCTAAGCAACAAAATTAAAGCTACCAAGTGAACTTTGCATGTGTCTGTTGTCCTTTAAAAAATTACGTGGGAAGTATTTCATATTTATCTAGTTTCTCTAGAGAGTAGAGAAGTCTGGTAGTAAGTCTGGTAGACTTGGAATGAAACTAGATTAAAATAGCATTATAAATACAGGAAGGAACTGTAGCATACAAGGAACAGGTTTTAATAGAGTAGATATTACCTCTTCCAAGGGAAAACAGACTCTACATATTCCACCCCCCACCTGCTGACTTTCCCTCTAATGACAATGTTGATAGCAGTTCATGAGTGCTTCCAATACTCCAGACCCTACACATTTTATACATCTTAACAGAACTCCATTTCCTTTATAAAGGAACTAAGAAATTAAGTAGCTTGTCCAGCTGCATGAAGCTGAAAAGAAACTGAATTAAAGGCATTGTCAAAAAAAATTTTTTTTTCAAGATAGGGTTTCTCTATCGTAACTCTGGCTGTCCTGGAACTCACTCTGTAGACCAGTCTGGCCTCAAACTCACAGAGATTCACCTGCCTTTGCCTCCTGAGTGCTGGAATTAAAGGCATGCACCACCACCAGGCAAAGGCACTGTCTAGATGAGACCTGTTCCATGTTCTCATTCCCCACTTACCTACCAACATCCCAATCAGGCTTCTACCTCAGCACTCTACTGAAACTGCTTACTAGTGAGCAGTGGATTCCAAATCTGATGAGCTCTTTAACTTTTTTCTTCAGTTATTTGTGTGTGTGTGTGTGTGTGTGTGTGTGTGTGTGTGTGTGTGTGTGTGTGTAAGTGCATGTATGTGGGCATACGCAAGCCCTAGCATGTGGTGTGCATCAGAGGACAGTTGTATGCCTTGGTTCTCTCTATCATGTGGATTCTAGGTATTGAATTCAGGCTGCCAACCTTGGTAGAAAACACCTTTATCTGGTGAGCCATCTTGCTGTCTCCTGATGGGCTTTCTTCATGTTGTACTTGACCCTTACAATCTATTCTTGAAATGGTCCTGTCCCTTACTACTTTTGTGGCTATTTGTTCTCAATTTCATGTACCTGATTCCTTAAAATGTTCAAGCCCACTAAGCTTAACTTTTTACTCTGCTGTTTTAAGTATTATGCTTCTATTTACAAATACGTATAAACATATACAGCTAAGTCATTTTCTTAGGTCCTTAGATGTACATGACCCATATGTTAACTGTTGAGCCTTCCTGGTAACCCCTGGTCTAGAAGGACTATGCGGTATATCTGTCTATCATGGTACTCACCAGCAATCTACTGACTTATCACATTAACTAGGTAGTTAAACTAGTCAAATCATTTGTTCGGAAGCATATGTGGAGACTGCCAGTTGCTTATCTAGTACCTTTCTACTTCTTTAACATAGCTCTGATTTTACACATATCCATTAAGCCTATTTTACAAGTCTTCTTTGCAGCTGGGGGGAGGATGGGGTTGATTTTATGCTATTGTGATATCATTAGAGACCACTGTTTGGGACTTCTGGAAAGGCACAGTAAAGGAGGGATTGTGGAGACTGTCCTGTTACCCTTTATTCCTTCCTCTGTCTGAAAATTGTCATAACAATGACTACAGATCTGAGAAGCCATCTTGGACCATGAAAAGCTGCCTGGTATGCTACAGAGAAAGAGGGAAGGTGGGTCCCAGGCAAGTGTGAAGCCTGGGCTGTTTCCATCTATACTTCTTAAATTTAATAGTGAAAATACTTGTTTTAGGTTTTATTATATGCAGGTGAAGTAAATTCGGAGACAACCTAAGTCTGATCACTCCCAAATGAAGAAATCTGAGAGTCCTAATACTGTTTCCTTGTGGAAGGAGCTCTCAGAACCCCAGAGTCCTTTCCCCATCATGTAGGATATCTGTGTCCCAGCAACTGGGAGGCTGAAGCAAGAGGGTCATGAGTTCAAGGCCAGCCTGTGCTACACAGCAATAACAAAATGAAACAAGATACTGAATGGATCCAACACTTTGGAATCTGTTGTACAAACTGCCTATTAGGATAGCCCCATCCACAAATAAGCCAGGCTCACTTCCTATAGATTAAAACACCATCCGGATACATGAGTACTGCCTCCCAAGTGTCGGACAACAGCATATGTAAAGGACTCTGGAATGGGTCCTCGTATAGGACAGTCTAGGAAACTAAGAGATCAGGTTGGGATGAACTAGATGTGTGAAAAATTTACTTGTCTATTAACTATTTCACGGTGTGTGTAACAAAGACACCTTATTGAAGAGAAACCCAGAAATGACTACAAAAAAATAAAACAAAACAAAGCAGAGTCCGGCATAATCCCACAGACACAGCCTGCCAACACCGATAAACATTCAATAGATGGTCCAGAAATGTCTTGTGCAGCTATCAACTCCTGCCCGTCACTTAACTGTTCAGAAACCAAGCCCCCAACTCCCCATCACTTTCCTGAAGTATTGCGAGAGCCTCCTTAATGGTCCCTGCTCAAACCCACCTCCCTCAAGTCTCCACCTGAGAGCTCCTTTTAAAATACGTAGGTGATGATGTCACTTCTCTGTTTCCTGCTTCCTTCGCTGCTTCCCCAAGCCTGAGGCTATCTCTATTCTGACTTCTGGACCCTGTCAATCTTCATGGTCCATATTGTTTCCATTTCCCTCACATTATTTCTCACGTGTAGGCCTTTAAAAATGTTTAATTTTAAAATTTAATATTCACACACGCACATCCACCCTCCATCCCTCCTAATTCCCTTATTCTCTCCACCATGTTTCGCTCCCAACTTCACGTGTACCTTTTTCTTTTAATACCCACTGAGTCCGTTTAATGCTGCATGTGTGTATTCAGTCCTTAACTTTCAGGATAGGGTTCTCATTTCCTTTTACTCTGTCTTATTTCTGGCAGACTCTCCTATATGACATATATTTGAAATAATATTATACATGAATTTCAAAATATGTAAGCGTAATAAACTACTGATATATCCTGTCTTCAGTTAGAACTCAAGCAGTTGGTAAGTTTTAAATTTCAGTATTTTTTGTGGTGTAACAATAGCCCAGGATTATTAACAATCTCTCCAAACAAGAAAGGTTTTGAGTGAGTGTGGTAGTACACACCTGTACTCCCAGCACTTGGGAAACCAAGGCTGGAAACAAGAGTCAAAAAACAAAAAACAAACTCCAGGGAGTTGTTTGAGGCCAGTCTGAGCTACAGAGTAAGACTTTGTCTCAAAAAAAAAAATAAAGAAATGTATTTGTGTTCCTAAGTCGATGTCTCAGATTTAGATTTTTCTGTGGCAATCTTTCATGTGTACACACAGACCTTGGGAAAAAGCTGTCCAAACTAAACGAATAAAAAAAAAAAAAGTGACAAAGACAGTTCGTGAGAGTTTGGTATACTAACGGGTTACCATGGAAACGCACGCAAACTACTTGGCAACTGAGACAGAAGTCACATTAGCAACTGCTTTCTGTTAGGTGAGTCATTAACTTCCTATGCGTTTTGGATGGTTGCTCAACCACTGTCTAGAAAGAAAGAATGTGATTTGTGTTGACACCCTGGAAAGCCAAACATTTCAGAGATAAAATGATAAAGCTGCTGAAATGAACATGAAATAAGCAGAGGACTCAGGAGATAAAGTTGCTATGGCCCATTGTTTACATTTCAAAGAATCAAAGGAAATCTAGAATGTTGTTGAACACTCAAACATAAACTAGACTGGAAGTCGAGGGAGCCAATCTTAGTGACTAAGTACTATCCCATCGTCATTCTCTGATAACCAGCAAATGTGGATTCTAGGCACATATCCAGAATTACACCATGTCCTGATTATTCAGGACATTTTACACCTTGCAGACACAGTGGTATAATAGAAACAGTCAGCTACGAGGAATGTAAGCTGTTTGCCAGGTAGTAGAGGTTAAGCACTTATCCCACAGCTGGTCTGTCTGGGTTCAAACCCCACCTTGGCTCCCTGACACCTGTCACTCTTGTCATAGTCTTCAGTTGCTCATATTTCCAGTGCCTTCTCTGAGAATGCTACCTACACCTCAGGAACCTGGGGAAACCGAATAAACTACTACACACTGCTCCAAGTGGTGCCTGGAGCACAGCACAGCTGGATAATTAATGTTAGAAGCGGTTATTTTCCGGATACGTGTACTTCTAAGCCCATTTAAATTTGCCCACCTAAGTGAAATAATGGCCGGGTTTATAGAGATTTTTGTTCTTACTATAATAAAGATCTATTTTAAAAAGACATGTAGATTCTGACAAAGAAGGGACTTTTGTGAACCGAAGCAAAAAACAAGTATTTTAAGACTGTGAAGATCAGTTAGATCTATAAAACTAACTTTTAATTGCAACACCAAGGATACATGAATCTGTCAACTTCAGCAGTATTTTCAGCTTGAGTGCAATAACATCATCAAGAATCCGAACAGAAGAAAGTATTGCTTTACTTATGCATTCACAGATACATTTTACTAGTGGGTTATTAGGCAGTGAGGGGATAACAAGCCAGTTCTAGACTCTTCTTCTTGGAAATGCTTAGCAGGCAGACAGGTGTATAGAGAATCAGGAGTTCGAGGCCAACCTGGGCTACTTCAGACCCTGTGGTGGTTTAAATAAGAGTGCCTCCCCATAGGCTCATATATTAGCATGCATGGTCATCAGGGAGTGGCATTATTCAAAAGGATTATGAGGTAGGTTTGGCCTTGTTGGAGGAAGTGTTTCACTCAGAGTGAGTTTTGAGGTTTCAAGGGCTCAAGCCAGGTCTGGTGCCTCTCTCTTCCTGCTGCCTGAGGAACTAGATGTAGAACTCTCAGCTACCATATCTGCCTGTGTGCCATCATGCTCCCTGCCACGAGCATAATGGATTAAACTTAGAAACTGTAAGACAGCCCCGATCAAATGCTTTCCAAGTTGCTGTGGGCATTGTGTCTCTTCACAGCAATAGAACACTGACTAAGACAGATCTCCATCTCAAACCATCACAAATAAAAAATAAAGACTCTGCTCTCTGAGCATAAGCCCCTTCTTCAGTGAAGACTGTGCACCACTCTTTCCTCCGGTGTTTTCCTCGGAAGTCACTGAAGCCTCATTCTCCAGCCTTTCTCCACTTTCCTGATTTCCTTCCTGGCTGGATTTCCTTCATCATACGAGCTGAACCCTGAAAGTAGATTCTAAATTCTGTGCTTACCCTGGTTACTGTGCCTCTTAAATCCTCCTATAAAGTTCTAATCTGGAACCTTCTGCTCATTTTGTCCTTTCTCACCTGTGCTGCTGGAGGAAAATTTCATTTTTGAAATTCCAGCCAGGCCTTCCGGCCTTGTCTTTGGCCAGCAGTTCCTCTCCCATTCCTTATGGAAACTTTTCTAACTTCTTATCATTTATAGCCAGTCAGTTTGTCTGTCTATCTATCTATCTATTATTGTACCTTTACTTTTTTGTTTTTTATTTTATTTTAATGTGCATTGGTGTTTTGCCTGCATGTATGTGTCTGTGAGGGTACTGGATCCTATGGAACTGGAGTTACAGACAGTTGTGAGCTGTCATGTGGATGTTGGTACCTGAACTCAAGTCCTCTGGAAGAGCAGCCAGTGTTCTTAACCTCTGAGCCATTTCTCCAGCTACGATTCTCCTGAGTGTGTCTCTGCTAGGATTATATAGTTGTGCCATCACAAGCTGCTTCCTTTCTTGATTGCTACTGATAAAACTAAGGGAGACCCTCAGATAAGCATTCTTTTCCAACCTCCTGCTTCCCATAAGTCACTTCTCTGCTTTCTGGCTTCCTTAGATGCAGAGCAGGCTCAAGTCTATACTCCTTGATATGACTTCAGTCTTCACACAGAGTCTCAGAGTGACACACTGTGTCATGCTGCTTCTCTGCCACTGCTCCCCTTCCGCCAGCAGCCAGCCTTTAAGAAAAATCTTTTAAATCAAGGTCTGGTAGTGTACACCTGTAACCCCAATATAGGAAGGTTGAAGCAACAGCATCAGAAGCAAGTTTGAGGCCAGCCTGGGCTATATAAGACTGTCTAGGGATGGAGGAGCGGGGAAGCAAAAAGCATAACAAAAGAAAAAAGATAAGGTAAAAACTTTGCTGAGGATTTTTCTTCTATGACATTTTCCCTGATTCTCCAACCTCCACAGGGAAAAGTCAGTAAATGCTTTCTCCTCCATACTTGTTCTGGTATTTATTTATTTTTACCATTAATTTGACACCGTGTGTCAATTTCTCAAAAAGGCAATTAAAGGGCCAAATCTGGTGTACAATGACTAGCATAGACAAAAAACAAAAAACAAACAAACAAAAAAACTAGAGATCTTGTGAGAAGAAATCATAGTGGGATAGTGAGAGAAGTTTTTCATTTGTACAACAAATAACTAACATATGCAGGGCATAGCATACACAGAAAAGGTTAGAAAGAAACAAGCAGAGGGCTGTAGGCTGGGTCAGGTGTGTGCATAAAACTGGTGAACCTCAGACCTAGGTCCTGAAGGGTGGCTGGAATTTTCATCAAGTGAAATAAAGGTAAAGATACGGGGAAAGGACAGCATACCAACTATACTGAGAGGCATACACACTTGACTAACACAGCCGTCTGAAAGGATAGTTTAGGAGGAGAAGCAAGAAACAAAATTGAAAGCTTCTGATAGACTCTGGGGAGTTGCCAAAGTTTTAAGAATCATGGAGTCTGCCCATCCTCCTGCAAAAAAGACTCATTTTGGGGGCTGGAGCGATGGCTCTGTAATTAGGAGTGCAGACTGCTTCTCCAGACGACTTAAGTTATATTTCCAGCACCCACAAGGGGTTGCTTCACAAATGCCGTTAACTCCACTCCACTTCAGGAGGATCTGACACCTGTGCCCACCATGGGTACCTGTACTCATGATCAACCCACTCAGACATACATGTAATTAAAATAAAATAAATCAATGCTGGAGAGATAGCTCAGCAGTTAAGAGCAATTGCTGCTATTCCAGAGGACCCAGGTTTAGTTCTCAGTACCGACAAGGCGGCTCACAACTGTCTAACTCCATTCCAGGGAGCTTTGATATTCTCCCCCGGCCTCCTGGCCTATGCAGGTACAATGCACACATAAATATGGTAGACATATATACTTGCAAGCAAACACTCACACACACAAAATAAAATAAATATCTTTTAAAAAATAAAAATAAATCTTAAAAAAAAACACAAAACGCCAATCTTGACAAATGGACAAGGCCATTTAACTGTTAGCAGTGCTGGGGTAGCTTTCCTCTATTGTACTCTTGCATTTTGAAAATGTCTCACCTCTAAGAATCAGACGCTAATTACCCCTTGATATCTTCCCTCCAATTTATTAATTTCCTTATTTATTGCTAGGTACAGTGATTCTCAGCAAGATGACATTTCTCAGCCTTCTTTGCAATCAGATATGTTTAAGTTCAGGTCTACGGACTGTGAACAGGAGGGACCTCTCCCTCCCCTTTCGTCTTTTCCCATGGCTGGAGTTGGGATGCAGGATGAGCCATAGTTCCCAGGGATGAGACTAATACCCTGAGAGCAGCATAGAAAATGAGTCCAGGTACCCCACAACTTGACAGGGTAGAACTACAAGAGAAGCTTGGACTTCATGTGAGAGAGAAACTTGTTTTGTTTAAGCCATTTCTTTCTTTTTTTTTTTTTTAAATCAGCATTATAGCACCTGACATCTCCTATGCCAAGAGGAGGAACACAGACCCATCTCTATTAAAGAGATTTCATGAGAATTGAACAAAAACAAGAGGGTAAAATACACACAAATACATGTTTACTAGTTTACTTTTTGAGGATATTAACTTTAAGACTAACTCAAGTCCTTGGTTATTAACAATATTTTAGATTCCTCAGAAGCTAGTATCTTCTCTGGGTCTCACTCTAAAATGAACACCATTTGTTTTGTTTTGAGGTAGGGTCTTGCTATGTAGACTAGACTGCCTCAGTTGGTGATTACCTCACCTTTTTTGTAGCCCACATAGACATAAGGTCATACAGTATTTGTTTTTCTGCACTTGCCTTTTCTCATAAAATGTACAATGTTCTCTAGGCTCATCTGCTTTGTTACAAAAGACAGAATTTCTTTATTTTTGAAGGCAGAATAAAAATCCATTAGCTATGCCTTATTTCTTTTGTCCAGTCACCTGTTTTGTAGACACTTACGTGGTTTCAATATCTTGGCTACTAAGTACAGGTATCTTTTCAAC
This sequence comes from Cricetomys ansorgei, assembly GCA_026225945.1. Lineage (NCBI taxonomy): Eukaryota > Metazoa > Chordata > Mammalia > Rodentia > Nesomyidae > Cricetomys > Cricetomys ansorgei. Next base: position 21,502,188 of record JAMJFZ010001038.1, on the reverse strand, counting down.
ACACTGCTTTCATTACCTTGGGATGTTTACCCAGAAGAGGGACTGCTGGATTCAGGGCATAAATCAATAGTTCTCAACCTTCTTAATGCTGTGACACTGTAGAGTGAAGCTTTGCCAGGGAAAGCCCCTCCCCCTTGTATTTGCATACCGCTTGGACTTCTGGGAAAAGCCTGGTGGGCGGTATAAGAGAAGGACACTGACAGTTGGAACGGACAGTTAAGAGTTACAGAGAGCTATAGCTCAGTTGCTGTAGGACAGGGAAAGAGAGAGCACAAAAGCTGATGAAAAGCAGGCAGAAATAAGGCTCAGATTAAATGAATTAATTGGGGTTTTAGAAAGGTTACAATTTAGATCTTCGAAGTAATTGCTGTGCTGGGAGAAGCTGTACCAGAGTGGGTTAGAGTTAGTTCAGTTCCCCAGACTTGACAGATTAAGACTGCCAGAAAAGGGCTGTAAAGGTTTCTCTTTCCTTTTTTTTCCCCTATTCTTCCTAACCCTATGAGCTAACTGAGGTTTCAAAACTTTGTAAATTATAAATCTAGCAGCCGGGAACAGAGGGGTGGAGTCGAGTTGCCAGTGAGAAAAGTAACAGCAGCTTCGGAGAGCCCAGATTCAAAGGGCAAAAAAACAGCCAAACCCACATCCCCTTTTAGAAGAAAAACTGTTACATCTTAAATATATTTTTAAAATACCTTTCACATGGCACTTTAATACAATTCCTTATGTCGTGTTGACCCCCAAACCATAAAATCATATTCATTGCAACTTCATAACTATAATTCTGCTAATGTTATGAGTCATAATGTAAATATCTGATATGCAGATGGTCTTAGGTGATCCTTGTGAAAGGGTCATTTAACCCCCAAAAGGGTCATGACCCACAGGTTGAGAAACATTGACATAAAGTGTTTCCGGCTTGCAGTCATTTTAAAATATAATATCTTAAAATATTAGTTACTTTGGTTACTTTGTGATCTCAGTGTGGAGGGAGTTTGCAAACAAATAACACATTAGCCAAGCTTTGGAGCACACACCTTTATTCCCAATACTTTGGAGACAGAGGCAGGTGGGTCTCTGTGATTTTGAGACCAGCCTGGTCTACAAAGCAAGTTCCAGACCGGCCAGGACTATACAGTGAGACCCTGTCTCAAAAAAACAAAACTAATAATAAATATTGGTTATTTTTTATATTTTCTGCTTATTAATGCTTTTTTTTCATCTTAAAAGTCAGCTTAATGCAATGAAAGGAAAGGAAAGTTGGTACAAAGACCTTTAAAAACTTGTGAAATTCAATAACTCCATTTCTAGATATCAGTCCTAAATAATGACAGATGTGGAGTATGTTCGTTACAAAGATGCTTACTATACTTTATAAAATTATTAATAAAGACAAAGGAAGACAATTACTTCAGAGGGGTTTAGTTCAATCACTGGAATTAGCATGATAGAATAATATGTAGCTATTTGAAATATTTTATAGTTGAATATTTAATGCTATGAAAGATTAACTGAAAATATATTAGGTACAGCATGATCTCATTTTGATTCAAAAGGATCAGTGGTCTGGCCTGGTGGTGAATGTCTTTAAATACAGCATTTGGGAGGCAGAGGCATCTTTGTGAGTTGGAGGCCAGCCTGGTCTATCGAGTTCCAGGACAGTCAGAGTAACATAGTAAGACCCTGCCTAAAAATAAATAAATAAATAAATAAATAAATATCAGTGATCATTGTATGCATGTGTGTGGTAGTGTGTGTGGTAGTGTGTGTGTACAGTAGAGACTGATGGGGCTAGGTTGCATTCCAAAATATTAATAATGCTGGTAAACTCTGCATGGTTTATTTATGGGTAATATTTTCTATTTTTGTTTCTTTAAGTTTTCCAACATGAAAACATTTTTACTTTTGCAATAAGGCAAGAATTAACTAAAAAGAAGTACACAATGTGCAGTCGATTAAAATCTTGAAAACAAAGATGTTCTTTGGCAAAAAGAAACCCTTTTAACTTGTTTACAGAGATCCAATACACAGATGTGCTCATTAGCTTCCCGGATACTTGCTGAGTTCACATGTGTTTTCTCCATAAACTCATATGAAACTTGGAAACTTACTCAGTTACCAATACACATAACACACATACACACACATACGAACACAAGACAAACTGGGAAATCATAGATATGTAGGGAAATCAACTTCCCATTACTCTTTTGTTTAAACAGATGAGAATTAAACAATTGTTTAAACACAATTAAATTGTGTTTAATGAAACAATTAAACACAACCCAATGAGCTTTAAAAATGATTTACATGCTTTACTAAGGAGAGTTCTGGAAAGAGTCAAATAATACAATGTTCTATTTTTCTGAAAGGTCTTCAAAAATATTTTATTGGGCAGCCACTCGGCTTCAGTTGAGTAGACTGTTGTAATAGTGCAAAGTATTTTCCAACTGTCTTGTTAACTGTGGTGAGACCTAACCATTTGCCTTAACCATTTTTTAGCATCGCTTATTCAAAATAAAGACCTTTACTTTTTTTTACGTTATGTTTTTCTTTAGTGATTAAACATTTACTGGAGAATCTAGATCCTCCTAAAATTTATTTTCACTAATCATCTGTAAAGAGGCAAAGCACTGAATGGAAATTCTAATGGGAATAAACAGGCTTGTATGACTCCAAGAGGCCAAGAATCTAAGAAATTCATATACCAAAATAACTGTGTCTTCCATCGATTGTCGGGTCCACTGTCACCTCAAATGTAATATATTAAGCATGCAACTTAACTCTTCATACCTTCTACAGCCATGTACAATGTTCCCCCCAAACAAACCCCAAAGGGTGTTTCCTTGACTTCTTTACTTCTGTCAAGGTGCAAGGCGTCAGCATTTTCATCCATCAGTCACTGCTAAGGAAAGCTCAAGTTCTCACTAGACGCAGTTTATTTTCAAGCCTCTCCAGCTTAAATTCCACTTTAAATCACATTACAACTCAAGAATCCTGGGTTAAATTCTACCCTATGAGCAGGGAATGCAAGCCTTTTAATGCCATTCAAAGCCCTTTTCTAATATTATCTTCTGCTTCTGTTCACGTGAACTCTGCCATCAGGCTGATCTAGCACCAGCTCTATTAATGGCTTACTCAAACTGTCCTCCCACCTCACTTTCTCGGTGCAAATTCATCCTCTCGGCACCTTCAGCTGAATACTAATAGATTATTACAGTCCTAGCTGTAAAAAATGCCTTTTCCTTTTGAAAAACATACATAGTACCTGACTCATTGATTAAGCAGTAAGTCAGATGTCTCTTGCTGTCCAACGACTGGACATCTGTGATCTAATTTCATTAAATAGAGGCAACTCCCTCATGGACTCTACATTTCCTTTGCTTCTTATCTCCCTTGACAGAGAGCTAGAAATCTGCTAAGTGCTTAAGTGATGTCTGGTGAGCAGTGAATCATTTGCATGTCTAGTTTTTGAACAAAGCCAACTTGTGTGTGTGTTTGGTATATAAGCTTCTGTGCATCCACTAAGACTTTTCTCTAACAGTTCAGACACTATTTTGCATGGGGTCCTTAAGACCATGCCTGGGGGTTGATGATTCATTAGAAGTCAGTGGACTCAGTATACAGGTATACTCACTGCTGAAGACATTGCAGTTCAATGCACAGCGGAATCAGCCCACAGCTTCTCTAGCATCAATTGTGGCGATGTTATATCTAACAGGGAAGCTCATTAAGTTTCACTAGGACTGGCGACTTAGGCACCTATCCATTGCTTAATGGGACCAAAACTCCAGGCTCTCAGAAGGCATTTAGCATGAACCATATGGTTTGTACAAAAAAATAAGCCATGCTTACCATCCAGTCAGGAAGATCAAGACACTAATCAAAGGTAACCTTGTCAGCAGGTCTTTCTAAGGATAGCAGTCTTGAGCCTGCTTTAACTTCTTTACACAAAAATCATTTCATATTGCTATGGAAAAAATGTTAACCATTTCTGATTCATAAAGGTCCCCTAGAATATTTTTTTAAGTTAAAATCTAGCATTAGAGATATATTGTCTAGACTGGCATCTTTTACTTAACTATATACCTTTGATATTTCAGGTTATCTCTTTCTCCCTGTAAAGGAAAGCATCTTTTTTTTTAAATTGATGTGTGTGTATGGGCACACATGCATGTGTGTTTTGAAGCTGTCTCATGTGGTCCGGGCTACCCTCCTGCTTCTACTTTAAGTTCTAAGTCTGAAGTGTGCACCACTATGCCTGGCACAAGGATTCATTCTGTAGTAGAACATTTGGAAAATTTTTGTTTTGGTTTATTTAAAAACTAAACATGGCATTTGGACTACATTTATGTTACCATCCCAGGTGTGGTAAATGATTATAAGTTGGATTTGGAATGCTTGATGCAGGTGGCTATAATTTGGTTAGGTGTAGTTGTTTTGGCATGTGTAGCTTGTTTTGGGATTGTGTGCCTCTTGGGTTTATGGGAACTTTTGCTCAGAGTATAAAAGGTTTGAAACTCCGAGTGGATGTTTGTTGGTAGTTCGTTGGTTGGTTTGTTCATTGTTGGTGAGTTGATTCTTGCTTAAAAGAACAAAGGTTGGAGAGATTGAGTTTGCAGATAGTGAGGTGAGACACTAGTCTTACTGTCAGCTAGTTCTCTCCAAGCTTAGAATAGCCTAAGAAAGGCTGTGAAATTTCTACCCTTCTCTCATTCTATATCAAGGCTGCCTGAAAAAGCAGTGAAAATTTCCTTCTATCATTTTCTCTTTCCCTAAACTGAGGGTAAAAGATTGTATTTAACAACTACAAGTGGAGCCCCATGTTGGGCGCCATTTGTAGTAGTTGCTGCTGAAGCTCAGCAAGGAAGACACGGAGGCATTCTCATAGATGCAAGCCTTGCCAGACCTCAGCAGAGGGAACCACCATCCTGGCCAGTGCCATACTGAACAGTGGGCCATTAGTGTCTGAGCTCAGACGTTTTTAATTTTTTTATTCAGAACTCCTCAGATGTTCTACTGACAGCACATGCAGATCATTAGCAATCAGATATTCCCCACATAAATCTAACACCTGCAGACAATACAAAATGCTAAAACCTAGGCAGCCCCTCACCCAACAGTGCACAAAACAATTTTTTATACGTAACTAAAAATAAACTTCTACAACACAGTCTTAAACCAAGGCTTTTGGTAGTTAGGATAAAGGAATTGGGAGAACATTTAAGTAAACAGAACTTCTTCAATGATTTCCTTCTCTTGTCATCACTGAATGCCCAAGTGCTGTCAGTGTTTCAAGTGCATTGTTCTATGAAATCCTCAAGACAATCTCAAATCCCTGACTATTTCACTTTTCCAAATTTTGTCTGTGAATACCTAAGTAAACCCAACGCAGGGTGACCACAGAGGAACTCAGATTTACTTAGCCCCACCTCATTCTAAGTCCTCACTCTTAGCTTTACACACTAAGTTGCTACCCAGCTTCAAACACACAGGTTCCTTATCACAAATCATCCCCTTCAGACCACATGACTTTTTTCTTCTTCTTTTTTTTGCTAGTTACAACACTATTAACCTTACTTCTCTTAGTAAAGTCAGATTTTAGTTGGGAGAAAGGATTTGCTCAAAACAAGTTTTATTTAAAAACAAAAACAAAAATCTCCCAAAAACTTGGCTTTTGTTTTTTTTTCTTGCTGAGGATAAATCAATTATAGCTCTTGCACCGTAAACTATCAGGAAACTGTCTATCCAGAGCCTCTTCAACAACACACATCTTTTTCCTTTGTCCAGCATTGTACTGTTTCAAGCTAGACTTGGACCAGAATCTTGGCATTACCGGATCAGATTGGAAGGGATCTCGGGAAGGAATGCTTCCTAAATTCATTTACTTGCAAAATAAGAACCTCCACCTCACAGCCCCACTTTGAGTAGTAAATAAGAAAATATGTTTAAAAGAACCAGTGGACATATTTACTAGGGGAGGACGGGGGGGACCTGGTTGCTTTTGATGACTACTGGCTTGTGAGAAGAAGCAAGCCAAATCAACACTCTGGGCAGAAAAGGAGGTAGAAGAGAAAGAAGGTAGTAGACCATGTCCTGACCACTAGGTGTCACCACTGGGCCAGAAGCCCAAGCCTAACAGCTCCAGGTTGGGGGAGGCGGGAAAGAACCCCCGAGGAAAACTTTGTCTAGGCCTCGGGGTAAGACTATTACTTGATGAGCACATGGCGTTCATCATTTGGCTTGGACTTTTCCACCCAAATAGCTAGTACAATTATATGGGTTTTTTTTGTTTTTGTTTTTGTTTTTTTCGCACAGCTCATTGTTCTCCAACAGGAGGGTTAAAATGGTTGTAGTATAATCAATTAGCTGAACGCTTACAGGTTTGTCATCACGGTTTCTGTGGATTTTTTTTTTTTTGTAATTTTGAGGACCAATATCGCTTCATATATCAGTTCATTTAGGTGTTTTCTGGCTTCTGTAGGCTTCATTATTACCACAGAAGGCAATTTTCTGGCTTTCATCCCATAATCCATTGACATTATTTCCTTTACATTATTAATGGGACAACAGATAAAAAGAATACAGAGTAAAAATTAAATCTATGACCAATATACATAGATGAAATATACATTAACTACTAGTCCTCCTTGACTTTAAGAACTTAAAAGTTTATTCCAAAACTTCTTCCAATTTTCTGTCTTCTTGTAGAGAAAAATACTTCCAGCTAAATCTATCAATCTGTGAACTGCCCTTAAATTACTCAAAGAATCCTGCCACACATGGCTGCATCCTGCCACCTGCTGAAGGATTCTTCCACAATGCCTAGGGCTCATTTCAAAATATGGACAGGGTCTGAGCTCTCTCGGTTCTAAGTCCTCTACACTGAGACCCACTAATGGCCACTTGAAGACGGGTGATTAAGAGTATTAGCGCATTAACTGGAGACACAGCTCTAAGGAGAGCCAGAGACTACAGCCTCGTCTGCCAGGAACACTTGACTCAAGTCTAGCCGACCAGGCATATCTCAAGCCCCATCCTGGCCACCTAAGTCACGGTGGAGTCACAGGAATTATGTCAACCACAGGCGGTTCCGAGTGGGTGCTCTTGGAACTGAACAGCCCGGGTCATTTTTGCTTCTCAAAGCTTTAAGCTCTACTTTGCTATTTTGCAAATATGGGAATGTCCTCAGAGAAACCAGAAGCATCCTCTCCCTCTGTGTCTCCATCACTCCCATTCCTGGAGAACTGGGAGGGAAGCAGACACCAGGGGCCGCCTGGAGTCAGGAGCGCTGGAGTCAAGGCCAACCAGACCACCCCGCTGCGAGGCGGTCGGTGCCGATCGTCCCATGCCCAGACCGATTTCAGACTCGTCCCTGGAGGATGATGAGCTCACCGGGCTGGCAGCTCGGCAGAGCAAAGGGGCCAAGCAAGGAAAGGAGGGATGCTGGCCGTGCAACAAGCCCCCGCCGGCGGGAGCGGCTCGCGAGACTCGTTACCTGGAAGACTCCGCGGTGAAGCTGCCTCCGTCCAGCAGCCGCATCTTGCAGAAGAGGACGCCGTTGACGAAGGGCACCGAGGAGAGCTCCTCGAGCTCGAAGTCCACCTTAAACTTAAACTTCTTCTTCTTCATCATCGTGAGGGCCAGGCGCCGGCGAGCGGGCTGCGCGGACAGGCGCCACCGCCGCCTCAGCTCGGCCGAGCCTCGGATCCGCCCGGCCCCATGGCCCGGGCCGCGAGCAGCGCGTGGGGGCGCGGCCGGGGGGCGCCGCGAGCCGGCGGGAGCCGGGGCCGCCTGTCGCGGCAGCCCGCTCCGGAGCGCACCGGCGGCTGCAGCGCGGACCCCGGCCGCCCGCGAGGAGCGGTCGCGTTGCAGCTCGCCCGGGGAGTGGGCGCCCTGTCGATACCGCCGCCGCCGCCCGTCTGATCGCGAGCAGGGAGAGGCGCCGCTGGGAGAACGGTCGCCGCCGCCTCCAACTCCGGGCCGGGGGCGCCCCCAGCGGCAGCGGCCCGCAGCGCACCCAGCGCGGAAGCGGACCGCCCGGGGAGGGCGGGGGGAGCTGGGGAAGCTGACACGAGGCGGCTGTGAGCTCGTCACGCCTCCCCGGGGTTAAAAAAAGACAAACCCAGCCGAAAAAGCTTCCTTCTGCAGCTTCCTCTGCGCCTTTCCTTTCTCGGTTTGCACCGCCTCCTTTCTTCCCTTCCCCCTCCAGTGATTTCAAGGCCTCTGAGTTTGAAGATAAATAGAGACAAACAGAATCCCAAACCTAAAATTTCCTGTAGGGCCTCCAAATTCACCAGCCCTTGGACAATAAAGGAAAGGCAGGAGAGAGGAAAAGGATTAAAATGTGTTGTGGGTCCACCAAGTGCCCAAGCATGAGGCTGCGTCCGGTGTCTCCTCTCACTGATGCCTTATTTCATTCCTGTCACCCAGGAAAAAAAAAAAAAAAGACCAGAAGAGTTAAAGTACTTTCCTCCTTTAAAATCCGTCCATACTGTGAACTGTAACACATAAAGTATGATTCTGAAGGCAGGCTTAAAAAAAATTCTCCTTAGATGAAAAACAATTATAAACACACACACACACACACACACACACACACACACACACACACACGGACATACAGTATTGCTAAAATCTATGCTATCAACTTAGCTACATAATGTTTTTATGGGGGTTGTTTGCTGTTATTATTGTTTGCTTATTTTTTAGTATGGGTCTCTGCTCAGACTGGCTGTAAACTCCCGATGCAGCCAAGGATGGTGTTGAACTTGTGATCCTCAGGTAAGGATGATAGGAACCTGCAACCATGCCAGATTTATGCAGTCTAGAGACTGAACCTAGGACTTCCATGCATGGCTGGCAAGCAACCTCACAACTGAGCTACATTCCAGCCTGAGATCTGGTCTTTTTAATCACTGAAAAGGTATAATTAAAAAGATTCTTATTCCTAGATCACTCATTTACTAATTTTTTAAATTCAATTTATGCTTCTGGGTGTTTAGCTTGTGTGCCTGGTACTAGCAGAGGCCAGAAAAGGGTGTGAGATATCCTTAAACTGGAGTTACAGACAGCTGTGAGAAGCCATGTGATTGTGGGAATTGAACCGGATTCCTCTGGGATGGCTGGAGACATTTCTCCAGCTCACTTATTTATTCCTATAAAATATTTTAATTGCCTAAACCATCAGCCACTAGCTAGACTCAATGTTCAATTTGCAGTACTTGGGTCGGCCAAGATGGATCAGTGGACAAAGGAAGTTGCAGTCAATCCCGATGGTGAGTTTGATCCCCAGAGCCCTCACGTGGTGGAAATAAAGAACGACCTAATTCCCCAGGTTGACCTCTGTCCTCCACAGGTTTGGTGTGAGGCATGAACGCCTATAAATATGCTCACATTAAATAATAAATGTGTTTTTAAAACTCTGAAAGATGAAGATGGGCTGCAGGGAGATGTCAGTGTGAGTTCCATCCCAGGCCCCACTAACAGTGGAAAGAGCACCAGCTCTACAAAGTTGTTCTCTGAGCCCCAACACTACCGTGACATGCGCGCTTCCACGTACACGCCTCTGTCTCTGTCTGTCTCTCTCTAATACACAAGAATAATTATACATTACCATTCAAAAAAGACAAAACCTAAGACAGAGAAAAGATAAAGCTAAATTCAAACTAAGTAGAATTCAGAAGAGGAAGTGATGAAATTAACCAGCTTCATGAATGTTAAAGCACAGCTAGGATTTGGGAGAAAGTAGGAGGTGTTCCAGGTGCAGAAACAGGAGAAACAAAGTCAGGGTTTAACACTTGGGCATGGGAATTTGGTATCGGAGGGAGCTTGTTGCACTGTGGGACAGACAACAGACACAGGGGAGAGTTCTTGGACTTTGGTGTTTGTATCTTGCAAAAACAGAGGGACTGAGCATTGGAAGCCGGAGGACAGACTGGGAATGGAGGAAATAATGAGTCTCTGAGCTGTTTGCAGGGAGCAAGGTTGGGACTTAGTGCCCGTGAAAGGTTAAGGTTGAAAATATGCATTTGGGAATTGTGGTATTCATTGATGGCTGGAGCCCAAAAGGCGGGTAGGAGTGCGTTGCTCTGGAGGATATTTAGTGGGCTGATAGAGGAGGCGGAGATGCGAAGACTTCCAAGAATAAGTGGCCCAAGAAAGATATCAAGAGAGATTCCTGAAAGCAAAGAAAGAGTTTGAACCTTATAACATTAGTTAGTAAGATCTACCAGGGTGTTGGACATGAAGACAGGAGGATTTTTGGGGCCCGCTTGCCAGCCAATCTAACCAAATTGGCAAGCTCTAGGTTCAGCGAAAGACTGTCTCAAAAAAAGGCAGGGGACAATGAGTGATATAAATACCTGATGTTGACCTCTGACCTCCCCCCTCCCCCAACACACACTTGCATGTGTTTGCCATAAATCCTGGAGCAAAGAAGCTACAGAGTTGAAGAGCGAATAGGTCACTGGTAACTTTGGCAAGAGTATTTTCCATGAAAGATATTGGCAGGGTGATATTCAAATGGTCTCAGAAAGTGAGTGGAAGGTAGCTATGAGAAAGTGAAAAGCAGTGAAAGTGTTTTTTATTTGTTTTTCCTGATTTTTGTCATTGAATGAGAGATGACATCAGCCCAAGCAGAGCTGTAGGGCAGTGTGACACAGTGGTGTCTGTAAGTGACGGTGGAGAGAGATTGCTGTGATAGAACATAACACCATAGAACAGAGGTAAGCAGGTTTATGGAAGGCTTTCTGGGATTAGTGATATTAGAGCTGAGGCCTGAAGATGGTGGTGGGGGTGGGGAGCAGTTTCTATCCGGTTCTCATGTGCAGTGGCTCAGAGGAAGAGAGACTATGTTGCAGAGGGAACTGAAATTAGTTCTGTCTGTCTGCAATTTAGAGTCCTACTTGGAGACTGGGGTGTATCCGAGAGCCACTGATGTTTTAAACCAGAGGAGTGACATACTCAGATCTGCATTTTATACGGCTCTCCAGCTGGAGTAACTCTGGAAGGCAACACACAGTTTGGTTGTTAAACACCTGGTATGAGTCAGGCTGGGGGCAGGAAACAGTCCTGTACTCCCACAGTGTGGAAGAGGAAAGCTCAATGGAAGGACTCTACAGAGCAGAGAGCAGAGAGCCAGGGAGAAATAATCTGACCTCTCTCACCTCTTCAGTTCTGATCTCCTGCAGGTGCTTCCCATGATCCCAAGCCGGAGTCAGAAAGAGCAAAGGAGCCTGAAAAATGAGACATCCGTGGGGAGCATACGGGCGAGAACAGACCCAAGTAAGAGGACAGGAAGCTGTGAGCACACAGTTGGCTCAGCCACCATTTCCCACTGGAATCCAAAATGACACTAAATATTTTGAAAAAATGGCTTTCTTTCAACATGTTGGTACTTCTGAAGTCCTTGGAAGAGATGGAGGATTGGAAATCTGCAGGATATTGAATTCCAAGTCACATCACCTGTTTGGTCCTTCTTCATTTTCTAACGTATGAAAGTTCACATTTCCCAGTCCACTTACTTGTAGGCGGGTAGGGCCATGTGCCTTGTTCTAACCAATGCTATATGAGGGGTAATGCACCACTTCCAGGATGAGACGGAGTAAGTCTCTGAGCAGACCACCTCTCTCCTGCCATAATACTTAGGGAGAGTTATGGGGGAGACCTTGACTGAAGAAGGGATAGCCACAGAATCAAAACAGCTGTGATCTCTGTCTAAGAACACAAAGAGAGCAACTGCCCACACCTACAGTAAACATTTTGGATTGAGAAAGAAACTTGTATCAAGCCACTGAGATTTTGGAAACCGTGTGTTATGACAGCACGAGGCAGGTTTACTCTGGTTAGAATGTAGATGGGGAACTAATCATAGGGTACTGCTCCTACTTACCCACCATGAGGCCCTTGAGAGGAATCTAGATATCATATTTATGTTGTCATAACTTGCTTGTAAATGTTCATGAACACCAGGAGATAGCCTGTATTTACTTACACCTGTTTTTCTCTTAAGTACATCTCTTTAGCAGAACTTATTTGAACCCATAGTTCAGGGAATCCCAGAGATTTTTTTTTTTTTTTTACTTTTCCAACCTCTTCAAGTAGTATGGTAGAATGGAAAGAAACATACACAACTAAGTACATAATGCAAGTTCCTCAAAGGAGATGATGGTTTGTTAGCCATCTTTGTATCTTTTATGTAATGTTTGGCACATCTGATATTAGTAAGGTAATCAATAAAAGTTTCTTGAAATGACTTGGATTTACGAACCAGTTCCAAGCTGTTTTTCACCTCTGGTGAAAATGCCAGAACTATAAGGCGAGTTCCAAGACTATTTGCTTCCAAAGGTTTGGCAGTTCTTATAGTACTCTCCACTGTGACAGGGGTGTGGTGGAGGTCACTAAAAAGCGAAGGTGGAGGTGGTCTGTTACTCAGACTTTCTGTCTCTGTGACAATAGCCAAGAAGAACAATTTTAAAAGAAAAACAGATTTATTTGGCTCATGGTTTCAGGGCTAGATCTATTGCTTTGGGACTGGGGTAAGACAGGATATTGTGGGAAGAGAGCTTGTGGTGGAGGCTGCTCACCCCACAGCTGGCAGGAAGCAGCATGAAAGAAACAGGAAGGGAACAGAGACAAAAGATGCTTCAAAGCCAATACCCTTCTGATGACTCATTTCCTTCTTTCAGACCCAACACCTAGTTTCCCCCACTTCCTAAAATAGCGCCACCAGCTGGCGACCAAATCTTCACCAACATGAGTCTGTGGAGAACATTTCCTATTCAAACAAACAGGTAGGCAGAAGAAAAAGCAGCTGCAGCCAAAGCCAATTCTGTAAGTTAAAGCTAGGTTCAGCTGCAGATAAAACTCAAAAGCAACAGTGGATTAGGTATGACAAGAAGATGGAAGGAAGAAATGTATGTTCTCTCCAGCACTTCCTGGAAGATGCATAATCCATTCTTTTAAAAATCCCATTGCAATGTGACCAGGATCACAGTACCAATTCCAGGCTCCACAGAAACTTCCCACAGGTGATCTTCCTTCACATCTGGCATCTGCTGGTTGGGTTTTGATGTCAAGGGAAACTTTGGAAGTTACATAATAAAGATGACAGAGCCTGGGTCCCTAGGTGATTGTGTAGCAGAGTTTAACCTTACCTTTCCACCTCTTGACAAAGAATGCTTACATTGAAATGTTATGTGAACAAGAAACAATTTTTTTTTTACTGTAAATGTTTGAAGTATTCTTACCACAAGCAGCTAGCTGTGCTTTAATACGAAAACTGATTCATAAGCAGGCTATAGTCAAGCTACTCAGGCAGGGACAAAGGAACCAAATAGAAACCCTTGAAAAGTCTCTTGGTCCATTTTTAGTTGCTAAAAACATAATGCCACAGATTGGGTAAGTTATAAAGAGAAGAAATTTATTTTGGCTCATGGTTTTGGTCCAAGGTCAAATGCTGGCACAGTGCCAAAGTAGTACAGAGCATCCATCGCACGGCAAGAGCTGAGGAACTAGAAAGAGTCCTAGCCAAATTGGCTTTTATTGCAGACTCACTCTAGATCACCCATGAACCCATCAGTCCATTAATTACATGATTGAGTGCATCCATTCATGAGAGTAGTGCTCTAATCACCACTTAAAGGTCCCACTTCTCAATATTTCATAACAAGGCTTAGATTTCAATACGCAGTTCAAATCACAGCACAAGACATTTGATGGGAGTTGCCTGCAATGATCTGGAAGGAAAACGTGATGCCTACAAATCCCAGAGCTCTGTAAAAATGTTGAAAAAGGAGAATGTGAGTGGGCTATGTTTACTGTCTGCTTCAAACAAGAAACAACAAGCACGAGATGGACGCACACAATAATTAGTAGGTTTCCAGGCATGGATAAAAAGGGAATAGAGAAAGTACTGGAAATTTGAAGCCTCAGGGAATTGGAAAAACTGACTGCTATATTCTTCAGAGAATAGAAAATAAGATTGAAAAGGCTTTTTAGCAATGAGGGCCCATTAAGATCCAGCCATCTAACAAAGATTAGATTAGGGTGTGGCTCCACATTAGAGTCTAATAGTCTCCAGAGAGCCACCTTAAACTGAAAGGAAACGTCCTAGAAGTGAGTAAGCAAAGAAATAAATCAAGACTGAGAATTATATGTAGGGCAATTTAATGTTATTGGCTTATGGAACTGACTGGAAACAAATTGATAAAAAGCTCTCAATTTTTGAGGGTGTGTACTGCTAAGGAAATTGCAGATCTGTTTTTAACAGTTGTACTTTCTCCAAGAAAGCTGTGCTTCCTAACACCCACTTCCAATGTGACTGTAGAGAAAAGCTTCCAAAGGCCAGAAAAGTGACCACAGAGGACCTTGGACAAAGGAGGCACCTCCTTTTAATGTATTACAGTGGCAGAATTAGATCTTAGTGATGGGCCAGTATCTCCATTTTGCTTTTACAGCTGAAAGTATTTATCACATTACACGTGCCTGTCATTGCTCAGGAGTAGGGAAAGATATTTCATTAGCTTATGGCTCATGAACCGATGGTACATTGTACCAGAATGTGTGTTGTGTGGATGGTAGTGTACATTATAGAGTGTTCAGAAACATTCCTGGCCTCTAATAATTCCCCTCACACTCAGTTGTGTCAATCAAAGACATCTCCAAACATTGCCTAATATCTGCCGTGAGACAAAGTCACTCCTATCAAGAATAAGTATGATTCCACAGTACGATGTGGAATTATATCTAGACCTCATAGAGACTCTTAGGCATTGCCTTGGTGTACTGTACTGTTGAACTTAAATGCAGTGACTATGTGAGAGTTTAGGCCATCTCATTTGGTGAGGGAATGAGCTTATTATTTGTTTGGCCAAGAGGATGAAATTGTTATTTAGTGACCAAATGGGTGGACTATGGCATAAAATTATGGGTCTTTATGAAATCTGCTTGCTTGAGTTTGACTGCATTTGCCATTTGCAACTTTCTGGCTTGGCCCATAAAAACCTCTTGCAGATGATCCTTTTACTCTTTGTTTATCTGATGGCCAGATGTTGATCTCAAAGATATCCTTGGAAGATGGGGAATCAAGCCTCCATCAACCTGGGTCCCCTACTGGCACCTTACAGCAAAGACCTTACTTGCTTTCCCAATTCCACTGACCAGAATATTTAGAAGGAGTAAGAAACTATCATTTAATTTTAAAGTAGTAGTAGTAGTAGTAGTAATAATAATAATAATAATAATAATAATAATAATAATAATAATAAAGTTATCACTATTGGTGCTAGAAACTGAGCCTAGAATATCTTGTATGCTAAAAATATGGTTTATCATTAAGTGATACTCTCAGGCCTTTAATTCTTATTTTAAAATGTGGTAAAATAGTGCTGAGTAATGGTGGTGCACATCTTTAATCCCAGTACTTGGGAGGTGGAGGCAGGCAGATCTCTGTGTGTTAGAGGCCAGCTTGATCTACAGAGTGAGTTCGAGGACAGCCAGACTTACAACAGAGAAACCTGTCTTGAAAAAAAAATGGAGTAAAATATACATAAAACATAATCATCTTAAATCTTCTAAATGTACAGTTCAGTGACATTAAGTACATGTTTGTGCACTGCTATTCTTCCCAGAACTCTTCATCTTGAAGAATGGAGACTCTGTATCCATTGGACAATAACTAATCTACAGCCTCTGGGGCCATTCTTTTGTTTATCCATGGATTTGACTACCCTACCTCATATAAATGGGATAATAATATTTGTCCTTTCACGACTAACTTATTTCTGTTAAATGTTCAATTTTTCTTTTTTTCTTTCTAGGGATTGAACCCAGGGCTTCATTCATGTTTGGTGGATACTCTATCACAGTGCTTAAACATTCAATTTCTCAAGCCACTTGTAGGCATTGATATAGACGTTGATTCATGGCAAAAGACAGTTTATTCTTTGGCTAATTCAATATCTGGCCCTTGGAGGGTTTCAGCCTCCATACAAGCTAATCTTCAAGGTGCTAGCTCAGACCTAGAAGGTTTCAGTCTTTGTATAATAACGTTAAGCCTCCGAGGTTTACTGCTGACTGAGCCACTCTGACCAGCTCCTTCTAACTAGCTGTACTGAACTCAACTGACTCTTCTGGTTGGCAACTCACTACACTGTTCTGGCTCAAACTCTTCTCCAAGCTGCTTGGTTCAAACTGACCTTCTGAACTGGCTGACTGTTCTTGACTGAGCTCTTCTGACTCTGATTGACTGTTGCAAGTTCTCTGACTAAATTGCTCTGCTCAGCTTCAAACTGATTCTTGCAGTTAGCTGACTCTTTCTCCCAAACTCACTCTTCTTTCTGCTAAACCACGTCTGTGTCTCTGCCTCATTCTGTCTCAGACTGCCTGACTCTCTGAGCTGAGAGCTTGCTTTTATATCATGAGTGTTGGGCATGTCCTCACTCTGACTCTGCTAACTTTTCCTCTGATTTGCTACTTTGCCTGCTCTTCATTCTGATTCATCTCAGATGTTTCTTCCTGCCTGATACTGACTCGTTCTGAGATTTACTTCCTGTCTCTGCTTCCTTTTCTGCTTCTATTCTCTGAGCTCTACTTCTGTCTCCCAAGGGCTGGGATTAAAGGCATGCACGGCCACTGCCTTCTGAATTGGGATTAAAGGTGTATGCTACATTCTTTCTACCCTAGAGCAGTCATGTTGCCAGAGTAAGAGATTAAATATTCCTCTACATATTCCCCTTTCAGTTTAAGATGTAAATTATGCTGTGAAAATTATGCTTTAACACAGTTTAACTATTACTATAGAAACAATTATCCATCCCATAAATTTAACAGTCTGAATGTCCTTATGAAGATCAGCTTCAGCTGTCAAAGGGGTGATCTTCCATTAACTGCAGCAACTATCAGTCCTGATCATCTGTTGAGTTTTCTTCAATATTCTTTCAGCAAATGTGCATTTCAGCATCAAGGTTTTCCAGTCTGATGAACTATTGTCTCTCTTTCTTCAGCCGGTTTCTTGAGCCTTTCTGTGCCTCTTCTTTCCTTGAGTAATGCTGTCCATGTTAGCAGCTGGTATCTAGGAAGCTTCTCTTACTCAGATTGAATCTTTACCAATTCTGATAGAACCCACAGCTTATCATCTCCTGTGGAAATATAAGCAAAACCTCTTCCTCAGTGTAACACAGTCCCTGACTTCCATTCAGATGCTAATACAGCCTTCTGGTATACAGATTGATTTAATCCAGCATTTTTTTCCTACAATCCAGTGTTTTTCCACAGTTGTTATTTCCTGCCTCATTGGCATTCAAAAAATTTAAAGTCAAGAAAGCATTATGCAATCTATCTCTAGGAGTCCTTATTCTTATCCCCCATTTCTTTTTACTAAGCATATTCTTTTAGCTATAATTAGATATTTAAGAATCCACAAATATCAATAATTGGACTGTGTAGCTAACATTTCTCACTTTTTTAAACTAGACATAGGACATATGCTATCGCTCCAAGGGGTGCTGCTCATATCTTGTGATCATTCTTCCCTTGCTTGTCTCTTAAGCTTTTTAATTTCTATCTGTATTTTTTTCTAGTTATAACTAATTTTTCAAACTTTTTTGGGAAAAAATACAAGATCAAGATTGCTGAGAGCAGGGTGGGGGATTTCACGGTGGTATAAATACTGCGATGATTTCAACTGAGGCTTTTAACCCTTCGCCCCCTGCCCTTGCCCTTAAGGCACCTGAAATGAAGTCTCCTATTTTTCAATTTGAGGAAAAATCTGTTTCTATGATCAGAATTGTCTTTTGGGGTGGCTTACTGGATTCACTGTCTTGGAGATTCTGGATGGTGCTTTTCATTCTTCTTCCTTGCTCTTGGCTCGAGGCTCCTATGGCTGAGTAGCTCCAGGAGTCTAGCCAAACTGGAAGAACTGGTGCAACTTCTTTTGGAGACATCCCAGCTGACTTTCTCCTCTGTGGCTTTCTGTCAGATGTCTTCTGTCCTCTGCAGCATAAGGTGCCTGGGGCATGTTGGGTGCAAGATGTAGCCATATTTGTCAGACAGCCATTAAAATACACATTGCATGCCTGGAGTAGGTAGTAATTTCTTAAACAAATGTTTGCTGCCTAAGTAAACTTTCACTTGTTGTTAATTTGAATTATTTGTTTAAGTTATTGTGTTGTATTTAATTTACAAATTTATAGTGATTCATAGTTATATAAAAGTTCTGATACAACTATATTCAAGTTTAATGTTACTGTAGAAAACATGATTACAGGGATTGAAGAGATGATGCAGTGCCTATCAGAACACAGGAGTTCACGTAGAGGAATAACTCTGTGTGAAAGCTAGAGTCTTCATTCCAGGGGTCTGCATTCAGAAACCTGTGTGGTCTGGATGGAATGTAGACACACCCTTAATCTGAGTATTCAGAAGGCAGTGGTGGATCATGCCTTTAATCCCTAAGACAGAACAGAATGTGGAAGCAGACATAGGAGGCAGAGCTAGGAAGGAGTCAGTGTCACACAAGAAGTGATGTCTGAGATTAGTCAGAGTGAATGGCAGACAAAGTGATTAATCAGAGGAAGAGTTAGCAGAGTGAGGACACATCCCACTCTCATGATATATAAAGTGGGCTCTCAGCTCAGAGAGAGTCAGTTACAGTCAGACAGTGACAGAAGAGTCAGTTATAGCAAGCAGTATGAGATGAACAGTTTGAAGCAGGCAGGCTGGGGGAGGGACACAGAAACACAGAGGCAGCTCAGCAGAAGAAGACAGTATCAGACAGGAAGAGTGAGTCAGTTTGAAGCTGAGCAGAGCAGTTCAGTCTGAGTCAGTCAGAGAGTCAGCCAGAGTCTTCCAGAGTCAGAAGAGAAGGTCAGAAACAGTAATCTGGCTTAGAAGGTCAGTTTGAACCTTCTAAGAAGAGTTTGGGCCAGAACAATGAGTGAGTTGAGTTGAACCAGAAGAGTCAGAGTTCAGAAGTCAGGTTGGCTCAGTTAGCAGTAAGTCACAGAGGCTTAAATGTTCTAGACTATATGAAGGCTGAAGCCTTCCAGGTCTAGACTGAAGAGCAGATTGTGTGGAGGCCGAAAATCTCCAGGGCGCCAGGACTAAGAACCAGTGATTTAATTAGACAAAGAATAAAAGGCCTCTGTCCTGAATCAACATCTGTAACTGGTGTGAATCTACATCTACATTTGGCACCCAACGTGGGGTGACATCTACAAGTTCAGATGCCAGGACCCCCTTCTGGCCTCCATGGGTACCTGTACATATGCTTGTGCGTGTGTGCATGCACACACACACACACACACACACACACACAATTAAATTAAAAAAAAGAAAAAAAAATGTAATAATTTAAATCACTGTCAAGCCATCACGGTACCCATGAAAAAGCTTGTGGTAATAGGAGGTTGGAGAGAAAAGGAAAAAGCAAGAAACAGAAGTAGGTTGTGAAGTCTAACCTTGACTGCATGCTTCTTGTAGAAGGTGGAATCACTGGTGTTGCCAATTCCAAGTAGTTTAAACGGGTGAGAATCAAAGTGAATGGAAAAGCTAGGAATCTGTCTAAAGAGGTTGTAGTTCTTGACAGGAACAAAAGTGAACCAGCCTGATGGCATAGATCTATAATTTCAGCTACATGGGAATCTGAGACAGGAGGATTACAAATTCAAGGCCAGCTTGGACAATCCAGCAAGACAATTATCTTGTCTCAAAGTAAACAAACAAACAAACAAATGAACAAAAAGTGGCTAGGAATATAGCTTAGGGGTAGAGGACATGCTGAGCATGCAGCCCTAGGTTTGGATAGGAGGGTGGAGTGAGAAAAGAAAAAGAATAGATCACTGTACCTTTCCGTACACCTTGTGTTGGCTAATTTTTAATGTCAATTTGACACATGCTAGCATCATGTAAGAGGAGGAAATCTTAATTGAGAAAATGCTTCCCCCTAAGATCAGGCTCTAGTGAATTTTCTTAATTAGTAATTGATGTGTGAAGGTCACCCATTGTGGGTGGGGGCCACTCCACTGCTGGTGGTCCTGGGTGCACTAAGAAGGCAGGCTGAGTAAACCATGAGGAGCAAGCACTCCTCTACGGCCTCTGCATCAGCTCCTGCCTCCAGGTTCCTGCTCTGTTTGAGTTTTTTCCTTGGCTTCTCTCAATGAGCTATGATTCAAAATATGTAAGCCAAATGAGCCTTTTCCTCCCCAAGTTGCTTTTGGTAATGATGTTTCATCACAGCATTATCAACAGTAACTAAGACACAACTTTCCCCAAAAGGTATCGGAAATACTTTGCCAAAGTATATTTGAAAAAGAATGACCAGTGCGATTGGTTAAATAGTTGCTAACAGCAAAGGGAGTTAATTACCTCCAGACCAACTAGAATGAGGACGGAGATGAGGATCCCCATGAACTTTTCCCCCAACCCCTTAATTCATCTTTAGAAAACTATTCAACTAGGTTATTTAGAAAGCATGAATTTGTTGGGCATGATGGTGTGGGCCTGTAATCTCAATACTAACAAATCTGAGGTAGGATAATTGAGAGTTCCAGGCAATCCTGGGCTATATGGGAAGTCTCTCTCTGTCTCCCTCTCTCTCTCTCTGTCTCTCTGTCTCCCCTCACCTCTCCTCCCTCTCTCTCTCTCTGTCTCTCTGTCTCCCCTCACATCTCCTCTCTCTCTTGCTCCACCTCTCTCTCTGTCTCTGTCTCTCTCTCTTGTATGTGCGCACACACATTCACATCCACATACACACAAGCTTGCTACAGTTGTATGGCATTGATTGAAAGACCTGATATAGGAACTTACATAATTATACACCTAGCTTTAAAAAGGCCTTTATATTTCACAGTTTAAAAAAAATCACATTTTTTGGTCTGACTAGATAATGCAGTGGGTAAACATGCTTGTCTTCCAAGCCTGGTGACTTGAGTTTGATCACTGGAACCTACATAAAAGTGGAAGGAGACAACCGACTCCACAGTTGTGTTTGTGTCTGACCTCCACATGCACTCTCTGACATGTGCACTCCCCTGCCATCTATCAGGTCCATGTACAATAATTAATATACTTAAAACAACAGCATTAAGTTTTGTCTTTGTCTGTGCAGTTTAGTACACGTCTATTGATACTAAGACATGATATTGGATTGTCTTGAGTCCTAGTCTGCCTGGTAGGGGAGCAGCAGCTTTCGAGGACAACAACAACAACACAATTACTTTCTGAGGTTCCTATTTGAATTTTAAAACTTGATCTTCTTCATTGTAGTTTTGTTTTAAGCTATGTTCAAATTTCTATGCAAAGGTGGCAAATTGTCTTAGTAGTTCTTAGAAGCAAACTTTGATTACACCGTTTTCTGTCATATGTGACAGCGTTTACTCAACCTTTTTCCCTTCAGGATATAACTCAAGTGGGTCAGAAAGTTCTTTAGATGAACAATTGCATCCATTCGAAAGGGAACTTGGCCCTAGCTTCTTGAAGTGTGGGTGTGACCTCACACAGGGTTGTATAACTAAGGTGGGGGCTGTGAGTAATTAGCAAGAGTGAGTTTTTTGTATGTGAAACAACCAAGAGTTGATTCCAAGTAAAATGAGTAACAAAGCCATTGTGTCTCTGGCACTGTGCCCATGCTGCTCCACACTTCCCTGCAGACTCATTTATAAACACACAACATGTGTGCTTTGTATCTGCATGTCATTAGTCTGCACACCACCAAGGGATGCTTCCGGAATCATCACAGTTCAGACTTGAGACTATCGTACCTTATGAACTACAATATTTAAACACACAAATACACACAGGCTTCTGATCTTATATAAAAAGTGGCTTAATTATGAAAACAAAGACTTTAAACACATTTAAAGTGTTTTCTTCTATTATATATTACATTCCAACCCTACCATCCCTCTCTTCATTCCTTCCAGCTCCCCCCCCACTATATTCCCTATCCCCCAGACATACTCCCTCACCCTCTCATTCCCACTCTGCCGCTTCCCAAGAAAGAGAAGTCTTCCCAGAGTTTCTTCTCAAACACGACACAACAAAATGGAACAGATTCAGGCACAGTTCCCTACTTCAGTGTTGGACTAGGCAACCCAATAGGGGGACCAGGTACTCAACAGCAGGCAGGACTATTCCAGTCTGTTTGAGTTCTGTAAGAGCACCAGGCCAGGCAACCTCAAGACATATTTGAGGGACCCAGCAGGTTCCATGTCTGCAGCTCCAGGCTCTGTAAGCCCCTAAGAGTGCTGACCAGTTGACTGCATGGGGTTTATTCTCCTGGTGTCCTCGACCCTTCTGGTCCCAGCAATCCCTCCTCCACTTCTTCTGTGGGGTTCCCCAAGCTCTGCATTTTGTTTGGCCTTGGGCCTCTGCATCTGCTCCCTTCAGCTGCCATAGGGAGACTTTCTGCTGAGGATTGGGATAGGCATTAATCTATGAGGAGAGCAAGATAACATTAGAAGTACTCTCCTGACTGTCCAGACTCTAGTTCCTGAACTGTCCAATAGGTCATGGTTTCCCTCCTTTAGCATGATGTTCTGGCCTTCCATTGTCCCAGTGGATCCTGCAGGGAGAATAGGCCACAGGTTGAAGTTTTTGTGGCTGGGATGGTATCTCAGTCCCATCACTGGAAACCTTTCCTCGTTACAGGAGATGGCCTATTTAGGCTTCCTATCCCTCATTAGCAGAGGTCTTCACTGGGGTCTTCTTCACTGATTCCAGTGAGTTTCCAGTGCATTAGGTCTCCTGATTCTCCCCTATATGTCCTCCAATTATGGTTGTCTCTCCATATATTCTCTCCCTTCATCCCTCTTCCCCCTCTGATCCCTTCTCTTCCTATTCCCACTCTTCCCTTTCCCTCCTGCATCTTCTGTTCTATTTCCCTTTTACCAGGGAGATTCCTGTGTCCCCACTAGGACCCTCCTTGTTGCATAGTCTCTCTTGGCTCGTGGATTGCAGTGCCTTTGTCCTTAATAGTTAACATCCACACACAAGTGAGTACCTACCATGTTTGTCTTTCTGGGACTGAGTTGCCTCACTGAGGATGATTTTTGCTAAGTCATTCCATTTGCCTGCAAAATTCATGTAGTCATTTTTTAAAATAGCTGAGTAATATTCCTTTGTTCATATATGCTACACTTTCTTTATCCATCCTTCAGTTGAGGGACATCTAGGCTGTTTCCAATTTCTGACTATTATGAACAAAGCTGCTGTGAACATAGTTGAGCAAGTGTCCTTGTGGTAGGATGGAATGTCCTTTGGGTGTGTGCCCAGGAGTGGTATAACTAGGTCTTGAGGTAGGTCGATTTCCAATTTCCTGAGGAATCGCCATATTGATTTCCACAGTGACTGTACAAGTTTGACCTCAAACCAGTGATATAGGAGTTTCCCCTTGCTCCACATCCTTGCCGGCATGAGCTGTGATTTGAGTTATTGATCTTAGCTATTCTGACAGGTGTAAGGTGGAATCTCAAAGTGGTTTTGATTTGCCTTTCCTAGATGGCTAAGGATGTTGAACATTTCTTTAAGTGTTTCTCAGCCATTTAGTTTCCTCTTTTGAGAATTCTTGAAAATGAAGACTTTTAAAATGTCTTCTGGGACTGGGTAAAGGTGCTTGCTGTCAAACCAATCTTGATGACCTGCATTCCATCCCCAGGACTCACATGGTAGAAGGAGAGAGCTAGCTTGTCTTCTGACCTCTAGCACAAGCACTGTGGCAAACATGTATGTACACACACACACACACAGACACACACACACACACACACACACACACACACACACACACACACACACAAAGCCAAATAGTAATAAAAAAAATCTGGGCATGACATGGCTGTTGCATTCATGGATTCACTGCAGCTGTTAGTAGCACAAGATTGGATCCATCAACATTTTATCATGGATGGGGGAGGGGCTTATGTTATAAAGGAATACTTTAAATGAAACAAAGCAAAAAAGCACTCATCAAATAAGACCCTATTCTATGAATAAATTTTATAGCTAAATTGGCATAAATCAGAGTATTATATTTTGCTTAGCTAGATATCTTGAAGACATTTTTAAAGTCAGCACTTGTAGAGGAACATTTAGAAGAAGTTTTTGTTATTTTGGCTTTTTTAAAAGTGTAAAATGGCATTTGGATTAGGTTTGCGTGCCCACCCCAGCTGTGGTATAGTCAATTGTTTACTAGTTGGATTTGGATGCTTGATGCAGGTGGCTAATATTTGGTTGGATGCAGTCATTCTGGCACCTGTAGCTTGTTTTTGGGATTGTGTGGCACATGCGTTTACGGGAACTTTTGGCCTAGGTTATAAAAAGTCTGAAGCCCTGAGAGTCGGGGTGGGTGTTGGTTGGTGGTTCCTTTGTTGGGTTGCTGTCGTTAGTGTGATAATTCCTAAAAGAACAAAGGTTGAGTTTACAGACTGTGAGCTGAGATGCTAGTCTGACTCACTGTCAGCTAGTCCTCTTTAAGGTTAGGACAGCCTAAAAAGAGGCTGTGAATATTTCTACCTTTCTCTCATTCTATATAAAGGCCACTTGTAAAAGCAGTGAATATTTCTATCTTTCCTTTCTCCTTCTCTAAATAGAGGGTAAAAGATTGCAGGGCACTGGTACAAGCACTGGTCTCTTCTTCAGTAGCACAAGTACAGGACTCCCCTTCCCTTTTTATATATCTTTTGATAATTACAGTTGGTTAAATAAAATGGCTTCTGTAGCAATCCTAAAACAAAGACTCTATTTCTTGCACCATTGCACTCCAAGTTCAGGCTACAATTGGAATTCTCAAATATTCAGTGGGAGGCGTAATGTAGGGGTGACAGGACTGGGCATAGAGCTCCGAGCTGGAGTGCCTGCTCTGCTTCTGTAACATAGAAATAGTATCTAACCAGTACTATGAGCACTCTCATTTTGTGATTGTGTTTTATGGCTGATTGATTGATTCATTCATTCATTCAATATATTGACATATTTTCTTATGTACCAGGCACTTTCTAGGCACACATGAAAATGAATTTGAATGTCTGAAAGATAATCTCAGAGTTGCATAGTGAAATAATTTTCAGGAAATGACTTTATTGGATGATAGACTCATTCTGGGAATATTAAAGATGATGGTATTTCATATTTGGATTACCTAAAGCCCATTCAGCGGCACATTCTTGTATTAACAATAAAGAAGTAAAAATGAAAGAATTTGACATGTTTGTCCATTAAAAACCACCATCAAGGAGCTGGGGAGATGGTTCAGTGGTTAAAAGTGTTTACTGCTAGGTAAACACTGACCAGAGTTCAGATCCCAGCAACCAGATGAGGTGACTCACAAACATCTGTACCTCCATCTCCAAGGGATGTAATGTTCTTCTTGGCTTCTGTGGGTACCCCCACCCACATGTGCGTAAGTTCACTGACAGTCATATATAAACACAAATAAGATAATACATTTTTGTTGTTTTGGTTTTTTGAGACAGGGTTTCTCTGTTGTAGCTCTGGCTGTCCTGGAACTCACTCTGTAGACCAAGCTGGCCTCAAACTCAGAGGTCCACCTGCCTCTGCCTCCTCAGTGTTGGGATTAAAGGCATGCCTGGAAATAAATATTTTTTAAAAAACCTACTCTTAAAACTTTGTAACAGAGTATGTTATCTAGAAAAAAATGTTCCAAGGAGATATTTCTCAGAAAAGATTCTTTTATGGTGTTACTTGGACATAAATATTTACAGCTTTTCAATATGCTTTTTCTCTTTCTTGCTAGCATGTAGCAACAGCTAGATGATATTGTCTTTCACATAAAAATGGATACAATGTTCCTTCACATTTATTAGATATATACATTTCTATCTCTTCAATTATTATTTTTTCAGTTGGCCAGAATATTACTATGCAATTCCATGAAAGGGTTTAAAACAGCCAAGAACAGGATCTCCCCAGAACATTGAGTGTAGGGAAAGGAAGGGGAAATTTACAGATGAATCTGCAGAGGGACTCACAGGAGGAAGCAGTTACTTCCAGATAAACAGCACAAGAAGACTTCGTGGAGGATGTGGCGGTGAGTTGGACTTTGAGCCTTGAAGGAAGTGTCAGATCTACAAAGGCAAGGAAGGAAGCAAGGCCATTTCTGAGACAGGAAAAGATGAAGTTACAGAGAAGAATTTAAGTTAAGACACAAGGAAAACGAGCTGTGACACTAGAGGAAAATAAGATTGAGACTATAGGTTGTGGTTACATCCTGGGTTTTAAACGTCAGGCTTAGGGAATTGAGACGGTATTTGTAATTTTTAAAGTATTTGAACAAAGAAAGCTGTTCATTGGGGAAATTAATCTGAGATATAGTACAGTGAGTAGAGGGCTTGTGTAGCAAGCATAAAGCCTGGGGTTCTATTCTATAGACGCCTGCCTATAATCCCAGAATTTGGGAGGTAGAGGCAGGGGGATGAGAAATTGGAGGTATTTTTTTGAGGCTAGCTATCCCAGCAGGGCAGGCAATCCTTCTGCATTAGGAACTAGTAAGGACTCAAGGAGAGGAACAGGTTCACAAAAGGTTAATACGAAACTATAATAAACAGGTCTTAGCAGCCCAATGTGTATAATGATGGGATAAGAGGAAGTAAAATTGATTCGATATTCCAAACCCTCTTGGTAGAGTGTCATGGCATTTCCAAATCAGAAGGAGAAATGGTTTAGCCAGACAGAATGTATTCTTACAAGGAAGAAGCATGTACATTGCCTTCTGGAAGTGTGTGTGTGTGTGTGTGTGTGTGTGTGTGTGTGTGTGTGTGTGAAGTGCACTGAGGACATTATCTTGGATCTTTGCACTCTAATAACAATGAGTGGCTTGGTTACATGTATTTAATGTTGTTTCCCTTATTACTTAAGCATATTTAAGTTCTCAGATTGATGAGTTGGAGAAAGGCTTCCTGTAACCTTAGCGTGACCTTCCTTGTTAGCTGAGTGTTCGAGGTATATAGATTTTCTTACCTCATTCAAAATCTTTAACCAAGGAGATTCTCAAAACAGCACAAAAGGTCTCTATTTTTAACTACAAAAAGTTCTCACACCAGGAAGGACTTAAGGCTTTAGTTCGGAAGCTCCTTGAACATTTAAAATGAAGGACTTTTAGATTAATCTGATATTGTTAATAAATTTGAAATCAATACTCAGAGACAATTACTGTCATGAAATGAAATACAGCTTCCCAGTTGGAATTTTTTTCCCTAAGAAGTATTGGTTTCAGAATTAAGATAAACAGATATAAAACAACAGTTTAAAAAAATAGGTTTTTAAGCAATAGCTTGTAAACTAGTGACTAGTTGTATTCTGGGACTAAATAGGAGAATGAGGGAGACTTGCTGCTGCGAGTGCATTTATAACACAAACTATCTCAAGCAATACTTTACTCTCTATTTATGCGTTTTGCAATATGAAATATCAGTAGGGATATGCAGTGTCTCTGTCTAAAAGAATATTTATAAAGTCATCATTAACCTTCCTAACTTTATTATTGTACATAAATTATGTAAGCACTGCTGTTTTGCCTGCATGTGTTTTTGCACCATGTGCACACAGTACCCACAGAGACCAGAGGAGGGCGTCAGACTCCCTGGAACTGAAGTTCCAGACAGTCTTGAGTCACCTTGTGGGTGCTGTGCATTGATTGGACCCTTGATGAGCAGCCAGTGCTCTTAACCACTGAGCCATCTCTCCAGCCCTAACTTTCCTAATTTGAATTCTCTTTCACATCTTAAGAGCTGTCTATAAATAGCTAGTTGGGGTCCATTTGGTTTATTGAGGGAGAGAAGGACGCAGACTTAAGGTATGTTGAGCAAACAGTATTTTCTTTCTTTGGCACGTTTCAAAATGCTGAGAAAAGACGGGTGGCTGTGTGTGGGAATGGGGAGCTGGCATGCTTGGCAAGTCGGTTTGCTCAGAGGAGAAGGTAGCAGGACCCTGGTGGATGCGACTTGAAGCAGAAACAGTAACATGGGTGATAAAAAATAAAATAGTTTTGGCATATCTGGAAAAAGAAGCACAAATCAGTAAGTGATTTGAAAGAAAGTTCTATCAAAAGTGCCCAGTGTTTTGCCTTCACTTTTAGTTTTGTCTTTAGCGTGTCTTAGCTAATGAAGTACCCTCATTTGTAGAGCCCCCTTTTGGGTTACATTTGTTTGCTTTGCATTAGTGTGACAGGCTTGGGCCAGAGCAAGAGTGTGATGTACCCACCTCCAGATAAGTGTCGGTAGCAAGGGGGAGAAGTTGAGTGCTTTAGAAGATTGTAAACTTGGCCCGCTTGTGACCCCTTTCTGCCTGTGACATTTGTATGTGACCCTGGCTATGTAGGTGTGCACATGCTGATTTGCTATGGTTTTAAGATTTTCTTTATAAGGCAGGAAGTTCTCCTTCCCGTAACCTAGTCAGTTTTGACACTTTAAAGTCTAACCCTGTAATGACAGTAATATCAGCAGCCATCCAACACTGTGTACCAGGCACTGCTCGAGCCTAAGTACTTCATGGATTCTTTGATTTAGACCTCACATCCAATGAGTTAGCCATTAGGTCTTCTGTTTTCTAGATGAATAAACTAAGGCACAGATGAAGCGACTCTCCCGAGGTTACCCAAGTCACCAAGTAACAGAAACTCTG
Source organism: Cricetomys ansorgei (assembly GCA_026225945.1). NCBI lineage: Eukaryota > Metazoa > Chordata > Mammalia > Rodentia > Nesomyidae > Cricetomys > Cricetomys ansorgei. The sequence continues at coordinate 21,473,553 of JAMJFZ010001038.1, read as the reverse complement.
GGGTTTCCTATATGATATTCAAAACTGTGATTAAGGTTTCATGCTCACTTAAGAATTCATTTCATTTGTTTATTCATATATGTGAATATATATATATATATATATATATATATATATATATATGAGAGAGAGAGAAAGAGAGACAGATGAGAGAGAGAGAGAGTCCCCACCCATTGGCAGCTCAGAGAAGCAGGAAAGAACAAAGAAATTTTCTGCACTCTTGATGCTTCTATTATGAGGTGAGGGAGGGTTTAAACACACAAATAGCAAACAATCAAAAAAGTAAAATGGGGTAAATGGATAGCCAGACTAGGGGACAGTGAGAGGAGGCAAGATCCTCTTTCTGATGGGCTGGCAGAAGGCCTCTAAGGCGTGGCGATGCCATCGGTGCCCGTGGTGGAAGAGTACTCCGGGCAGAGCAGTGTCAAGTGCTGATAGCAAGGCAGGAACAGACTCACTCTTTTCAAGGAACAATCAGAGTAGAGAAAGCAATTGAGGGAGTGGGAAAAAAAAAAAGTCAGAGATGTAGCCAGTAAGCAAGAGGCCGTGAAAAAAAGTTTAAATTTCAGTTTACATTTTAGGAAGCTGTGCGCAAGGGTTTTGAACAAGACTGTTGGGCTTTCCTGTTGGTATCTCATTTTTTACTTATTATTTTTGAGACTGTACTCAGGGCTTTGCTCCCAAGAGGGAAGTGCTCTGTATCGCTGAGCTATGTCCTGAGCCTTCTTCTCTCTCTACTCCCCAGAGCAGTGGTTCTCAACCTTCCCAAAACTTTGAACCTTTAACCTCAACTGCCAAATTATTTTCGTTGTTACTTCATAACTGTAATTTTGCTACCATTATGAATTGTAAGGTAAATATCTGGTATGTAGATGGTCTTAGACCATGCCCTGTGAAAGGGTCATTTGACACCCAAAGGGGTCATGACCCACAGGTTCAGAAACACTTTTCCAGAGGATGAAAATTTAATATTTTCAAAATTATTGTGACTATATCTGCCAATTAAAAAAAACCTAACTAGTCTAGGTTCCCTGGTGTTCTGGCCTCTCTCTCCCTGCTGCTGCCTGCCGACCGAGTTCAGTTCTCTGAGCTGGCCAGCATGGAGATCATAGGCCGGAGCGCAGGAGGAGAGGTGGGGGAAGGGAAAGGGACGTGGGCCTGGACTGGGGCAAATCTGATCCGCCATGCTGAGAATTGTCCATTGTACACAGTGGAAGAAAAATCCCTGGGACTCACTTCTGATGGAAGCTGAAGTCGCTTTAATGCAGTATATAGGTTACATATATAGGGCCCCAAGCAGGGGAGGGTCTTTGATATTCAGGGTTAGGATTCATTGGTTGAGACAATGATACTGGAGTAGCCTTATTTGCATGTGGGACTCAAGTCTAAATGTCAAAGTCTTTCAAGGGCACCTTCTGCATGAGGTGTGGTCTCACAGGGGAAAAGAAGAAAGCACCTTATCAGTAAATGGACCCATCCCTAGGTTTCCAGCTACAGCCTAGATAAACACCAACCAAGCCGCATCCCTTTGCTTCTATGAAACAGGCAATATTTAATATTTAGCTGGGTTCTGGCCAGGGCTAAAGTGAGGAGCGGCCAAACGCTTACCGTTCTCATCTCCTGGGATGACGTGGGGTCTAAGCCAGCTTCGACTCACTGTGGATGACGGTCCCACAAACTAGCATAGAGAATTACAGGCGTCCTTATGGCATTTTAATACAGATTTCATTTGATCTCCTCTGCCGCACCACTGCTCCCCTTTCTCCCGTCCTGCTCAGACTCTCCCATCCGTAGGAACTCTCCTTCCACTTTTGGTAACGTGTACTTCATGACCCTCTCCATGCCTTCCCTGTATCTATTGTTCTTCTCTCGTGACCTCTGTCCTCACTTCCCGGCCTCTCCACCCCCCACTCTCTCTCTCACACACAAATTAGAAGCTAGAATTCACAATAATGTATCTCTGAACCCCAGTTAGCGCACTTAATATTTTCTAGTCCTATTTTCTGCAAAATTCATAATTTCATCCTTCTTTCTGCCTGAATAGAAGTCCACTGTGTTTATGTACCATACTTTCTTTTCCCATTCATCACTTGGTGGGCATCTAGGCTGATTCCATTTCCTAGCTAATGTAAATACAGCAGCAATAAACACCAGTGTGCAGATAGATATCTCTGTGGTGGGGTATGGGGTCCTGCGTCCTTCGGCCTGGCCCGACTCACCTCTCTATATGGAGAGCACAGGCGATTGTCACTGGGTGCAACGTGGAGGTGACTTAGACTTACCTACTCAGATGTAGAAGAGAGAGGGAAATGGTTTTTCTGAAAGAAATAGTTTCCTTGTAGCAAATTAAGCTTTGAGAGTCTTTATTAATAGCCAAGTAGAGACTCTGCCAAGGCATTTGAGACAGAAATATAAAACTTTACTGGGTTTTTGGAACTGGAGATAAAATTTGAAAACTATCAGTGTATTGATACATTAAAAGTCTGGGACTGAGCAGGGAGTGGTGGGGCACAACTTTAATCCCAGCACTCAGGAGGCAGAGGCAAGTGAATCTCTGTGAATTCCAGGCCAGCCAGGGCTATATACTGAAACCCTGTCTCAGAAGAAAGAAAAGAAAAGAAAAGGAAGGAAAGCAGGAGAGCAAGTAATCCTGGGCTAAATATGATCATTTGGAGGTAAATGTAAATGGAAAAGCTATTCATGACTCAGTGATATGCTCTTAATAGTCTCAAATAGAAGATCACTCTATTTATCAATTCATCAGTGTTTAAGATGATCTTAATCTAATTCTATAATTCTTTCTTCAGTATGCTAGTTGGAATAGTTTTTTTTAAAAAATATTATTTCTAAATATGTGCCTGTGTGCATTTGTGGGTGTTAGGTCCCCTAGAACTGGACTACAGAAGATTATTAGCTACCATGTAGGTGCAGGGAACTGAACCCAGGTCCTCCAGAAGAGCAGTACAAACTCTTAAAGTGCTGATATATCTCTCCAGCTCCTAGAGTCCTGTTAGTTCTGTAAGGAGAAGCTTCAGTGGCTTGACCAAGAGAAGTACTGTCTTAACCCAGGTAATGTTTCAACAAGGCTGTTTCTGGTGCCTTGAGTATACTGGATCTCCCCCCCCCCCCCCCGCCCCTTTAGCATTAACTCAGATTCTTCCTCTTTGTGGTCATGTATTCCTCTGAGTCTTTGGAATCTTCTTTATGAGGTTGATTAGTTGAGAAGTAGAATGGAGGATTGTATGTGGAAGGATTTAACAGGCTAGACCCGGAAGTTGTCTTTTTCTACCTATATCCTCTTGGCTAGAATGATCAGATGGCTGCGTCAAACTGCAGGGGATTCTAGGAAATGTGGTTCAACTATATGCCTAGGAAGAAAATAAAACTGCTTTGGCAAATTGTTGAGCACTTTTTGGCTATAAGAGCACAGATTAATAAATACAAATATAACTTGTGATACATGCTGTAAATTAAAATAGTATGCACATGTAAGAAAGGGCATGGGCAGCCAATGTGTAAACCAAAACCTCACAATAAGAAACAAAAACACAATAAAAAAAACAAACAAAAGTAGTGGTAAAAGGATATTGTAGGGATGCATGAATATGTATGCTCTGAGCTGAGAAAGCATAGCGAATCCAAAAACCTACAAGAGGACCGGTGTGGCCAGGTGTAGGAAGAGTTGTGTGAGATGGGGCTGGACAGGCAGGCAAGGCCACACCATATTAAAGAGTCAGTCCTAATAGCAGTAGCAAGACATGGCATGGCTAGTGTTTCTAAAAGGATATTAAAACAGGACTCTTCCTGGCCCACCTTCAGTGGGAGGTCTGTTACCCTCATGTTCCACAGTGTTTGAGTCAGATCAGCAATGAGAAACATTACAGAAGAAACAAGGCTAACCTCAAGAGGTTGGGCAGGTAGCTCAGGGGTTAGGGTTAGGGTATCACCTAGTGTATGAGACTTGGGTTAGAACCCCAGCAACAAGCAAGCACACAGTCCAGTTCCATGGATCCTCATTCCCCTGCCCCTCTTAGGGCTGTACACTGAGTGCTGAAACTGAGGAGGGAGGATCTAGCTGAGTTGGGAAGAGCCCTGTGGAAAGTCTTTATTGGTTGTGAAACTGGGGAAGGCACATAAGTGCTTTTGCTTCCCCTCAGGCCTGGAGATGGAGACTTTATTGTGATCACATGGAGAGTTTGACTGGTACCCTCTGAGTCACAGTGATACTTGGGAAATAGCTTACTGACATTCAAGTAAGTTTCCAAGCAGTTTTTATTGCTTGGAAAATAACAGCAACCTTTCGCTGGAAGCCCTAAGGAATGAGATTCTTGGTAGGAATACACATTTGGGGACCCTTAAGAAAGAACCACACACAAGAGGCCTTCTGCCCACAGTGGACAGCCTTAGCAGAAAGTGTCCAGCTCTGGCTGAGGCTTTGCCAATGCATGAAACTTGTTAGAGGAAGCTGCAGAGGGATCTCCAAGCTGACCTGGGGCAGGGAGACTGGGAGTTCCAGCCCAGCCTAGGCTTTTGTGTGACTCTACTGCTCCTTCTGTGGCCAGTGTGTGGAAGCTGTAGGGCAGCCAAGCCCCTTACAGGAGGCACTCCTGGACGTTTCTGTTTCTTTCCTTCCATCCCTGACTGGTCAAAGAGGGAATGAAGTGGAAGAGAGCCAGAGGGGAGGAGATGGCTCTGGCCACAAAAGCCACCAGTCCAAGCAAGTTTGGGAGGATATTGGAGAGGAAGCATTAACTGAAAAGGAAGTTCAGAGTTCTGACCAACATGCCAGACTGCACATTTTCACCACTGAAATGTTGCTTCTTTATGAAAAAAAAAAAAAAAAAAGAAAGGAAGAAAGAAAAAGCAAAGGACTTGCCCTAGATGCTGGGGAAGAACATGTCTATAGGGCTGACTTGTAGTGCTAGGATGAGCAAAGCTGTGCTCTCTACCTTAGGAGAACGTCTTCCTCCATAGAGGTTACCTCTTTTAACCAGCATCTTGGACTGTGGAGTGGAAATCAGATGAGAAGAGGCAAAGGGTGAGCTGGGGGCCGATTGCCGACTCCTCCACTCCCTGACTGAATTACTCACTCTTCTGTTGCTATGACAAAATTCCTGACACAAACATGAACGATTTATTTTGTTTCATGATTTGTTTCAGTCCATGGTCAGTTTTGTTGTTTCTGGGCAGTGATGAACATCAGACACAGAGGGGGATGCAAAAACAAAGGTGCTCCCTTTGTGATCAGCAGAAAGCAGACCCAGAGAGAATGCCCCACAAACTACTGAATGGTTCTTACACATTGAGGTCAGGGTCCCCTGTTAGTATAATCTCAGAAAACACCCTCACAGGCACAGCCAGAAGTGTTCGTTACCAAATCTCCTTGTTGCTCCTCAGTTCAATCAAGTTTACGATCGTGATTAACCACAAAGCTAGCTGTGTCACTAAGTTACTTAACTTCTCTGTATGTTAGTGTCATCAGCTTGAAGTGGGAATGTACTCCTTACAGATGCTTTACAGAGGCCCTGTTTCCACAGCACTGGAAGACTCAGGGTCACACGAACAGTTTTTCTGACATTTAAAATATCTAAGAGAAGTGATCTTTCTGAATGTTGTTTCACTATTTTAGAAAATTGAGCGTCAGGGTAGTTAACGTATGACAATCAGGTTTTTCTTTCAAGAACCAAGAATGGCACAGGATCATAATCCTTGAGGACTGGCCATTGTTAGAGAAAGCAACAGTACAGTATTAATTCTAAAACTGGGGCTGGAGAGATGGCTCAGCTGTTAAGAGCACTGGCTGTTCTTGCAGAGGACCTGTGTTTGGTTCCTACCAGTCATGCCAGGGAGCTCATAACCACCAGTAATTCCAGCTCCATGGGATCTGGTGCTTTCTTCTGGCCTCCATGGGTACTCCTCCCAACACAGCATACACACATACACACACAGACACACACAGAGACATAGAGACACACACACACACACACACACACACAGACACAGAGACAGACACAGACATACACACACGGACACACACACAGACACAGACATACACACACAGACAGACAGACATACACACACAGACACAGATATACGTACGAACACACACACAGACATACACAAACACACACAGAGACACAGATGCACAGACATACACACACACACACACACACACACACACCAGATGCCTTCTCCTCTTTCCCTTTGCCCAGCTCCTCCTGGTTTATTTCAAGTGCTGGGGATTCAACTCACAGCCTCATGCATGCTAGTGCTTTATTACCAAGCTATGCCCCACCCCTGCAAAGCACTCCCCAAAATTTTTTAATTAATAAGCATGATAAATGACATACACACATACACTTATACAATGGGGTCTGTTATATAATCTTCAGACCACTTTTTCAGAATCTAACACTTTAGAGATAATATTCTTGGTCCTCACATTTTAAGCACCTTGCGTGGCTTGTCATTTACCTTTGTTGAATTGTGTTGACCTTTGTTGCCAGGGTGACACCCTTATTCATGTCATAAAGATATGCTGGGGATACAAGAAGCTTTTGTTCTTTGTACCAACTCCCCCTTTCTTTCTTGTCCTCTGGGGATAAAAATAAGTGCTGAGAACCCGAATTTCCCTTCTGTGTCTGGACAGGGGCTGCTTGTATAACCTGCCTGGCTTGCTAGGGGCTGCAAGGGCATTTGCGTCAGCTGCCAGGGTTGACCTGGCTATAAAACCCTTGAGTTTTCTAAAGACTAGAAAACCATCACAAAGACCTCTTTGTAGGTCTCACATGCTGTCATCGCCAGAACTTTCTTCCCAGTTCTTTTTCTTGACAGCACTTCACAGGAAGCAGCCCCACAGGGCTGTAGGAGAGTGGAGGAAGCAGGTGCTCCCCAGACCCTGACATCTGGCGATGCTGCCCACCACTGCTGGGACCTTGCTCCTGAGGCAGGAAGCACTGTTCTCAGTGAGAGGAGCAAATCTCCCGCTGCTCAATGGCAGATGTTTGTTTTGGCACATTGCACTTGCTTTTGGCAGTCTCATAAAGGGGCCAAGCCAACCCACATGATCCAGGGGGAAGAAAATAAGATCAAATGGTAAAATACTGGGTGAATTCTCTAGTAGCTGATAGATAGAAGAGGCAGCCCTGGTGTTCACATAATGACTGTTGGCTAATAGAGGAGCATTGTGAAGCTCATATAGATACCAGGAAGCAAAAACCAAATGTTTAATGCCATTTCATCTGATTTTTAAATAGACATGTGTTATGGTCGGAGTCTCAACTGTCCCCCTCAGGCTCCTGTGGCCGGCTCTTGGGACAATGGTATTCCTGGCTACTTCCCTGTGAAGGGCCCTGCCTGTAGCTCCTGTCTCCATGGTTGGAGCTGCTCCAAGCCTTCTCCTTGTGGTGGACTGCACCCTCCAGGCCACGCCCAACACAACTCTCTTTTCTCAAGTGGTTTCTGTCAGGTATTTTTTCACAATTCAAGAAAATTAATCACACAGTGATAAATGGCATTGCTGGCTTTGAAAATGGCTAATGTTGTGTTGGCCATGATACTGCCATCTTTAGGATACTGGATATTTTTGCGTGAGGTAGAGAGAACCTAGAAAATCTCTTCCCCTAGTTTATATTATTGTTACTAATTACTGTTTACTGCCTAGGCACACTATGTGCAAAAATCACATTTCATTTTTTATGGAGTCATGGAGAAACTGTTTTGCTGTCCAAGCTAAATAAACCCATCTTTCATAATTTTAGAAATTTACTTAAAATGGTGACATTTTAAATGGCTTAGTAATTTGTATCATGACCTTCAAATACAATTTTTACTGTTTGTCTTTCCTGGAATTTCAATATGTCTTTCCTTTGACTTCAGAGGAAACACATGTTCTCTTCACCAGGTGGCTGGTATCATTTATTTCTGCAGCCATCTTATCTTTTATGCAGACCATATTTTGGTTTTCTTCTTGAAGGCCTCGGACGGGGGCTGGCTGACTCCTATTCCAGTTACTATTGTTTTGTAAACTAGCACACCTACCACCTGGAACTGCCTCGGAGTGGGCTCCTGGGTTACTCCCACTTCTTATGTTCTTTATTTTCCACTTTGTTGGTTTGCACCTCATACCTCTGGAACACTTCCAAATGTTTCTTCAACAGAAAAAGCAGTTGGGAGAGGAAATTTCTGAGCAGGTGTAAATCTGAAAATGTCTTTAGTGAACATTCACATTGATTATAATTTGACAGAATACAAATTATATATTCAAATACACACACACACACAATTTTACATATATATATATATAAAGACAGGGTCTCATTGTGTAGATCAGGCTGGCTTCTGACTCAAGAAATCCACATGTGTGCTGGGATTAAAGGCATGCACCTCCACATCCAGCATATTCAAATCCTCTTCCTCCTGAGAACTGAGAAGGCACTGCTCCCTTCTCTTCTAGCACAGTGTTTGCAGTGAGATGCAAGTTTGTTGTTATTCCTTAAAAAACTTTTCCCTTTAAAGGCCATGAAAAACTCCCTATGTGCATTGGAGCACTGTGCATGGGAACCCAGATGTGGAGTCGACAGATGGCAGATCAAGAAAATGTGTGTATACACAGAACATTAATTAGCTGTAAACTTGTGACAATATGGATGACACTGCACTGAGTGAAATAAACTCACCATGTGATGTCAGTTCTGTATGATTCTACTTACATGAGTATCCAAATAGTCAAATCCATACATGCAGAAAGCAGAGGGGCAGTTTCCGAAGTCAGGGGAGGAGGAAATGGGCAGGTGCTGTTCTCTGGGTTTAGAGTTTTAGTTATCAAAGCTGAGTAAGCTCTAGATATGGAAAACATGTGCGTGCAGCCAGTAATACTGCACTATGAACTGAACGTTTTGTTAGAGAGGTGGCTCTCATGTTATATAGTCTTACCACAGTAGGAAAAATTAACATACAATTTCTTGCAGTGTGTTTATGACAGGCTATAATCCCAGCACTTGGAAAGCTGAGAAAAGAGGATCAGAACTGAAGGCCAGTCTGGGTTGCATGCGACTCTGTCTTCAAAACCAAAACCAACCAACAAAACAAAATGTTTTCAATATTTGGTGTTCTAAAACTTCAAGAGGGTTGGGGGTACAGTTCATAGGTAACTTGCATAGTATGTATGAGTCCTTGGTCTGATTCCCAGCACCACCAAAAGAAGGTTAGAAGAAAGTGAGCATTTATGTAGAAGAGAAAGCAGCTTATAAGTAACGTAAATGGGATAAAGATGGCCAGCAGGACGTGTTTCATAAAAATTTCATAGTATGTGGAATTTTTTTTCATTTGTTTTGCTTGTTATTCAATATTCTCCTTACTGGGAATATCCATGGCATTCTGTAACTCTAGAGATCATCTGTCTGTCTGTCTGTCTGCTTATCTATCTATCTACCTATCATCTATCTACTTATCTATCTATCTACCTATCATCTATCTATCTATCTATTTATCTATCCTTTGTCTATAATTTTATAAGCTATTTCATGGGCTGATGATACAGCAAAGGCACATGCTGCCAAGCCTGATCACCTGAGTTCAATCCTCAGGATCCACGTGGTGAGAGGAGAGAACCAATTCTTTCAAGTTGTCCTCTGATCTTCATGGGCACGAAATACCCACCCCTCCTATAAATGAAAAAATGATAAAAAATTTTTAAAAATTCAACCCCAAAGCTATTTCATGCTGTCTTTCTTTTTCTTTTATATTTTACTTGCTAGATATCACACCTTCTGTATTTATGTTTTAAAAAATTCTTCTCTGAGATTTTCTTTTTTCTCTCTTTGCCTTATATTCTAGGGGAGGACACAGACTGAACTGACTTTTGGGCTTTTTTTGGGGAGATGGAGCCATCTCTCTCCAGCCCTTCCAGAGATTCCTCTTTTGGATTTTTGTTTTAATGTGTGTGGGGAGGTTAGGGTGAGAGGCAGGGTTATTTTGTTTTAGTTTTGTGAGCAAAAATATCTTTATAACTTTCTCTATGGTCACTAGTTAAAAACCTTTAATGCTTATTTTTCTAATATCTATCTATCTATCTATCTATCTATCTATCTATCTATCTATCCATCTACCTATCTATCATCTATCTATCTACCTATTTTTGAGAAAGGACCTCACTATGTCGACCAGGTTCACAGAGATCCATCTGCCTCTGCCTCCTCAGTGCTGAGATTAATGATGTGTGCCCAGCTTAATTTTATTTTTTTCTGATTCCATGAATACCTCTGGTGTCTCTGGATCAGTGCTGTTTATCTTGATTTCTCTCTTTTGCTTGCTTTCTTTTTTGAGATTTAATTGCTGATCATGTTTAAGAATAGGACTGATCTAGATAGCTTTTAGGAGTTTTTGACTATTGAGTTTATAGGTCTGTTTTCTCATGGGTTGTGGGAAAGCTATCCATAGGAGCTGGATACATGGGAAGGGTGATCATGGTAATGCTAATTACCAAAATAAGCCTCCAAGTTTCAATGGTCTTTAAAATACATGTGTTTGTTTCTCATCTGTACAACAGTCTAATGTGAATGTTTCCACTTGTCAGGTGGTTTCTGATATCCAGAGACCAAAGCTTCTTCTACCGGGACTGCTAACATCTCCTTGGGCCTTGGTGCCTTCTACTTCTGGTGGGTCAAAAAGCAAACCATGGTGTGAAAAGAATCCTTCCTTCCTTCCTTCCTTCCTTCCTTCCTTCCTTCCTTCCTTCCTTCCTTTCTTCCTCCCTTCCTTCCTTCCTCCCCTTCCCTCCCTTCCTTCCTTCATTCCTCCCTTCCTTCCTTCCTCCCCTTCCCTCCCTTCCTCCCTTCCTTCCTTCATTCCTCCCTTCCTCCCTCTCTCTCTTCCTTTCCTTTCCTTCCGTTCTTCCTTCCCTTCCTTCCTTCCTTCCTTCCTTCCTTCCTTCCTTCCTTCCTTCCTTCCTTTCCTTCCTCCCTCCCTTCCTCCCTACCTCCCTTCCTTACATCCTTCCTTCCATTCTCCTTTCTTTTTCTTACACTGGAGATTTGCCTAGTACATCACATGCTAAGCATGTTCTATCACAGAGTTACTTCCCTGGCCTCACCTTGCTTCCTTAAAAGCTTTGATCTGTAAATGTCACACATCACATCTGCTCACATTCCATGTAGTTAGATAACTACAAGTGTATGTGGCCAAGACCAGAGAATGAAGATCCTGGCCTGGCTGTCACCTCCCAGAAGCATCTGCACTGAAGAATGAGGAACACAAATTCTTGGAGGACAGCTAGCTTCACTCCTTGGCTGTCTGCATTTTAGAATTAAAATACTGGGGCCTTTAGTTTGATGATGGTGAGGGAAGAGTTTTAGGACTCTAAAATGCAAGAATAGAGAGAAATTTACTTGGGACCACAGTATTTCTAAGTTTTCGTTAAGGATAGTCCATTTCTCTTCACGTCTTCTTTCTTTACCCCCCTTTCCCCTTTTCCTTTCTTCTTGCCACAGCCTTTCCAGTGGCTGGGGTGACAGGAGTGGTCACAGAGGGCTCAGCTACTTAAACCATTTATTGTTGTGAATAAGTTGGACTAGTCTTGGCTTAGCTCTCTCCGGTTCCTGAAAATGCCTGGACTGAGCTGTGTTTTGACATTCTGGTCTTCAGTTTAACAAAACAGTTGGCAAATAGCTCCCTGTTTTTGTAGTTATTTTAGGAATTAAAAAAAAAGACAGGCTGTGCTATCTTCATCACTGAGTGATATGTTTTAAAGCAATTCATTGCTATAAAAAAAACTTGTCTTTCTCTAGGAGGTAATATATTCCCTCCTTTTATGATATTAAGACTATACAACTGATTACAAAATCATGTGTGGCATAGTGATGTTTTGGTTAACAACGGACAGATCTCATACACTAAATATAGTTAAGTGATGCAAGCTAAACGTGTGGTGGACTATAGCATTTAGGTTTGTGTGAGAGCGCTCTGATGTTTATATGATGGCGATGACTCGATGATACATTTCTCAGAATGTATCCCTTTCATTGAGTGATTCATGGCTGTATTTCTATCTATCAACTGCATTTTCATTCTATTCTAAAAATTGTGAGAATGTTTCTAGATCAATACGAACCAGAACTGGATCACAAGTTAGCTCCCATAGTTCATTTGGATGAAATTCTTAAGTGGAACTGATTCGTGGTGTCTTCTACAGGTGAAGAGTCAAGAAATGATTATTTTGTGTTTATTTATGATTCTTTTCCAGTTCAGTGTGTGATATAAATTTTAACAATTGGTCTATTTTTCATAGCTTAGAAAACAAAGTAAAACACATATTATCCGGAAGACTACTTGAGAAGTTCCCTGCCAACAGAATTTATGTTTTGTTTGTCCCTAAAACCTTGAGCATTGCTTCTAGGCCATAAAGCTCATCGTTATGAGTGATGCCACTTGTACTTTACAACAGCTAAGTGATTTCTATGTTATCTTAGGCCAGGTCAAATCCTGACTCCCATGGTCATTCTCCCTAGATCCTTATCTTGAGCATTGTTTCTGAGTCAACAGAATCCATCTTTATGGAAGAAGCCATATGTACTTTGTAAAGAGCTTCAATGTAAACATGTCTTAAACTTTGTTGAACTCACAGGATTGAGTTAATTGTTATCAGAAAACTTTTTTCCAGAGTTCTGCTGTGAGGGAGCTGCAGTATGCTGTGTTTAAATATGGCTAAAGTAAATGGTCTTTCAAAGTGTTGGTCCAGTACCAGTTACCTAAATTTGGGCTGGACAGAGTCTCATCCCTGCATGTTTTACAGCTGGAAGGGATCCCACAGTAAAAATGAATTTTTATAGATAGAACTTTTGGACTCTATAGTAAAGATTTTACTAAGATTTAGTAAAGATCTTCCTTTATTACTGAATCACTACTAATCCTCCATGCTTAATAAAAAATACACATTACTCATTGACAATAAATACTATTAATTTTATGTTGTACAAGATGTATATTATTTTGTGAGATACTTGAAAACCTCTGTAAAACAGGCAACAAATGAACATATAAACTTATGGACATATGAACAAATGAACATAAGAGCTTAAATAGAATCTGAGTGTGGTGGCACGTGACTTCTATTCTGTCTCTTGGGAGGCAGAGACAGATAGATCTCTATGAATTTAGGGTCAGCCTAGTCTACATAGTGAGTTTCCCATCAGCCAGGGATACACAGTAAGACCATGTCTCAATAAATAAATATATTAATACATAAATAAAAATTAAAAACACTCATTTGAGTATACTTTAGGATGCATCTATTCTGAATACAAAATACTCAGTTGCACATATTATTTCCATCAAGGAAAGCATTAGTTTTCCCTTTCATTATTTCTTTGAAGGAATATAAAATAGCCTTACTTTTTGAACTAGATTAAATAATGAGTCTCCTCAGTATTCATGTCTATCTGAAACCTCAGGATTTAATCCGACCTGAAAATAGAGTCTTTGAAGACATAATTAGTGAGGATGAGGTGAAAATGTATTAGAGTGACCCCTAAATTCAATGATGATATCTTGGTCATGTGAAGACACAGTGACACACACACAGTCAGTGCCATGTGTGATGAAGGCAAGGTTAGAATAATGCAGCCATAAGCCAAGGAAAGCCAGGATTTCTGGCAACCACTAGAAACCAGGAAAAAGTCTAGGGGTCCATCTTCCATCAGAGAATCTACTAGGAACCAATTCTGACCACCTTGACTTTGAGTTTCTGGCTTCCTGAACTCTAAGAGTAAATTTCTGTTGTTTTAAATTACCCAATTTCTGGCAATTTGTTATAGCAACCCGAGAAAACTTCTTTAAATTTAAAAGAACATCTTTCTCTTAATACCTATAAATTCAGGTTCAACTGGGTGCTCCATAAATAACTTCAACTGATACCTTCCAAAGTAAAAGTAAGCATGAGAGGGACCTCCACAACAATTTTAAATAACACACTCTGATAAAGATTCTTTTCTTCTCTTTCAAATACACTAGTTCAATATAAAACACTTCACTGCAGTTGCATTTTGAAATGTTATGACCATGTGGATATTGTTTATATGAAATGAAGCTAAAGGAACTGATACAAGCAAGGGATTTTATTCTCTCAACAGTCATAGTTGGCTTAGTGTTCCTATCACCAGCTGTAACTTGATCATTAACTTGGGAAGATGCCAGTAAGGCAGATAAACTACAACATAGAGAAATCTGATGCAATGCATTTTCTTGGTTGACTAATTTTCATGATATTATAACAGAAGGAAAATATAAAAAAGAATAATAAAATTAATAAAAATCATTTAAAAATGTACTTTGGGAAATCATGAATGCATTTTAATCGGAATAGATTTACATACTTTCTATATTTATAGCTAAGATATGTCATTGATTCTGAGGAGAAAGTCATCGAACGAATTATAGTTATAGAACAATGTCTGCATGGTAGTCCACAAATCGTCTTTGGCTGTCCTGATGCTTTGTTGCCCTCTGCTGCCCAAAGCATAAAATTACACCTAGTCTTCCCTGCCCTAAGATGTTTCTAAAGGCAATAAAAAAAAAAAAAAAAAAAAAAGGACTGTTCATTTCCTCATTTATAGACTCTGTTAAAAAATAAAATGAATACTACTTCAAGTGGGCACACATAAAATTATTGTTTCTGTGAGCTAATCTTCATGTCCTTAGCAACAATATTCTGCTTATGTATGTACATTAAAAAAAAAAAAAGCCAGCTTAGTGAAATGCTGAGGCAGTTTCTACAGCTGAATTTTTCATTTTTCCATTAAAACCCTATTTCATGAATATTATTTCTCTATGCATTCATAAAAACCAGTGAAACAGGTATTTATAATATATGGATTCTATTTAAAACACTACAGCTATTTTAGCACTTTCAACTATTAATTCACAGTTATTTTGACTGTCATTTAACAGGGCATTTTTGTGCTTCTCTGTTATCCTGGATAGTTGTGGATTAATAACGGAGACTTTTATTTGTTAGGATCAGATCATCCGTGGGAGACAGAAAATACCAGGGGCTTAAGGTCTGAGCTTGTCTCTGTCACATATCCATTTGTTTAGTCCAGGGCTGAAATGAAGTTTCCGCTGTCATCATAATCCTGTCTCCTCCTGACTTACTGTTCCATCGTGTAAACTAAGTAGAGTAAGTAGTACAGAACCTCTGTGGAGTAGATCAGGATGCTTGCATCTCACAGCAGAGTGGAAGTTGGCACTTGCACTTCTGACAGAAGATCCTCATGTAGTGGTCCATTTCTACTATCTACCAACAGGCACATACCCAAATGTGAGGTACTTAATGCACTGTTCTGAAAATTGATATCTTATAAGTCCATTGCCACAAACTAGTATTCATGTGGCCAAAAATTTACTTGGATTCTTTTGTATCATAGCCTTCTCATTCTTCCTAACAACTGCCTGTTTCTTCTGTCTTCAGAATCTGGTCCTTGATTTCTGTCTTTCTGATTCGCATTCTCCTTTGAAGAAATAGAAGCCCTGAAATATTCCTGTCTTCTATCATATCCACAGACTCTCACTAGGCCTTTTGGTTGCACTGGAATAGTGTCCATTGTTAAGAATGGTGAAGGCATAAAATTAAAACACATTGGATTTTCTTAAGGCTATGGTTTTGTCAAATGAATAAGGAAATGGAATTGGTATCATGGAATAAAGGGATGTGTAAGGTATTGATTAAAATGATGAAGGGCAATACTGTGTGAAAGGGACATAGGTAGGAGAGATAAATAACACTAAGAAGGTTTGAAAATGCTCTAGGGAACCATATTATACGTTTACCTCAAAATTACATACATATAAGTGTATGTAATCTCACCTGCAGTGAAATTGTGTCTTCCATATATAACAGGGAAGTTGTGTCCATAAACTCTCAACAATATGGTAGTCTAAACAGGACTTGAACAACGACACCATCAGTTGACATGCTACCATGGCTGATGGAACTCTCATAGGCTCAACTCCTAGATGAAGCTCTACAGTCAGTTAATGACTGCCAGAAAGGAGAATCGGCCTTCCCCAAGGATGAGCTCCCTGACTTTATACAATACCAAGTCGTCAGCCCTAAAATCACATACATATAAGGAACACTAAATGGATTCAGCACTTGGTATTTATATAATAACTCATTCTATATATATATATATATATATATATATATATATATATATATATATATCAGTAATAATGAAAGAGAAAGAGGCAATGAACTTGAAAAGGAGTCAAAGGGATGTAGGAGAAGATGGATGGAGGAAATGAGGTATAGGCAGTATACATGTATGAAATTTAAGCCAAGTGTCTACAGTGTTAGAGTATTTGCTATGTTTCTCTACTTTTCTGTTATATTTTGAGACTTATAATTATATCCAGGTAATACATGTCAGAATTGTATAAAAGTAACATTAATTATATAATAATATATAACAAAAGGCGAATCTTAGGGCCGAGGATTTCAGCACAAAGCCTCAGTTCACTCCCAGGCACCAAGAAAAATTAAGTAGATGACAGATCCTATTATTTAAGTGGGAGCAAGGAGGAAATGAGGACATAATGAAGTGAGGACCATGACAATGTAGAAATAGTAATTTTTAGGGTATGTGGGCCACTAGTCAGATTTTTTGCCTATTTATTAGGTCAGTTGTCTTTTTCTTGCTGACCTATAGAATTCCTTATGCTTTCCAAATACTACCATTTTGTTAGTTGCAAGGCCTAAATTTTCACTGTTTGTGACTTTTATCACCACCACCATCACTACCCCCCCGCCACTACCACCATCATCATTTCATGTGTCTTAGGCTGGCCTGGAACTCCTTTTGTAGCTGAGGATGACTTTGAACTTCTGATCTTCTTGCCAACACTTCCTAAGGGCTAAGATCATAGGCATGCACCATTATGCTCAGTTTATGGGGTGCTGGATTGAACCCAGGGCTTTGTACGTGTTAGGCAAGCATCCTACCAACTGAGCCACATTTCCAGCCTCTGTTTTCATTTTTATGATGATGTATTTTGATGCACAGATGTTATCAACTTCACCAAATCATATTTTATGTCTTCTGTTTAAAAAAATTATTTTTGTTTATGCTTTTTAAAAACTGTTTTCACAGTGAGACCACAAAGGTATTCTAGATTTTCTTTAGAATATTTTAAAGTGCCATCGTTACATCCTTTATACCTTCTGGAATTTACTTTTATGCACAGTTTGAACCAGAGATGTATCTAGTCTTCAACTCCCTATGACTGACTTCTGCCCTACACCCTCACAGAAAATGCTGATGCATTTCTTGCCATGTTCCAAACACCGTTCCCAGCCATCACTTTCTATTTTACTTAGTCTTTCATTAGCATTTGGCATTTTTCTGAAGCCCTCTCATTCTAGAAGTAACTTCTTGTCATGCATACTTTAATAGTAAACTTATTTTCTCTGAAAGCTCCTTTTCAGTTTCCTTTAATAAAAGTAACAAGAGCTGTGAATTATGAAATGCTTTATGTGCAAAGCTCTATGTTTAAGCATCACCACCCTCTTAATCCTTACAAAAGACTGAGCAATCAGAAACAGTACTATTAGGAAACAGGCTCAAAGAATTTATGCTGCTTTCTAGGACTGTTCAAGTCTAGGTACCCTGAATTTGAGCTTGAGCTCTTAACCATGACTATGCTATTGTCTCATCTCTAACAGATCTAGGCCACCATTCCCTTCTATAATTTGAAAAGCTATCTGTATGCCAATGGTCTGCTCATTTATATTTCCACTGCAGACCTATTCCCAAGCCGTGAATGCAGTTTTGCCACTTGTATGACTCGTAGGCATTTCGAATGTGATGTGCCTTATGGAGAAGCTTTGGCACCCCAGAAGCTCAGCATGTTTACTACAGAACTGAACAGGGAGGCTGGGTTGTTGCATACAGCTGAACATGAGGTGGAGTTGATCGTATATGCCTGGATCAGGGAGGCAGGTTTAGCTAATCTCGGTAGGAGCTATCTTTGTAGAGAAGCAGTCTTCAGGGCATCAACATCTGGGAGAAAACTATGGTGGACATTTTCTGCACACATTATTAACATCCACACTCGGAGCAGAAGGGAAGGCTTTGTCATTTCCCTCTGGGTCTGATGCTAGGGTTCTTGACATGGCTGTGCACGTGTCAATGGCACACACTCACTTCTTCCACTCCCTACATACAAGAATGAATTTCTCATTTGTGTGTGTGTCCATTCATAGGTCATCAATGAACTTCTCTTAGGATAAAGACACAGACACACACACACACACACACACACACACACACACACACACACACACACACACTCAGATTCCCAGCTTTCTGTCTTTTTCTTTTCTTCATTCCTTAGCTACCCCTAATCAGGTCAAGTCCCCGGAGTCATGCAAAGTCACCACATTTGTAGGCCACTGATATTCTGGAGCTGTGTGTTGTTACAGCATAACTGAGTTTATCTGACTAACAGCTCTATGTTGCTCTTGACATATAAGACAGGATCTTTATTATGATCTATGATATGATGTTATCAATGATCTGGCCCCTGCCTGCTTATTCATTTTTAAGTTAGCATGCAAAGTGATGGGTTTCACCATGGCATTTTCATACACACACACACACACACACACACACACACACACGCATACACACTCATCTTACCAGTCCCCTACCTTTCCTACAGCTAGTTTCTCCTGCTTTCATGTCACAGGTATTCCATCACACCTCCTCCCATCTTCCCTCAAGATTTCTTCTTCCTTCCTCAGTCTACTTTCTTCTTGCACCTCACATACAAATTTAAATATGGAGTCCATATACAGGAGAAAATTCGTGATATTTGTCTTTCTGAGTCTGGCTTATTTTAGTTAACACAATAATCTCCAGTTTCATTTATTTTCTTGTAAATGTTGTGATTTTAATTTTTTACAGCTAAATAAAATTCCATTGTGCACATGCAGTGCATTTTTATCCATTCATTTGCCAATTGACCTCTACATTTCATTACTTAGCTATTGAAAATAGTGCAGCAACAAAAGCAGATGTCCAAGTCTCTGGTATACTGACTTAGAGTCCTCAGGTAATACTCAGGAGTAGTGTAGCTGGGTCATATGGTAGTTCTAGTTTTACTTTTTTTTTAAGTACTCCACATTGACTTCCATAGTGGCTGCTCCAGTTTACAACACCACACCCTCCCACAAACTTGTCAGCATTTGTTGTACCTACCTGTTTCCTTATGTTAGACATTCTGACCATGGAAAGATGGATTCTTTTTTTTTTTTTTTCCCAAGTCAGGGTTTCTCTAGCATAACTCTGGCTGTCCTGGAACTCAGGAGAGATGGCTTCTTAAAGCAGTTTTAATTTGCGTTTTCCTGATGGTTAAGGATGTTGAACATTTTCAAATATTTATTAGCCATTCTTCCTTTGAGAATTGTCTTTTCAACTCAGCCCATTTATTAATTAGATGATTTTCTTGTGTTTAATTTTTGCAGTCATTTATATATTCTAGATATTGTTTGTTACACAAATTTGCAAATATTTTTTCTCATTTTGTGAGCAGCACCTTCACTAGCATTATACTTTTCTTTGCTGTGCAGAAGCTTTCAAATTTAGTGAGATCCCATTTGCCAGTTCTTGAGATTAGTCTCCATGACACTGAAGTGGTTTTCCAGAAAGTCCTTGCTTACGTCTGTATCTTAAAGTGTTTCCCTCTAGCAAGTTCAGAATTTCAGGTTATATATCAAGTCTTTGATTCATTTTAACTGATTTTTGTAAAGAGTGAGAGATAGGCCTAGCTTTATTTCTCTACAACTAGATAGCAACATTTGTGGAAGATACTATTTTTTTCCAGTGTATGTTTTTGATGTCATTGTCAAAAATCCATGGGTTTATTTCTGGGCCCTCTATTCTATATTCTTGATTTGCCTGTCTTTTTTGTGCCAGTACTGTTTTTGTTACCATAGCTGAGTAGCATAGCTTGAGGTCGGGAACTGTGAAGACCTCAGTATCACTCTTTCTGCTTAGGATGGTTTTGGCTATTCGGGAATTTTGTGCTTCTCTATGAATTTTAGTATTTTTTCTATTTCTGTGAAGAATGTAATTGGAATTTTGATACAGACTGTGTTGAATCTACAGATTAATTTCAATAATATAACCATCTTTACAATATTGATTCTGCTGACTGACGAGCATTGGAAATCTTCCATTTTTTAGTGTCTTCAACTTCTTTCTTTAGAGTCTTTAGGACTGTTTTCCACCCCACTCTAAATATTCTTTTTTAAAGCTACTACTGTAGGATTTTTCCTGATTTCACTCTGGCAAGTTCATCACTGATATAGAACAGGCTACTGATTTCTATATACTAACTTTTTATCCTTTTTTGATAAAAGCATTTATTAGTGATAAAAGTTCTCTGGTGGAACCATAAGGACCTTTTAAGTACAGGATCATGTCTGCAAAAATCTTGAGATTTTTGTCCTTGATGATTGGTATTCATTTTATTTCTTCCTCTATTTAACTGTATCTAACAAGAATGGCACCCATGCCTCAATCCTGATTTTACAGAAAATATTTTCACTTTTTCTCCATTTACTATAATACTGGCTATTGGTTTGTTGCTTATAGACCTTATTATGTTGATATTCTTCTTAGTTCTATTAATACATCGATATTCCTTCTAATTGTAGTTTCCTTGGGGATTATATTAGGAAGGGCTATTGAACTTTGTCAGAGGCCATTCCCATATTTATTGCAATGATCATGCAACATCTGTCCTTAACTCTAATAAAGTGTTGAATTACATTTATTAATTTGTGTATGTTGGACCATTAGCATTCCTGGGATGAATGATAATGGTGACTGTCTCAATGTGTTCTTGAATACTATCTGTATTAGGCATATTGGGAAGTTTTGCTTTTGTGTTCATCAGGGAAATTGGTTTATAGTTTTCTTTTTTCTTGTGTCTCTGCCCAATTTTTCTATCAGGATTATAACAGCTTTGCAGAATAGGCTTGGTAGTATTTCTTCTCTGTTTTGTGGAACAGTTCGAGGAATTTAAGTGTTAGTTATTCTGTAAAGATTTGATGGGAGTTGGTAGTCAGTCTATCTGACTTCAGGCTTTTCTTGATAGGGAGCCTCTTATTACTTCTTCAGTCTCATTGCTTGATATGCATATGCTTAAGTTCTTTACATATTCTTCATTTAATTTTGGTAGGTCATATGTGTCTAGGAATCTATCAATTTCTTCTATATTTTCCAGTTTTTTGGAATAAAAAGTTTCCAAACACATCCTAATGATCCTCTGGATTTCACTGGAATCTGTTATAACCTCCTCTTTCCTATCTGCAATTGTATTAATTTGGGTTTCTTATTTCTTTTGATTAGTTTGCCTGGATTTTTGACAGAATCTTTTATCTTATTCATAGAACAAAGTTTTTGTTGATTACTATTCTTTTAACCTCTATTTAATTGGTCTCTGTTTTGATCTTTATTATTTTTTGCCACCCATTACTTTGGGGTTTGGCTTATTCTTATTTTTCTAAGATACTATGTTGCATCATTAGGTTATTTATTTGAGATATGACTTTTAAAAATGTAATCAGCAGAAGCAGGTAGCGTCCAGAAGACAAAGGAGATGTTTCAGGATGAAGAGTATGGCCAGCAATGTGCAGTGTGCACACAAGACCCGGGTAAAGAATTAGAGCCCTTCAAGTGTCCATTGAGTTTTGTGATATGGAAGTTCAATAAGGCAGATGGTGGTGGTAATGGCTGAATGAGACTGCAGTCTCTTAAGAAAGAAATGAGAGGTGAGGAAGAGGAAATGGGATAAAAGGCAACCAGTTCTTCGAGACAGCAGCAGGGACAGGTACAAGGACAGGCTCTTCTCCAGACCAGGTAGGATGTGTCTCCACCGGGTCCAGATGCCTACCCCCTGGTCTTCTTTGGCTTGAGGGGTGGCCTTAAGGTACTGGATACAAAAGGGGAATCCTATTTATTCACTCCTCCTGGCCTGAGCACGAGCACAGCTGCTACACTCAAGCCCTGAGTGTGAGAAACAGTAAGTAGTGAACGAATTGCTAGAAACCCAGTCAAAATTGTTCCGAGGGTCAAGCAGCAGCTATGTCATTACGGATAGTGGTCATTTTTGAAAAGGTTGCCAATCCCTAGGCTGTATAATTCTTCCTGAAGAAGCACACAGAGGAGAATCCCACCCTTTCACCACGGACCTTCGCGTGAGGCTGGAAATTCCTAGAATCTGTGTGAGCAGATTCTAAAGGCCAAGCTGTACTTCTGATACTTACTGCGAAGTGTGTGTGTGTGTGTTTTTCCGAGAAAGGGTAGACCAGGCTGGCCTCGAACTCACAGAGATCCATCTGCCTCTGCCTCCCAAGTGCTGGCGCCACCACCGCCTAGCGGGAAATGTACTCTTAGCTGCACTTTGCAGGGCTTCACACTCACAACCTCTTCCGACAAAGGCTCTAGGTCCGGGTGGTCACAGCCTCAGGCGCCCCAGCGGCCAACTTCCGGTGCGGGAGGCCTGCCGCGTGGCGCGTGGGGCCCCGGTTCCCACCCGGCAGCGCTCCGGGTTCAGAAGGTTCCGCCGAGGAGCCGTGGCGCTCGCGTCTCCGGCGGTTGCTGCGGGCGCGCCCTAGGAGCAGACCCGCCGCCCTGCGAGCAGCCCGGAGGCCCAGAGGCGGCCGGTGGCGCGGTGCCCTGGGGTCGTGGCGGCCGTCGCCTCCCGCTGGGCGATGCTGCGCTGGCTGCGGAGCTTCGTGTTGCCTCCCGCGGCCTGCAAGGGTGACCTTAACATTATAGCCTATGAGGTCCTCTTCGAAGAGCTGGACCACAATGGGGATGGCGTGGTGGACATCATGGAGCTCAGCGAAGGGCTGAATAACTGGAGCGCGTCGTTCGGCTCGGACTCTGAGAAGGTGAGCCATCAGTAGAATGTGGCACCCGGAATGTTGGGGAGACGTTGCAGTGAGAGCTCAGAGCCGACCCACAGCCCTGCCCTTTCCAGAATTTTCCAGAGCTTTCCAGAGTTTGTGGAGTAGACGTGGAAATCCCTTTTGTGGGGTTCTTCACGTAGAATGGCATAGCACAGCGAAACATGTTTGTCGATTTTCTCAAAATAATCATTATCTGGAGTGGCAAAACCACCTGGGCGTTTGAAGGAGATTCTGACTGAGGTCCTGAACGTTTCCTGTCCAGAAGGGTCAGGTCTAGGTTTGCCTTTATCCAAAGTAAACCTGTTTTTCTCAAGAGACTTTCGGCTTAGGGAAACTTGTCTCAGGATCTTCTACAAACTGTACACAGATGAGTGACCCAGAACTGGGTGTCTTTCTAACTTAACAGTACACAAATCTAAGGCGAGTCAACAGACTTAGTGTCTCTCATAAACTAGGATTGTCTTCCTTTTCTAGAATGGTCACCACCCCAGAGTCCCCTTTCTAGTTCCCTCGTCTACACTACAGGCACTCCAAGTTAAACACACACAAATCTAAAGATTTGCAATTCGGATCCACATGTGAGAGGGAATAGTCTTTCTGGGTCTGGGTTAACAAAGTGATATATATATTTATTACAGTTCCATCCATTTACCTGCAGAGTTCATGAGTTATTTTTCTTTATGGCTGAATAAAATTCAACCGTGTGTATGTGCCACATTTTCATTATCCATTCATCATTTCCTAACTATTTTGAACAGATCAGCAGTGAACATGGCTGAGTAAGTATCTCTCTGGTAGGATATAAAGTCCCTTGGTTATATATCCATGAGTGGTAGAGCTGGATCCTAGAGTAGATCTATTTCTTGCCTTTTGAGAACCCTAACCCTGACACCGATTTCCACCCTGGTTGCTTTAGTTTCTACTCTCATCAATGACAAATGAAGGTTCCCCTTTCCACTCACCGTCGACAACAATTGTTACTTGCATTCTTGATGATAGCCATTTTCACTGGGGTACACTGAAATCTCAATGTCTTTTTAATTTCCATTTCCTTGATAGCTAAGGATGTTTAATACTAACGATTTCTTAGGCATTTGCATTTCCTCTTTTGAGAACTCTCTTTTCAGTTCACTAGCCTATTTTTAAGTGGGCTTATTTGGTTTTTTGAGTTCTTTGTATATTTTTGACACTAATCTGTCAGATGTTCAAAGTTTTTTTTTTTTTCCTGTTCTGTAGGCTGCCTCTTTAGTTGATTAACAGTTGGCAGTATGGAACCTTTTAATTTCATGAAGTCCCATTTGTTGATCGTTGGCCCAGTTTTCTTCATAAGAGGTCCTACTCAGAAAGTCCTTCCTCTAGCGTGTATCCTTAAGTGTACTCCCTTCTCTGTTCTCTAGAAGTTTGAGTTTCACGTCTAACATTGAGATCTTTGTTCTATTTGTAATTACTTTATGTGCAGGGCGAGAGATAAGGATCAAATTAAATTCTTTATGTAGGTACCTATTGGAATTGATATTTTTATAGACCTGGTTCTGCAGTGCTTAAAACCCAGTAAGCAGTGGATATCCTCCCCCAGGCCTTGAAAACTGGCCAGCTTTCAGTTTCAGAATTTTGGTACCATGCTGTCATCTTCTAAAAACTTAGTCTTCTGCACCTTAGCCCTAGAGTCTGCTGCCAGGAACACTCCCAAGCCTGCAATCTATTGCATGTTGGAACATGCTGGGCTGTTGCTCTTCCTGCTCAGTGATTTGAAATTAAGCTAAGTGCTCTGATTCAAGAAAGTTGCATCATGTCCAAGCAATTGAATCATTCATATAATCTTTAACCTAAAAGCTGTTATGTCTTCTACTTGGTGATTCCTAAATGTCTGGTCAAGGCACTAACTTATAACATCTCACTGCAATAATGCATTTCAGGGTAATTTCACATGCTTGTCTAGCTGCTGGCTCAATTGCTTTAGATTCAAGTGTGTACAGGAATCACAGAGCTCAGCGGGGAACAGAATGGAGACCCTAGACTGACACTGTGGTTTTCTGCTTTTGCTAGGCCTGTACAATGAATCCCAGCTCCTTGATTCTTCATAATCCTTAATTTTTTTGTATTATTGTTTATGTGTTTGAGGAGGTAGTCCATTCATCTGGCCTATGTATTTTTTGTATTTTGTCATGGCTATACATCAACTATTTAGCTTAAACTATGATTCTGAAAAGACAAAGTGATAGTTGGGTAAGTAGAGCTTGTTGCATGGTCTCTGCTAATTGGTTGAGTTGTTGACTTTGCTTATATTCTGGGTTGTGCTTTTTGTGAGATACTTAAGTGGCTTCTGGTCCAGTTGACTCATAGCATATATTTTCCAGAAGAGAAATTTTACTACAGTTGAACGGAGTCTTAAACCGTTTTTCAGACTTAGGATAAGTCATTTCTTGGGACAATTTCTTAGAAGTGTACCACTGAGTATTGTCTCTTTGTTAAATTGGACCTATAGGTTTGGGCTGTTGGTTTAGTATTTGTCTGATATATTAGGTCAGGAGGATTGAGTTACTGTGCTTTTCCAAAATGCATCTATGTTGGGTTACCCTTACCTGGTGTCATTGGGCAGGCATTTTGGATGAATGGAGCTACTCTTTGACTTTCTGGGTCCAGGAAGTCCAGTCTCTATGCTTCTTTGTAATGGACAGATAATTACTGCTTGAGTGTGCCCTGTGGCTGTGTGTATAAACTAGCATCTATATAGAGTGAAATTAGGTTAAGCTTCGTACTGTGTTTCTGAGGGCAGCCAGCTCAGTTTTACAAGTGGCCATGAAGTTGTATAATGTCTCTGATTGGGTACCAGACCTGGCAGGAATAGAAAGATAAATCAAGATTTATGTCACTATACTCTTTGACCCACCCACCCCTTTTTTGGTTTCTGTCTGACTGCAGATAGTCAACCATACTGCTACTCACAGTGGCCAATGTGCAGTAAGACTTGGCTGGGTCTCCCAGCAACTATGTTGGAATGTTAGGGAAGCTGAGTAGCTGCCTCTGGGTGTCATTTGTCTTGTAGGAGCTTGAGCCCAAAGAGATTCTATCTGGCCTTGTACTGACTTCATGGAGTGGGCAGAGGCATCATGCTTGAAGTGAAACTTGTTCTTGCTCTTATCATTCAGCCCTGCCAATTATGTAGGTGTTTCTGGCTTGCTTCTAAATCTTAGGGGTTTCAAAAAGATGCTCTGGTCTGTGTATGGTTGATAGTTACGCTTTCTGGTATGTGTGTGGTGGAGAGGAGCCTAAGACTTTTTATTCTGTGATATTGTTAATATCACTCTCAAAAATGTACTCTGAAAATGAAACTTTATATCTCTGCCATAGGTGGAAAACTAGTAGATTATAAATAAGCATAAAATGAGCATTTTAAAAGTTGGTATTTAAAAATTCTGTTAAATCTGGTCAGGTTGAGACTTCCACTCTGGTGTGTTTTTCTTTGAAGAAGTTGGCAAGTCTTGAGCCATGTTAGCACACTACAGGCACTTCCCATGGTATAGTCAGGAGGGAATGATGGTTGAAAAACTAATTTTCTTAAACCGTGACTTAATGTTGTTTAATACTGTTTTCATGTGAACACCATATATGTCCTGCTTATTGGGAAACACCAGCCTGAACCATTAATTTGAGATAATTTTTGTAGCATATAAATCTCATGCTTTTTCCCTCTTTACCTTATCTTCCATTTTACTTCATGCATTTTTTTCTCTTTAGCAAATTGGATAAAGATGAAATGAACTTATATCCATAACTTGCTTAGAACTAAGTGCTCAATAAATCTTGTTACTATCACCATCATTACTACTATATTTTTATAACTAACATCTATTCTACCACCACGCAGGTATTTCATATGTTATTGAAATGTTCACCCCTGTTGACCTGTCTAGCAAATGTTTTTCCTTGTGAATCTCAGCTCAAGCGGTCTTCCTCTATGAAGGCTCTCTGGAGTCTTTCAGCATTTCACTTCATTTAATATCTCAAAGCTAACAGCACCTTGAACTCCTTGCGTTATTTACCTAACATATTGCCTTTGGTTATGTGAGTCATCCCTAGTACTCTATAATCTGCTTCATACTGAAGACTGTAACTTTTGTCTTTTTATTCCCAGCAGTGTGCGGTCTGTGGTTTGCGATGTACAGTTTGCATTGTGCAGTTTGCGATCTGTGGTTTGCGTTGTGCAGTAAGCAGCGTGTGATTTGTCGTATGTGGTGTGCAGTTTGCGGTGCGTGCAGTGCTGACCATGCTGTGCAGTGTGTGGTATACGGTGTGCAGTGTGCAGTGTGCAGTGCATGGTGTGTGTGGTGTTCAGTGTGTGCTGTGCAGTGCAATCCAGTTTTCAGTTCATAGTATTTATTTTCAAACTCAATAAGTATTAAGTATGAATTATCTAATCTATTAAAGGCCTTTATATTTCATACTATATGCTAGACATTGATTGTTCAAAGATGAATAGTATATGGCCAATGAGGTTAGAATCTGATGGGAATATAAAATATGTTTTTTTTTGCATTTCATTGTTTTGAAAGATTTACTATTTTTGTGTGTATAAGCATTTTACCTGCATTTATGTGAGTGCACTGTGTTTATGTCTGGTGCCTGTGGAATCCAGAGAGGGTGCTAGCTTTTTTGGAACTGGAATTACAGGTGGCTAAAAGCTGCAGTGTGGATTCTGGGAACTGAGCCCAGGTCCCCTGGAAGAGCAGCAAGTGTTCTAATTTCTGAGCCATTTCTCTAGCCATATATTGTTAATTTTTTCATTTCAAAAAGCTTAAGGACTTCGTGAGACTTGAACATTCATGCTTATGTCACGAGGCTAGGTCTCAAGCCGTTAACCTGTGGAACATACTATAATTTCATGTTTATTACATTTAGCAGGCAGGTTTTTGTCTCTAATGGCAAAGGCTATTTTAGTATCTTTTAACCCTTAAAGTATCACCTGAGGTAAATATTTACTAATAAAGCTCATATTTACTTGAGAAGACATGATTATGGCTTTTGACTTCAGTACTGCATGAATTTAAAAACTTTAAATGATTTACTGTGTTTAGGCTTGCGCTAAGTAATGGGCACTTATGGGAACCATGTTTAGTGTGAGTGAAATGTGCTAGTGTCAGCACAGCATAGTGGCTTTTACATATGATTGTTGCAATGAGTTTCTTCTCTTCCTTAGGAAATTTTTCAGATTGCAGATACCAATGCTGATTCAAAACTGGATTTTCAAGAATTTTTGCAGTACCTTCAAGACCATGAGAAGAAAATGAAACTGGCATTTAAGAGTCTGGACAAAAATAATGATGGTGTGTGTATGCTTTATCCACAGTTGTCTTGATGTGAATAAGTGCTAGTACTAATGAGTACTTTTACTAGCCTTTAGTTTACTCCTACTGTCAGATCCAACCATTATTATTATCTGGCAATATTTTTTTAAACTATTGAGAACGATATAATAGGTGTCTTTGGCTTTCTGCTACTGTGATAAAACATCATAACCCAAAGCAACTTGGGAAGCAAAGAGTTTATTTCATATTACACTTCCAGGTAACAGTCCATCATTAAGGAAGTCTGGGCAGGAACTCAAGCAGGGAAGGAACTTGGAAGCAGGAGCTGAAGCAGATGCCACTGAAGTACACTACTTACTGACTTGTTCCTCTGGCTTGTTCAGTTTGCTTTCTTATACACATATATCCCAGAACTGCCTGCTCGTGGAAGGTATTGCCTACAGTAAGCAGGACCCTTCCACATCAGTAATTAATCAAGAAAATGCCCCTACAGACGTGTCTACAGGCCCATCTGATGGGGACATTTTCTCAATTGAGGTTTACTCTTTTCAGATGATTCTAGTTTTTGTCAAGTTGACAAAACTAGTCAGCAATAGGTTTTATAATTTTCCTAAATTCATATATATATATATATATATATATATATATATATGAATATATATGAACACAAACACACAATATATATTTAACACACACATATATGTATGTATATATATATGTATGTATGTATATATATATGTATGTATGTATATGTAAATATATAGTTTGCTTGTTTTGAGACTTAGGCTTGTACTAATGACTAGGGGCTAGATAATGGACACTTATGGAAACCATAATTAGTATGAGTGAAATGTAGCAATGTTAGCATGGCATAGAGGCTTTATGTATAATTGTTGGAATGAGTTTCTTCTCTTTTGTAGGAAATTCCTGAGGTTGCAAATCTCACTATGTAGCCCTGGCTGGCCTGAGATTTGCTATGTAGACCAGGCTGGCTTTGAATTCACAGAGATCTCCCTGCCTCTGCTTCCTGAGTGCTGGGATAAAAGGTGTGCAGCACTATGTCTGGCATACACACACACACACACACACACACACACACACACACACACATAATGAATGTTTTGCCTGCATTGTATGTCTGTGCGTCACATGTGTGACAGGTGCCCACAGAAGCTAGAAAAGGTTATTAGATTCCTAAGGGCTCGATTTACAGACAGTTATGAGCTGCCATGTGGGTGCTGGAATTGAACCTGGGTCCTCTGGAAAAACAGCCAGTGCTCTTAACTACTGAGTCATCTCTCTAGCCCCTCCTTTAAAATTTGTTTACTCTTTGAGACAGAGCTTCACTATGTAGCCCTGGCTGGCCTGAACCTCTATATCAGTGGTTCTCAAACTGTAGGTAGTGACTTCTTTGGAGGTCAAATGACCCTTTCACAGGAGTTTCCTTCCAAGACAATCTGCATATCAGATATTTACTTTATGATTCATAACAGTAGAAAAATTACAGTTATAAAGTAGCAAAAAATAATTTTATGGTTGGGGGGTGCCCATAACATGAGGAACTGTGTAAAAGGGTCACATTAGGAAGGTTGAAAACCCCTGCTCTCTATAGACCAAGCTGGTCTTGAACTCACAGAGATCCACCTGCCTCTGCCTCTTGAATGCTGGGATTAAAGGCATGCACCACCACACCTGATATCTTATATTCCTAATAAAATAAGTTTTTCAGAGAGTTAAATCTTCTGAATTTAAAGCTTTGAATATTGGGTATCCTTTTATTTTTTATTTTTGTAGTAAATAAATGGAAAATTTGGTGTGGGAGTTTAAAAAAATGACATTGTGAGCTAACAACATGGCTTAGTGGATGAAAGTACTTGCCCAACAACCCAAGCAATCTGAGTTTATTTCTGGAACTGACATAGAAGTTCAAGGAGGGAGCCACTCTTGAAAGCTGTCCTCTGACCCCCACAGAGTGCTGTGGCACATATGTCCCACATCATGGGAGACAGACAGACACACACATACACACAGACACACATA
The DNA here is from genome assembly GCA_026225945.1 of Cricetomys ansorgei. NCBI lineage: Eukaryota > Metazoa > Chordata > Mammalia > Rodentia > Nesomyidae > Cricetomys > Cricetomys ansorgei. The sequence continues at coordinate 21,443,232 of JAMJFZ010001038.1, read as the reverse complement.
GAGAGAAAGACTCTAAAATATGACAGTCTTGATGATTTTGAAAGTATGTTTGTTTCAAGAAATTTAGGTAATGCAGACAAACTTCTGAAAGAAAATAAAAATTGTTGATAATCCTGCTCTTAGTTTCTGTTCCCATTGCTGTGATAAAATACTTAACAAAGGAAGATCACAAAGCCTTCCCTTACTCCCTGTCCTTCCAATACTCCAAACTATTGCCATTGCTCTTGTCTACCAGAAATGGATGATAAGAGTATTGCTGAAGACACCACTCTCCTTGGCCACAGGACATGGAGAAATCAAGCTGGTATGGACCTGGAATTGTGCTGGAAGTAGGCTTCTAGTGAACCTTGAGAGCTACAATAATGACTGACCTGGCAAGAAATGGCCACTGGTACAGTAGTTTCCTGAATCTTACAGGGGTAATTAACTGCTTCCTGATTGCAAGTCCTGCTGCAAAGGAGAGAGATCATGTCTAGTACTATAAACCTGCTCAAGAGCTGATGGTGGGGAGATTGTAGGGCCTCAGGGAGCCTACTCTGCTTTTTTCTGAGTCAACATATGGTTACCCTGCTTTCTAAATATACATGTATATATCTGGAGATTTGTCAGAGAAGCATCTTATTGCAGTGGGCAGTGGTTAATGCAGAGACTCAAAATTGATTGAATTGTCGAGAATAAGGGATGGTGGAATGCTTGGCTGTAAATAGGTCATCTCCATCATTCCCTCCAAGACTCAAGGGAACATTGTGAAGAGAAAAGCAGAAAGAACAGAAAAGCTTAGGATGGGGAGATATGTTGCATGTCATGGCTGTTAAACTCATGAAATCAAAACTGCTGTGGTTACCTGCATGAGAGCTGCACATGATTGGGCCTGTCAACCTTTCATCCTGAGGTGTCTCCTTAAGGGACTATGAGCAGTTAGAGCAGTTAATGGTGGCTAGGGGAAGAGGTGTCACATTTCAGCGATGTAATTCCTGATAAGCTGCCTGCCTGTGTTCTAGTAAATAACCTCCTGCTCACAGTCTCACAAACAACCCTCGTTAAACTCAGTGGGTCACATACAAAAAAATGACATGGAAATAGCAGAGGAATTTATTTGGAAGAAAAACATTTTATTGCGAGGAGGATTAGATAGGGTAGAATGAAAATCGCTAAAAGTTACCTCACACACACACACACACACACACACAAACACAGACACACACACACACACCTGACAAAAGCTACTGAAGGAAGAAAATGGCTATCCCTGTTCACAGTTCAGTTCAAGAGTACAGTCTATCCTGGTAGGGAATTCAAAGTGGCAGGAGCAGGAAGCAAGGTTGACAGAGAGATGGATGAGTTCTAGTACTCACTTTGCTTTCTGTAGTTTAGTTATATAGTTTAAGATTCCTCCCAGGGAATGGTGCCACCCACAGTGGGCAAGGTTTCCCTTAATGCAGTCAAGATTATCCCCCAGGTATGCCCAGAGGACCATCTCCAGGTGATTCTCGATTCTGTCAAGATGACAATGAACACATCTGTTAGAGGTCAATTTTTACATTTTGATTAGTTTCATAATTTTTTAGAGACTTTGTTTCTTTTTTGGTTTCTCTTTCTTTCAGTGAAATTGCAGTCACATAATTACAGTGTTGTGTCTTGTGTTTCTTTTAATGCGAAATTGTATTTTCATTTCTTTTGTGAACATAACTTTTAGCGGCTGGGAGATATTCCAGTTGTGTGACTGTCCTGGAAGGAATGAAGGTATTCTAAAGAGACATTTATACCCCTACTCCATTTGGCTATCAATCAGACTATGGAAACAATGGATCCTAGGACACTGGAATTTTCTAAGGAATGTTATGCTTGGAGAAAGAAAAGGCTCACTTGCTGGTTCCAGCCAGAGGGGAGATTTTCTCCTGGAAAGAGATTTCACATGATTCTGATAACCTGTCAAACTGCCATAAGGGAGAGGCTGGAGCTGGGACAGTGTTAATGGGTGACTTTGACTAGGACTGCTTCATTCCACACACCTCTGGCTCTCTGTTTAAACCCGAACCACATGTAAAGATGTACTTGGTGGGTAGTGTGTCACTGGACCTCTTTGTTCTTCCTAATATGGCCATACTTAACAGCCCCTTTTCTGATTTTTACCATAGTATCTTCTTTATTTTCTTTTTTCTAGTTTATTTTTACTTTTTATGTGTGTACATGTGTGTACCTGTGTGTGTGAGCACATGTGCATGTAAGTGTGTTTGTGCATGGGTATGTGCATTTGAGTGCAGGTGCCCATGGTGGCCAGTTGCTTCAGATCCCCTGCAGCTAGAGTTACAGACAATTGTGAACAGCCTGACATGAATCCTGGGAACCAAATTTGGGTCCTCTGCAAGAGCTGTACACACTCTTAATTGTTGAGCCATCTCTCCAACCTCATTTTGTTTTTAATTGGCTTATTTATTAAGGACAGGTTGTCCAGTGTGGCTTGTTAGCCCAGCTGTGACCCTAACAACTCTGGTAACAGTATGTGAGTCATCTACTCATTCTCATGTTGTTAGACATTTAGGATAGTTCTGATCTTTTATAAACAGCAGTTCAGTTATTATCTATGTAGGTTTGCAGACCTGGTTACCTTCTGGTTAATTAGATCTGGTTGTTTGCTGGCCTAAGATAGATATACTAGTGCTGAATTTTATTCTGTTGTTGACTGTCACTACCATGATTACTTGTGATGCTGAAAACCCTCAGATAATTAATGAAGTTAATTTAATTAATAAGCCTTTAGTGAAATACAGTATTTTTATTATCTCTATTGGATGATAATTTTGGTTGTCAGTTTGAATCAGTTTGTAATTTATTAAGAGAATTACCTCTGGGGAAGTCTGTGGGGGTACATTTTGGAAGGTTTAACTGAGGGTGGAGGTGGGGGTGGGGGTGGGGGTGGGGTGGGGGTGGGGGATGGGTGTGCAGTGTGTGGTATGGGTTGGTGTGTGGGTAGAGGGCTTTGGGAGAGACACTCTCTCCCAGAGTGGGCAGCACTCTTCAGCAGTGTTCCAATTCTAAAAAGTCTGAGGTAAAAGAGATTCTAGTTTTATCTGCCTACTTATGCTACTTTCTTGTGAGTTCATTTACTCTTCTTACTACTACCATCATTTGCTGACACTGGAACCAAACTTCTTTGGCCTTTGTGGTGGTTTGAGTGAGAATGGCCCCTGTAAGATTCATATGTGTAAATACTCAGTCCCCAGTTGGTGGAAGTGTTTGGGAAGAATTAGAAAGTATGCTCTTGTTGATGGTGGGATTGAAGTTTCAAAAGACTTGCTCCATTCTCAGTATGACCTCTGCCTTTTACTTGTGGATCAAGATGTGAGCTCTCAGCTGTTCCTGCCACCATGCCTTTGCTCCACCATCGGGACTCTAACCCTCTGAAGCCATAAGCCTAATTAAACATTTTCTTTTGTAAGTTGCCTTGGTCATGGTGTTTTATCATAGCAATATAAAGTAAGACAGCCTTCAAAACTGAACTGAGGACCACTTGCTCCAGGAATCCACTAGGCATTCAGCTTTAAGATGGGATTGATGAGCTATCCAGCCTCATGGAACTGAGTGACTACAAAGTTTTCAGCCTCTCCAGCATACAGACAACCACTGTTGGACTACCCAGCCCATATTGTGTAAACCAATATAATAAAATCCTTTTGTAATACATGTTCATTCATCAGTTCTGTTCCTTTAGAAAACTTTGACTAATACATCTATTAATAAACCTTGGTAGTAGAAAGTGCTTCTGAGGTAGATAAGTTTCACACCAAGAAGAAATTCCCAAGTTGATATATTAGTATCACACTATAGGTCTTGATAAGTCAAGCTGGAATATTACAGCTCAGCCCCAAACACCTTCAGAGACACCATTCTGGAAGCATTGCCATTTACCTTCAACTGGCTTCATTGTTTTGAATATCCCAATTGCAGCAGTAGGTACAGTTATCAGGGATACCACCCACTACCCAGAGTACAGAGCTCAGACCCTAGCAACCCCTTAGAGGTGCCTCTTTGATTGAGCTGCCTACTCTTTGTTGCTATCTTAGTTCCTGTTACTGCTCATGTCATGATAATCCCCTTTGTGTAGCGTTTGGCCAGGGTAGCTGAAGGTGAGAAAGACAATACTTCACTTGTTATGGGCTGGGTTGTGTCTCTTCAAAAAGATATGCTCATGTCTTAGCTTCCAGCACACCATAGAGGGGTCTTTATTTGAGAACATGATCTTTGTATATTAATCAGTTTAGGTTATTAGGATAGAGTCTTATTCTGTTATTGAATGGCAGGTACCCTTATAAAAGGAAAATTTAGACACATAGATGATCATGGTGGTGATGGCAAGAATGTCATATTATGACAGACGTGTAGTGATACATCTACATGCCAAAGAAAGCTTGAGGCTTGGAGAGAGGTAGAGAGCAGATTCTATCTGGAACTATCTGAAGGTCCATAGGGCTTTACACCTTGATTCTGGAGTTGTGAGTCAAATGACCTAGCTTTGGGTACTTTGTCACAACAGCCTCATGGAAATAATACACTCTCCTCTCTGTTTTATGTTTAATTGTGAGATATCAGATGCCAGAATAGCCGAGTCTGAAGGTATAGCCTTTTCAGTTCATATGTACATGCAGCTACTTGCACCTCAGTCTGAAAAGTGCTGGCGAGGTGGCTAGGAGAGGATACTTTCTAGTGATAAGAGAATTCTGGGATGTTCTAAGTGAAGTTACAGGTCAGAGAATGGAGATAAAGTTATAGTTAGGTGGTCATTGTAATCCACAGGCTCAAGCTAAACCAGCAAGAAGAAAACAGCTCTACATTCTTTCCTTGTGTGCTGGAAGATCACCTACCAAGGCCACATCACATTCTGTTTTAGAACCAAATAACCAGTGAAAAGTAGTAGAAACTTTTCTTATGGACTAACGTCCTGCCCCAGGACTCTTGACATACAGTCTTAGCCTTCTATCTGTAGGTTTTCCATTTCTTTTCTACAAAATTTCATTATATAACACCCTGGCCCTTTAGGTTCAGAGGACATTTTTTTTTCTCTAGCTTCTGACTGTGTGCTGGCATTTTAGGGGATTTGTACCAGGATTGGCCATTTAATATAACTCAATAAATCCTTATTTCAGAGACCCTTTATGCTCAAGAGCTCAACACTGTGTTCCAACATTTTCCTGTTGATCCTTGAGCCAGTGTTTGCCCCATAGTCTAATTACTGGACCTGGCTCGTTGCGCCTGATTTTTTCCCCTCTAGTCCTTCCAGTTAACCACATGCTTGCAAATTAAGTGTTAACAGGAGACAGGATTAAACCCTTACCAGGTCCTGTCCATTGCTGTAGGGAGCTTTTCAGGCTGTGGGTCAGTCTGTGGAGGCAGATGGATGCACAAGTCTGGTGTGCTGTCAGACTAGCTGGAGGCCTTCAAGTCCTACTGTGAACTGATCTGCTGAGCTTTCTCACCCCAAAGCCTCAGAATCCCTACTTTGTTCAGCTCAGATGTTCAAAGAGCAGTGTTGCAAACATGTAAATAAAGTAAACATAATTTTACCACCCGCATTCCTTCTTGCATGGAGTTTTTTTAAGGATTGAGGAAATGGAAATGAACTCATTTTCATTGCACTCTTCTATATACTATTTTTGTTCAGGGCAGTTTCTGTATCTTCTTTTTATCTCACACAATCATCGTGACAGCCATGTTTTCAGAGGAGAAGACCAAAACTTCAAGAAGGTTAAATATTTTTTGCTTTACCTCGTCTGTCCCAGTGGATCCCAGCTCTCAGGTTTTGCCCTCGTGTGGGCCTGTATCTTAGTATCCTGGTCTTGCTTAGTAACCTGACTTGCTTCAGCTTTGGGGATGTGAGCAAAGCTAATAAGTATTTGTACATTGGGGTTTATTGACTTGATGGGCCACCTCTTGAATATCCTGAGAATCTAGGGAATAAGCCTGGCTACTTAGCTGGAAAGACTGTGTGAAGAGAGATGCCCATGGTATAATATATTCATTAAAATGAATAAATTATAATTTTAATGAACTACAAGCTATAATTATAAACTCCATCAATTTTTAAGGTAAATATGCAACTTGAAAACAACTCTCAGATTAAGAAACAGAACATTATTAGCATCATAGAGGCTCCTTTTGTGTCTTTCTAAGTCACTACCCCTTGCCAAGACATGAATTATCATGACTTTTTAATACTGTGTGTGAGTCTGCAATAGGTCTTTGTGAAATTAATGATCACATTTGGCTCATACTACTCCTTTTTTGGAAATGTTTCATGTTTTTGGTAGTATCTTGTTTATCCTTTATAATACTTCGTTTTTGACTCTTTCTCATTCTCCATTCTGTTGTATTTTGCCTATAACCCTTCAGCTAACATACATTTAGCATAATGTAATATACTTCAAAGAAGTACCACATGCTAATGGATTGTACTACTGGAGTTCCTAATGTAAAATATTTCAAAAATATTAATACTTTCATATAAATTTACCAAGTCCTTGGGAAGTTTATCAATCTTTGAATTAGATTTAGTATAGTGATTATATTGGATAATATGTCAACTCGACACAAACTAAAGTCATCTGAGAGGAGGGAACCTCAATTGAGAAAATGCCTTCATAAGATCAGGGTTGTAGGCAAGTCTGTAAAGCATTTTCTTAATAAGTGATTGATGAGGGAGGACCTAGCCCATTGTGAGTGATGCCATCCTTGGGCTGATGGTCAGGCTGAACAAGTCATGGGGAGCAAGCCAGTAAGCAGAACCTCTCCACAGCTTCTGCATCAGCTCCTGACTCCAGGTTCTTGCCCTGCTTTGAGTTCCTGCCCTCACTGCTTTTGATGATGAATTGTTACATAGAACAGTGATGTGAAATAACCCCTTTCTTTTCCAAGTTGCTTTTGATCATGGTGCTTCTTCACAGTGATAGTAACCCTAATGAAGATGGTGATTTACATAACAGATTATCAATTTAAAAAACATTGAATTAACAGATGAGCATAGTATTTGACAATTTGTTAAGTAAGAATTAGAGCTTATCATTGGGAAAAACTTTGGTTTCTTCAGTCCAGTCAACTCAACTCCCTTAAGGCCAGTCAACTCCCTTGTCTGGAGCTTGGAAAAGTTGAGTCTTATAGTCTTTGTAAAGAAATTGAGACTCTGTATAAAAAAGTCTTTGTTGATGGATTAAGTAATACCTCACACATACATAATTTCTTATTCGTAATTTATATAAATGGTTTGTACAAATGAAAAGTATGACTGAACTTATGGTAGCATTTTGATGTATTTTTTTTAAGCCAGGAGACACTAAAGTTGATATATACATTCAAGAATTATCAGGGCCAGTGAGATGGCTCAGTGAGAAAACATGCTTGCTGTGCAAGCCTGACAACCTGAGTTTGATCCCTGGTCCTGCAGTGGAAGGAGAGCATTGATTCTTGAAAGTTGTCTTTTGACCTCGACATGCGCACGGCAGCACTTGGACACTCCTATGAACCACAACAATGCCCAGCATGGCACAATAACCCTAAGGCTGCAGTAGTGGCACACATACCTTGGTGAAACCCAACAGCTCTCTTGTTGGACTTAAGGCCTGCTGAACAAGAGGAAAATCATGCCTGATGCTAGAAGTCATGGATCTTGGAGAATGTATGTCTGCCACTTCCCTAAACCAGCATAACCCCTAAATACATTCTAAGTGTGTGTCCTCATACCCACAGATAAGTATGATTCTCACCCCTCATCAAGGAAAGTTCTCTTTGCAACAGATTGAGACCATAACGGAAGATCACAACTGGTCAAAATTCAGACCCGTGGAGCCAAGTCTCAACTGATAACATCTACAACACAACACCTTCATCTAAGATTCAAGGATCATTACTGAAGAGAGGCAGAAAGTTATACCTATGAAGTCTCACCAACATGGCTGCCAAAACAAGATCTGAACAAACATGACACCAACAGTCATACTAATGTGGAAAGAAGAAATCTCAAGAAACCTCAACCTTAGACAAAGAGCAACAAGCAACTAAGGAATTCTGAGAGCTAGATAGTATTCCCCAGGGAAGAGCATACCAATTGGTTATCCAATGACAAATGGTTAGCTTTAAAACATATACATACAAGAAACATTATGTGGACTATTCAGGTTGTATTTATATAATTAAATATATATATATATATATATACACACACACATACATATACATACATATATATATACATACACATGTATATACATATATACATATATATGTGTGTATATGTGTATATATATCACAATTCAAAAGAGTGCATGTATTTGAGAGAGAACGGGGGGGTATATGGGAAATGTTGGAGGGAGGAAAAGGAAGGGGGAAATGATGTAATTATATCTCAATAAAAGTAAAAACAAAAAAATCTGATTTTTTTGGATTTGGGAAATGATATGTGTTATATTTATGTTTTAGAGTTTGGGGAGAATATGAAATTTTTACTTTTCCCTTCAGATCATCTGTCAATGTGAGAGTGAACTGCATATATATATGGATATACATGTACATAGTACACATATATGACACTTGATATACATATCATATATGTATGACACACATACCTTAGTGAAAACAAATAGATCTCTTATTGAACTTGAGGCCTGCTTAAAAAGAGGGAAATTTTTAATTGTTCATATATATATATATATACATATATATATATACACATATATATACATACATAAATAAAATTAAATGATATAATAACTAAATTATACACACATGTATATATGTATATATATACATGCATACAACATATATATACATATACATATACACACACATATATACATACTTTTGTGTTATTTCAGACAGAACATGTTTCTGTTAAAATAGCCTGGTCCTATAAGGATGTTGGATCTCTTTATAAACAGAGTTCTTTACTCTTGTGCCCTTGAATCAGGTCTTCAGCACTAACTTTCTCAGTTCTTTTCAAATGGGCACAATAGTCAAATGTGTTATAATCTGTAGTCGTTGGGGCCAGATGTGGTTTGACCTTTAGAAATTAGAGTTTAGAGTAATGCCTGTGCCTGTGATATGTAATATTCCAAGTAATGTTTGGGCACCATGGGCTGTTCTATTCATAAATACTTCCATTCTGAAACGTGAATGTTCACACTTAATTAGATAAATAATTATGTAAAATTGATCTTGTCTCAGTTTAAAGAGACTTTTCTACCAAATGTAAACTTGGTGCCAACTCTTTAGAGTTTTTAGGTTTTGAGTTATGAATTTGAGAGTAAAGACCCACCAAACATGGCCTTTTAAATACAATACTGTCACGTTCTAAGCCTATTTTGCTTTGTCATCTTTTCAGATACTTAACTTGGTATTTTTCACTTTTTAAAGGATTAATAGATGCTTCAGAAATAATTGCTGCTGTGAGATTATTGGGAATCCGCATTACTCTCTCTCAGGCAAAGGACATTTTGAGAAGGTCAGCCCGTGCTCCCGTTTTATGTAGTAGTAGTTTTGTAGTAGTTTTGTGTTTTATAGTCTATACCAGAAACTAATTGCTATACAGTGATATTTCAAGCTCCTGCTCTCATTTTGTAGAGATATTTTTTAAAAATTCAAATGGGTTTACATTTATGATGTGACTGAACATTATTTCTTTAGTCTGTAAATGTGATATATTATCAGTTTTTCTCTTTATTAACTCATCTGCATTCATTCATGTTGTAAACATGTTAATTTTATTTTTTATGGGATTCTGAGGAAGATAGCTCAGTTGGTAAAGTGCTTGCTATGAAGCATGCAGACATGAGTTTGATCCCCCTAACATCCATAACGTCTAAGTATGGTGGCATGCTCTTGGATTGTGGAGACAGAGTATTTCCTTGGTTCCATTGGCCCGCCAGGCAGCCAACCTAACCAGCGAGCCTCATGTCCTGGTGTGTATGTGTGTGTGTGTACACGTGTGTGTGCTCATGTCAACTTGACACACGCTGAAGTTCTCTGGGAAGAGGAACCTCCAACTGAGAAAATAATCTCCATCAGATTGCCTATAGGCAGGTCTCTGGGGGTACTTTCTTGATTAATGATTGATGAGGGAGGGCTCAGCCTGCTCGGGAGGTATTAACCCCGGACAGGTGGTCCTGGTTATATGAGAATCCAATGATAAGTCATGGGGAACAAGCCAGTAAGCAGTGTTCCTCCATGGCCTCTGCTTCAGTTTCTGTATCCATGTTCCTGTACTGAGTTTCTGCCTTGAGTTCCCTATATAATGAACTATAAAATATAAGATGACATAAACCTTTCCTCCCCAAGATGCTTTTGGTTATAGCCTCATAGTGGCGATAGAAACCAAACCAAGATACCCGAGATCTCAGTGAAGGACTCTATCTTAAAAAATAGCCAATGAAGTAGATGATTCCTGAGGAATGACATCAGAGATTGGCCTCTGGTCCCCACATGCACATGTGTGCATGTGTGCACGCGTGCACACACACACACACACACACACACACACACACACGTGCAATTTGCAAAAAATTGTTCATAAATTTTGCAATGGTTTTCATGAGAGAGATTGTCTAGATAAGCCTTTCTATGCTCTCTCTTAATTGTGCCTTTTTAGGTTACATTGACCTCTGATCAGTATTCATGCGTGTTCCTGTGTGTGTTCGTGTGTGTGTATGTCTTTATGCGTATGTACATGTGGAGGTCAGAGAACTAGCTCAGGAGTTGTTCCACAGGCTCTATCCATCTTTTTGTTCATTTACTTATTTGTTGTTGTTGTTGAAATGAGGGTCACCCAGTGGCTAGAACTTCCCATGCATGGTAGGCTGGCTGGTCAGTGAGCCAGAGGGACCTTTTGGTTTCCACCCCCTCAGAACCATTTTGCATAGGTTCTGGGGCCTGAACTCAGAGCCTTGTGATTGCAAGACAAGCATTTTCCCATGCTGGGCCATCTCCCCACCCCCGGGTCATCAGCACTCTTTGGAAATGTCAACATTGTTAAAAATAAAAGTCTGAAAACTGCCCTAGTCTGGAGGAGCCTAAGGAGACATAATAACTGTGTATTGTAGTATGTAGAATGTAGTATTTCAGTGTGATGTTGAGGCAAAGAAGAGCATTAGTTTAAAACGAAGGACGTCTGAATAAAGTATAAAATGTAGTTACGGATAATGTGTCTGCCACTAGTCATGAGTTGTAACGAATAAACCACCATCATGTTAAATGTAACCAATAAGAAAGCATAGGTAGGAGGGTATATGCGAGCTGTCTATATCCTTTAAATTTCTCTTAAAAGCGGACATTGCTCTAAGAGATAGTCTATTCTTTAAAAGGGAAAAATGAAAGTACAGTGACATTGATAAAGGCCAAAGGAATTACTTTAATAACAAACACCCCAGAAGTGTTTGAGTAATGTAACAGTGCTGTTATGAGTGTTATAAACACCATTTAAAATTTTATTTCAGCATGGATAGTGATGGGTCAATGACAGTAGACTTGGATGAATGGAGAGACTACTTTTTCCTCCACCCTGCAAAAAATGTTGATGAAATTATTCATTTCTGGAAGCATTCTACTGTAAGGTTATTCTGCATTTTACTGTTTTTATTTTTCTTTAAATATTGTAGTTGTAAATATCATTGCACAATCCCTATCAGTGGTTAAAGTTGTATTACTTTATTTTAATAATATTCTACTAATTTAGTAAGGAGTGTTAGTATTTTATGTGCAAACAGAAACTACAATTTGTTAAAACCTACATTTGATAGTAGGTGCCTACTAAAAGGATGCACTCTGTGTTAAATATTGTGTTGATTATTATGTATAGTTGCATTGTTCTAGACAATTGAAAAATGTATTTTCCTTTCTTTTTATACAGGTATCATATACCCAAGTGAGTCTTTGGGCACTGGAAATATAAAATTATGTATTAAGATTTCAGAATTTAGAGTAAAAAAGGGAGAAATGTAAAAGCTACATGCTCTTTTGATTTTTGTAAGCACCTGACCTGAAGTTGTAAGGAGTAAAGGGAATTCTGTAGCTAATGACTTTTAAGTTCTTTAGCGGAAAGGTGAAGTAGTTAAATTACTGCATCCACACAGCACACCGATCTCATCAGTGTTCTGTCTCCCCCCATAGACAGTACACAAGAAGAAAAGACCATATAAAGCTCTGGGATCAGAATGCTCAAGTGTGAATCCTACATCTCATACCTTCTCACTGCATAATCCTCTCAGTGCTTCAGTTTCTTCAATTAGATAGTGGAGATAGTGGTATGAGTTTAAAGACTTCAATTATTGCATTAGTCAATGTGTTTAAAACAAGCTAAGAACATATGTATTCAATAAAAACTTGTTATGATAGGCACTTGATTTCATTTGTGTTCCTGAATATTTGAACATATGTGAGGAACATCATTTCACATCTGGGTTTTGGTTTATATGGTGTTGTGATACATATCTGATTTCTTACTTTTTGACTGGTCCTTCCATGTTCACTTAATTTATCTCCTGTAACTACTACCCAGCATGCATTACTACATCTTTCTTTTATTGGGAATAGATTTTTTTAATACTATATATTCTGATTAGGATTTCCCCTCCCCCAATTCTTCCCAGTTCCTTCCCACTTACCCTCCTCTCTGGATGCACACCCTTTCTGTCTCTTCTTAGAAAATAGACATCTAAGGAATAATAATAAAATAAGATAAGACAAAAACAAATCAGAATTGGACTAAACAAACTAATGGAAGAAAAAAAGCTAAAGAAGAAAGCACGAGAAACACATATAGATACCGAGACACACATGATTCCCATAAAAACGTAAAGCCAGAAGCATAATATATTTGCAAAGGAACTGTAAGGTTAAAAAAAGTGCCCCATGGCTGGAGAGATGGTTCAACAGTTAAGAGCACTGACTGCTCTTCCAGAGGTCCTGAGTTCAATTCCCAGCAACAACATGGTGGCTCATAACCATCTGTAATGGGATCTGATGCCCTCTTCTGGCATGTAGTTAGACATGCAGATAAAGCACTCATAAACATAAAATAGAAAAATAAATTAATCTTTAAAAAATGCCATGACACAACTTTATGAGACAAAGAACCTCTAAAGATGCCATTGAATTCATTTTGTGTTAACAATCTACTGCTGGACATGGGGCCTACTCTTAAGAGTGGTTTATTTCCCGAGTTTATCTCTGTTGGAGAAAAACTAATTTTTCATTGGCAAGTAGTCAGTTGGAGCTAGCTTCTGGATTACAAATTGGGACAAATGACAAATGACAAATCTTTTCTGGTCCAATCTGTTTGGTATTCTGTATGCTTCTTGAACCTTGATAGGCACCTCCTTCTTTAGGTTAGTGATATCTTCTTCAATAATTTTGTTCAAAATACTTTCTGTGCCTTTGATCTGTGTTTTTTTTTCCTTCCTCTAGTCCCATAATTCTTAGATTTTGGTCTTTTCATAGTGGCCCAGATTTCCTGGATGTTTTGTGTTAGGATATTTTTGGATTCAGCATTTTCTTTGACCAATGTATCCATTTCTTCTATTGTGTCTTCAATGCCTGAGCTTCTCTCTTCAATTCTGTTGGTGAAGCTTGTGTCTGAGGTTCCTGTTCAAGTTCCTAAATTTTTCTTTTCCAGTTATCCCTCAATTTGAGTTTTCTTTATTGATTTCATTTCTCCTTGCAAGTGTTAACTGTTTTCTTCCACTGTTCATTTGTGTTTTCATAGATTTCCCTAGTGGATTTAGTCATATCCCTTTTAAGGACCTCTAACATAAAGATTATTTTGAAGTCTTTGTCTTGTACTTCAGCTATATTGCATATCTCAGGGCCTACTGTAGTAGAGTTGCTGATCTCTAGTGGAGATATATTGTCCTGACTGTTACTGATTGTGTTTTTACACTGGTGTCTAGGAATCTGAGTTTGGGATGGTTGTAATTCTAGGTGCTGTTATCTGAGCTTGTCTTTGCTGGGAGGATATTCTGCTCCTTGGTTTCTGTTGCCCTCTCTGGTTCTTAGGAGAGTGTGATGGCTGTGGGTTTCTTGGTAGGGAATACTTATGCCATCCTGCCAGATGTGGCCAGTGGGGGTTCCAGATAGAATGTGTTTCTAGGAATTGGGAGCTGACACTTAGGAATGGGTTAGAATGGGGGACTGAAGGGGTCCACAGGAGGGAGGAAAGCAAGGTGTGCACCAGGATCTGTGTAGTCCTTTGGGTATTGGGAGAGAGAGAGAGAGAGAAAGAGAGAGGGGGGATGCGGGGGAGGGGAGTCACAGCAGGTACAGAACTGGGAATGAGGCTGGTGGATTGGATTCGGAGGAGAGGAGGGAGAATGAGGATTGCCTACCTGCTTCCCTGGCAGGCATCATTACATCTATCTTATAGACTGCTGTAAAAATGACTATTTACGCTTTCTTCAGCCACGTATTTAGAGAATTTCGTGTTGGTTTCTGAGTCACAGAGAATATGTTTCTGTACATTTTACTAAGCTGTCTGGTTTGTAGTTTATAAAGTTTTGCCACATTACTTCCTAACAGTCAGTCGCTGTACCAACTGATATTTAGTGTTGTGCTTCCGGAAGCAACACCGAAAGTTTCCATTTCTTTATGTATTGTAAGGAATGCTTACAGTGCATATTTCTCTTATTTTCTGTGCAGTTTGAACATATTTCCATAGAAAGATAAGATACTTTACTGTTATTTTACATGAATGTCTGTTCACAGCCTCTGTCTATTTTTGATGAGTTTTCTATCTTGTTTTTTTTTTTTTTATAGGAATTGCACATTTATTGTAGATAGATCTTGAACTTAATACTTACAGATCTTTTTTTTTAGTATGTTATTTGCCCATTTGGCTTGTTTGTTTTTTCCATACCATTCTTATTCGAACAGAAATCCATCCAGTTTTATTTTTGTTGTTGTTGTTTTTTTTTTTTTTTGGTACTAAATTCATCAAAAATCAATTGGTTTTCAAGTCCTGAATTTTAAAGAATACTTCATTATCTCTTGGTCACATTTACCTCTATTGTTGTGACTCTGTCTTTTATATTTAGGTATTAAAGGATCTGTAGTTTGTATTTGTACATGGTTAAAAGCAGGACTCTGCTTTTATGTTTTCATGTATTGAGGAATTTTCTCAACACACTCTAACTGGTCTATTGCTTCCATATTTATTCATAGTACAGTACCGCTTTGCTCAGATACCAAGCTTTTATTGATAGTTCAATATTCTCATTGGTTTTCTTCGTCTCTTCTAAATGTTTGTCTGATTTTATACCAGCATAAGACTGTTCTTAATGCTCACAGCTCTGTAGTATCACTGACCTGGTAAAATAAGCACTCCCTCTTAACTCTTCACCCTTTACTTTCTAAAGCCAGTTAACTTCAGATTCTCATAACCTTTAATTTTCTGCATAGACTTTATAGTTTCTTAATTCTAGCTGCTTTCTTTAAAAACGAAAACTTATTGTGATTTTGTTTGTCTTAAAGTGGTCTGCTATAACAAATTAACTCAGGCTCGGTGACTTAAACGATGGATTTTCATGCTTGGGGCTAGGGCTCTGAGCTAAAGGTGCATAGTATCATAGTCTAGGATTTTTGCAGCATCTTCTTTCTGGTTACAGAGGGATCTCTCTCTCTCTCTCTCTCTGTCTTAGGACTCCTAATTTATTTGCTGCCTTTGTTGTTGTAGTTATTACTCTGTAACATTGTAGTTGAATGTATCTTTTTCTATGTGCCTTATTATAGAAAACTAATAACAGAGCTCTGTAAATGCTAGATGCAGAAACCAACTTCTGCATGACCATGTCACTAATAAGAAGCCCATGGCCTGGCATAATTACATACTACTTCAACAATATTTATTGAGCACACTTATCTTTATGAGCTAAGACCTAGGTTTCCAACAGTACACAAGGGAGACAAGGTTGTTGGCTTTATTGGACCTATTTTGTAAAAGAGTAGCCAAGCAATAAACAGAAATATACTAATCAATCAAGATTATGCTATATTAGAGAGGAAGTGATTGAGTCAAGAAGAAATCTTTCAGGGCAGAGAGAGAATAATATGAGAAGGTTCCTGAAAGGGCATTAAATTGATTAGATGAGAGGGGGGCACTGAGAAGAGCACTGACTTACCTACCACATCGAAAGTGATAGAACCTAAGTCTTCAAGTCTAGTTTGGCAGTCTTCCCTGAAACATATTGCTTTAACACTAAAAAAAAAAAAATTAGTTTTCATTAAAAAAAATGATTGCTAAAGATAAAATTACTAAATATAACCCCATTGCAATACATACTTTTAAAGACAAAATTGCTCAACAAGAGACCTATGTGAATGGTAACAGCATGTAAGATGATGTCTTTGAATCCTGGCTTAGGCTTACGTCTATAAATTTGGAATAAGGTGTGGGAAGTTTATTGAGCATTGTCTCTCGCTTAGTATGTGGCAGGCACCGTGTGTGTGGCATGTTCTCTGCTCTCAGATTTGCATTCTTTTCATGGAAGAGATTGTTTAAATGGTTTGAGGATTATTTTAAATTAATAGGTAATTTAGAGAAGATTTTAAACATGTATGTGAAGGTGTTATTCACAATCATTTGGGTATAAGCACCGAGTAATGAGCAAACTGTCCATCTTCAGTAGAGGAGGTGATTTGAAAAAGAAATGTTGAAGTTTTTGGTTTGTGTGAAAAGTTTTTCCTGGTCTTTGTAGAAGTTATACTTTTATTTATCAAGTGTTTACACTTCACTGTCTAATTCTTATTTGGTATTTATCAGATAATTGATATAGGAGAGAGTATAACTATTCCAGATGAATATACAAAACAAGAAAAGTTGTCTGGAGAATGGTGGATGCGATTAGTAGCAGCAGGAATAGCGAGCGCGATCACAAGGACGTGCGTGGCACCTTTGGACCGCTTGAAAGTCGTGATGCAGGTAGTTCGCATGCCTTACTTACTCCTGGGGAGCTGAATTAGCCATGAAGAGTCCTTGATAATTAAAACGTTAGTTTAGATGCCTAGTACTTCTCATTGAAATTTTATGTTTTCTTGAAAATTTAAATTATTTTCTCTTCATAATTAAATGATTCTTTTCATTTTCTTCAAGAGGCTCCTATGGTGTTTGGAATGATTAATCTTGAACGTCAGTTTCATTGGACTGAACAAACCACTTGCCTGAGTGCGTCTCCCAGTCTATCAGGGCATTTGCAGAAGGAGTAGCTAAGGGAGAGGCCTCACCGTGAAGGTGGGCAGCACCATCTCAAAGGCTGCACTTCCACGGAAGAAAAGGAAAAGGGGAGGGAGCTAGCTGGTCAGAGCAGGCAGACGTTCTCTCTCTGCTTCCTGACACATGATGGGAACTCCACTGCCTTGCTGCCATGAATCCAAACTCTGAGGATATGAGGCAAAGGAAACCTTTCCCTGTGTGCTGGCTGCTTTCTCACAGCCTGAAAATGCTGCCTAATACCGTACTCACATTAATTTTAAAATAACTATAGATCCAATCTACTAGACTCTTTCCCAGACACGTAGCTAATCTACCCAGTAAGAATTAAAACTTATAATTACAATGTAATATTTGCTAAATACTTTTTCTATAAATTATGAATATAACATCAAGAAACAATATAGTGAATTAAAATCTGTAATAAAATTGTATAGCCGGGTGTTTTATTGTCCTTTGGTAACCATTGGTGATAAATTATGAATAGTTATTATTGTATACTATGATAATTGTGTAAAACTGTAATGTTAAGAACATTATAATTTATCTGGTTATTCTTTATTCTCTCAGAATCTGTGACTCTGTTTAAATTTAAATTTATATGCTGTTTTTAGAAATACAGTGTGTTAGAAGGATGTTACCTTGGGTTACGGGAACTTCATTTATTCATTCCATACAGTCCGTATTTGCAGCGTATGTTATGTATGAGGTGCTTTAATGAACATTAGGTGCTGTAGGAAGACACACTTTTTACCATTAGAGGGATTATAATACATCAGAGAAACTAGATAATTAGACAATAAATATTGAAATGTCATTTTATAAACAGAAAACACTAGTACTGTGGGAAAACTCAGGGTGAATGGATAGCATTTTCTTTCTTCTTCTAATTTCTTATGTAGATATATAATGATATCTTGGTTAATATATCCAATAGAAATAAAGGCTTTAGTTTAATAGTCTAAGTATAAGGAATATACTTTAGTGTATATTCTAACTGTGGGAGAACTAGCCATTATCCTTCCATGTGTTTGATTCCATGTGTGACCCACATTCTACTCAGTCAGGAAGCTAAGTTTGGACAATTGTTAGAAAAGACAAAGAGTTGAAAATGTTCTGTTACACAAAACCTAGTTTTCCCGGTAACTGGGCCTGCCAGAAAATTTAAAAAAATAACATGTAAAGGAAAAAGATATGGACGTGTACAGTGCCACATGGATGGAGACACGGTTGGGAGGTGACAAAGACAGGAGTGGGCCCAGAGGGAACATTAAGAAGAAAGATCTCTTGTGTGTTTGCTACAGGCAGGTGCTAGAAATGCAAAGATGAAAGAGCGTAGTTCTTCTTTTCCAAAAATTATAGACATGTACGATGAATCTGTGATGATGGTACAATATTGAAAATAGTAATGATCATTTCAGAGGTTTTACTTTGTACAACACGGGGAAGAGTATTGCAGGTATTCATCCCTACACCAAGGTAGGGATGGTTCTCTAAGGGGCTATAACTGTCCCCTTGGGTTAGGGAAAGTGAAAAGCAGGCAGCAGTGTCTGCAGTGAACAGTATTTGCTGGACATGAGAGGGCTGTTGCACACATGAACTCACAGCAGCTCTGACTGCACTCACACCACCTGAATAGGATCAAGCCAGCTAAAACTACAGCACAGACAGGGGAGGCTCCTAAATGAAATCCTACCTCCGAGGCAACTGATGGCTGCCAGGAGAGGAAGAGTCAGTTGTTTTCCAAGATATGGCTCCTGAGAGGTTAACCGTGCTCCAGGAGATGGAACTAGACCTGTGCAAACATGCAGCACCAAGTGGACACAGTGGATTAGAAACACATTGAGTTGGGAGGAAAAAGTGATTGAGGGGATGGGAAGGAGATGGAGGGGAGGAGATGGGGGTAGATTTGATTAAGACACGTATCCCTGTATGACATCAGACAATTAAAAAATCTCAAATAAAAAATATGGAGCAAATATGGGCGGATGGAAAGAATGAAAAAATGGAGAGGAATAAGGCAAATAAATAGGAGTAGGAAAGGGATAGGAAAAAGAAAAGGAAAATATAGAAAAAACTGCGGATACGGAGGGCTGACAGGTGAGAAATAAGGTAAAGCCAGGTGTGGCGGTACACCTCTGTAACCCAGCACTTGGGATGTGGAAGCAGGAGGGTCAGGAGTCCAAGGTCATCTCCAGTCACATAGCAAATTTCAGGCCAGACCCTCCCTGTCTCTCTGTCTCTCTGTCTCTGTCTCAGCCTCTCCCTCTCTCTCTCTCTCTCTCTCTCTCTCTCTCTCTCTCATACACACACACACACACACACACACACACACACACACACACACATTTTAAAATCATAGAATGACAGAAAAACACAAAAACCCGGAAAAGAATAGAGGCAGACATTAACTTGGCTGTAATTCCCACAGATCCCTTTGTTAGGGATTGGTAACAAAGTACCACCACCTGCTTTTATACAAACACAGACAATGTACTGTTGTAGTTCTGGAGGCTGGAGGACCAGCAAGCTGTCAGCAGGGCTGGCTGCTCCTAGGGTGCTGAGTGGTCTGCTCCAAGTGTGCCTCCTTGACTTGGAATCTCCATCTTTCATGTCCCTTGGTATTGGCTCCCTTCTCTTTGTGCTACGTCTCTGTGTCCAAATTTTCCTTTTATAAAGATAAAGGTCATATTAAATTGACTTGATTTCATCTGCAAAGACCCCATCTCCAAATAAGACCACACCCTGGAGGGATAGGAGTTAGGACTACAACATATCAATTTTGAGAGCTACAATTCAACCCATAATCCCCTGGAACCTCCACTATTGAAAGTTTGATTATTTTCATCCATTCTGTTTTCAATATGCTCGTTAATAATCTTGGGGTACTTTTGGTAGCAACCCACACACTTTGCTTATATTGAGGGCCTCAGGTAATTAAGTTAGTTCTGTCTACCATAAGTTGTCTCTATTTTTCTTTGATGTTTTAGATTACTGTAGTCCCCTTCTCTGGAGGAAATTTTCCCTTTGATTACCTTACACTATAGAAGTATTAAACCTTAGAATACTATATTTTATCAGGTACATACATAGACATGGTAAAGTTTAATTTATAAATTAAGCACAGTAAAATATTACCAATATTAATATTAAAGTAGAACAACCATAATAATATACTCTAATGCAAATAACACGACTTTTATATCCTCTCACTTAAGAAGCACCCTATGTTGCCTCTGCCTATGCACACTGCGAACATCACTATTGCTAAGCTCTGGGGCCTTAATGAAGTAAAATAAGGGGCACTTGAACAGATGCACTATGGTAATAGTGTGGCAGCAGATCTGATAGTAACTGAGATAGCTCCTAATTGACTATTGAATGGGTAGTCATACCAAAAAACCACATGGATACACTATGCAGAGGTGACCCATGACCCTGGAAGGCAAAGTAGAATTAGATTATGGATGATTTCATCATCTGTGCTGAGCAGCATGCAATTTAAAATACATGAAATGTTTATTTAATGTGATTTTACTTTATTTGAAGCATGGGATGCAAAACAATGGACAGAGGGAAGACTACTGTGATTGTTATATGTGATTGGGGACAAGAAAAATCCTAGCATCGACTTTATGTCACTGGAAGAAAATTAAAGTGCTGTTGAAAGCTGTGAATACATAGGTATAATTGCTTCACCAGCGATGGGATTATTTTGTATCACCTGCAAAATAAATTAATAAACACATTTGCTGCCTATTTCTAGGTTCGTAGTTCAAGAGCGAGTAAAATGGGATTGGTTGGTGAGTTCAAGAGGATGGTAAAAGAAGGAGGATTTTTCTCTCTTTGGCGAGGAAATGGAGTAAACATTTTAAAAATTACACCAGAGACAGCAATCAAAATCGGGGCCTATGAACAGGTAAAGTGTTACTGACTCCGGGGTGCAAAATGATCATTTAAAATTTAAATTTTACAACTTCAGATTTTTGTGAATGAGAACACAAGTGTATATAAGCAATAACTGTCAATGAAAATATTGCTGATTTTATTTTCACTTGATTACTTTCCTTCTCTCAGAGTGTTCTAAGAGTGCTTTCGTAGGTTGTATGTATCATCATGGCTGGTCTGTGACCAGTGCTGTTGAGCTAATTGTCACAGCATAAGAGATGTTCACAAACCAGTTCATACTTGTTTTTTTTTTTTTTTTTAAGAACAGTTTGAATGCTTTTCAGAGATTTCAGTTAATTTGTTAATGAATCAAAAAATTAACCTCCTTATTTAGTGAGGACAAAGTTGAGAAATGGGCTCTGAATTTCAAAATTTGTCAGTTTGATTCAGGATTTTACTTTTACTTAAATAATTTACTTTGAGACGAGATGTCAGTTTTCAAATATTGCAATGTATTTGGGTCTCATAAGAGTCTAAGACTACTCTATATGTTTCTCAAGTTTTTCCTCTTCATTGTAAATTTTAGTGTATTCTGTCCTCTTTAAATACAGTTTTGTTTTTGTTTTTAGCTTAGGCATTAATGTGCTTCTTTTGTAGGAACCCAGTCCCACGGTCACAGGGCCTTAACAGTTTATGAAGACATGAAAAGTCAGTGCTATCCTTTCCAATGGTGTGAAAGCATTCCACGTCACTCTTGGAAAGTGTCCTAGATGGGAAGGATGTACCCATGTTTGGTTCCTTCCCTAATCATTGCCTGGAAGTCAGATGTGATTGCTGGTGCTCCATCTCAGACTCGTGACAACGGGGCCTACGACATAGATGACAGGCAGTGAGCTAGGAGTAGCTGACTCCCTTTGTCGTCAGCCAGGACCTCTGTCCTCTTCCTGAGCTGCCTTTCCTCAGATTTCTATATGGATAAGGCGACAAGTTTCTACTGTAAGCTGTGTGCAGATCTCTCACTTGCAGGGCCTAACTCTAACTTATGTTAAGTGGTAAAAGCAACCAGCAGACTAGAGCAGGAAGAGAAGATGCTGAAGTAAGTTTCTTCTTGAGGAAAAGAAATTCAAGATGGATTCTAGAAAGAATTTTACATAGGATTTTACATACATACATTTTACATTTTATTACATACAAATTACATACAATTTTCATCTTACAAAAGGAGAAAAATGTAAGAGAAAGTGTAAACAGGGTTGTAACAGGAAAAGCACATTTTGTTAAGATATAATTAGAAGACTCTCTATGTAAAGCAATATATTGCCAGATAGACAAGGGTAAGTGCCCAGGGCACGTTAAATGGAGCGAAATTATAAAGGCTTAATGTTGGGACCAAAGACTTCACACAGAGTTCAAAATGTAACTTGCAGTCTATGGAGACTCACTCTAACTCCCTTGACCTCGCCTCACTCAGCACCTGTCCTTTGGTAACATTCTCTGCTGTGAGCCAAGAGAAGAGTGATCCTCAGAAAAAAAAGCCTGGACAAGGAAGTGAGTTAACTAGGGGGAAATTCAGGGCTTCTCGACAGCAAGAAAACACGACTTGAGGTACAACAGGGCAAGAATAGCTTCCGTTTTTCACATCTTCTGTGCATTCTCTTCATTCTTGTCATCTCTATAAGGCCTGTCCTTGACAGGTCAGCAGGAAGCAGAGTGCAGGCCTAAAGAGAGGGAATGTGAAGCAGGCCGCTGCCTGTTACCCACAAAGAGTTGCACAACATGGGGAAAGGGTGCCCCTTTCCTGCCTCTTTGTGACCCGGCCCAGCTCACCAGGGCCGCAGACTAGAAAATTGAAGTCAAAGTCCTGCTTAGTAACAGTGTGCTACCCAGAGGGTCCTCTGTGTCACTGTATACCCCCGTAAGCAGTGAAGGTGACACACTGGTGACATGGAGTCCAGAACATTGTTTTTCTTCATAAGTGACAGCAACGACATTCCCAGTAACAGTCACAGACACACGATCTGACCTGCCTTCTTTATACTTTTGCAACACAGTATTTTTGTCTCTTAAATTAGAGTTTTCATTTAGATGAACCTTCCCTGAATTTCAATGGGGACTTTTGATAGAACGTGGATCTGGAAGGGCAGAGAGTCGATATCTGTCTCGTTTTGTCATCTATCCCCAGGCTCTGGTATAAGACCCAGCTCATGTGTAGGCATATGACAAATACTGACATACTTTAAGATTTCACGGGTCTACCTGCTGCCTGATGCAACTTCATCCTCATGACTACTAGCTCCAACTGGCCTTTGCTACTAACAATCTTGTTTCGTACCCTCGATCCTTCTGTACTGCGACTGGATTGTTTCATATTTTCTCTTTCCTCAAGCTTCCAACATGTCTTTGTTTCCCACTTTCACCAAAGAAACTGAAGCACTAAGAAGAAAGCTACAAGAAACCTGCTTAGAGCTGAACCCACTCAGGAGTGCTTCTCCTGGGACTGCAGTTGAAGGGCCTGGCCGAAACCAAGCCTTCCTGAGCTCTCATTTCTTCTTGTTTATTATTTTATTTGTATATTTATTTATTTTTTATTTTCTTCTCTCGTTACGTTGCTACATTCTGACACCCCTCCTCACCTCCCTGTACTCTTCCCAGCTTCACCCAGCTCCTCTCTTCCCTGGATCTACCTCCTCTGCTTTCCCTCAGGAACGAACAGTCCTCCCAGGGTTACCACTGGAACTGTATGTAACAAGATGGCCCAAGGCCCGACACTAAACCCTACATCAAGCGTAGCCAAGGCAACCTCACAGAAGGAAAAGGGTCCCAAGGGCAGGCACAATGGCCAGAAGCACCCCACCACCCCCACTTTTAGAAGTTCTGCAGGAACACCAAGATACGTTTATGGGACCATGTAGGCCATTTCTTCTTACCATAGCTCTTCTCCTTTTGAGAGCAATCTGTGTACTTCCCTTGGTCTCCTGAAGTATCCCCCTTACTGGATCACTTTAATAGAAGCATTGCTTTTTCCAGTTCTAGGAAATCCTTCTCTTTGAACCCATTCCTCCTCTAGCTCTTACTTCATTCCTCTTCTATTTTATGGTGAAACTCCTTGAAAGAGTTATCAGCCTCTCTCTTCTTATTTTCCCAATAATCATGGACACTACCTGACATACATATCTATCTATCTACCTACCTATCTGTCTGTCTATCTATCTATCTATCTATCTATCTATCTATCTATCTATCTATCTATCTATTTACCTATCGTTGTTTTTTAATTTAAAGTCCATAAAGATTAATGAAATCCTTTTTGGTTTGTTTTTATTTGCTACATCTCTACCACTTAGAAAAGGGTCTGTAACACATGAGGCAAACACTAGCTGATTAACACATTGCTGTTGAATGAGTCAGCAAATCCCCATTTAAGGAAGAGCTGTACATTTTAGTGACAAGCATTTCAAACAGTCCAGGATTCTACTTGTTTATATACTTGCTTTTCAGTCTTCTGACCTGAGAAAGGATAGCATAAATCTTTATCTTTATATTTATAATATATAATTTAAAAATTTACTTTATATTCATATTTTTGTAAAATCTTAAGGCCCTGTGACTATGTGAATGAAGTCCTCCAAAAGAAGATCTTTAGTGTATTTTTCCTTTTTTTTAAGGTGTTGTACCACTTTGATATATGTGAGTATGCTCACCCTTTGCCTTTAATAAATACCACTCTATCCTAGTATATGATCTTTTAAGTGTGCTAATAAGTTTGGTTTGTCAGTGTCTTATTGAGGATTTTTAAATCTGTATTCATTTGGGATACTGGCTTGTTGTTTTGTTTTATTATGTGTGTGGCTTAGCATCAGTGTGCTGCCAGCCCCCTAAAGTGAATTTAGAAGTGTTATTTATATTTTATTTTTAAGAGTTGGAGTGACATCAGTTCTTTAAATTAAAACCATCTGATCGCTGGTTCCTTTTGCTTGGAAATTTTTGATTGGCGATCCTGCATCCTTATTTGTTATTGGCCTGTTCATGCTTTCTATCTTTTTCTTAATGAAGGTGGTGACTTTGTTTTTGGGGGTAGGTATGTATCCATTTCTTCTAAGTTATGCAGTTTATATAGTTCTTCACACTAGTATCTTATAATCGTCTTGCTTCTGTGATACCAACTGTAATACCCTCCTTTCATTTCTAATTTTAGTTTTTTAAAGGTTCTTAAGCCCCTCCCCCACATTTTATAAAAATCTGAGATGAAATTTTGCTGTGTTGAAGGTTGCCTCAGCTCCCAGTAGCTGGTGCTATAGGCAGGCGTCACTGTATTCAGCTATGTGGCTCCTCTGCAATGGCACTAATCTCTTGGCAACTTTTCCATGCGCTCCTTCTTTTTCTGGACAGTCTGTGGATTTTATAAATCTTCCTACTCCTCTCTCCTCCCCTGACTCCCAGCTCTTATGGCATATCTGGATAAGCGGCCAATGTATGCTGCAGCCTGAAGGCTTTGCTGTTTTGGAATTTTCTCTGCCAAGTAAACCATTCTGTCACCTTTAAGGTCTGACCTGCCACAAAATCCACAGGGCATAAACAACACACATCCTAATGTTTTTAAATAGGTGTGTATATTTTTCCTGCATGCATGTATGTGTACTGTGTATGTGCCTGCTGCTGGCTGCAGAGGCTGGAAGAGGGTGCTGGACTCCCTGGAACTGGAGTAAAGAATGGTTGTAAGCCTCCAATTGGGTGCTCGGAACTGAACCCAGGTCCTCTGCAAGAACGGCAAGTGCTCTTAAATCATGGAACCATCTCTCCTCTTCCA
This sequence comes from Cricetomys ansorgei, assembly GCA_026225945.1. Taxonomy (NCBI): domain Eukaryota; kingdom Metazoa; phylum Chordata; class Mammalia; order Rodentia; family Nesomyidae; genus Cricetomys; species Cricetomys ansorgei. Next base: position 21,417,301 of record JAMJFZ010001038.1, on the reverse strand, counting down.
TCCTAATTCTTTTATACAGCTAACATGGTGGGCTGTGGGTAATTCTCAATAGAGTTCTTATAAGTTTTACTGTCCTAGTCTTCCTTACTGTATTCCTTGTAACAAAGAACTTGTCATGTTAAGTTTCTAATTATCCAGTCACCAAACACACTGTCTTCCCTGTGGAAAGCAGAGTGCTAAAAAGATATGAAAATATTACTCTTGTTTATGTATGCATGCTCCTTATGATATAACACATTCATGAATAGACTTAAGTAATTTAACACTGTTATTGAATTATTCCACAAAAAATGAAAGAGCTGAATAGAGACCTTTAATTTATTTGTTACACAGAACCTAAAATTTAGTATTGTACTAGGTTGTGCTAATATTTGATACCTGATATAAATTTTAGTACAATTTTATACTATTAGTTTATGCTATAAAACTTGAAAGGCATATATTTCAGTAATACTATACATTTCAATATTTTTATTTATACAGTATAAGAAATTTCTTAGTATTGAGAATGCTAATATAGGAATTCTTGAAAGATTTATAGCTGGTTCCATGGCTGGTGTAACTTCTCAAACCTGTATTTATCCCATGGAGGTATGTATTGTTATAACATTCTAATTAAAATCATGCTTTTAATGCAACTAACAATCAGAAATGATTTCTTTCATTATAACAACTTTGTAAGCTTTTGAATCTTGTATGAAGTGTCAGTCTCAGAAGACTTTTTTGGGTTATTGTTTAAGACAAAACAGCATTGTAGCTAGACCAAGGAAACACATTTGCTTTTTTAGTCACTTGTTAGGCAAATGTGGATTGCATGCATGCTAAGTTTAAGATACTTTGCTCTGTGCCATGTAGGATCTTAGGGAGACTCAGAGGGGGTTTTGATCAAGTATTCCATAGTGTAGAAGGGAAACTAAAACATCTACATCAGTATTGATGGTCCAGAATTGAAAGCAGTTCTAGAATATAGCTCAATGTCTAGTGCTATGGAAACTCAAAGGGGAGAATTTATTTATTTTTAGTTAAGAAGTTCATGAAATACTTGAATAGATGCATGATTGTGCATGACCATGAGGTTTTGAACATGAGGGATTATGAAGAAAGGAATTTTAGGTGGATATAATAGGCTTAGCAAAGGAAAGGAAGATTTAATACCTAGACACTTAGTTTTAGACTGTTTATTCTGGGCATTTTTACTATTGTTGTTTGGGTTTGGCTTTTTTGAGACAGTGTCTCAAGTTGACCTGGAAGTCACTAGCCAGTTTGTGGCAATCTCCTGGACTTGGTCAGAGTGTTGAGATTATAGGCATAAGCCACTAGGGATTCTGTGATTTCTATACAATTTGTAAACATGATGTAAGAGACCTTTCTAGATTGCTACATGAGTTAGGTGAATCTAATCAATACATCTTTATTACATTCTTTCACACCTAGGTAATAAAGACTAGGCTGATTTTAGGTGAAACTGGAGAGTATTCTGGAATTTTTGACTGTATCAGGAACCTCTGGAAAACAGAGGGTATTAAGGCCTTCTGCAAAGGCTATGTTCCCAACCTGATGGGCATTGTACCGTATGCAGGCTTAGATCTTGCCATTTTCGAGGTGAGTTCATTCTCAAAATATGACATTATATAATACATTTGAAAAATAGGACAAAAGAACTTTATTCTGAAATACAGATGTGACTTTGCATGAAATAGATTCTGATCAAGAATCAAATTGAGTGTTTTTATTTGCCTTTCTCTTAGACATCTGTTAATCTAGTAATTTTTGTTAGGTATTTTTTTTTTATAACTCATTTCTTGGCAGTGGTGATTATAGACATAACTTCTGATAAAATAGTAGTTTTCATTCCTGGATGTACATCAGAATCACCTACTTGGAGATCTTTAAAGAAATAGACTCCCTTTGACACATCCTTAGGTGTTCTGATTTAATTATTCCAGGAGGAGCCTGGGATTTAGATCTCCTAAAATGTCCAGATGAATCTGATGCACAGGCAAGGTTGAGAAAACAGAACTTTTCTTGCATGGTTGTAGAGATTAGAATCACCAAGAGGAATAATAAACACGGTTTAGAGATGAGAGCCAGCATGGAAGTGAAATCCTGACTGCATTGCTTATCAGGCAGGAGTACAGGCATTTCATGGTGATGACTATGTATCTGTCTAAGGAACATAGTCTTCTCAGATTTGATGTTGATGTAAAAACAGTATTGTGTTAATTCCTGTGAGAATATTCAGAATTTTTGCTCTTTAAAATCAAAACAGCCGAAGGAAAACAAAAAGCAAAGCCAATAATCTCCTGCCCAAAGATTAACTAATCAAAAAAACATACAAACAAACAAATGAACAAATACCAAAAACCAAAAACACCAAACGACCAACCAACAAAAAAATAAATAAAAATACATAAGAAGCATAGACATGCAAATGCTGCAAAGCTCAGGAGCTAAACTTTATTCTACTTAGAGTTGCAAGATCAAAGGTCCTCTCTTCTCCACCAGCTTCTGAAGAATCACTGGCTAGAACACAACGCAGAAAAATCTGTGAACCCTGGGATGGCGATCATCCTGGCGTGTAGTACACTGTCGCACACGTGTGGCCAGCTGGCCAGTTTCCCCCTGAACCTTGTTAGAAATCGCATGCAGGCAGGTGAGTTTCTTACTGTTTTAGTTTAATGAAGTCATTGCTAAGGTAAGAAATATGTTTTAAATAAGTATGCATTGTTGATTTTAAAAGAAGACGAGTCATAGAATTGATAAATGAAGGAAAAGCTAACTAATTTAAAGCACTAGATCTGAATTTATTATTTTTTGATTGGAACATTTTATAGGTTTCAATTTTTTTTTCTTCCAAAGTTCTGTCTGGGGCCCTCCACATTTGCTTCAGTTACTGAGGATCTCTTTAAGGAGATTTTAATTAGGAAGTGCCACGCAGAACAATAGGAAGGTTTTGCTTTCTTTAAATCAAATAAACATTTAATCCACAGAAACACGTCCTTCCTGGTTTTGCTGTTACTGTTGTAAGCTGCTTCAGAATTATTCCTACTTCAGTCTGCTTAGGGAGATGACATTAAGTACTGTGTTTTTTTCTTGGTGAGATGTTAGGGATTTAGATTGTAACAACTAAAAAAAAAAATCTCTTTTCAAAGGTGAAAAAAATAACACAATACTATTATCTTCTTGAGTAAATTCTCACAGTGGGTAATATGCTTTCTCTTTCTCTTTCTCTTTCTTTCTCATTTAGGCTTTGGGTTTGATTTATATTGCAACTGAGATGGAGAATTTCTCTATCCAGAATTACTCATGCCTTCTGTTGTTCAAGGGAACTTTCTGCACTGATGGAAATCATTTATATCTGTACTGCCCTGGTATAGTAGCCTCTGACTTTATATGTCTGACAGGAATTTGAAATGTACTAATGACTAAAGAGTACAAATTTAATTTAACTTTAATTAAATTTACATAGCCACATGTATAGTCGCTACCTTATTGAGCAACATAGTATCATTCTATACATGAGTATCTCTGAAATGATTTTAGTTACTGTAAATTATTACCTTTGGGCTAGATTAATAGCTAAGTATTAAATATTGAATCATACTGTCTATTTTTTTTTAAATTTATAGCCATCCAGGAAAGGGAACCAGTACGCATGATGCAGCTCATTAAAGAAATATACACTAAAGAAGGAAAGAGGGGGTTTTTCAGAGGTCTCACCCCTAACTTCATCAAGCTGCTTCCTGCAGTGAGCATTGGTTGTGTGGCTCATGAGCAAGTGAAATATCTTTTCGGATTAACCTAAAAGTGGAATATCAAACTGCTGTCATTGCCGTAATCACTAAGGTATAATACCTGGGTTATAAGATGACCTTAACCTTTCCTAAAAAGAAAGAAACACCAACTAATTGTGAAATTACTTTGTCTTTATTTATTATAAAATATACAAATTAAACAATAGCTTTTTACAATGGTAAAGTTCTTTACTAATTTAGAATTCTTTATTAGCCACAGAATTCTTATTTTACATTTCCTTTTCCCTTCTCCTTAATCCTAAAACTAGGTTTTGGTCAGTTACACGAGAGTTTTTGTTAGTCTTTTTCTTTTAAGTTAAGCTTGAACATGTTTTATACAGTGAAGCAAAAATCAGTGCATTTGCTGTGCAGTGGTGGTGGCTCATGCCTTTAATCCCAGCACTTGGGAGGCAGAGGCAGGCAGATCTCTGTGAGTTCGAGGCCAGCCTGGTCTACAGAGTGAGTTCCAGGACAGCTAGAGTTACAACAGAGAAACCAAATCTCAAAAAACAAACAAACAACCCCACCCTCCAAAAAACAACAAAAAATCAGTGCATTTAAATTTGATGCTATGGATAATCTCTCTAACATCGGCTTCATAACTCCTAGCACATTACAGATTGGTGACATGGTTTCTCACTTTCCTGGCTAGGCCTATGCCCCCTTCAGTTTCTGTAATCTGATCCCCCCCCCCCCCCCCCCCCCCCCCCCCCCCCCCCCCCCCCGCCAAGATGTTGTTATCTTTCTAGACATCCTTGCCTGGCGGGGGGACTTCCTGTATACACGGTGTCCACCAACCATGAGAATGATTTGTCCAGGGATGTGGCTTCTCTTCCATTCCAGTGTGAGAAAGGTTGGCTAACAGTTCTTAATTGTATCTGTTTATGTCCTCAAAATCCCCCACTTACTTCAACATTCTCAGATTATCTAATTGAAGCTGTTTGCTGGGGCTGGAGGTGGGGCAGCTGTCTCCTCCTGGTAGGGAGAGAAGGGCTAAGTGTGTGACTCAGAGCAGATTATCTCTAAAGTTCCTCTTCTGATTCATTACTTTTTATTTGTAGTGTGACTGGGAGCTTTAGGAGTCATACAGTTGGCTGGGCAGTAATGCTATTATGACCTTACATTTCACTTTTAAAATAAGATGTCTATTGTCAGAGCTCTGTTAATACTCAGTTCTAGATTTCTTTTTACTTCATTAGTAAATATCAATATACAAAATGGGCAGTTTCACTATGTCATTTTCATGCCTTATACTGTGTACTTTGATCACATCCAACAACAAACCGATTGAAAGATGAGCGAAGGATTTGGATAGACATTTCCCCAAAGAGAACTCACAAATGACACAAGTAAGCAAGGGAAAACTGCTTGGCAGTCTGACCACAGGGAAAACAAATTAAAAATGAAATTAAATCCCATTTTACACCACCGTGATGGCCATTCTCCAGAAAACCCTAGAAAGCGGCAAGTGCTGGTGAGGATGTGGGGAACTGGAACCGTGTGCCCTGTTGATGGGCACAAGTGCAGCTGCCACGGAGAACAGCTGCCCAGTAGACCTCACGCAACAAAAAGTAGAGTGACTGTACAATCCAGCAGCTTACACTATTTCAAAACAAACAACTCAAAGCAGGGTCTCTAGGAGCTACTTGCTCATATCAGCGTTACTTACAGTAACCAAAATGTGCAACCCGAAGGTCCACCTACAGGTTTGAATAAGCCGTGGCATCTGCATACAATGGAATGCTATTTCTCTTTTGAATGAAAATCCTGATACACATGACAGCATGAATGACCCTGGAGAATTTTACAGCAAGTGAAATAAACTAGTTACAAAGGATAAACACTATGTGTTCACTTATATGAAGTACCTAGAGTGATTAGACTCACCGAGGCAGGTGCAATGATGGCTACCAGTGGCTTTGGAGGGAGAGGTGGCAACTGGAGTTACAGATGTTTGTAAGCTGCCGAGTGGGTGCTGGGTAGCAAACCCAGGTCTTCTGGAAGAGAAGTTTGTGCTCTTAACTGCTAGGCCATACCTCCAGCCCCTGACACAAATTTCTTACAGTGTTAGAACTCTTTAGGAATGATTACATTGTTTCTGTCTCCCTGGATTAGAAGTTATGCTCTGTGATCACAGGGACTTCCATCAGTTTCCTTCATTATTGTCTCTCTGATGTGGAGGTCTTTGGATGGTGCATAGCAAGCACTCAATGAATATTTAATAGTTGAATGAGAAACATATATGGGAAGGAATATCTGTCTGCACGTGTTTTATATTTAGTAGAGGGCAAGGGTTTATTACACCACCTCTTGTTACCAGTCTTTTGTCAACCTTAACTATAGCCCTTTCTTTTTTTGAACATTGGTTATTATTATAGTATAGTGCCTAACTCTAAGATGATTCGGGAAATAGTGTATATAAAATAATTAGTGTTATTGTAGTTTTTCTCCCACCTTTTGTGTGTTCACATGTGTGAGTGTACATGTGGAGGTCAGAGGTCAACATCAGGTGTCTTCCTCAATCAGTCCCTACCTTATTTAATATTTTGTTAGATTTTGGTGTGTGTGTGTGTGTGTGTGTGTGCGCATGTGTGTGCTTGCCAAGAAATGTGTGTAGAGGTCAGAGATCACTTGCTGGGAGCAAGTTTTTTCTTTTCACCCTGTGGGTCCCAAAGATTGAACTCAGGTCACCAGGACTAACAGTTATCTTTACTTGCTGAGTCATCTCTGTGCCTTCCACCTTATTTTTTGAGACAGGGTCTCTCATAAACCTGGAGCTTGCCTACTTAGGCAAGACTGGCTGGGTAGGAAGCCCTAGAGATCCCTGTCTTTGCCATTTTTTCTTTTCTTTTTAAATGTAGGTGCCAGGGGATCGAGCTCAGGTCCTCGTGCTTACAAGGTAAACATTTTACTGACTGAGACATCTTCCCATCCCTCCCCACCCCTAATCTTGTATTACATGGTAACTTCATGTGTTATTAATTCACCTTCTAAAGCAACAAACTTTCCTAGATGCTCCAATTTCAGTAGCTTAGCATTTATCACTGTCCTGTGCTGTAATAAAACTCCAGCTAAGAGTTGTGTTTTTCCTTCAACCTGTGGACACTTCTCTCAATTGTTCCTGGCTCAAACATTCCCGACTACTCCAGTGACCCTTTGAACTTTCTCTTCCACTGGAGAGTGGGGAAGCAGATATAAGAGTTAGGTATTGAACAAAACTGAGCATGTCTCCTGAATAAGGATGAAGACCATGGTTGTGGTGCACCACGTCAGCAGAGTCGAGAGTGCCATCCTCGTACCCACTGGGTGTTGTCTCTGTGTTTGCAAAGAGGAAAGCAGTCAAGCTTTGTCTCAGTACAGGGTATCATCAAGAGAAAAGCTTATGCTGGGAAAGTTTGAAACCTGTGTGAGCCTTTTCAGTAGACTGTATCCCACAGGTGGGTAAGAAAACAACAACCACTCTGTGTCCGTTGTGCACATCATGCCTTGCTTTCGATGCTTGTGTGAAATATTCCCAACATAAATATGTAGAAACATATTTGGCAAATTTAGTTTATACTTCATGGCTGGTAGAAGATTTATGAAGGTTAAATTATACAGAGGCTTAGTGAAACCAACACTGACTTAATCTCACCCTGTGATGATCTTAGGTGAAGGATAGATCACGTGATGCACCCTTAGCAAGCCATTTCCTTTTCCTTAATAAATTTCTGGGTGTATAGAGCAGCCCCTGCCTTCACTCACCTTTGCAGCCTTCTTCATGCTAGCTCCCTAGCCCAATTCCAGCCTCCTCTCTATGATGCCAGCAACATCATAAGAAGCAGTGTTGGGAATGCCGGGAGGTAAGTTCTCTGCTGTAACCTTGTTCCTGGCCATCAAACTGGACATCAGTGACTGGAGTTTCTTCTTTCTAGCACCTGAATGACTTTACTATAGCACATGGCTGACCTCATGAGAGATTTACATAGACTATGTTTTTTTTTTTGTTTTTGTTTTTTTTGTTTTAGTCACAAGGAATTATTTTTACTTAGTTCTGCAAAGGAAAATGTGTTACAGGTAAACCCATCTGAGAAGAAAGGGAATGGGTTTTAAGTCTTTTTTCATTTCAAAAGCCATTTATAAAATTTGCAAGCCCTGCAACATAAAAAAGCAGCAGCCTGTAGAGGGTGCTTACTCACAGATTCCATCCCAGTTTTACCTGCTCTCCAAACAATAGATATTGTTTCATGTCACACATTGACCTTCTCTTACTTCCCATAGATGTTGATTCAGGGCAATGGTGGTTTATTCTTTTATCTAATTAAATCAAAGGTCCTTAGTACTGGAACCCTGGAGAATTTCAGCCTCCATACAATCTATTTTTAAGCCTAGAACTGCGAGGCTTCAGCCTCTGTACAAGCTAAAACATTTAAGCTTCCACTGCTGACTGAGTCACTAGCTCCTTCTGAACTCTGACTCTTCTGATTCAACTCACTCTGTTCTGTCTCAAACTCTCCTCCAAGCTGACCGGTTCAAACTGACCTTAGCTATGGACACAGTAAAGGAAGCCCTTTCATGGAGATGAATTAAATGTGTGAATATTTTCTCCCATGCAGAAACTTGCTGTGGCTGTTATCTCTGTGTTAGCCATCATAACAAATACTGGAGGCAATCAGCTTATAAGTAGGGAAAGGTTTACCTGGGCTTAAAGTTTCAGAGGTTCCAGTCCATGGCCACATAATCCCAGTGCTTATAGGCCACTGCTGGGGATGCTAGATGGCAATAGGGGGGAGCTCAGGGAGGAATAAAACCTTTCACCTCATGACTGGGAAGCAAGGAATAGACTGTGGTTCTACAGTCCCCTTGTACAGCCCCCCCCCCCAACTGAAAACCTCCCAGCAGGCCCTACCTCTAAAGGTCTCTACTCACTCTCCACAATGCTGAGCTGAGGACCTGGGCCTTTCTGGGCTATCCAGATGCAAACTACAGTAATCTGTGCACTGTTTCTCAATCCACTGAACATATTTTTGTAAAACAGTAAAACGGAATCCCCAGTCGATTAGAAGAGAGCCCTAAGTTTTTATTAGATTCAACAAACAAAAGCCGATAGAGTTTCTCAACCCTCCTAATGTCTCGCTTGCCTCATGGCGCTCATTTATCTTCTTCCTTTCAAAGCATTCACAGCTCTTTGTGTCAGTGTGTTTCCTGTGCAGTAAGCCTGGGAAGACCCAATGTTTGTTTCTGAGAAGTTCATAATACTGACTCTGCAAGCCTAAGGCTCCCAGCATTATTGATAGCAAAGCTTAAACAATTTACAAACTTATGTTTAATTTTCACAGTGATTGTTTAATGGAATTCTTTATTCCATTTTGTGCATGTTTAAGACTGATTTTAAAGTCTGCTTTATTGACATCCTTGACACAGAATAAATTAACTCATGTACGTTTCTGATTAGCACACATCGTGTGTAACCACTTTTGCAAACAAGATCTTAGCTCTGTCACCCTGACCTGTAGGCTGCCCCATGCTCTGTAGTTTCAGCGCCCCCTTGCAGCTTTTGAACTTTCTGTCTTTGCACAGTTTTGCTCTTTCCAAAACGTCCTGTCATGTGAGATGCCTGTCTGCGATGCTTTTTAATGCTGTGAGGTATCTTCTCATGTGAACACAGCACAGGTTGCTCAGGAGTTCATCCACTGAGGTGCCTTTTGGTTGTTTCTGGGTTGGCAAGCAGCTTCTCTCAAGAACAGTGGATCACTAGAGAGGGACTTAGCCAGGGCTGTTCTCAAGGAAAGATAACAAGGAGAGATGTCTGAGGGCTTTTCCCGAGGAAGGGGCTAATTGATTCCCCAGACTACAATGTGGGGGGAATAGAAGCACAGTAATTGGTTTCAGGACGATTTTTATTAGTAGGCAGTCCTTATCAATAAACTCTACTTTCATATATAGTATGTTTTAAAAATACAGAATGGTAGGAAAGGAGGTACATTCAAGGTCTTAGTCTCCCGATTTTGAAGAAACAAGTGGACTTAGTTTCCGTTTAAAATGCCCGAAGACAGGATATAACCACAGTTTCTACTAAGCAGACATGATTTAAAGGAGAATTTAATTCCAGTGACAGGCATTCCCACTGGATGGCAAGGCAGCTGTTCATATTCTTATTTTACAATCCAGGGAAGCTACGTTCCATCTTAGGAATTACACAGCTGAAGGATCAGGTCTCTGATCTTCTCTCTGTCGACCCAGTGTTTGTCGTGTTGTCCCAGAAGCTGTATCTCACCTGAACTGTAAGCGCCAAACCTCAGAAACACACTTGTCTCAAGGAGAAGGAGCTGAGGCTTCTCTGTGTGCAGTATTCACTGTGCTTTATTTTCCCAGTTTACTAAAGCAGCCCCTCCTTCCTCCATGGCCTCCTGGGTGGCTGATGCTCTTCTGAAAAAGACCTCTCCATGTTCTCTTCTAGTTTTTTGTTTGATAGCTCTTTCCACGTTTGACTTGCCATCTCAGGTACTCACCCACTGCCACCATACACAAACAGCGGTTCTCCAAGTCTTCCAGCCCAGTGGGCCTCTAAGACTGAGCTACCTGCCCTTCAAGCTACCTCCTCTCCCCAAGATTTAGTTAGTATGCTGATGGCGAAGCCCATGGCTGCAGGAGTGGGCTGCGGAACCTGACTTTGGACAGAGCAAAATCCCTTCCCACATCCCGAGCGCCCCATCCCGCCTGCCTGCACGTTCTGGGGGCCCTGTCTGACCCAGCCCGTCCTAGCAGCCAGCCCAGGCCTGGCCAGCTCCGCCCCGAGCAGTAGCTGGGCGGCCACACCCTGCGCGGAGCTCGGTTCCTGTGAGCCAGAAGCCTCGCCCCCCGACGACGCTCCAGAGGCTCTACGGCCGCCGCCCCACCCGGCCAGGCCTCGCCACCCGGATCGCGCCCGCCCCGGCCAGCCCGCAGCCCGCAGCCCGCAGCACGCAGCCCGCAGCCCGCGGTGACTTCCCCGTGATCATGCTGCGCTGGCTGCGGGCTTTCGTGCTGCCCACGGCGGCTTGCCAGGACGCGGAGCCGCCCACGCGCTACGAGACGCTCTTCCGGACGCTCGACCGCAATGGGGACGGCGTGGTGGACATCGGAGAGCTGCAGCAGGGGCTGCAGAGCCTGGGCATCCCCCTGGGCCAGGACGCCGAGGAGGTGGGTCGCTGCGGGGCTCTGGGGCGGCCTCAGGCGCTTCCGGGACACAGCCAGGAGGAGACACAGCCAGGTCCAGGGAGGGCGGTGGCCTGAGGCCCGGCAAAGAGGCGGAACTATGCCCGCCAGCCTGCTGGAAGAGCTCCAGAGAGTTGAATCTGGAAGGCGAAGGGTATTTTTCCAGATAAGTTAGTGCTGCACACTTAGAACTTTCAACACTTTTCGTTGTGAGAGCATCTCTGGTTCTTGGTTCTTTACCTGCCCTGTCCTTTGCAAACTCTTCCATGGTTGTTCAAGTGTCAGACTTTAGTGGGTCCCAAGTTCAGTGAAAGAGATACTTAGAATCTCTTCGAAGCAGCTTTGTTACAGCGACTAGTTTACTGTTTCAAATAAGGGTTAAAAACCAGCCTGGTTCCGAGCTGCTGGTTGAGGTGGAAGGGCCACATTCCGTTTTCATGACATTCTAAGTTAGTGCCCTTAGTGCACACATTGACCTGAAGGGATGACCTGTGGCAAAGCAGTTGCACTTTCTCTGTGTCATGTAAATGTGCCCCTGATATCCAGGCCCCCTGGCAGGGTGGAGACACTGGATCTGGAACTTGTTTAGACCGCTGCCTTGCAAGAGGACACTAGCTTTCCTATCCCAAGAGGAATGTGCTGGGGGGCCACCAACTGTCCCGTACCTATATTTAAAACTCGTCTTTCAATGTTAATGTTCTTAATATAGCTCTCTACACTTTACTATGCCCTTTTAGTAAGTTACAACTTTGTGGGTTTTTTTTGTTTGTTTGTTTTTTGTTTTGGAAGCTGTCCATTTTGTCCAAGGTATTAGTATATAAAAGTTTACAGAACTGTGTTGCATGCAGGGCTCCTTTTCGTTCCTGATCTCTGTTCTTTCCCTCCTAAACTCTGGCCATAGGTTTGCCTTTTAGTAAACATTATGACAAAACCAAATTGGGTACTTTTTGCTGATTGTGTCTGTTCTTTATGCTCCGGGTTGACTCATTTCCTCCCATTTCTTGAATCAAAGGCTTTACTTGCTAATTTTGAGTGATAGCATCTCTCTTGCCGCCCCTGTGGCTGCATCTCACAGGTAATATTGCGAGTTATTTGCTTCCACGTGTTTTCTAATCACTGACATGATTTCTTTGACATTTTCAGTGTGCTTTAAATTTCCCAGGATGTTTTTGTTCTTTGAAAATATAAATTAAGCAGACAAAGCATCTGACGAGATTAAAAAAATGTAAGGGAATAGCCAGGCATGGTGGTACATGCCTGTAATCCCAGAACTCTGGAGGGCTGAGACAGGAAGATTGCCACGAGTTCCAAGTCAGCTTGGGCGTTGTCCTCCCCTCCCCAAGTCAAACCCAAGTGAACCAAAATGAACAGTAATAATAAAACCTCAAAAACCTCAATCCCACTATAGAAACCTCCCCACCCAAACAACTCAGAGTCAGGGGGAAAGCCTTTAATTTTTCAAAATTTATTATATAAAATAAATTATGTCAAGCTGTGTGTATGTGAACACATAGAACAGGGCAGTTCTTGTTTATCACTAATAAAGGTATATATATATTTTGTTCTGGTGAGCACAAACAGCAGTTCTCTAAGTCTTCTAGTTCAATGGAGCTTTGAACCTGAGCAACCTGCCCTTGATGGTGAAGTCTTTGGTTTCATACAGAGCAAGACCCCCTTCTCATGTCCTGAGCACCCCATTCACCTGCCTGCACGTTTAGGGGCCTGGAGTCTGGCCCAGTCCACCCCACCACCAGACCAGGCCAGGGCCAGATCCCCCCCCCCCGCTAGACCTCACCACAATTACATTTAATAGAGTTATTTTAAGGCAAATTGTTAATAATATGATTCCTTAGGGCTTTTTCAGACATCTTTACTGTTATTTTACCTTTCTTCTTCCTTCTGTATTTACCTTCCCACCTCCTTGAAGAACCCTCTTTTCACATAGCCCCATCAGACCACTTGTGTCTTACCATTCCTCTTTACCTCTTCCCTCCTTCTGCATCCACCTTCCCACCTCTCTAAGGAGCCCTCCTCTCCCATTTCCCTGACCAGATCTTCAGTACCCCGCCATTCCCCCCTCTGTCGCTCCCCAACACCCCATCCTGGCAATGGTCCTGTTTTACTCTCCTAGTTTCTGCATTTACTCCAGGGTATGTAGTCACATCTGAAGATTTGGAACTAGGAGCCTCCAGTGAGTGAAAACATAGTGTGTGTCTTTCTGGGACTGGGTTACCTCACTTAGTATGGTCATTTCTAGTCTCATCCCTTTACCTGAAAATCCATGATTTCATTTTCCTTTACAGACGAACAGAATTCCATAGTGCATGTGTACCTCAGTCTCATGATCAGAGGATACGTTCTGAGAAATGGAAATGACGAAGTCCAAGGGTTACACATGTTGTTAACTGAGACGCATATTGCCTTGGAGAAACATTGCTTTCACTGTACACCCTGCTGACCGACAGTCTTTGCGTTTCCACTCCCAACCATTTAGAATAGTAGTTTTTATAAAAGTTCCCATCCTGAAAGAGAAATGCCTCTTTCACATTTTTACATTTTTTTTTTGTTAAGTTCAGTGGACTGGCATATACTCTCACACACAGTCTACTGATTCTAGTGCTAATCTATTCCAAAATTACTCACAGACACACCCAGAAGTGTTATAGGTTATCTAGGCATCTTTTATATACTAATCGGGTTGGCACACAAAGTTCACCACTGTATCTAGGAAACTGGAGGCAATAAAGCACTTCAGTTTGATGACTCAGTCACTATGCAAGGAAGAAAATTTCCAAGGCATGGTCAAAGACTGAGAAGATGGTCTATTTGAGTATATAGGGGTAAGAATTAGGGATGACTCCAACTTCCAAGATAATAGTTTGCCCTTAGGATGAGTATTTAACTGAGTGATGGTGGCACATGCCTTAAATCGCAGCACTTGGGAGGCAAAGGCAGGCAGATCTCTGTGAGTTCAAGGCCATACTGGTCTACAGAGTGAGTTCCTAGAAAAAAAGAATGAGAGGAAATCAACTTGAGGGGAAATCCTTGTAGATTTTCACCTAATTTTACCTCTTTTTCATATTTTCAAGATTTTTACAATAAATTTAGTACTTAGAAGAGAACAGACATCTGTTTACATTTTTTAGATTTTATACTTTTTCTTACATTTATTATTATATTGTGCACATACCGTGTGTACATGACATGTACCATGACACGTCAGAGGACAACTTGCAATAGTCAGTCCTCTCTCTGGGGATTGAACTCAGGTTGTCAGGATTGGTGCCAAGCACTTTTACCTGCTGAACCATTTTGCTGGCTCCAGTCTCTGTAGATTTTGAATACATCAAATATATGAGTAGACATTTCTGTATAAAGCAGGCATATAGTACACAGTAACTAATCATTGATAAGTGTTCCACAATTACCAAGGGAAGAGAAAAGACTTTATGGCAACTAACCCTGAGACAAAATTAAGAGCCAGCCAGATGTGAAATTGCTATGCCATGTTTTTTGATGCTATGGCCTCCATTTTTAAATTTTATTCTTGGAAAATTTCAGACGTGGATACAATGCATCTTATTCAGAACCACTCCCACTTCCTTCAACTTCCCTTAGCTCCCTCCCCAATATATTTCCCTTTTAGCTTCAAGTCCTTTTTTGTTTGATTAATTAATAAGTGCAGCCCATATGTGAATGGGTATGGGGTCATTCACTGGGACCTGGGCAACCTCCCAGTGGCCACCCTCCCCAAAGAAAAGTGATTCTGTCTCCCTCAGCAACTGTCAACTGTCAATAACTCCTTGGCAGAGGGTGAAGCCTCAGGAACACCTCCCACTCCATGCTGGTATTTTTAACTCCCTTGACACTGTGCAGGCTTGGTGCAGGTAACAGCTGCTGTGAGTTCATGTGTGCAAAGCCACGTCATGTCTGGAGGATGAGACTTCACAGCAGCTCTTACAATCTTTGTGTCTCTGCTTCCATGATGTTCTCTGAGCCCCTTACTATGAGGTTAAGAGAGAAAATTCATGTAAGTTCTTTTCAATGTGGACCTGGGTTCCCTACAAAAGAAACGAGTGCTCTTCTTAACTGCCGAGCCATCTTTCCAGCTCCACCAAAGAGGGTTTTATTATTCATGGGGAACAGGCTTTCCTTGTGTATGGCAGAGAATACGGAGTCACAACTGACTTATTCAGGTAGAGAATACACTTCTGTAGGAGGCACCTACATGACCACACAGAAAAGACCAAAGTCATGACCAAGACCATACAGAAAGCCAACTGATAGCACTTTCAAGATTGGTAGGGAAGAGTAAGCCACAGGGGTGATGCTATCATGTCGTATGAAGTAGTTTATCAAATATCTGTTTTTCACTTTTGGAAATTGCCCTTCTCATTATTCGCTTGTTGATTCTTGTGTATTTAATGAACTAATAATATACAGCAAGAGTTTTGGGGATACGATGATGGCCCCTTTGGCCTTGTTCACTGCTGCACTCCCAGCTTAATGAACATTATTTACACTGTTCAGTAACACCAACTAAAGAACAATCTTTGCACTAAGTTTTGAGGTGATTTTTAAAAATAATTTCTACTTTATTATTGGAACTTCTAGAAATTAATTAACTTGACTAAGACCCTGAGAATAGCAACTGGTAGAAGCATTTGAACTCTGATCTTACTGAGTCCATAGCCCCATAATACACCATGACTAGCTAATGTATGAGAGACAGCGATCCATATTTCACAGGGAGCTTCACTGAAATCCTTTTGCTGTTTTCATATATCCAGTCAGTGAACTCCACTTCACTGTTTGAAAGGTAAGATTTTTGAACTTAGAGTGGACAAGAGAGAAGGTTGCTTCATGGAAGTTTATCTACATGTGCAATAATTAGAAAATAATTATAAATAATTCCGAATCAGGGTAAAAGTGAGGAGATGCTTCATGCAACAATCATAGTGATTTACTGGGAAAGAATGGGAAAACTTAGGCAGAGATAATGAATAAAGGAGTAGACACACTTGCTGTGGCGAAGTCAGGGGACACAGGCTGTGGGAATGTGGGAAGGGAGCAGACAAGGCTTAGAATGCTCCCGCATGAGAAGGCCATATTAGACCTTATAAAGGGATCTCTTTTTGTTTCTTTTTCTCTTTCAGAAGTTTTATTTCTACAAAGAAAAGATAACACTAGATAATCACAGATGGCATAGAATCAAATGCAACATTAGATTTTAGACTATAAACTGGGGGAAAACACAACAGATACTGATTTTGTATGTTTTAGAACATTTGATGTGAGTGTTGCTGGAATCCCTTGAATCTTGTTTTTCTTATACCATAACCTCCATAACCTCTCTGCCATGATGCCCTAAAACTTTCAGATAGTTGAAATATTAATGGAGCCTGGAGATGAAGCTCAGTAGGCCAACATTTGTAGTGTGTGTGTGTGCATGTGTGTGTGTGTGAAGGCTTGGGCTAGGTCCCCAGCACCACAAAAAGGGGGGATAGTAACCCAACATCTTCATTGTTTACAGGGAATTTATAATTATACCAATGAGGTGAAAATCTGAAAAATTCAAAGCAAAGCAATAAACGTTGCCCTGCTCTTAGCACTCAGTGTGGTGAGAGATATAGAGCCAAAGCTATCGGAGAATGGGAGGATTTTTTTAAAATGAGTTTTAATATCGAAACTACGTTCTGTAAAAGCAGGGAGTTTTCTTGTGAAACTCCATTTTCACACTTCTACCGAATCAGGGTAAGGGGCCACAGATACATGAATAAGGGGTTTGGGGCTCCCCATGGCTTTGGAGAGTGAGGATTAAAAAGCCACAGATACTGTAACACAAGCATCTTCAGCCTCCTCGAAGGACAGCTTTCTGGCCATTTGGGGATGATCCCCTGGGTGCCTCTCAACAGGTGGCGGAATTGAGTAGTTTTGCTCCCAGAGCGACTGTTTTCTCTGTGGTTTCAGTCTTTATGACAGCCACTCTGTGTGTTTCACCCCTAAAGGAGGATTCCTGGGCAGGTGCAACCTGCCTATTGACAAAAAATGGTTGGCTGGGACCCGGCCTGATGCTCAGTGGTGGAGCGATTAGTGATTTTCTGGCACCTGCTTGTTCTAGCATAGTCCATCCCCAGCCCCACAGGAAACAACCATAACGACAAGCCACAGAGCACACGGAATCTTCCGAAAATGGTCAGGCGACCTCTAGTATTGTTAGCAGGTTACAGAGCAGTAGCCCAGGTCCAGTCTACTCTCGAACTTTTAAAAACAAAGATAAAACAACAGCAAAGACAAAAAAAAAAAAGAGACAAAGACAAAAGACAAAGACAAAAACAAACAAAAAAACAAGACAAAACACAAATCCCATTTTAGACAATCTTGTGTGCTCGGGTTTCTGGGAGTTTCTGGGAGGGGGAAGAGACATGGCCGGTTTAGTGGAGGCAGGACTTCCTGTCAGCTGATTTCTGGGCAGAACCCCTCTCCCTGGAGTAGCCCAATGGTTCTTCTTGTGGTCCTGCACTCCCAGAACCAGGATGAGCGCTCTCTCCTTCAGGTGCTTTGCCTTTGGCCCGTCTCCCTCACTGTGGGCAGACATCCCGGTTGACCCATCCCAGGCACATTGCTTGCCCTTTGGGGACAAAAAGAGCGGCTGCAGGGGTGACCCCAGCTGCGGGAGACATCGCAGATGGATTCCCTCTATGAAGACCTTTTCTGGTTTCTGGACTACGGTGAAGATGGAGCTCTGGATGTCTTTGAAGTAAAGGAAGGCCTGGAGGATTTAGGGGTCATTGTATCTCTGGAGGATGACCAGGTGGGCTTCATGAAGCTCAGATTGCTGTCGGGGCTAGGACTGCTAAAGAGGCCTCCTGGAGCAGAATGAAGCCAGTTTTACATGTTCTCGAACTTGACGTAGGTCATTTGAGATGCTATTGGTTTAGCACTGCTTCTGTTTATTAAGAATAATCCAGGCGCTAGGGATTTATCTAGTTGGTAGAGTGCTTGATTCAATCACCAGTACCACATACACTATTGTGGTGGCGCAGGCCCCTAATCCCAGCGTGGAGGATGTGGAGAGAGGAGGCTTAGACGTTCAAGGTCATCCTCACAGCTAATATCATCAAGAATATTTCTCAGTTTTCTTCATGGCTATAATAAAACTTCCGACTTCTGATTGCTTTTGCTCTTGGCTACAGTTTTGTTTTTGGGGGGTCGACTTGCCAGCTGTCAGTGTTCTCGTCTGTCACCAGTCACCTAGATTAGCTTTCTTGTAACTCTGGCTGTCCTGGAACTCACTCTATAGACCAGGCTGGCCTTGAAATCACAGAGATTCGCCTGCCTTCGCCTCCCCCAAAGGCGTGTGCCACCACTGCTCGGTTTAGTTACTTCTCTATTTCTGTGAAGACACACCATGACTAAGGCAACTTCTCAAATCATTTAATTGGGGGCTTTCTTACAGTTTCAGAAGGCGAGATCATGACCATTGTGATGGGGAACATGGCAGCAGGCAGGTAGGCACAGAGCTGGAGAAGTAGGTGAGAGTTTATGTCTTATCCAAAAGTTTGAGGCAGGGAGAGAACTAACTATTCCCATCTCACTGGGAATTGCATGAATGAGCCTTTGAAACCTCACAGCCCACCCTCAGTGGCACACCTCCAGCAAGACCACACCCCTTAATGCTTCCTAAATAGTGTGGACCAAACATTCAAATATATGAGTCTATGGGGGCTATTCTTATTCAACCACTGCAGCATCTGGGCCCAAGATGTGCCATGGGTTTGGAGAACTGGAACATTCACTCCACATGTGTTTTGGAGGCCCAGTGGTAGTTGGTGTTGGATAAGTTTACTTTTAATTATGTTTGAAATTGCTTTATGCCCTGTTGGGTGAGGGGCTATCCTAGGTCTAAGATGTTTTGCATTGTTTGCAGATGTTAGATTTCTGTGGGAGTTGTTTAATTGCTAATGACCTGCATGTGCTATCAGTAGAATACCTGAGGAGTTCCGAAAGAATACAAACACCTGAGCTGAGATGCTTGGGGTTCCACTGACCAGGATGGTGGTTCCCTCTGCTGAGGTCTGGCAGGGCTTCCACTAATGAATATGTTACCGTGTCCCACTTGGTGAGCCTCAGCAGCATACTACTATGAGCTGGGAACAATTATGTTTTGTTTTTGCTTCTAAGGGGGTGCAGTTATTAAGAGTTATCCTCATCCTATTAGCGGTGTGGACTTTTGGAGTCTTTATTGATCATTTGTTTTTAAAGTTGATTCCATATGCCAAGCACTGCATTGTGGTTTCTTTGTCTTCTGCTGTGGCTAGGATGAATATTTTTCAGAGACATTCCCTTTAATCACTGGCACTCAGCCAGTGATTCTACTGGGAGGTGATGGTGGATCTTCTGAGAGGTGTGTCTTAAAGGTGGGAACTTCAAAAGTCAGGAATCTTCCATATGGAGGTGGATGTGGGGATCCTGGTCCCTCTTCTCCAAAGTGTAATGTGTATTTGCTTATTTGATATCAATTATCAGGTAGAAGAAATCCTGGATTTTTGCCATGAATAAGTCCTTTGAAACCCACTTATTCCCTTTCAACATTTTATTTTTCTGCAAATCTTTTTGGCCAAAGGTATGAGGGTTTGCATATCCATTGATTATGGATGAAGGTTTGCTTATCAAACCAAGTGAGAGCCATTCCCCAGGGCTCTGCACCAATCACATAGAATAGTCTATTCTAAAAGAACTGTTGGGCTTTTCCTCAGGTAAAAGAGGTTACATCCCCTGAGAAGTTCTGATGTGTGGGTTCTCATGTGTCTGTAGCAGAAATTGTGCTCATAGGGACTGAGAATTCAATTAATTTTTTTGAAATAGAAATTTACATCGTATGGTGTAAGGTATAAAAGATATAGCTTCTTATTATGAAAATAATAAATTCTAAGCATAATTTTGTTTTGTTATTCTTTAAAAGGGAAGACTGAATATACAAACAGATAGTGGCCAGGTCGTAAATAAAAATGGACATTTGAGTCAGCATCTACAGCCAGGAAACCTAGTCCTTACAACTGACATGTGATTATCTCTAGGGACAATCCTGGAAGTTAAACAGTGGCTTCTGAAAAAGTCCCTCCCCAGATGGCCAGGACTTGATTAATCAAGACTCCTTAAGTTCACACTGACGTACATCAAGGCAGCTATGCCTCCCTTCCAAGCACACTGGATCCTCTGCTCCTGGCTAGGTAGCCCAGGCCCACCCTATCTCATGCCCAACGCTCTTGAAACCTTCCCTTTCCACGGCAAAGCTCCCTGTACTCTTGTTCATCTTTGGGTCTATATTAAAGCAGATGAAGATGGCAGCAAGCTCAGAAGAAATGGCCCTCGTTTGGCCTTTATTTCTACAGAGGGAATTACAAGACAATTCAAATGAAACGCCTTAGTCTTTGTATAATTGTTAAATTGTCACCGTCCACTGCTTGTGAAACTCTGGGAGTTGTTACTTACCACAGGAAAGGTTTCAGAACTATACCATAATGGACACGAATACATCTGACTCAACCTAGAATTTTAGACAGAAAGAAAATCCAGCCTGCTTCAAGTCTATACACAATTAGCTCAGTACTTTAGCCCATGCTAACAATAAAATATCTCTCCTTTTTTTCCTGTAGAAAATCTTCACTACTGGTGATGTCAACAAAGACGGGAAACTGGATTTTGAAGAATTTATGAAATACTTGAAAGACCATGAAAAGAAAATGAAATTGGCATTTAAAACTTTGGACAAGAATAATGATGGTGTGTCTTATTAGCACTTATCAAAAGTCACCTGTAGGCTTTCAAGGCTGAGATAATAGTGGTTAATCTTTCTAGATGATTATTATTTATGTTACTACTTATTAATGTGATTGAGAGTTCATATTTTTTATTCATTAATTTTTTAAGACTTTATTTTATTTTTAGTTTTGTGCGTGTGTGTGTGTGTGTGTTTGTGTGTGTGTAGGATCATGTGTACATGAGTAGCAGGTACCTGTAAAGGCTGGAAAAGGGCATCAGAGCTCCGGGAGCTGGAGTTATAGGTGGTTCTGAGCCACCTAACAAGGGCCCTGGGAACCAAATGTGGGGCCACTGTAAGAACACTAAATGCTCTTAACCACTAAGACAGCACTCCAGCCCCAAGAGTCTATATTTTTAGTGAAGAAGATTTATAGATAGCTTTGTCTACTGAATTAAAAAGTGCCATAAAATGTTAACTATTGAGATTATGTAGATCTTGCAGTTGTGGTTTAAAAATAATAACTTTTTGCTTGTACTCCCAAAAGAGGTATTTAGTTTTCCAAACATTTTTATGACTATTGTATATATTGTATAAAATAAAAAAAGACTTTGTGTCTTACATTTGATAATTTTTGAAGGATCAATTTAGAAACAATAGTCTCTGATCCTAAAAATGAGACTACCAAATCTGTACCTTCTGGCGGGAATGGCATTTTTTCTGTTTAAATTAGTGTCTTGGGAATAGTCCTAGTTATGTAGGAAGAAAAGCAGCAATGACCATGGTAGGAAGAGGCATTAGATCCCATGTGCAGAAGCGACTGCTGACAGGAAGAATGAATTCACAAAGATTATAATGCAGTCCGAACCTTTGCCAATTTAATGAATTGTTCAATTCACAGACTTGTTACTCAAGAATGAAGTTGAACAATAGATTGAAAAAAAAATTGTTCTTTTCAAGGGTCACACTTTTAATAAAAATCTAGACAATAAATATTTTAACTGTGTGGGCTATGTTGTCTGAGTTGTGGCTGCATGTCAGCCACAGATGGCATGTAGGCAAACTGAATGGATGTGTTCAAATAAAGCTTTACTTAGAAAGAAAGTCAACAGGCCTTATTTGGATTAGAGTGTACTATAATCACAGTGTACTATAATTATAATGTGCTAGCTACTGATTTACGCTGAACATTAACTTAAAATCAAATTCCTCCAAATAGCCAAACCTTTTGGATGGCTTTGTTGATGGCTCGTAACAGCCAAGAGCTGAGTGTGTGGTGTGAGCTGAGGTGGAGGTTGTAACCTCCAATAAACTTTGCATCATGTGCCCTCAAGTCCAGTCCTCAGGCAAAATTTAGTTTTTAAAATCAGCTTCCTTTCCTTCTTGCAAACTTTCATCCCAACCTGGACCCCCTGCAGTTCAGTTGTAGAGTGCCCCCTGTATCCTGTTAGCCGCCAGGAGCTTGGGACAGTCTCAGGATCACCGTTGTGTGACTCTCTAGTCACTCAGCCCACCCAGGAAGTGGTGGACACATCAGTGTCCACCCCAGGAAACTATAAATGAATCACAGGAAAATAGAGGTGCAATTTCAACATTTTTTCATAAGTGTAGACAGGTTCCCCCTTCACTTACTACTTCATATATATTTTGAAGCAATTTATCATTTTAGTTTCATATTTTTTATTTATCAGAATTTCCTTAACTTAAAAATGTATAGTTTATTTTCTCATCATCTGTGGACTTTGAATATTACTGCTCTCTAAAAACTTAACCTCAGAAGAAATCCCCAGGCGACTATTTCAGTTATTCATAGCTATGCACAGAGGAGTAGAGAATTTGAATCGCTGAATGTAGACATTCCTCGCTGAGACATAACAAAGCGACATTCTCCATTTTTAAAAAAGTAAGGTGACGTACTGCTTTATTTTAGCTCCCAGACTGTAAGCAATCATCCTTTTCAAGGATCTATTTTGATTTGTGCGTTTTGCATCTTTGTACATCTTTTGGTGAATAATTGTATAAATTTTATAAATAATTTATAATTTTATAATATATAATTTTATAGCATTTATAGAATGTTCCTCAGACACGGTACTTATCTACAAATCCACGAAGGACTTGGTCTGTGCCCTGCAAGATATGTAGATTCCTTAGGAAAGTTTCGCCAAGAATTTAATGTCAGTGAATCAACAGTGTGCAGACATGAAGTGTCTGAACAGAAACACAAGAAATCCTTACGTGGGTTGATGAAAGTCCCGTGATAGAGGCCGCAGGAACCTGAGCCTGAATGCCCTGCAGTGCTTTTACAGTTGCAAATTCAGTGTCTGCTGTAGCTGTATAGAACAGGGCTGCTGCATCTAACCGGCAGGGACTGAGTCTCTAAGGGTGGCCCAGGAGGATGCTGGGAGGGATCCGGAGCACTTCACAGCTGCGGACGACACGTCCTCTGCCCCCACCCTGTCCAGATTCGCTGCTGTTTCCCTCTCTCTGGGTGGATCCCCTCAGCACCCTGTCACTTTTTAGGTCGCTCAGAGAATGCCTTTCCTTCCCCTTGTGCTTTGTGTGGTCCCCCTTTTTCCTGAGGAGCTTGCTGTCCACACTGCTGTGTCCGCAGAGCTTCTTACTGCCTGCGATTTCAGCCCTATTCGCCTGTCAGGATCCTTATGAGTGTGGGAGCCACTTGAGGTAGAACAGGGGTATGTGTGTGTTTATGGTGTGTATTCTGTTTCCTCTCTTTCCCCTTCCTCTGATTTGTTCCATTTACAGTGTATTCAGACTTCCCTTGTATTGCTTTTCCCCCCTCTCTTCCGTTGTTTTTCCGTCTGCCTGTCTATCTTCATTACTAGATTTCTCAGAGAATTCCGTGCTGTGGCTCAAGCTCTTCATTACTTGCTGTCTCTCCCTCGCTCGTTCACATGCGACTCCATGCATAGTAAATGCCCATTACTTACATAAATGTGGATACAGATACTTTTAAATAAACAGTTCTTAGTTTAATTGAGTTTTTCTCACAGGTAGATCAGGATTTAGATCTGTTGCTTCTTACTCTCATCCCTTAGCAAGGTATGGGAACTTTTGGCCTCCTGCCTGGAGGAGTATTGCTATCCACTGGGCTTTATGACTACTGAATCAAATAACGTGTGTACATTTGTTTAAGGTATTTGTGAAAAATTTGAGTGCTGACGCCACAATATGCACTTAAGCAAATCACTGGCTCACCTAAATGCTTTGTTTCACCTTAATCATTCAGAAGTATTCTCAGATTCTGAGCCTGACCTTACGCTGTTTCCATTGTTTAAAGGGAAAATTGAGCCTTCAGAAATTGTGCAGTCTCTCAAGATGCTGGGTTTACAGATTTCTGAAAAGCAAGCAAAGTTGATTCTTCAAAGGTAAGCTTCTCCATCAAACTGACAAACTACTCTCAACTTTTAACTTCTTGCCTTTGATGCTGTTTCTAAGTGCCTCTTCAAGTACCTCCCTACATCTCAGCAAACCTCATTATGCATGCCCCATATCTCTCCTTCCTTTATTCCCGTTTTATTTCCATGTAAACATATACTGTCTACAGTGTGGGGAGAACGAGGGATGCTCAAAAGGGACTGGCTGGTTGTTGCAAGGCCTCAGAGGCACTGGGACAACAGAAAGATCTTATGTCTAGAGATAGGAGCTAAGGGTTTGGGTGCTACTTTAAGCATGTATTTTATCTATTATATGTGTGTATTTTATATGTGTATATTATATATATCTATTACATATATGTGTAATGAGTGTTTTGGCTGCATATATGTTTACATATCACTTGCATGCCTGGTGCTTGTGGATCCTGGAAGAAGCATCAGGTCCCCTGGAAGAAGTGGAGTTACAGATGGCTGTGAGCTATCATGTATGTGATGGGACCTGAACCTGGGTCCCCTGGAAGAGCAGCTGGGTGCTCTTAACCTCTGAACTATCTGTCCAGCCCTTGCTATTACTTTAAAAAATCAATTTAGTTTCATTCTTGTTTTAAAAAAAGTTTCAGCATGTTAAAGCTATAAGATAATGCGGTTCTCTGTGATGTTCCTACAGTGTACCTCAGTCACATTCACGTCTCTACCATTCTCTCTCATCCTGTTTCCCTCCTGCTGGTCTCCTTCACCCAAAACGACCTCCCACCCCACACCCCTGCCCCTGTTCTAATTATATCTTTAAAAAGTATCTTGATTCTACATGAGAAAAAAATGTAATATTTGTTTTTCTGAGCCAGGCTGTTTCTCATAATGATTACCTCTGGTTCCATCCATTTCCCTGCAAATGACGCAATTTCATTCTTCTTTGTAGTGATCAGTTTTCTGTATGTGTGTGTGTGTGTGTTTGTCTATGTGTGTGTGTGTGTGTGTGTGTGTGTTTGTCTCTCTGTGTGTGTCTGTGTGTGTTTGTCTGTCTCTGTGTGTATGTGTGTGTATGTGTATATGTTTGTCTCTGTTGTGTGTGTGTGTGTGTGTGTGTGTATTTGCCTTTCATCTGTTGATGGACATCTAGGCTGATTCCATATCTTGGCTATTATGAATAATGTGCCAATAAACAGAGATGAGAAAGTATCTCTGAGGTGTGCTGACTTAGTGCCCTTGGGTATATTCTCAGCGGTGGAATAGTAAGGTCGTGTGGCAGTTCTATTTTTAGTGTTTTTTGGGGAATCTCCATGCTGATTTCTGGAATGGCTGCACTAGTAAAGCTTCCTTTCCTCCTGCACCCATTGTTCTTGCTTTCTTGCTGTTACTCTGTTTTGACTGGGGTACAATGGGGCGTCCAAGTGATTTTAATTTTTATGTCTCTGATGGCTAAGGATTGTTGGATATTTTTCATATGTTTATGGGCATTTATACATCTTCTCTTGAAAACCATCCAATGGATTTGCTTTTGTTGATTAGATTGTTTTTTTTTTATTTTTTCTTTTTGTTTGTGGCTGAGAGTGGGTTGTTTCTGGGTACTCTGTTCTAATCACTTGGTCTAAGTGTCTGTTTTATTGTTAGTACTATGCTACTGTTGTGGCTATGGCTTTGCGGTGCAATTTAAAGTCAGGTTATGGTGGTATCCACAGCATCGCTCATTTTGCTTAGGATTGGTTTAGCTGTTTGGAGTCTTTTGTGCTTTTATATGAATTTTACGATTGTTTCTTCAAGGTCTGTGAGGAAGGCCATTATAGTTTTGCTAGGGATTAAACTGAATCTGTAGATTGTTTTTAGTAATACGGCGATTTTAACAATAGCAGTTCTGTCAGGGCGTGAGCACGGACAGCCTTTTCATCTTTTGTGTCTTCTTCAATCTCTTTCTTCAGTATTTTATATATAAAGTTTTTCTTTAAGGAGATTTTCACTTTCTTGGTTAGGTTTGTTCCTAGTAACTATTTATTTTTTGCAGCTATTGTGAATGAGATTGTTTATCTTCTCATTATGTTTGTTCCTGGTATAAATAAAAGCTACTGGTTTTTATATGTTAGTTTTGTATTCCACTAATCTACTGAAAGTGTCACCAGATCAAAGAGTTTTCTGGCAGAATCTTTAAGGTCTTTTAAATATAGGATCATATTATCTGAAAATAAGGGTAATTTTGCTTTATTGCTCTTGCTAAGACCAGATACTATATTAAATAAGAGTGGAAATACCCGACACCATAGCTTGTTTTTGATTTTAGAGGGAATTCTTTCATTTTACGCCATTCAATAGGTACTTTTATTATATTGAGATATGGTCCTTTTGCTCCTAGCCTTTTCAGGGATTTATCACAGAGAGATGTAAAATTTTGTCAAAGGTTTTTCTTGCATCTATTGCGTTGAGATGATCATGTGATCTTTGTCTTTGGTGCTGTGTGCTATATTACTTTATTGGCTTGTGTATGTTGAACCATTTTTTAAAATTTGTTTTATATGTGTGGGTGTTTGCTGGTGTGTGTGTGTGTGTGTGTGTGTGTGTGTGTGTGCGCGCACGCACCCACGAGTGGGTATTCAGTGCCCGTGGAAGCAAGAACAGGGCGGCAGATCCTTTGGAACTGCAGTTACTGATAGCTGGGAGCTGCCATGTCGGTGCTGGATTGAACCCAGCTCCTCTGGAGGAGCAGCCAGTGCTTTTAACTCCTGAGCTGTATCTCCAGACCCTGTTTCTTATATCCTTGGAATAAAACTAACTCAATCATGGTGCATAATCTTTTAAATGTGTTATTGTCTTCAGTTTTATTTTATTGAGGATTTTTCATCATAACAAAACAAAAGAATTAGTTTTTTTTTGAAAAGGCAAAGGAGTTTGACAAAAACGCCCCCTTCCTCCCCGATTAAGGTCAAAAATTGTTTTCTTGTATTTCTTTTGGTAGCATTAGGAATAAGGCAAATTCTAACCCTGAGCTCTACAGCAGATCCAAAAGCATGCATTACCAGTCAGCTCATGTGCTTCATAACAAAACACCACAGACAGACACCCTTTCCCACAACATGGGTCAGGGTGGAAATTCAAGGATACTTTGACTTGAAAACATTAAAGTGTGGGATGTTACTAAGGAGATGCTTGCCTTGGAGAGAATGCCCATGAAAGGAAAGCTGGGAGTTAGATGCTAAGTCACTGTATAGAACCAGAAAATATTGTTAAAATCAGAGCTGCTAATACTGCCACCCAGAATACATTTTAAACACAAGCAGTGATGAGGATTCTCACACAGATATGAGTGTTGACACCTTTGCATTGGGACAAGTTGAAGTTGAAGTAAATTTCACATAAGCACGTCAAAATAAAAAATGGTACTGCAAACATAATAATAACTATCTGAAGATTGCATTTTGTTTGACCACCACCTGCATGTATTACTGTCTTAAAAAATATAGAATAAAATTTGAGGAAATACCAAAACATTTCCCCTCCCCCTAGAGACGTTACTTCAACACATACCCAAACTCCTTGTGCCTGCTGCTTTAGTAGCTATTTGTACTGAGCAATGCAGTCAAACCTGGTATGATTCTGCATTGTTCTTAGGGAAATCTATGAATAGGTTTTCTGTCAAGAAGCTTGTGAACAAACTCAGAGTTTCTGTTACCAGTTGCATATGCAAGATGGGTGCATGTTAAGTTTAGAATCAGAAAGGAGATATCAGGATTTCTCAAAACTCAAAACATCACAGGTCAAGAATTTGGTTTCTCAGGATCACTGATAATTTCCTTATATTGATGAAAACTGGAGAAGATAATTGCGTATTTTGAATCTATTTCAAAATCGCACCCAAATGTTGCAAGCTTAGGATGTTAAGAAATAACTCCCTGAGCTGGTGAAGCAGAAAACGAATGGACCCTGAACTCATTCATTCATACATCTCAATATTTCATTGTCCAGTTTTTGTTTCCTTCAGCCTAGTGACCTTGAGTTTGACAGAGTGCAAACGGCAGTCTGTAGTGGGCTCTCTCTACAGTGTTTGGATCCAGTTTCCCCCAAATAGTGAAAACATTTGGAAAGGACCATAATATGCAGGATTCTATTTCCAGCAATGTATAATTGGGAGTGGTGTATTTTTCTAGAGGCTGGAGTCCAGGGCCTCAAGCCTGATAACAAAAAGCTCTGTCGCTGAACACTTTAAACCTACCAGGGAGGCTTTAGAATTCAATAAGAATAGTAATCTGAGAAGCAAGTTTTCATTCTGTAAAATGGGCAATAACATTTGCTGTATCTTGTTCTCTGTCATCTGTTTAAACTTTCAGCATCGACTCTGACGGCACAATGACAGTGGACTGGAATGAGTGGCGGGATTACTTCTTATTTAACCCCGTAACAGACATTGAGGAAATTATCCGCTTCTGGAAGCACTCTACTGTAAGTTCGCCTTATGTATCTGGATCTCCAAGCCACAGGTAGAGTGTTGATGTAGGAAACACAGCTCTTGCCTCAAAGGAGACAAGAGATAATTTATTTTGTACACAAATGAGGGACCTGGACCTGGAAACACAGATTCAGGTTACCCCAAATTTAATGTTCTAACATGGAAATAGTTTCATGAGGTTTTTTATAGGAACAGAGCAAAGAAAGTCATAAATCAAGACACTTTTCCAGTACATTGGTGGAGCCAGATAGATGACTGACAGCAAAGTAGGGACGTTTCCGCTGTGGACCTCAGATGCTATGTGATGACGTCCTTACCCCTGGGGTTGATAGGAGCTAGGTGTCCATTCATACTTTCCAAAGGGTTTACCTGATAATCACAAGGATGGTAGGTCACACATGGAGGTGGGCAATAAATGCATATTAATGGGGATAAAGGTGGTTAAGATAGGTTGGCTCTAGACCTGAAACATTGCAACCTCTCCGCATCATCGGAGTTCTGAGCAGGCCGTCAGTCTTTGCAGTCGCCTATTCTTAATTGGAACTCTGGTTCACAATAGTTACCACCCAAGAGCACCGTAACACCCTGGGCAGGGTGGCCAAGTCCCAAGAGAGTCCCAGTAGATATTTAATTTTTAGAATTCTGTTTATTCTATTAGGCAAAACCTTATAGAGTGTCTTTAAAGGCCCCAAGGTGGCATATACATCTTTTCTCAAGACTTGTTCATCTTGATAAACAAGCTGTCCCAGTTTCATTGACATTTAATGCTTCTGCCCTAGGGAAGTCTCAAAGTTAGAAGACATGTATTACCCAAATCATCTCTGCACTTCCAGATTGTTAAAGATGATATAGCTTCAGGTCCCTCTTGAAAGTCTGATTATCTAGTTAGGCTGCCTGGACTTATTGCTGTCGTAAGGTATTGCATTGCTCATTGAATATTAGAGAATAGTTTTGGCTCACGTGCCAAAATTGGCATTTCCTATCAGTGTATACTTCACAAAATTTCACCGTGATTGTTTCATTAACGTTCTGCTAAAATATATTGGTATAAATTGACATATTAGGTTCCATTGTACAGTTTGTCTTCTGAAGCCCCTGGAGACCTACTACAAGATTTCCCATCCTTCCACCTTGTCTTCTGTACTTGGAGAAAAGTATCTTTGACTCCCACTCATTACACCAAGGGTTCACATTGCCGCTAGTAGCAATGCCTAAGCTTACACAGAGAATTACAAAATCAATTATGAGTATAAGTTTCACACTGTTGTGAACTTTGTATTATACTTTGGGGATAGTTGATACCATCTGAGGCTATACTCATTAATCCACTGTACTGGTAGCAAAGGAAAGAAGAGAGTGTTACTGCCAAAGTGTGGCTCATTACCTTTCATTGATGACCTTAAGTTTTATGTCAAGGTCATTTTTGTGTGTGTGATGCTGGGGTTTGAACCCAGGCCTGGAGCATGCTAAGAAAGTGCTCCATGACTGAATTATACCCACCTCAGTGCTTAGATAATTAAGTTGCACAAATACCATAACTATAAAACTGTCCTCAAGCTATATAGAAGATGTGTAGGGCTATCCATGTGCATGGTTTAATCTTAAAATTTACATATGTAAATTTATTTTTGCTTCATGGCCTGAAGTGTAATGGGGCATGCCTAAGACAGTGTCTGAAGTACTGGCTAAGTAGCTTTTCAAAGCTGTCACCAACAGTGTGGTTTTCTAGTGTTGTGAGAAGTGGCTGATGAGGATTCACTAAATATAGTAAAATATTCCACTTTCATTGCAATTCAGTCAAAACAATTCAACGATGTGTTAAAAAAAAAAAAAGAGGAAATTGTGATCATTGGCTGTGTGAGTTTGTAACTAATAGTTCCTAGCTCTGTGTGTTGATTGTGTCTGCATTGTGTCGAGTGTGACTAGACTGATGCCCACTGTGTACTGTGATTGGTTCATTGTCAATCCTAAGGAAGAACCGTGCATAACGGCGATAGCTCTGACTCAGAAAGACAGTTCTGGGCTTATCTGTTTGTGACTGAAGAACCTTGGGATCTCTTTCCATCTCACCAGGGGATTGACATAGGGGATAGTTTAACTATTCCAGATGAATTCACGGAAGATGAGAAAAAATCAGGGCAGTGGTGGAGGCAGCTCCTGGCAGGAGGCGTGGCTGGCGCAGTCTCCAGAACCAGCACGGCACCTTTGGATCGCCTCAAGGTTATGATGCAGGTGAGCCGAGCCCTGCACCTGCCTGTATCTCTATCTCTTAGCCACAGTTCTTAAAAACTGTATTCTACTACCATTAACCCTAAAATCTGGTACATGTCTAAGTATTCGGTGCTGTTCCACTGAAGTGTAAATTGTTAGTACTTGTGTGGGATGAAATCTTAGTGTTTGGAATTCTGTGACTTCGAATGTTTGATTCAAAACCTCTGTCCTCTGTTATAGGGTTCTTATTAAATGACTTGTGTTTTCTTTGATTTTATGATTTGAGAAAGCAGAGGATTTTCCCAAGTCTAGAATTCTGGTGATAAAGAATATAACTTCCAAAGTGATTCTAGTGCTGAAGTTAGCAGAAAAGACTTGAGTTTCTAGACAGACGTGGCTCCTTACTAACATTGGGCTGGCCAAGGGGAGAGAAAAGAAAGAATATCCATTTGTGCATATGATGGTCAACCATTTAATACTTACTGTAGCTCAGTAAATCAGGTCGTTTGCCTTCATTATACACACGGGAAAACACGAGGCTGTAAGAATTAAAATTTCCTTTACGAGAAAGAGTAGACGAGACGACATGATGTAGCTTCACCTCCAGAGCTCTGTCCCCTGAGCGCTGAGCTCATTTTCCCTCCACCTCATAGCAGGAGTCAGAGAACCTAACAAGAATGGCTCTGAGCTTTAACTTGTATAAGCCCTGGCATACTGGAATAACCTAGAAGAGCATAGTAGCTGCTTAAAAATGTTTATTTTATGTGTAGGGGTGTTTTGCCTGGATTTTGTATGTGTACCATATGCATGCTGTGCCCACAGATTCCGGAAGAAGGTTCCAGATCCCCTGGAACCAGAGCTACAGATGTTTGTGAGCCTGCTATGTGGGTGCTGGCAACCAAACCTATGTCCTCTGCAAGAGCAGCCTGTGCTCTTAACCACTGAGCCATCTCTACAGCTCCTTAAAAATGTTTTGAAAGTTGTGCTTGTTATACCTAAAGTCAGCGTTTTTTACTTTTAAATCGCTTGAACAAAATATTTCTGATAATATTTAAAGCTATCATTCATTCGTAATGTATCCAGTTCCAAAATTTTTTTTAAGGGATCTAGCACTTTATAGAAAATGGGAGGGAATTGACAAATGATTTTTTTCTTTAGTGCAATAGTAAATTGACTTTGCGAAAGCTTGAATTGGCACACATCTTTTCCTTTGTCATAGGTTATTGTGAAGTGGGTTATTTAAAATTAAATGGATTTGCTAGGAGTGTAGTTTCTACACATTTGAAGGGCTTTCCAAAGTCTCCTTCGGGTTTGATACTTCACTAGGTGGCCTCATAAAAGTACTGACTCATGGTCGCAGTTTCTTACAGGGAAGAAATCAGGATTCAAATCAACCAAGCAAAGGAAGCGCAGAGGGCTGAGACCAGGAAAGTACCAAAGGCGGGACTGTTTTGGTCCCTGCCCTGTGCAGCCTTATGCCTGTCTTTCCTGGTGCTGATGTAGGACAACAATGAGCAGAACACTGCAGCCCATCAGAGATGCTCACTGGTGGCTTCAGCACTCAGCTTCCAGGATCTGCTTTTAGCTCAGACCTACTTTAAAAATAAGATCAACAATATGCACAAGTATCCTATGACATTCTGCTTTTATTTTAGGTTCACGGTTCCAAATCAATGAATATATTTGGAGGCTTTCGGCAGATGGTAAAGGAAGGAGGAATCCGTTCCCTTTGGAGAGGAAATGGCACAAACGTCATTAAAATTGCTCCTGAGACTGCTGTTAAGTTCTGGGCTTATGAACAGGTCAGCGCATTCTCACCTGTGGACATGATAACAATAGGGGTTAGCTAACCAATTCAGTAAAGATTAGCATGCAGTACTTTGGGCGTTCGTTCCTAATCTCCATGAGGAAATTCCTTATGGGGGACTAGAATCAGATAAATTCAATGATTCCGCAGAGCTCAATTCTGGGGATCCCACGATACCATTATAAAGGGGGGCTTTCCCCACCTCTTTTCTATTTAGCTCTTCAAAGCGTGGTTTAAGCTGACTCATTCTGAATTCTTAGTGGACACAGAACACCAAACCTAAACTTTGCAAACATTTCTCTGGAAAGAAAACTGGTCAGGTGAATTCCTTCCTGTGGATGGAATTGTGTTTAGCGCATGAAGGCAGGGGTCTGGCTTCCTTCTGCACTCCAGCCCCGAAGCAGAGCCCAGCACAGGTGAGCTGCTGAATGTTGAGTGAATGGATGAGACAGAAAATGAAGGCATTTGCCTCCCAGTCAGCATCCCTGCTGACTAGGTTAAAATACAGAAATAGGTTTCCCGGTTGGCTTCTCCTATGGTTACTAGCAGAACCACTGGAGCTTCTACACAATTTTTTTTTCCTGCCATTTCCTCCATTATTGTTTACCGGGGATTTATGAGCCTTAAAGTTTGACTCCACGCCATAGTTTCTTACCTGAGTAAGTTTAATACGATTCTGGAGAGTTTGTCCAGGTGAAGTACAACCCTTTTGAAATGAAAAGTGGTATCCATTCTACGACCTGGGAAATGGAGAAGCAAAGAGAGCAGCTGGCCTCAGGCCTTTGGGTAGAGCCCATTCTGGGAAAGGATTTTCCTGATGCAAATGCCTGAGCAGTCAAATTATGACTAATTTGATGATAGGAAAGCCAGAGCCTAAGATACATATTCAAAAATAATGCTGCTATTTCAATATGAGGAAGTTCGGTGTGTCTGAAAGCCCGCACACACTGAACACTTGGTACCATTTGTCAGATTCCTATCCCGGCTACTCCAACAGGCTTACTCCCTTCCACTCCCTTCCCCCCTTTTAAAATGAAGCTGGAATTTGAACGTGCCAGGCAAGAGCTCTACCACTGAGCTATAGTGCCAGTCCTGTTTAACCTAATTTGAAAACCTACTGGCCAGGAAATGAAATCATTAGCTTTTTTTTAAGCCCCACTTTTGTGCTATGATTGCTAGTGTAGGGGATGCATCCGAAGACATCTCATCTCACCGTTCAGTGAACTGACTCTTAGGATCTGGCATGTGTTTTGCCACCGTCAAATACCTCCAGAAGTTTGGTTTAAAGAATAGAAATTTATTTCTCCCAGTTCCCAAGCCTAAGGAGTATCAGACCAAGGGGCCAGTAGTGGGGACCCTCTTCCTGGCTTCTTGATCTGTAGTCATATGGCCTCGGTGCATGGCTAGGCAGAGTGCAAGCAATCCGGTGTCCCTTCTGATAAGGATGCTAATTCTATCCTGAGGTCTTAGAACCTCTTCTAACCATACTTGTCCTCAAAGACCCCATCTGCTAAAACCACCACAATGGAGGTTAGGGTTTAACATAAGAATTTGGGAGGGAGCACAGTAACCCTAAAGCGGCTATTAATGTGCATCTTAAAGCTTATTTATTACATTTTTTTTTTTAACAGTACAAGAAGTTGCTTACAGAGGAAGGACAAAAATTAGGAACCTTTGAAAGGTTTGTTTCTGGTTCCATGGCTGGAGTAACTGCACAGACTTCTATTTATCCCATGGAGGTAAGTGCCTTTGTGATCTGACGGCTTGGTGGCGTTTTGCACTGGCTAGCTGTAGTTGTATACTAGGTTACCCCAAACTTAACAGTTTAAAACAAGTCTTTATCATCTCACAGTTTTGGCAACTGGGAGTCTGAGAGCAGCAACTGGGTGTCTTCCTTCTTCCCTCCCTCCCTTCCTCCTTCCCTCCCTCCCGCCCTCTCTCTCTCTCTTTCTCTCTTTTTTTCTTTCTTCTTTCTTTTACAGCATCTTGTCAAGGTGTCAGCTGAGGCTGTAGTCATCCAGAGGCTAACCTAGGGGTGGATCTGCCTTCACATTCACTCAGAGGCTGGCTGCCATAGTGCCAACAGAGATTATGACTCTCATTCCTCTTCAGGGAGCTTTTGTACCATAACCCCAGTAATGGAAGCTGAGGCTTTGATGGCAGGATGGCAATACCAACTAGATATCCTTTCCATAGAGCGTGGGTTGGCTAGGCATTTACCACCTGTGTACCACCTGTGGACTGTTATATCCAGCCTCAGCTAAGAATTATTATACCGGAAAAAAGCAGTTAGAAACAAAGCAAAGGAAAGGGAAAGGCCATGTAACAGAGACCTTGCATTTTAGCCTTGCAAAGACTGAAATATTTACTATTTGGGCTTTACAAAAGTGTTTGCTAACTCCTAATTTACAGCAAGACTAATACTGTAGATGTGGATAATTTTGTGGTTACAACTTGGGTTTTTCAACAACTGATAAGACTTAAGCCAAATATACCCTTAACTTCAATCCAACCTCTCTGTGGCATACATGTCAATAGATTTGTTTGTGTGTGCATGTTTGTGTGGGCACACATGTGTGTGCCTGTGGAGGTCACAGGTCATTTGGTGACCAGGAGTCATTTAGTCAGGAAGCACTGTGTACCTTGTTTCTTGAGACTGGGTCTTCCACTGGCCTGAGTTCGTTGTTATAGACAGGTTAAGTTGGCTGGCCAGCAAGCCCCAGAGACAGACAGCTGTCTTATCTCCTCAGGGGTCACAGGCATCCACTCCCACGCCTGTCTCCTTATGTGGGTTTTGCAGATCAAACTCGAGCCCTCATGCTTGTGCCACACGTACTGTGTAGGCCGGGCTACCGCTGAGCCTCTAGAGCATCGGTTCTCAACCGATGGGTCGAGACCATCAGAAAACACGTATTTTCAGATGGTCTTAGGAACTGAGACACCACTCAGTAGCAAAATTACAGTTACGAAAGTAGCAAGGAAAATAACTTTATGGTTGGGGGTCACCACAATAGGAGGAGCTGTATTAAAGGGCCGCAGCGTCAGGGAGGTTGAGAACCACTGCTCTAGAGACTTTTTTTTTTATTACCCCATACACCCCTCGTTCCAACAGATACCATCACCATCCCATTCTGTGTTCCATGCTGAAGGCACTGCAGTCGTCTCCTATGCCTCCATTTCCTTCACCCTCCTTGCCAATTAATTTTATTAGGACATCAAAAAGATTATCTGGTCCACAATTTTTCTTTCTTTTTTTTTGGCAAAGCCCTCCTTCAGATTTTCTTTGAAATAACTAACTGGCCCTTACAGGCTCCGATTTTGGCTTCTCAGTGGAAGTAACACGTGAGGGAGAATCTATTAATAAATCGGACATTCTCTTGATAGATAGACTCTGCTAGTGCTTCACAAAACCCATACTTTCGAATCGTCCTCTGTCGAATATGAACGGTACTGTGTTGCATTCTTTGCCATCTAGGTTTTGAAAACCCGGCTAGCTGTAGCCAAAACTGGACAATACTCTGGAATCTACGGTTGTGCCAAGAAGATTTTGAAGCACGAAGGCTTCGGAGCTTTTTACAAAGGCTATGTCCCCAATCTACTAGGGATCATCCCTTACGCAGGCATCGATCTCGCTGTGTACGAGGTGAGTGCGCCTACGGCTGTGCTTGGGTCTGCAGTGTAGGAAGACAGCCGGTTATCGCTGACTCTGACTTTATGTCAAGGCTGGGGGAGTGGAAGAGGACGGTTTGTGGCTGGACTGCCTGCGGGTGTGTTCTCGTATCTTTCCAGATCACAAATGTATTGGATCATTTTGGCATTAGGTTTCCTCCCGTATTTACTTTTGTTAATGAAAAGTACGAACTCAAATTCAGCTTAGAAGATGGCAAGAGGGACCCTTTATAATAAATACAGTTCCTGTAGCAATGATAAATGATTGCTCTTGATTTCCATATTCTCTGCATTGAACTTCTCATATAAATTTTACTTTAAAAAGTAGGAACAGAGGGAACACCCCCAAACTACTTCTACTAAGCCACTCTCTATCCCTCTACTATAAGAATCTTGACACAGCAACGCTCTATCTCAAGCCAACTACAACTACATACAACTACAACTGTGTACACCTTTCCTTCATTCCCCTGGGCACCCTGTTCCATTTTGATGACAAGCAGTATGTCTTTTTATAGTGTATCTCCTAACATGGTTTACAAAGAGTTCTTGTGCTTTTACTCTTTATTATGTATTTATTTATTTGTTTATTTTAGAGACAGGGTTTCTCTGCGTAGCCCTGGCTGTCCTGGAACTCACTCTGTAGACCAGGCTGACTTCGAACTCAGGGTTCCACCTGCCTCTGCCTCCCCAGTGCTGAGATTAAAGGCACGCACTGCCACTGCCTGGTCGTGCTTTTATTGTGGAATTCTTTACCAGATTTCCAAGTTATTTACATACACATGTTACAATATTATAAGACCGTCATTCTCTATTCATTTACTTTTACCACGAGATTCTCATATTTTCCATTGCCGCTTATTGCCCTTCTGTTTTAGTCCGGAGGGTGCCTTTTCCTGTCTCCTACAGGTCTAGTGGTGGTAGATTCTCTCAGCTTTAATTTATCCGTGGAGCTCTTAATTTCTCCTTTGTATTCAAAAGAGAGTTTTGCCAACGTAATATTCGTGGTTGGCAGGGTGCTTTTGTTGCTGCTTAATCTTGGCACTCTGGTTATAACATCCTGCTTTCTCCTAGCTGACAAGGTTTCCACTGAGAAATACAGTATAATCAAACAAACAAACGAGCAAAAAACTTTAAAAAAAGATTAAGCCAGGGTCTTACTTTTTTATTGTTTTGATAAGATACCACAACCAAGGCAGCTTACAAAAGAAAATACTTATTCGAGGCTTCCATTTTTAGAGGACGAGCCCATGACCGTCAAGGAAGGGATCATGGCGGTAGGCAGGGAGTCATGGCACTGGAGCAGTAGCTGAGAGCTTGCGTCCTCATCCACAAGCAAGAGTCAGAGAGAGCTAACTGGGAATGGGTGGGCTTTTAAACCTCAAAGCCACCCCCAGCGACACACCTCCTTCCAGACAATTCCACCAAATGGGGACCAAATATTCAGACATTTGTATGGCGGTATTCTCATTCAAACCACTACAACTAGGTATATAGTTTTCAACGTCTTGGTATGTATTTTTATGCTCGACATGTTTTACCTTTAAAGAATTGACTGACTGCATAAAACAGTCCCGAAGAGGTTCATGCTGAGTGAATGCAATGGCTGGGTATATCCTTTGCTGATTGTCCTCTTTGTTTCTGGGGCAGCTCTTAAAGTCTTATTGGCTGGATAACTTTGCAACGGACTCTGCCAACCCTGGCGTGGTGGTGCTGCTGGGCTGCGGAGCCCTATCTAGCACCTGTGGGCAGCTGGCCAGTTACCCCCTGGCTCTGGTGAGGACTCGCATGCAGGCACAAAGTGAGTTTGGGTTCCAGGGTGGCTGATGCCACTTCATCTCCCATGTTTTTTTTACATTCTATCTGCCGTGACTAGGGATGAAAAGAATTAACAGCAGTATGTGTAAAGAGTCTGGCATTTGCTGAACTCTCGAAGTAAGTGGTGGCTGGACTGTTTATCAGTGCTGTACTGAGCGCAAGGTTGGCACTGAGCCCTCCCCTCTGCGGCTCTCCCCTGCTGTCTCCTAGGCTGCACGGTCCGGATTTCTGCCACTCAGTGACTACTGTCTTCTTGCTGTCTCCTGTTGTTGATTGCTGCCCGCTCTGTGAAAGCATACAATCTTTGTCTTTCTTTTCTGTTCTTTTTCTCTGGTCACCTTCTTCTACTGGAATTTCTCTTATGAATCCATTCTGGGAATGTGTGGCTCCACCCCAACCCCTCTTCCCAGTGCAGCCACCCCCTCCTTCAACTGGAGCAGGCAGTCACTCATTGACACAATCCTTGAGCCATCACGGGGACCAGATGAGCTGTCAGGTAGATGCTGCGGTTAGAGAGCACAACTAGTCAGTGTGAATCTGGTCACTGTAGAGTGGGAAAGACGTGCATCCCAACAGGGAATAGCCTTTTAAAAACCCCTTGTGGCATCAACTAGCCTAACTCTGGCTGAGGCCTAGGAAGGCAGTGGGAGCTATCTGGGCACAGGCCTGCAGAGTGGCTTATTTGAGGAGCTGAGAGCGAATCATGGCTGCAGAGAGGGATGCAAAAGAGCAAACTGAATGTGTGCGGTCTCTCATTTAGCCATTGTGACCACTTTGGGAGCTTGATACTTGTATCTTCTACAAATGACTAACAGGCAAAAACAGTTAAGGAATGTCCACAAGGTTATGCATTTGACAGGAAGTTGAGCTAGAGTTCAGAGCCACTCAAAGATTTAAACTTCTGCTCAGCGAATCCCCTACCCCACCCCTACCCCCAGTCAGCTCCAGTCCTGACCTAGCATGGCTGCCAAGATCTGCCATTTTTCACCAAGGCCCAATCATTTCATATCTCTTCAGATATTTTTGTAACTCTTCAGAATAAATTCCAAAGTTCTCGGTGAGAATTCTGAAGTCTTGAGCAACCCTGTCATGCCTCAGTTTTAGCTACGCCTCTGTTCCCCAACCCCCTCTATGCTGCTGTGCAACTTTTTCTGTGGAGACCAGAGTGCACAGACATCTGTTCACCCAGATAGTTGGAAAGGACAGACAGACCAAAGAAACAGAAATGTCTAGCATAGGGCATCGGTGAGTTTGCTGGGGGTTTTGCAGGAGCGTGGGTGATGGCTACTTACAGGGGCCTTAGTGACTCAAAGGCAGTTGTATTACCAACACCCCACCACACCCCACCCTGCAACCAGCACCCACAGAAGCGGAATCCCTGGAGCTCCCTGCACAACCTGCAAGAATCTTGTGCTGGAGTCTCCAGTCCGCAGTAGCTATAACTGCTCATGTAGTCTCCGGGGTGGGGTGGGGCGGTAAACCTTCTAGTTTCAGAAGCTGTCTGAGCTGGGCAAGTTGTATTTACTTCCTGAGTCTTAGGAGTCTCCTTGATCCTGTGGAGATGCTTCAGTAGGAGGAAATAGCTACCCAACAGTCCCTTGGTACCCTGTGAGTAGTAATCATGTCCAACAATCACCATGGTCCCCACTCTCATGCCTGTTCCTGCCCTTGTCTTTTGTTGTAGCAGCAACACAGGGCTGCATCCTTCTCTCCCTCTCCTTCCCACCTCCTCCCTTCTCCCCCTCCTTCTTCCTTCACCCACTTCTCTTCCCCTATTTAGATAATTACAAGACCCAGGTCTCCCGCACTCTTTCTAAACGTCTCCAAATCTCCCCTCCTCCTATTATCCAGAATTTAACCATTCTAGTCAGAGCTTGAGGAGGATGCGGTGGTAGACTGATGTGGTTAGGAGGGCTGGGCTTGAGCATCATCGCCACTGCCTCTGGGTTTTGCTACTTGCTAACTAGGGATTCAGGACAAGGCTCATTCCCTTTCCAAGCTTCTAACTCCTCATTTACAAAATGTACATATTTATCCAGAAGGGCTAGCATGGAGAGCGATTAACCTACTATCTAGCACATAGCAATTCACAAACAGCTGTGATGGCTGTCATTGTAACTCACTGGTGGGTACTGCACAGAAAGCGTTGCTTTTGGAATTAATTTTTGTATCGGTTCGTTGTAGTCTAGATACCATTCTGAACCTCCCTGACTGTCTGTTGTAATAATAACGAGACGTGCTTGAATTTGGATTCATCCGGTTTTCCCATTTTTATTTATCTTTCTTGTTTGCTTGTTATTCTGTTTGCTAGCCATGGTAGAAGGAGCCCCTCAGCTGAGCATGGTTGGCCTCTTTCAGCGAATAGTCTCCAAAGAAGGAGTGTCTGGACTTTACAGAGGCATCACCCCAAACTTCATGAAGGTGCTCCCTGCTGTTGGCATCAGCTACGTGGTCTACGAAAATATGAAGCAGACACTAGGAGTAGCTACGAAGTGACATGTCCAATCATTGCTCTTCCATGATGACTGAAACCGTCATCGCTTTCCAGTGATTTCTGGGATTGCAGCCAGTCTACTGCCAAAGGAGTTGTTTTGCCCCCTGCCAAAGAGAAGAGGGTGTTAGTGCTCACTCCAAGCATTTGGGGTTAGTACATCTTCAGTGATGTTCGGAATCATGGTTTCAATAAGTGTTGCAGAAGCCACAAAATTGTACTTTATTTTTGTTGATGAAGATTCATACCCTGTACCCTAAATCTGAAATGCATTTGCTTAAGCTTGTAACCATTTTGTGTGGTAGAATGATAAATCACTAATCTGTGTTCTGATTTGTTCAAATTTATGTCAATTTGTTTATACCCAAATTAAAACAAAACAAAACAAAACAAAACAGAAAAACAAAAAGGATCAGAAAGTTTTGGGACTTAAATTGTTCTGTATATTTTGAATGTCTTTGTAGACTTCAAATTCCCCCACAGAAACATTAGTAGAAAAATTCACTGTATTTGAAATCTAGCTTGCACAGTTTATACCCTCATCTGCAAGCAGAATGGGAACGAATTACAGCATCCAAATTTGTGTGTGGAGGGGCAATGAGGTAATATTTACTCCAGCAGACGCTCTACTTGCATTGCTGTTTGGTCCTCAGTTTTAGACAGTGATCACCTCATGTTAAATTATTGACACAAGACAAGTTATTTGTAAGGTCCTGTTTATTCTGTCACTGCTCTGAACCAAACCATTGATTTGTACTCTTTCCCAGAGAGCATCTTGGTTTTGTTCTTTTATTACTCTTTGAATCAAATTCTCTCAATCAGGAAGGCTCCTTGGGACCTTCACAGTAGTCTGAGATTTCTCTTTTCATGACTTGAGTGTTGATTTCAGACATAAATGACACCCTCACTTCCTTCTCACTGTCACATCTTTTGAACCTGCGCTTCTCAAATGAGGCGGCACAAAGCTAAGACACCAGCACATTTCAATAGTAGTATATATTCATCTTTCATATTTTAATGAAAAGCCCAATGGGTATGCATATACATCCACATGTTCACTTGCCTCAAGATTTAGGACTATGACAGAAAATTTATAATACCAGTAGCATTGAAAAATTTTCACTAAAGCTGATTTTGTAGCCATTATTTTTTAATGATTGGTTTTCTTAGAACTTAGAAAAATCTTATTTTTTTCTATAGGAAGATATTCTTAGCCAGCCAGTGGTAGCATATGCCTCTAGTCCCAGCACTTGGAAGGCAGTCGGATCTCTGAGTTTGAGGCCAGCCTGATCTACACAGTGAGTTCCAGGACAGCCAGGGCTACACAGAGAAACCCTGTCTTGAAAAACCTATATATATATATATATATTCTTAACATTTTAAGATTTAGTCCATATACTCATTAGGTTTCTGGTAATTTCTGTTATATTGTTGCCTTTTAAAAAATCTAGTGACATGGAAATCTTTGACTTTAATCTACCTCTTATTTTTTGAACCCAAGAGAAAGATGAACTGTGTTTATAAAACTTATTCTAAAATATAGTTTGATTTGTATTATCAATGCCTGCTATTTTCGCAGCATTTTTATGCTACGTAAGGAAAGCAAGGAACTCTACTCCATCTTCAGGGTTATTGTACTTTTTAGTCATATGTTGAGTGACAATATTAAGGTACATGATTCATTCCTTTTTTTACTCATAACAGTTATGGAAAATGAATAATTCTGTGAATGGTTTTTGGAATTTCAAGCTGGTAGAAACTATGAAGGTAGTCATTGTTCATTATGAAATTAAATTATCCCCTGTTGAACATGTGTAAGGTATGACTGATTTATCTGTGCATCTTGTATCTTTTGGGGAAAAAAAGCCTTTTGTTGAAGACATTCTATTTCTGACATTGCTACATAGTTACTGCTCATTTATATTAAAGATGTATGTCTGTTTTTAAAGAGACTTGTTTACTAATTGTCCTACTTTCTTCTCTGTTGCTGTGGCACAAGTGACTAAGGGAGGAAGGGGTTATTTCACCTTACAGAATACAGCTGCCTGCCATGGAGAGGAGTCAGGGCAGGACAGAAGCAGGAAACATGTGGCTCTTCCCTCCTGCAATGGACAGGCCCACAGGCCAGCCTGCTCTGGGCAATTCCTCAGCTGAGACTCCCATCTTAGATGAGACTGCTTTAACATTGACAGAAGTAACTAGGACACTCATTTTTGAAGAGAATTTATAAATAATATACGTATTGTTGGGTGCCATACATTTATACCACCGACAATGGTTCATTCAATGCTCTCCCCACCTGGCTCAGTAGTCTTTCTCAATCTTTTGCCTTTCCAGAGCAGCTATGGTATCTATCATGCATTTGGGTACAAGACACTACTCCACATGGTACTTAAGAGTTCACATTTCCGAGTAAGGATTACAGCCCTGGGGCTTCCAGTACCAAAAGACTCCAAGGCTGTAAGATTAGCATGGTGCATCTTGGTGAGGAGTGTTTTTACCTCGGAATTGTTGGAAACAGAACACAAGCGATTTACTAATAAGTAATTGAGGAAAGTTTTCTAATGCAAATTAAACATATGTATGGAATCTGATTCACAAAACGAGACTGTGGAGATGGACGGGCACAGAGAGATACAGGCAGGTGCGGTGGCCATAAGAAGACAGGGCATGAAGGAGGCCAGGCCAGTGCAGAGGGCTGGTGGGAAGTGAACCCAGAGGAAGGTAGTCACGGATGACACGGAGAGGTTGCAGGAAGGCTGCTACTGTACAGTTCTCTTTCCCCTGCTTCCTAGAACTGCCATAGCAGCAGTTCTTTGGCGATCCTCCCTAAACAAGATCCAAATGTGTCTACTCTGGTGTTCCATTATTGGAAATGGTGGACAAGGGCCCAGTTCTGATAAACATCATCCCATAGGCAGAATAGTCCCTCCTATCCCCCCCCCCGCCCCACTTCTGTCAATGCATTCCCTGGCTGATTTTTAAAGAGAATTAATT
This sequence comes from Cricetomys ansorgei, assembly GCA_026225945.1. Lineage (NCBI taxonomy): Eukaryota > Metazoa > Chordata > Mammalia > Rodentia > Nesomyidae > Cricetomys > Cricetomys ansorgei. The sequence continues at coordinate 21,373,745 of JAMJFZ010001038.1, read as the reverse complement.
TGGAGACATTAAAATCTACACTCCGCGCTATGAATCACAGAGCCATTCACGTTTAGAATACTCATGGGGCTATGGTTGTCCTCACTGATTGCTTTGCGGCTGCCACGGTTCGTTTATCTCCACACAAAGTTTGCAGTATTGGAAACAACTTTTCCATTTGCTTATTGTAAGTTCGATACTGTCCTGTTTTGAACCGACTTCCACAACGGCAACAGTAACAAACAAGTGATTTTCTTCTGTCACTCATGAGGCCCGGGTTGGAGTGGAACTGTTCAGAGATTTTAATACATTCTGAAGTACCCTTCAAATCAAGCCCAGCACAGATATGAGCTTTCCCTAGACATCCATGTCTCCCAACTAGCTTGTACTCACCTCTTTTCACAAGTTCTACAAAACGGCCATAGTCATGGCTCAGGGCAGATTAGTTTGAATCCTACCACCTATAGGTGTCCTCTGCAGGGGCAGGTGGATCTCTGTTAGAGGCCAGCCTGGTCTACAGAGTTCCAGGACAGCCAGAGTTACAACAGAGAAACCCTGTCTCAAAAACAAACAAAAAGCAAAACAGAACAAACAAACAAACAAAAATCAAAAACAAAAAACAAAAAAGAGAAGAAAAAGAAAAGAAAAAAATGGTGTTATAATTTTGACAAGTATTGGACCGAATCTGCAGATTGCTTTTTTATAGGACACACACACACACATACACACACACACACACACACACATACACACACACACACATACACACACACACACACACACACACACACAAATACAGCTTTAAAAACACATCCCTTTAAAACTAACGTAAGAAGTCTAAAAAGTAAGAATGTTTCTATAATTGTTAATGACATTTAATTAGAATCCTTTTGTGGGGCAGTCCGGGAGCTAAGAGGAGGTCTAAGAGTGCTTTGAACCCCAGAATTCTCACCCTGAGAGTGGAAGGTGTTCGGCTGCTCCCCTTTTTCTTGGCCCTGACTAAATTCTAAATGTTGCCGGTTTCACAACAGGTCACTGACAAAGGAATGTGGCCTGGTTGGTGCTTATCTGAAGCTGTAGCTGGAGGGCCTAGGGCTGAGCCCATTTTCCAATAAGGTATCTTTGTCTTTCTCCCGAGAGACCACATTTTATGCAGAAGGTGCTTTTGCAGGACTTTGACCCTCAGAATGACAATGAGCCCCCAACATGCAAATGGGACATATCCCCATCTTAACCAATGCCCCCCATCCCTGGATGCCAAGGACCCTCCCCTGCCTTTTCCACTATAAATGTAACCACCCTTGCTTCAATAAACTGAGATGCTCCGCTGACAACAGTTTCCCAGGAATTCTGTTTCCCAGGGTTCTCAGCCTCTGACCAAAGACCTGCCTAGACCCACTATGGACCTCGCTACACTTCCTTCCCAGAAGCTGAGCTGATGGCCAGTGGTTTAGCTACCACCCTGGGGTAGAATGAAGAAATCCACAGAAAGGGAAAGTATCTCAAACTGTCCCCAGCTTGGGTTCCGTTCATCAGGATGAAGCTCCAGTGCATGTGGCACGGAGCTCTGTACCCTGAAGGAGTCGTTACTCCCACTTGTCTAATATAAGTAACAGATCATTCTACCCACCGAGTGTCCGAATCCCGCAGACAGGCTGTAGACAGTATCCAGGTAGAAGAGCCAAGAGCGGGAAATGCCACGCCCACCCACGGTCCATCTATTAGAGCTGCAACTAGAAAGCAGACTAGAGCTGGGAAGGGGAGGGTCTGAGCTATGCTAGCAAACATACACGGTGCCTGTAGCTCTTTAATAAAAATCAATCACAATCGTTTATTATAACCTGGAAAAACGTGACAAATGAAATGAAAAGAAAGCGTGAATAGTGGCAGATGGCCCGGCCTGGGTTCTAGCTCTGACCTCATCAACGTCACATGACTGTATTAGTTATTTCCAAAAGGCAATATGAATTACTTATTACGCCGATGTGACAAGTTAGAAATAGTCTTTGCAGGGGGGTTTACAACATGCTGTGTGACTTTCATCATTGCCATCGTACCTCACACATTTGCCATTGTAGAGGAAAAAACCCCAAAAACACTGAGGTTACATAGGTTGCCATCAGAATGAGAGGGCTGTAAAATATAAAAACACTCCACTGTATACGACTCGGTTTCCATTAGTAGAAAGGAACACTTTGATTCCTGGCTTTGAATGCCACCACCACGTGGTGGTATACGATTTATTCTATTTATCTATCCCCTGTTAACAGAAGCTTTGGACCATGAAACTTTGCTATATTTGCCTGTAGAAACACTTGTTTTTTAAACTCGTTATTTTAAAATAACACACAGCCATTGTACATATCTATGGGGTCCAATGTGGTTTTTCTCACATAATTATTTCTTGAGGCCGGTAAGGGTTTGTCACAAGCAACGTCAGTGACCTCTGTAGTCCACTAGATGGCAGACTTCTCCCAGCGAGCGCCGGGGCCTGTGGGTACCTGGGAGAGGAAAGCTTTGCTTTCTCTCTTTGCCTTGACCTGGAAAATCACTGGGCTACCTCGGAGGCCGGATTTAGATTTCCTGCTCAAACCACCGTTACTCTATTTAGAGGAATGAAATTAGGGTCAGCCTGTTACCACTCTAGGAGAAGAGGCGACAGAAAAGCCTTTCATGAGCTCCACTGAAGAGAAGGGATTGTTCCTGCTTTTAAAAGAGGTCTCTCCAAAACCAGAAAAAATGCCATATTTTAAAAGTGGAATGAGACGATTGAAAGAACAAATAAAGTCGCTGATGTCTTGAGCCGTAGGTACACGTTCACAAGCGTGGAAAATATTTCCAGGATATTTATGTGGGTAAATATTTTTCCATTTCCCGAAATCACTTGAGAACTGTCATTGTAAATAACAAAATGCTCCCAAAATTTTGTTTTCTTCAACTTTTTTTGGGACTTTTCTTTTTTTTATAGGGGTTGTCTTCATTGATTTTGTGGAGTACTTTGGTTGATTTTTTTTTTTTTAAAGAAATAAAAATTGGGCTGGGGGATGGTTCTGTTGGCAAAGTGTCTACTGTGCCCGCAAGAGGACCTGAGTTCAGATCCGCAGAACCCGGAAAAGCCACATGCATTTATAAGTCGGTGCTAGTGATGGGCAGATCCCCGGGGCTTGCTGGCTGAATTGCCCAGCTCCAGGTTCACTGAGGGATCTCAAAAAATTAGGTGAAGAGTGGTCGAGGAAGACACACAATGTTGACTTCTGGCTTCCACATACAGGTGCACACACACGTGCCTGCCCCCTCCCCCAAATAAAAAAGGAGTTTCTCACTTATAGACACTCACTCTACCACAGGAACAGTAAACACAGGGGGAGAACTCAGCAGGAGATTCGCACAACTCAAACTATCACCAGGCTAGCCTGGAATTCTTTAGGCCCAAGAAGTAAGTAGAAATAGAAACTCAGCGAGGTGTAGAAGGATGAGGCTGTGATCCCAGGTCTTGAGAAGTGGAGACAGAAGGACCAGGAATTCAAGGTCATCTTTGGCTACAGAGCAAGTTTGAGGCCGATCTGTGATATGCGAGACCCTGTCTCAAAAACAAAACAAAATGGAAAACAAAAACCGCTAACAACAAATAACAAGAAACAAATAAGCAAACCAGACACTCAACAAATCCCTTTGCCCACCACCCCGTAGAAATTTTGATCAGAGGAAAACATACAGTGTAGGATGTGGAAGAGAAATGTCAGGTTCTGAAATGATGATGTCTTTGACACTCACCAAGTTGACCGCTTGTGGGTTTCTTACCCAACTCTTTCCAAAGACAGGGAGGGGGAGGGGTGTGGGTGCTCACCTGTCACTCCTTCTTGTCCTACTCTCCTGCTGTTATTTTGACTTTTATTTTAAATTTATTTATTTTTAATTTTTTTTTCTTCTTGTACAACTTACAGAATATATCCCAGCCCCTTCTCCCCTCCCTTCGTCCCCCATCTCTCCCAGGTCTATTCCCCATCACCATCAACAAACATCCCCCCTTCTCCCCAGAAAAAAAAACAAAACTGTCCTCTCAGTGTCATGGCATAATCAGGGCATGGCATAGTGGGGTGGAAGGGGGCCAGGCCCCAATCCTTACATCAAGGGTGGGTCAGGCAGCTAGGCAGGAGAAAAAGGGTCTCAAGGGCAGGTAAAACGGTCAGAGTTGCCTCCACTCCAGTCTGTAGAAGTTTTTTAAGGACACAAATCCAGACAGCTGTGAAATTTGCTTAGTAAGGATGGGGGAATTAGACCTAGGACCTTGTTCATGTCAGGCAAGTACTCTACCACTGAGCTACATCCCCAACATCCATCTTCCTCCTCCTCCTCCTCCTCTTCCCCCCCCGCCACCCCCCCCCAACAAGGACTCATTATAGAGATCAGGCTGGTCTTGAACTCTATCCCCTGTCTCATCCTCCCAAGTGCTGGAATTAAAGTGTGAGCCACAGTGCTGGGTCTAGCTGTCATTCTTCACTCCCCAAATGTCTCTTTCCACTCTTCTGCTAACCATTGCAGCTTTCACAGTGCTCTCCCCATGAAAACGCCACAGCCTGGATGCTTCTGGAGGAAAAATGCTAGGAAGTTCAAAAAAGAAAGTCAAGGTGATAAAACTGGCCTTGTAACTGTTCAACTCCTTCAACCAGGCCAGTGGTGGTCATGTTTTCAATTTCTTTTCAGCTCGTTTTTTTCCAAATTCACAGAAGTAAAACAAAATCTGCGTTTGAACAGGACATACACAGAAGGGCACTGTCTGTGGTTTTCTGTAGTGGGAAGGTATCTGCAGCAAAAGATCAGCATTTGAAAGTCATACAAGATTTAATCAAAATGAGAAATCAAAGATTAGAAAAGATTAAAGTTACGACTCTCAAAGATGCTAGGGTCTATTTACATAGCATCACTGTTTTGATTGTTATTTGTTTTAATATCTGTGACATTTTCTTTGTGTATGAAACCTACATATGCTTAGCATTTAAATGTTGATTAATGTTCATTATTTTCACTTTAAAAAATATTTTAAATCCCCAACACAGTGTCTTAAGACTGTCTGAAAACTTGACCACACAAGAACTACTACGTGAAGTGGCTTTAAAAAGAGTCACAACAACAGCAGCAGTAGCAGCAGCAGCAGCAGCAAGGGCAACGGTTTAGCTAAGTAGCCTAGGTTGGTGGGAATGCTCAAACACCCAATCAAATACTCAATCAAATGCGCAATCTTCCTGTTTCAGCATCCCACCTCCAATGTTCTGGACTATTGGGAAGTGACACCACACCCAGCTGGTGTTTTAAAAACTCTCCACTAACCCTGGAGCAAAGGAGTCACAAATGAGGGCTGGACACAGCCTGGGCCTGCCAGGTGGTTGTAGTTGTTTAACGGGGATGGGAATCACTGCAAATTGCTTTCACTCTGAGCCTTGTATACATGTGGCGTTATCAGTAGTTTGGATCAAGTAACTGTAAATGAAGCATAGTGTTTTCCAGTGCCCTTCTAGACAGAGTTAAGAATGACTCTAGACATTTGGCCCAAGAAAGAACAATAAAGTTGCCTATAATGCAGATGGAGAGGCAGTACGAATAACAAAGTAGTTGGAGCAGAGAGCTGGAGACTTGGTGTTCTGATATTTGATTTGGAAACTTGGATATTTGAGTCTGAAACAAGAGTATTGAGAGGTTGAAGCCAACCTGGGTTACATAGCTAGTTTTTCCTTTCCTTCTCTCTCTCTTTCTATCTCTCCTTCCCTCCCTCCCTTCATTCTCTTTCTTCCTTCCTTCCTTCTTTCTTTCTTTCTTTCTTTCCTTCTTTCTTTCTTTCTCTTTCTTTCTTTTAAATGCCACCTCCAGGTGGTTCTTAGGCAATCAAGTTTGGGAGCCACTGTATTGGGGCTTAAAAACCCTAACCCAAAACAAAACAAAAACCTGGTGAAAATCATTAGATATTCCGGTCAAAATTTCAGGTAGGCAGTTATGGAATTCTAGGAGAGAGGCCTAGGTTAAAGCAACATTTGGCAGCCAGCAGCATGGAGATGCTGTTTAAGGTCAGGAAGTCACATGATCACTGAAGGCCTGAGTAGAGATGAGAGGGAAATGTTGAAGACTGGTCTGTATTGTAGTAGGAGGCCGGAGAGGGGAGGAGGAAGGAGCTAGGTGAAGAGGAGCAGCCAACAGGGAGTGCTCCCTCCAGGCAAGATGAGGACAGAGAGCAGCCCTAGCATTGTACCCATTGATGCCACCAGGAGAAGGTGAGGGGGATGGGCAGGTGAGATTTTCTGCTCCAGCCCTTGATTTTCTCCAGCAGCGTTACCATCTCTGAGGGAACTACTACAAGGAGATCGGGTGCTCGATTCACCCAGTGCTGGGAAATCCATAGGGAAAAGGACGTTAGAACTCTGGAAAGGGAGTATGAAATGTGGTTCAGTGAGTCAGAGCAGAGTGAGGGAGACACCAGTTGACACGCACACAGAAGTGTGTGGACCCATGAATCAGTGGTCCCAAAGAACTGAAGAACAAGGGAGGTAGGTGGCAGTGGGTGGCAGGCAAACTGAAAGCAATGGTTGGGTCAGGCAGAGAGTTTGAGTAGTAAATCTAACAGAGAAATGGCTTGAGGTGAAGGTATTTTTTTTAGGGGGGGTAGTGTTAGGGATAAAATAAAGAGGCTTGTGCATAGTAGGTGAGTGTTCTACCACTGAGCTACACAAGTTATAACAATGTCTATTGATCCAGGTGTCTAATATCTTTAATGAAGGTAAGGAAGTGGACAGGTAATCTGTAGGGACAATGTTGACAGCAGGGCAGGGTATAGTCAGATGGCAGAACCTCTGTTGGGGCAGGGACTTCACGGGAGGGTACCCGTGGGCCAATGGCCTGAACAGAGAGTAGACATTGGAGCTATCCACACCCCACCTTCTTCCCTGTACGGGGAAAGTGTATCCTCACAGGAGATACGTATTAGAATAGGGGAGGTACAGAGTGCAGAGGCAAAGCCTTGACAAAGACAAAAAACAAAACAAAAACAAACAAACAAACAAACAAAAAAAGCTGATGAAAGACTTTGGAACATATGAGGAACCAAACTAGACATGAGAGGCAGCATGACATCCCATCAGACCCCTTCTCCTTCCAGGCCTGGGACTTCTTAAGGCTGTATCTCCAGGGTGGTTCTCTGCGGCCCCAAACACATGATCAGCTGAGACTGGGTGAGCAGCAAGAAGGCAGCTATACAAGACCCATCCTAGAGGCTCACTCAGGTCAACTGTCAGTGAGTCCTAACCGAACCACCCATTTATGATTCCACGTTACCAGGAGGAGACCACTGGGGCAGTACGCAGCCCCAAACACTAGAGCATGGAGGAATATCAAAAATCAGCTGGAGATATGGTGGGGCAGGGAAGCAGCAGGCGTCTCTGAGTGTCCTAGAGGCCGAGCGATGACCTATATTTCTGTGTGTCGACTTTAACTAAGTCTCAATGAAGTTTGTTGTGGGCGGGCACAGCGCTTTTCAGAGGACAGGAATAGGATGAGCGGAAGGCATGGTTTTCAAAGAGGGCTGTGCAGGATTCACTGTACAATGATGTGCTTGGAAGGAAATTGTAGAGCGCAGAGAGTGTGCCTTTTAAATGAAGAATAACCAATTAAACGGTTACATAATATCTTATTAGTCATTGAGTTACCTCTGGTTGTATGTACTGTTTCCCTAAAGTTAATCTTTATCTCCTTACAAAGGAATGAATCAAATTTCATGAAAAGAAATCTGGCCCCTTTATTTAAATACACAGGAGGGGGAGGAGTCTGAACCAAAAGTCTTTCTGTCGCTTAGTATTTTCAGTTTCGACTTAATAAAGAGGAGCCCGAGGGATGAGAAAAGAGGTCAGGTTTTTTTCTTTTCCACTTGAGGTCCATAAATAGACTAGAAAGAAGTGGCGGTGGGTAGACAATTGTAAAGAAGAAGTCAACCCAGAAAATCCTCAGTGTTTCTGGGGACACAGTGTAACATGTGTTCATGGTACCAACAGCAATATAGCAATTACCTCAGCAAATGACTGCATACCAGAACTTTCCAAGGCGTCAGCATGCACAGAGTTAAATATCACATTGGTTTGTTCTTAGAGCTCATCTCCTAGGAAGGGTGACAGGAAAAAAGACCAACTCAATATAAAGTGGCAGTGGGACCTGTTAACATGTTGATGAGCTGTGGGAACAGGATGCAGGGGGTGTGAATGAGGCATCACGGGGGAGATGAGCATTCTGCTTATCGTTTGAAAGGAGATTGTTACTACACACAGAAGGTAGAAGGGTGTTCTGGAGGGAGAGGAGTTGTAGAAGAGTGCATTCTGGAAGATCACGGTTGTACTGTGATGCTCACTGGGGGAACAGCCACAGCTTTGGTTAGACAGACAGACTAAGGGTCTGGAGTGGTTAAGAGCCCACACTATTTTTGTAGTAGGAGACTTGAATTCAGTCCTTAACACCCTCATTCTGTAACGAGCTCACAACCACCTGTAACTTCAGCTCCCAGGGATCAGACTTTCTTTTCTGGCTTCCATAGGGCACTGTATTCATGTGCACATACTTATGGGCACACACATATACATAATTAGAATAAAATTTAAAAGAAAAATAAACTGCTGTGAGTTACACATCATGCTCACAGGAATGTTTCCCTGAAGAATGGAGAGGGGAGTTTTAGTCAAAACAAACCACATGATCTGCTGCTACCTTTTCTCAAGAGAAAGGGAAGCTGGAAAGGGGCTGGCTGGAGGCAGGACAGAGAGAACAAAGCTTCCATACTCTCCTCTCTCATGTCTGTGTCCTCAGTGTGCCAAGAACATTACCTGGTACGCTATTTGCGTTTGATCAATAGGTATTGGATGATTAAATGAAAGAAGAGAATTTAAGATTTCTGCATTGGGATGATGTCCGCAGGAGGTTGGTGGTCTGAGGTAACTGTGCCTCTCTTTTGCTCCACATCAGATCAGCCAGCCTACCCTCATGGCCTTAATACTCATGGCTCATAAATATAAAGTACCAGCTATGGAGACTCAGTTGGAAAGACATGCCAAATGTGCTGGTATCACAACGCCAAGATATAAGAGTTAGCAGAGATGTCAGCAAAAGACCATTTCCTTTTGTTTTTTTCCCCCAGGGCTGACATCTTGAGTGACTTCCAAAAGAAGAGTTCACTGGAGTGGCATCCACAGGCGTCAGAGGCTAAGGAGTGAAGGGAAGGAAGGAAGAGTGGAGGGCGAGGGGAGATGTTCTTTTAAAAGTTTCAGCTGTGGAAGGAAGAGGGGAGCAGGGAGCTTGAGAGGGGGCATGTGTTTGAAGGGTAGCAAATTTATAAACTTGAGAAAAACCAGTAGAGGAGAGAAGGTAAAACCAGACAGAGTAGCAGAGGGAGGCTTGAATATAGACAGTGAAAATTCAGAGACAATGTTTGTTTTTTTTAGAAGAACAGATGGATGATCAAAGTCTTCGAAGGAAGATAGACTGATGGATTGAAGAGTATAGTTCCCTATGGTGTCCATGCTGCTGATCCACTCTGAGCCACCCCCCTAACCCCCCGCCTTTTACGTTTCAGATAAGTGAGGTTCCTTGAAACAATTTCATTCAGCAATAAAATTCAGTGATTTAAAGTGTTGTAAGTTTGTTGATGAACACACAAAAAACAACTCTTCCCACGGCACACTTTGCCTTGAGTATTCTTAGTTTTTAGACCCCATTTCTTACATTCATTTTATCTCTGAGAATAAAGGAGATTAGCTTGTGAGAAAGAATGCTAGCAATATAAGACGTGAAATAACATGAAAGCATCTTCCTGCTCATTAGTAAGCACACTGATAGTCTTGACCTAGAGACTGTGCATGTTTTCCATATTTTGTATCTATTACCCCCAGAGTATGAAATCCTAGATGAGGGGAAACAAAATTAAATTAGTTCCTTATCTAAGGCTTTTAGATGCTCTGGTACAAACCCCTCAAGGATAATACACTGATCATTTCCCCGTGGATGGTGAAATTATAGTTTGCATAATTATCTCCTCATGATTTAATTGAGAACACTGGAGATTAAGCACGAGGATGCCGAGGACTCTAACACAGAGCGACACACTTGTGTCTTTCACCTCCGTGGTATCTTCGGCTCATGGGGTTTATGCAGAAGTGTGGAAGGTAGGGTGAGTTTGGATGTGGGGTTGGGTTGCTGTGTGGTGTATTTCAGGACTTCATCCCTGGCCTCTGAGGCAGATGCTTTTGGCTCCTAGGGAGAGTAGAGGCAGGTCATCACCCCCGCCCCCAATCTCTAACTCCTTAATTCTGTCCTTCAGCATCACCCTACAGGCTTTTTCAATCACCCTCAGCTTTCAAACCATCAGTCTGGCAGAACTGCGGGCTTCTTATTACCTGGACCTTTTGAATAACCCAGCTCTCCCTTCTAACTAACCCATGTTGCCACTCCACGTTAAAGACACAGCCAGTTACATACTGGGAACCTGCTGGTTATCTTTGGTGCCTTCTCTTCCTTCTCTATCACTGGTCACTTTGGAATTTGTCACCTGTGTGTCCTCTCTCTGGACCTCCATTTTCTTTCTGTCCTCATTGCGTTAAGCCGGTGACAACCACTGCCTCCTAGGCTTCCACTCCTCTACCCTCAGACCTAGAACAGAGCATCCGAGGCCCTTCAGCTTTGTCCAGTTTTGCCTCTGGAGTCTTTTCTCCACCTCTTCTATACATACATCTAGATTCCTGGTGAAGGCGTAGCTCCCTGTTACTTGTTTCTGCCAGTACTTGCCTGTACTGCCCCTGCCCAGGGACTTTTCTGCCTCTCATGAAAAATACCCACGTCCCCTTGATGATTTCCCATCACCTGGAGAAGGAAGTAATTTCATTGGCCTTCCTGTGGTGTAGATTAGAGGTTTGACTTCAGCAACCTTCATAATGAGATTCTGGGCTACTGAAGGCCGGGAACTAGGTCTTACTAAAGCTGGTTTCTAGCACGAATAGCTTCTTTATATATATCCTCATTAATTTTATGTCAACTTGACACAAGCTAGAGTCATCTGAAAGGAGGGAATCCTAATTGAGAAAATGCCTCTGTAAGATCCAGCTGTAGAGCATTTTCTCAATTAGTGATTGATGAGGAAGATCCCAGCCCTTTGTGGGTGTTTCCATCCCTGGGCTGATGATTCTGGGTTCCATAAGAAAGCAGATCGAACAAGCCATGGGAAGCAAGCCAGTAAGCAGCACCCGTCATGGTCTTTGTATCAGTTCCTGCCTCCAGGTTCCTGCCTTGTTTGAGTTCCTGTCCTGACTTCCTTCAGTGATGGATTACAATGTGGAAGTATAAGCCAAATAAACTTTTCCTCCCCAACTTGCTTTATGGTCATGTCCTGGTGTCGAGTCCAGCTCTAGTCCGCACGAGGGTTCCTCAGTCTCCACGCAGGAGGATAAACGACAAAAGTTATGACAAATGAATGCAGTAATTCATTCTTCTATGGGACCTGATATGGCACGCTTTTTGCGCTTTAAAAATGACATGCGCAATCACGCTTTAGAAATAAAAATGCAGGAGTGTTTTTAATAAGAAAATTAACAGTGTACATATTAAAGAGGAGAGAAAAGAAATAAGAGAGAAACAGAAGCACACTGCCTGGGGAGAACCGCACCAAAAGAGAGTGAGCTGCTGGCCAAAAGCTTTTAAAGGGCCAGTGCCCGTTTTTTGGTATGTAGATGGTGGTCACAAGCAGGTGCCAGTCTCGACAGGAGCCATCTTGGCATGCAGGTGTGATCCAGGATGGAGCCAGCGTCATCTCTCCTGTGGCCTGCAAGCTTTGAGGTAATTTCAAAGAACATTTGACACAATGACCTGTTAATGGTTGGAAATTCCTGTTGGCTGAATTCAGCTCTTTTGGTGTGGATTCATTTTTCAGGTGTGCTAATTTTCCTTTTAGCTTCTATCAACACCTATCCCGGGGATGGTTTTTATGGTATGCTTGCAGTGTGCAATAGATAGCTCCTGCAATATGCCAGGACTTAAAGAAGCCTGCAAGGTTTTTGGGTGAAACGGCTGCATTCCTTTCTCAGCCAACAGCTGCCAGTTCAGATAGGCCTCAGCAGACATGGTGTTTCATCACAGCAATAGAAACTCTAACCAAGGCAATATTTGTCTACTGTTTCTTAGCTTTCTTTACCAATTAGCTTTTATTTTCATACCTTCCTGGTAGAATACAGCATTTTCCTTTGTTTTTCACACATATTGTGATGGTGGAGGTGGTGGGGGTGGTGGTGGTGGTGGTGGTGGTAATGATTGCTCAGTTATTGACTACTCTCCAAAGATCAGAGACCACGTTCTAGAACCTCACCTGGGTAACGTCCTTTATTCTCCACACTTAGTTATTTTTCTGTTGCTGTGCATGCGTGAAGGTCAGAGGACAACTTGAGCGAGTTAGTTTTTTCCTTTTACTTTGTGGATCCTTGGGATCAAACTCAGGTCATCAGGCTTGAAAGCAAGCATGTTCATGCACTGAGACATCTCTCTGGCCCCAGGATGTTTAATTAGAGATGTTAAATTGTCAAATTAATAGACAAGTAAAAATAGAAAAAAAAAAGACAACAAAGAGGAAACTTGCATCCAGGATATACAACCTGATGCCTCACAGCATCGATTTGTTTGTTTGTTTGTTTGTTTGTTTGTTTGTTTATTTATTTATTTATTTATTTATTTATTTATTTATTAAGAACATGAATGGAAACATGTTGGTGTCTGAGAGTTCACAGCAGGTGTTGGGTCCCTATCAGATATCAGAAACAGTTAATAAACTACTTCAAATCATGTGGGTGTTGAGTGAAGGACCAAGGAGTCTTCCTTTTCAAATATATAACTCCAACATTTCCACTCCTTAGAGATTTCGTTTGGTTAAGAAGTAGTAGCTTGATCTTGGGGGTCCAATATATTGATTTATTTTTTAAATATAAATTGCAGGTCCTGAAAGGCAATCTCATTCCTAAACCCAGAGAAGATAGCACTGGGATGCTACTGTGCATGAGCTGAGAATCGAGGAAATAATAATGGTTGCTGTTTGCAGAGCATCGAGATGGCTGATTTCTGCGACCTGATTGGCATCTTTAGAGGTGGATGCTGTGATTATTCCACCGGGCTTAGAGAAGGGGCATAGCTTTTAAAAAGTTGTATCCTTATTAATCGGCAGAGTCAGGATTGGAAGGTAAGATGTTGTAATTCCAAAGTCTGTGTTTTAGTCTCTTGGGAAATAAGAATCCTGGAGAGAAGGCCAGTGGCAGTATGAGAAAGGAATGGACTGGGAAGGAGAATATTCCTGCAGCAAGTTATAGTTCACTGGGTACTGACAGGTAAGATGGCCGATTGGAAGATGCTGCCATGTGATATGATGATGAGGCGTCGGTATAAAGAATGATAGACTGTTCCTCAAAAGAGAAAGCAGACGGGAGCACTGGAGGTGCACAGGCAATGGGCTAGGGTCTCCAGAGGAGCAAACTAATAGAATGAATATGTGCTAGAAGAGAATCTATTAGATTTTTATGAAATGCAGTCTGCTAGTTCAATAGTGGCTGTCTGCACACTCAAGAGGCTGAGAACCCAGGAACTGTTCAACCCACGAGTCAGGAGGCTTTGGAGAGCCACTGGTCTTCGGTCCACACCGCAAGCCCAGAGAAAGTGTGTTCTGATATCAGGGAATGGATGCAGTAGTCGTGTTGATAGTGGCAGCAGCGGTGGCAACAACAGGGTAGATGATCTCACCAGCCAGACACAAAGGCAGTGAGGCAAATCGCAAAGCTTCGCCCTTGGATTACTTACCTGTGTTGCTACCAGAAGGAGCTGCTCACACTGGGTGGGGCTTCCAAATCAAGAGAATTCCTCACAGATGTGTCCATTAGCTTATCCCTTAGTTAACTGCAGATTGCTAACCCAGATTAACCACCACAGGCTGTGAACACACAGTGGAAAAGTGGGGAGATGCAGAAGGATGCTTCTATCCAACTGAAAAAAAACAGTTAGCCGAGCTGAGCATAATTCTAACCATTCTGCGCTCTGAGGGGTTGGGAAGCAGAAACCTTGTCTGAAAGGTATGCCAGCAGGCCCCAGTGACAAGAGATTGCAGACTTACCCACGAGAGATGCCATACTTCTTGTAAGTTTTAAATTCAGTGGTACATTTTAGTGAGATACTGATGTCTTTGGTGAGTCAGGTCAACAGTAAGAAGCACTCCATTTTGACACTTCTTTGGTATGGCAGACTGTGATTGGATGCCATTTTGAGAGAAAACCTATCAGAAATATAGGGAGCCCATGAACCTAAGAACCATCGTTTAAGTTAGGTAGCATGAAGTCAACCTGCCTCAGGTGTGTGTGTGTGTGTGTGTAAGAGAGAGAGAGAGAGAGTGAGAGAGAGAGAATGAGAGAGAGAGAGTGAGAGAGAAAGAGAGAGTGTTATGGAAGGAAATCACATAGAGTTTTGAGAGCCAGATGTTGATAAGTTTAAAAGTGCAGGTAGCAGGAGGCCCTGTTTAGACACTGAAGTGTACAGGGAAGGTAACCCCATCCTTGGTGGAGATCACCCCATTCTCATTGGCTAGGAGTTGCCCTCTTCAGTTGAGAATCACTTTGCAGTTTGATGGCAATTAGCTTGAAGTTGGCAGTAGATCAAAATCTATGGCCACTTATCTGCCATGAGGTTCATTGCTGTAGAGAATGAGATCTTTGAAGCCTCAGCAGACTACATGGCATCCTTGGGTACATCCTATAGCAAGGTGCTTAGTGTGGGCTTTGAAAATGGAGACAGAAGGACTCCAGATGGCAGTGGGGCAGTAGGCACAAACAACAGGGCTCCAGCAGCTGCCCTGCTGCCTCCACTCAGGCTGCCCTGGGCTCCTCACTTATTTGTAGATCAGGAGAACTACACTGGTGCCTAGTCCGGTGGGAAGAACTTTGTGAATTAAAAGTGGCTGGGAAGGTGCAGCGTTGATGACACACCTGGAAAGGCAGTTGACTGTGAGTGGAGAGGAGGGAGAGTGGAGTAAACCCGAAGGCTTGGCTTGCCCTCATGGTGGACGCTATACTGGAGATGGTCACAGAGATGTCAAGAACTGGAGGAAGGACAACGGAGCTAGATGTCCCCAAGAGGGATGGGTGCTCGGGATGCCAGGAGGCTGAGGACACAATCTGGACACCTTATTATGACCCATCAGGCCAGTCCTGGACCGCCATTCAAAGAATGGAGTTAGCACACTGCAAAGAGAGGTGGAGCTGGGGACCGGACAGACAGGGAAACAGCAGTGAGCACAATGCTACTAGGAGTCACGTGGCTGGAGGCAGGGAGAGGCTGTTATGACAAAATCTTAGGAAACGAGTCTGTATTTCTTGATTTGCTCTCTTATCTTCTCATTAAAGAGAATTTCAGTCAAAACAAGAGGACACATGGCTTTTACATTCAGTCTTCCTGCTTCAGCAACAATTTCTTTAGTAGATGAATCAATAATTTCTTTCTTTTTCTTAACTAAATCCAACAGGATGCTGACACACTTTTCTGTAGTTCTTTCCAAATCGTTGCTGAGTGTAGGAACTTCTGCATGATCACTGATTTGATCCATGCTGCATTTCTGAGCTTCCTCAGTTGTATCCTCCCTCCAAAATCCTCCTCTTCCTCTTCCACAGCATGTGGAGGAGGACTAATTTTATTTGGTGGTAGAAGTAGTGATATCTCACTGCTGGATACAGAGCCATTTTCCTTGTCCTTCCCTTCCCTTCCCTTCCCTTCCCTTCCCTTCCCTTCCCTTCCCTTCCCTTCCCTTCCCTTCCCTTCCCTTCCCTTCCCCTCCCCTCCCCTCCCCTCCCCTCCCCCCCCTCCCCTCCCCTCCCCTCCCCTCCCCTTCCCTTCCTGTACCACCATCACTATTCTCAGGAGGGTTTTTGGAAATGAATGTACAGAGTTTATGATGTCAAGCACACCTCGATACCCACAGGCTTTACAAGAATTACCTATTGTTTGCTTCTTTGGATTGACATTCAGATCTGTTTTAGGATTCTCACACTCAGGATACAGAACAATTTTTAAAAAAAAATGAAGCTATCCAACATGCCTTGCAGCTTAATCGCCTCACGAGATCCATTGATAATGTAACAGTTATTCTTAGTCATTCTTAACATCAAATTGGGTCTGTGTTCCCAGCTCACAACCAAAATATTTGGTGGGATACATTGGGAGGTCAATTAAATGCCTTTGCAATGTCAACCATGTTGACTATAACTTTCTTGCTTGCATTTCCTTTGTCCTCAACCTTGGCAATCAAACGGGATGTCTTGTAGCAATACAACTTGGTCTGACACACTGCGGTTGATGTTGACAGGCATTTTGGCTTATTAGTGACTTTATCAATTAGATGAACAGATTGTAATTTTTGGTATCTTCTGTCTGGAGAAGAAGGGATCACATAAATGCCTGCAAGAGTTCTTGATCTCTGACATGAAAAATTTTTCACCACGGAGGCTATAAGCTTCTTGCTTGTACGCTTTGTTCCCCAATACAGGCAGCAATGGCTGCACAACAGCTTGTTTTGTCAGATAAAGACATAAACCCAGCATGGGTCTCCCAGGACTGGGAGGAAGAAGCACTAGAAACTGTGTCCGAAGTGGCAGGGCTGGCAGTGAGTGGAGGGTTGGCTGGGCAAGATGCCACTGCCTGGCAGCCGGAGGAGCTGTCCTAGTGATGTCTGCATCCACACTAGCAGTGCCAATCCTGGTGACCTGGTGGGACATGTCTGAGAGCTGCGGGCACAAGGGTGGGAGAGTGGACCAGGGAAAAATGGGACGAGGGTGTTATTGAGATGCAGTGTATGAAACTCGTTACTAATAAAAGTAATATATATGTATATATATATATACACACACACACATCTCTATGTGTGTGTTTGTGTGTGTGTGTGTGTATCTGTGTGTGTGTGTGTATAAAGTGGAGACACATCCACCAATATAGATCTCACTCAGTACTGGGTTGTTTCCAGCACACTTTGAATATACCTCTAGTTAAAATATTGGCCACCTCAGAGTGTGTGGACTGGTGAGTCTTAGACAATGAGAGAACCCATGCAGCTCATAGATTACAAAGCTAAGTGTCGTCATCAGGACCCCATGGTATGCAGTGAAAGAGGGCTAGCAAAGTGAAGACATCTCTGGTGGACACTGGACATTTGCACATCTACCTGGAAGACTCCAATTTGGGAGGACCCAGGAAGAAATTACTCTAACACTCCATCTTTTCTCTTTTTCCCCTTAAGTTTTTTAGTTAGTGTACAAGTCACTGGCTTCATTATGAGATTTCCACATGTATACATCATTGTACATTGAGAACTATTATTGAGAGAGGTTTTCTGACTCTTACAGTTTTGTTGATGATTTTTTTTCCTGGTTGGTTGAATTATAGTTCATTCATTTCTTTCTTATCTGTTTGCTTGTTTACTGTGCTGACAAAGATGGATTCTTTTTCAAGTCCCTTTTTCATGAAATTTGTTGGTTCCTGTGCATTCTTGGTTGAGACTGTCTTTCTCTTCTGTGTTTAGGATGGGATTTGTTTAAGTATTTTCTGCATGGCTGGTTTGGTGATCATGAACTGCTTTAGTTTGTGCTTACCTTAAAATTTCCACATCTCTCCATCTTCCTTAAAAGTCAGCATTGCTGGATGTAGGAAACTTGATTGGCAGTTGTTTACTTTCCCAGCTGGATATGTTCTTCTGTGCTTTCTTGGACTTTAGGGTTGCCGTTACAAAATGTGATGTGGTTCCAATGTGTTTGCCTTTTTAGGGGAGTTGACATTTTTCACTTTCAGATTTTCTCATCTCTCTTTCTTTTGTGTATGGTGTATGCATGTGTGTGCACATACATGCAGTGTGTGCTCACCTGTGTGTTTGTCAGAGTTTGGTTTTGTGCACCTTCTTCTATCATTTTCTACCAGTTTTATTTTGAGGCAGAGTCTCTCACTGCACCTGGGGCCCACTGCTTTGGCAAGGCTAACTGGCAAGCAAGCTCCTAGGGACTTGGGACAGGGACTGCCTGTCTCTGCTCCATAGCATCAGCATTGCAGATGCGACCTGCCACTCTCTGCTTTAACATGGATGCCTGGGATCTGAACTCAGGCCCTCATGCTTTTCAACAAGTATTTTAGACACTGAGCCACCTCTGTAGCCTATGTCTTTTGTATCATTTCTTTGTTTTGTAGTTTTGTCATCTTGACTCTAATGTGTCTTGGATGGTTTCTTATTTAGTTTTGTATATTTAGAGATATTTAAATATCTCTCATGTTCGGGTGCCCATTACTTTCCATGTTTTGTAAAATTTTTGCTATGATTTCAATCAGTAGAGCTTTTGGTGCTTTTATTTTTATCTCAGTTTCTTCTATTCCATGAATTCTTAGGTTTGACCTCTTATTTTAAAAATTGCATTTATTTCTCAGTCTCTCTCTCTCTCTGTGTTTGTGTGTTGGTATGTGACATGAAAGCAGTAGTGGGATTATGAGAAGAGAGAGATTGGTCTAGAGGGAGGAGCAGGGTATCAAGAGAGGGAAATTATATCTAGACTTAAAATATCTGAATGTATTTTAATTTATGCCTTTTTATGTGACACAAAAGCAGACGGGATACTATTTGGGGGAGAAGAGGCAGCAAGATGGAGGGGAGTTATTGGGAGAGGGTAGCTTAATAGGAGAATATGCAAAGATGAAAAGTTACATATTTGTGAAATGTCACAATGAAACCCACTTGTTTTGGTTACTTTGTAAAGAGACACCATGGCTGAGGCAACTTATATAAGAAAGAGTTTACTGGCGTTTACCATTTCAGAGGGTGAGTCCATGACTATCATGGTGAAGAACATGGTAACAGTCAGGCAGGCAGGCAGGCAGGCATGGTGTTGGAGCAGTAACTGAGAACATTCTTGATATACAAACAGAAGGTAGAGAGAGAGGAAGAGAGAGATAGAGCTAACTGGGAATGACATGCGTTTTTGCAATCTCAAAGCCCACCCATTCCTAGCGACACACCTCTTGGAACAAGGCCACATCTCCTAATCCTTCCCAAACAATTCCACCAACTGGAGACCAAGGACACAAGCATACCAGCCTACTGAGGTCATTCTCATTGGAACCACTACACCAGTATTTAGTATACTGTCACTGTTGTTGCCCCTGCAAGTGGCTCATCTTGCTCGCTCTGACTATGCCTCTTCACTGACTGGAGAAAACTCTTGTGCTCTGTCATGCTCTTCAAGTCCAGGAAAAGAATTAGGTTCCCACTTTTGCTTGGTGTAAATACAAGCTAAATGCCAAGATTGATGTTGAGTTAAACTCTCAGATTTGGTATTTTAATTAAGTGTTTTCTGCAAACACAATTAGGCATGCTAATAAGACATTCAGTGAAACACAAGCCGGGCTGAATACTGAGAAAAGTTTTTTTTGCTGACAATTTCATTAAACTTATATGAGGAAGTGAGTCAACCATTTCAGCTGAAAG
This sequence comes from Cricetomys ansorgei, assembly GCA_026225945.1. Lineage (NCBI taxonomy): Eukaryota > Metazoa > Chordata > Mammalia > Rodentia > Nesomyidae > Cricetomys > Cricetomys ansorgei. Next base: position 21,354,217 of record JAMJFZ010001038.1, on the reverse strand, counting down.
GAAATCCAGTCAGCGATGGACAGGATACAAAGGGAACACTACCAGTGCTTAGAGATAGATGAACATGGGAAGTATAGTTCTGAAGATGAGAATTATTGGCTTTAGCTTGGATGAGTGCCATTATAGAGAATTAATGAGGTTTTGTTTATTCATTTCCCCTGTATCAAGTACTTCTACAAGACAGTAGAATGTGGCGTGGAATAAGACTGAGGGTCTAACCCCCTGGTCATTTCAAGTCTATAAAGCTAACATTAATCATGAATTTTCAAGATAACCATAGGCTAATTGACAGGTTGAGAAAATAATTTCCTAATATTTTTTATTAAAGAACCTTTTATTTTTTGTCTCCCTTCTATTTTTCACCTGTAGTGTTAAGAATTGAACTTATGTCTTTGTGTGTGAGGCATGGGCTCTACCTCTGAGCTATAGCCCCCACCCCCAAATTTCTATTTTTAAAATATATAGACAGAAGTGTATAAAACTAACTGTGTAGTTTAATGAAAAATAAACAAATGACCGAATACTCATGCTTCAGCTTAAGAAATAGAATGTTATAAAAATTTTAAGAGGCCTCTAGGAACCTTCTCTCAATTAACTCACTCCCCAATGGTAACTACCCTGAAATTTGTACTAATGAGTTGTTTTCTGTGGTTATTTTATTTTTGTATGTTTATCTGCATGTTTTGGAGTAAGTACCTAAGTAAATCTAAATTAGTTTATTATGTATTAAATCTTTCTATTTAAGACTCTCTCTATATTTTAATTTATTTAGTTCCAAAAAATTATCACAGCAAAGTTTTATGTTTATTATGTAAAAGATTTTATGTTTCTTGTTTACCTTCTCCCCTAGCTGTGTACCTTTGGTTAAAAAAAATGTGTCTTAAATATATGTTTTAAAATTGTGATTTCTGATTGCTTGTTGAGAGTGTAGAGCAACCCAACTGATACTTTCATGTGAACTTCATAAATATCAATTGCAAAAACTCTACTAAGAACCGTATAAAATAATACATTTAAAAACATATCTGTATGTGTCATAATTAAAAAATATTAACATATTTCTTCCTTTCAAATTAAATCTTTGCTGTATATTATTATTGCATACATTTTTATTTATTTATTTTATTGAAAAGAAATTTTTTTCATAGAATATATTCTGATTATGGTTTCTCCTCTCCCAACTCCTCCCAAATCTCTCCACTTCCTCATCCACCGAATTCCACAGCCCTTTCTTTCTCTCTCTCATTAGAAAACAAAAAGACATCAATAATAGTAATAATAGCAACAATAATAATAATATAAAATGATAATAAATAGTATCAGATTAGGACGAAGTAGATATTTTTTACATTTTTGCATATTTTTCTTATTGTACAGACTAAAACATTCATAAATTATTCAGAAAAAATGTTCAATAAGCCAGGCAGTGGTGGTGCATGCCTTTAATCCCAGCACTCAGGAGGCAGAGGCAGGTGGATCTCTGTGAGTTTGAGGCCAGCCTGGTCTACAGAATAAGTTCCAGGACAGCCAGAGCTACAACAGAGAAACCTTGTCTCGAAAAAGAAGAAAAGGAAAAAAAAGTGTTTAATAGGTAACTGTTATGTTTGGTGCCAAACAATTGCCTATAGTGACGTGCAGAATTCCTTCCTTTTACTTATGAAGTTTGTTCTGGTTGTTTTATGTGCACTTTAGTAAGTTAGAATTTTTGTTTCTAGTTTTCTGAGGTTACCTTTCCTTTTAAATCATGAATGGATATGAAACTGAAAAATAATTTTCTTATATGTGTTATAATTATTGAAACAAATCAGTGATCAATTTTAAGTTGAAATCTCATTCCTGAGATTGAAAAATACTTGCTGTGGTGCATTATAATTTTTTATTTTTTCAGTTTCATGATCTAACATGTTCTTTAGGGTATTTATGTATGTATTCCTGAGTGGGGCCTAGTTTGAATGATACAGTTCCTTCCTTCTCATGACGTCCTTGTCTGATGTGAATGTAGTAGCCTCTCAATTTGAATGCAAGAATATTTTTTTTTCTGTTCTCTTGGAAGAGTTCACAATAGTCTGCATTGTTAATTGTAAATATTGTCTATCTGAATGTTTGCTAGAATCGCCATGCAAAGTTCTCTGGGTTGGATTTTCTATATGGGAGGGGGTTCAAAATATTTTCGATTAAATCTACTTAGTACTTATAGGAACATTCAGATTTTTTTCATTTCCTAAGTGATTATGGATGAGGATTTTCCCCTCTATAGATTGATATGATTCAAGTAATGTTCAAATTTATAAAAATTGTTCCTATTATCCCTTTAGTATATTTATATCCCCTGTTTCAGACTAGAAATCATCTGCATCACTAAGGAATTGTTTTTGGCGAGGAACACTGTTTGGAGGCCATAGTCAGAGGTCAAGTTTTGTTATTGCTAATAAATTATTAGTGTCTTGTGGTGATTTTTAAAAACACAGCTAAGAAAAATGTATATTTGGAAATATAACAAAAATAGGAGTTCATACTGATACTTCCATTTATTTTCTTTCCTATTCATGTAGCTTTATTTATAGTTAACTCAAACTAGAAGCAACCAAGGTTTCCACTATGAACAAATGAACAAACACAATACTGTATCTATGCTATGAAGTTACTGTTCATCAATAAAAAGTCATGAAAAGACATAGAAGAACCTAAGTGAAATAAGTCAATTTGAAGAGTCTACACCTTGAATAACTCTAACTATATGACATTTTGGAAAAGCAAAAATACAGAGACAGGAGAAGACCAAGAGTTTCCTGAGTCTTAGGGAAGGAGTAATGGATGAATGGGTGAAGGATAGTGGATTTTAAGTGTGGTGAGACAATTAAGTATGAAAGTGTAAGACAAACATGATTATGACTTGTCAAAACCTACAACATGAAGAATAACACTTTAATGTGAACTGTGGACTACAGCAAATAGAACTAATAAGAGGGAATGTACAGGGAAGGATGGAGGCGCAGAATGGGTATAGAGACCTTTCCATGTTAGCTTTTCAGTTGTCCTGTAGATCTAAGCTTATACTATAAAATGTAATTCCATTAATTATTAATGAATAATGCTCAGTGATGGAGCACACCTTTAATCTCAGCACTCAGAAGGCAGAGACAAGCAGATCTCTGAGTTTAAGGTCAGCCTTAGTCTTCAGAACAAGTTCCAGGAAATCCAGGGCTTTATAAAAACTCTGTCTTGAAAAATCAAAGAGAGAGAGAGAGGGCGGGGGGGGGGGGGGAAACTAGAAAACTTTATTATTTTAATTCCATAATAAAGATAATCTTTATATATGTTGTTTATATTAATATTTATATTAATGGATTTCATCCATGGAAAATATAGAATATTATATTATATTTTGGTTATTCTTCTTGACTTTAATATAGTACTCTATAGAAAGCAAGATCCAGTTTGTAAATGATAGAACATATTTCATTAAAATTTCATCTACTAACAATTTCTATTGAACATTGGAGATATCAGATTAAATGCCTTCTTTGAAATCTTATGTCAACCATTTCTTAGAAGTTTCTAAACTATATTTTCTAATGTTTTGGTCTTATCAATCTTACTCTATGGAGTTATTGGTGATGTTCTCAGATATAAATTAATCAGTTTTCATCTCTACTCTACTCATCTCTATGTCTGTTTTAAGCTTAAAGGCAAGAATTAGCTCCATAGATATGGGCAGAAAAAAGTGATCTTAGAAAATATATGTGTGGCTCTTAGAAAATCCTTTATGCAATCTCTTGCCCTGGGGATATTATGATGAGCGGTATCTTCGGTCAGCAGATTCAGTTGCACACACCTTTCCAACTTAGTACACAAGGATTAGGTTGAAAGGCTATGAATATCTCATATGGCATTTATATGCTGGTTCTGTGACATAGCAACTGCTCCAAGATCATTTTCAGCACTGTACAGAGCCTGCTGGCCATTCCTGATGAGCAAAGACAGGAAGCTGGATTTCTCCTTCATTCTCTTTTCTTCTTGGTATTCTGCTTTGATGGACTTAGAGTAAAGTGTACATGTGCAAAGTCCAGACAGAGGCTCTAGGGAATCTTCCACTAACAGCTTTCCTGTGTTATAGATACATGGCTACCCATGTTAATTCATTTCTATTAAGCCTAATCTATAAGAAGAAGGGCCTGAGTGTCTTTACTAGCAGGATACAATTCCATACAGATAAGGACTGGGCTATTTTGATGTAATTTACCTATTTTTACACTGAATATCCCACCATAGGTGAAGGCTTTCTTACTGAATAAGGAAGAACGTTGGCATTACTGGCTACTGTGGGGGGAAGATGTGCAGGAGAGCATATCAGTGCTCCAACATGGAGCCAGGGACCATGTGGATCAAACTGACAGCTTCAATTCCAATTTAACAGCCAGGGTTGGTTAAAAGTGTAACCACGAGAGTTTTTGTGAAAATATCAAGATAAGATCTTATTTGCTCTTTCCTATAGAATATATTAATTGGTTCCAAAATAATAACAACAATATTATATTGAAAACAAGACTATTGAAAAAGATTGGTGTCTCCACAACTTTGTTCTTATCTCTAGAATATACTCTGCTAGATAATTATTAAAATATACTAAGGCCTCTTGAATGAATGCTTTTCTCTCTTTAATCATCTTATGATTATGTAAGTCAGTTATGCAACCAACTTAATATACACAAAACTCATTTGCTTTAGTTCATGTTCATTTTCAAGGTTTTTAAAAACTTAATTATGTGTATGAGGGAATATAAAACAGCATGGTTAAAAAAATTAAGCCATATAGTAACTTATGTTGAAATAAATTTTATTTCTACTACTATCCTTTCCTCTTTCCAACAATTACCATATTTTTAGTAAAACATACACATGTATATGTATGTATTATACGTGTATGTGAGCACACATATGTTATTTGCATTTTTTCAAAACTCTCCCAAATCACAGACAATATATTTTGCTGAGTTAGCTTCCCATGGAAACGTTCATTGGTTGTCGCAGTCAGCATCCACTCCAGCTGCTACCGTAGTCAGTTTGGCGGTATGGAGCTCTGAGCACAGATGCCCGTATCCTTAACTGCAGTTTTGTCCTAACGCTGAGTTTTAATTGGCCTTTGCTGTGCTCCAACTTTCTCAGTGTTATATTCTGTCTGAACTCTTTGGAGTTGAGAAACAATTGCCTTCTGCACTGTGTGAGTTCTTGAATTGGTGGACTCTTGTTCACTTTCTCTCTTTTCCACGACAGGATGGGATATCTGAATTCATGTCAGCCCTCTGGCTCCTTGTTGGAAGCAGCCAGCTGTGACCCAAACATACAACTAATGTTTTGTTTTCTGAACTCTTTCCTAAGGCATATGGATTCGCTTGACGGGTGATCTGCCTTCCAGGTTACTATAATGGCACGTTTACCTAGTGCTTCTCAATGTTTGAAATGGATCATCGCGCCAGCCTCTGAGTCAGTTTCCCTTTTGCTGACCCACAGACCACCGAGCCCGTGCCACACTGTCTGGGATTTTGTTGCCACAGTCTTCCGTTTCTCTACCGATTTTTGTGTCCGCCAAAGTCAGCCTAGGTTGTGTGAGAGGATCACATTCTTTCAAAATTTCGGTGGTTTTACACACTGTTACATGTTCAGTGAAGATCAACAGAAGACCTATCATTTCTCCACACTAAGAGCTTCTATGATCGTACAGCTAAGAAAAACTATGGTTGTTCTGGTCATTTGTCTGACTGACAGAACTTCCCACAGGTGCCTGGACAGCCTGCAGGCACCAGGCCTTCCCACCAGTACCAGCCCCTCCAGCATATTTTTACTGTTGGTGTCAGGTGATGAAGGTTGAAGTCAGGTTTGCAGGCTTTGTGTAGCTACAAAGGCAATTTAAAGTAGTATAGTACTTAAGCTTATTCTCTGAGCATAACAGCCATCATCACAAATGATGATTTCTCCAGCGTCCCTTTCCTGTTACCATTCCTGCCTGCTGTGTCTCCATCTTGTTTTATATCTCCTCACTCAGCTTCTTTTATATTCTTAGATTCTTTCCCCACAGAAATCTTACTATTATATAGAACAATTGACTTCTCTTTACTGTACTCCACGCCAATCCTGAACTAATCCAACACTTTTCTGCAACTAAGGGAAACATAATGAACAAAAGATCATCTCTGGAAGATTTCACCACCTAGTTTTGAAGATCAATATATTTCTCCTACCTCTTCTCTCCATGTAATTTTTAGTGATTACAAATGTGAACAGGAAGGAAGAGAGCGGAAAGAAAGATTTAGTGGGTAAACAGGATATAACTTTGTTGAAAATATTTATCAGTTTGGCTATCCTTTCACGTTTGTTTAAATTAACAATTTGCGTATTTATTGAGTTTAATATATTCAAGAAATCTGGCTTTCTTGACAGAAAAGCCATTGAAAGGCTCTTAGAGCATTAGTGGATACAGGAAATGTATTAATAATTTTCCTTTAAAAGGGGCCAAAATAACACTTATGATATCATATATACCATCAGGTTATGTGGCTGCTTTCATCTTGGGAAGATCTGTGGTTCAAAGGGCATGTTTTTACAATATTTTGTTGTTTAAACATTCTTTGTTAGGAATTCTTTTAGTTGTGGCATCAATAAGCCAAAATTTTACATCATTGTAAACACTACAGTATTTCTTACTGCCTTTAAGTAATATTGGTTTTTAAGACTATCAGAATCACATATTTAAAATATTAACTGCCTTGTGGACAGCCTGGGGAAAGGCACCTTTAGATGTGGTGTGACGTCGATGCTGAGGCAAGGTGCCTTCTGGGAGCAACAGAGCTGCTCTTAGTATAGGTGACTCTTGGAGTCCTGGTGTCTTTCTTTTACTGTGATTAAACACCCTGACAAAAGCAACTTAGGAAAGAAAGGGTTTATATTAGCTCACAGTTCTAGCTTATCTAGTTCATCAAAGTGGGGACATCAAGATGGTGGGAAGTTAAAGCAGCTGGGCATATGCACAGTCAAGAGGGAGGGACGGTGAGAGCATGCGTGCTCCTGCTCAGCTCACATCCTCTATTCTAATCCAGTCCAGGGCCCTGCCCACGAAATACCACCACCCATATTTAGGCTGGATCCTCCCACCTCAATTAACCCAGCTAAGAAAATCCCTCAGGGCATGCCCACATGCCAGAATAATCTAGACAGTTCCTCACTGAAGCTCCCTTCCTGGGTGACTAAATTATGTCAAATCAACAGTCAGTGGTAACTGCTTAGGTTGGACAATTGAATAGGCTCAGGTACATGTCAGCTTCATGTACGGGCTTCAAGTCCCAGAGGCAGCGTGTCCAGAGTCTGCGGAATTTATGCTTTCAATGCTCCTTAATGACATGTTTCTATGTCGATTAACACCGGGACTCTTACCAGAATGTTAAAGTGGGATGGGCAGGGCACTGGGCTTGAATCAAAAGATTCCATGTATTAGGACCTTGGACAAGACACTTAACTCTTATTCTATAAATGACACAGATATTGTCTGCCACACAGGAATGTTTTGAAAATCATTATGAATTAATAAAAGATCTATATAAACTGTGGGAATTCTGAAATTCTTATAAAATTATCATTGTCTCCCTCTTTCCATCCCTCCTTCTTTCTCTCCTTCCTACAGAGATTTAGAACTTTTTCCTGTCTCTCATACTCACTTTCAATTGAGCCAACTCTCAAACCCTTTCTGTTTACTGTGGTGTGGAGTTGACTGGCCTGTGCTGCTGGCATGCCCTTCCACATTACCTCTGTGTTTTTGCTTGCCTTCAGTCCCCTAAGCATCAATGATGATGGCATTCCTCTGAGAGAGTAAAATACTTGTTCCCATTTCTGGAAAACGGTTAGGAATAGAGTAAGTTACTGTACACCCTGTAGAGTATAGATCTGAAAGAAGGCCAAACTACCTACTGAGTGTGTTGCTGGGGCCAGTGGCTCTCTGTATATTTAGATTAAGAAATCTTACTTAGTTGGCCCCGGGGGCTGAATGCCATTTATGTAAGTTAAGGAGAAAAAATTCAACCCCCATTGCTCAGTTTTGCTTATCATTTAATTATGGGTGAAACTTCCTTCCCTTTTAAACAAATCAATAATAAAATGAAATATTGAAGATAGAACAAATTGGATTTCAGCACGAGGAAATTGTCAATAGCCACAGAGTAATGGCAGGTTGAGTTGAAAGTGACCCCAGAAGTAGCTTAATCTCATGTGTCATTCATTCTAAGAGAGCCGATCTCTCACCCAACAGCCCATCAAAAGGAAGCATTATCACCTCCTAGAAGATTCTAACTCCACTCCCAAGGTATGCTCAGGTTTGGGATGTGATACTTTGCAGAATGTATTAGGGAAATATTTTCTAAAATCTCCCTCTATGAAGAGCCACAGTGTAAATCAGAACACTAGGAGATCTATAAGAACTCAGAGGAGGAAAACATTTTTCTATTTGTTTAACCTAGAATATTCCTGTTTCACGTAGACTTTCTTAGAATGTATGGGGTGTAGGGGGAGCTGCAATAATTACAAAGATTTTTACAGTGAGTGAATTCCTTATTGTATTTTCTCTTTTACAACATTTAGTCTCAAGTACAACTCAGGCCACAAAGAAACATGGATTATCTTTTTTCTTTGTAATGTCTGATGTCTGATGGTCCCCTTAGGACCGATGAGGTGTAATTGGGAATAGAGGAAGTCATGTGGGATAGAAAACAATTGTGAGCCTAGTAAGGTCTTCCTGTTGGGCTTGACACCCCAAGTCTGCCCTAACCACTGCACTTGCTCAGAGAGTAACCTGTCAAATCTGGTCGAATGACTGCCCTCAGTCCTCCCATCACGGACTGGACAAATGATAATCTTCTCAGCACAGCGCCTATGATGCTGTAGGAAGCAAACATATGCTGCAGTATCCAACTCTTGCTTTTTGAACCATTGTTGTTATGAATGTTTTGGAATCGATTACCCTACCCTCATCTCCCAAATGATACACCAGTAGTGATTCTTCATAGTTTTGGCCCCACAGTGCCATCTCATACCTTCCAGGCTTTGCAGTGGCTGGCCTATGTGCTGGGGTGATGCTGGGGTGAATACCCTTCTCCAGGTTGTTTCTGTAGGTATCATGTGCTCAAGGTCAACTTCGTTGTATCTGTGAACACTTGCCTAAGTTCTCCTCTGGATCCTTAGTAAAGTTGTCACTACCTGATGTCACTCTCAATTCTTATTGATCCATTATTTATTTATTTATTTATTTGGTCTCTTTACCTTATTTGTATATGGTTGTCTCTTCTTAGATTGAAGATAGAGACTACATTAGCTTCCAAGGCCGAACAATGAAATACTGCAAACTGTGTGGCTTGGAAACAGTAAAAATGCATTGCTTTGCAGTTCGGGAGGCCGTTGGCCTGAAATTGGGTGTTGGCGATGCCTTACTTCTTTTGACTGACTCACAGGGTGCCTGAAATGGATGGAACCATGGTCCCCTCTGTTGCTTCTCATCCCACCACATGCCATCTCATTCACCTAGGCATTATTATATTATAGATATTACCATATGTCTATACTGTACTGGACTAGAGGAGACTAGATATGGGCAGCTGAGGTAGAAAGACTAGGAGGTACTTCTGATAGCAAAAAGCAGTTTGATAAGATGTTTTCTTTTTCTTTTTCTTTCTTTTGTATGTCTTAAAGAGAACTTTCCCAGTGCATGATGGGAAGGATTACACAATGATATCTCAAGGAAGTATGAATACTGAGTATGCTAAGGGCCATTTTGCTCCTTTAATGGTTCTTCCTGGTCATTGTCATGCCAATTGTTAACTGTCACCACACTGTGATGTTGTGGAAGTTTATTTTTAGTTGTGTTTAAAATAATTGTTTTTGTGCACTGTTGGAAAAAGGGATGCATAGGCCTTGGCATTTTGTCTGCATATGTTGGATTTATGTGGGAGATGTTTGATTGCCTTTGATCTGCACCTGAGTGCAGTTCTGAATCAATAAAAACACCTGAGCTCAGATGCTCGGGGTTCCACTGTCCATAATATGGCATTGGTCATGATAGTGATTCCCTCTGCTGAGGTCTGGCAGGATTTGCACCTATGAGAATGCCACCTTGTCATCCTTGCTGAACTCCTACAGCAGCATCCTACTACACTGTGATGGTGCTATTTAGCACGGAGTGAGCTTACAATGAAGTTATAGTCCCCTGATGTCATTCTGGTAGCCATCTTGGATGTAGTCAGTTTTGGCCAGACCACTTGTTGAAAAACTTTTGGTCTTGTAGGTATCCTGTTCTCAAAAGTAGAGATGATTGGGATAAGTAGCAATTCATCTAGGTCATTTAGGCATCATTTAGGCATTATAAGATTAGACCAGTCAGCCAGTTTCCCACTTTTAAATTGCACCCCTCATTTTTGAATGATGTTGAAGGGAGATAGTGTAGCTTCTTAAAGAACTTAGGTACCATGAGGAGTTAAAAAGTTCTCTGAGAGTATGTTTGGTTATGACCTGATCATAGGTGTAGCTGTCTATGTCCCTGAATGACTGTCATTTGTAACTTCATGATTTGTGGAACTGCACCTGGGAATAAGAACAGACAGCTGAAGATGGATGGCTGATGGGGCAGGAGGAGCAGGAGAGCTGTTATAGGTCACCATGGCAGGAACAGTGATCAAAGAAGCAGGTACTTGATGCTGGGCTCCCTCTACTCTTCATTCTTTTTTCCTTTCTTGGCTTCTCATTTTCTTAATCCTCGCTGTTAAGTTGACTGTTAAGTTAAAGTTGATATCAACTTGGAGGGAGGCCAAAGAAGCCTTTTATACCTTCCTTTTCACTGTCTTTTTAAAAAGTATTTTTACTATTCACTTATTTCTTATATGTGTGTATCTATAAATGTGTCTGTGTGCATGAGTTCATGTGTGTCTGTGGTACATGTGTCTGTACATACTTTGTGAAGCCAGAGGTCAACCTTGGCTGTCATTCCTCAGGTACCATCTATCTTGTTCTTGAGTCAGGGTCTCTTGGTGGCTTGGAAATCAACAAGTACCCTAAGCTGGCTGGCCAGTGAGCCTCCCCAGTGCTAGAGTTGCAACTGTGTATCATCATGTCTGGCTTCACATAGGCTGTGAGGATTGAACACAGGCCCTTATGCTTGTACAGGAAGCACTTTGCAGAAGGAGCCATCTCCCCAGGCCCTACTGCCTGTCTACAGGTGGGTATGTGATGCAAAGGACTTGGAGGAAAGAAGAGAAAGAATTCAGATAGGGAGCCAGGTTAGTGAACTTGTATATGAACGTAAGACTTCTCTGGTTCTCTGACCTTCCAGTTCCCTCTCCAGGTCACTGCACAAAGGAGGGAGGGCATTGTGACTTCTTGTCCTGAAAAGAGATCGGATTTCACTCCAGTCTCAAATTCTCTTCCTTAAGAAATGCTCTCTCATTTCCTCAAGGCCAAATGTTTGAATTAGAAAATGGAATGAAATAGGTTTTCCATTAGTTAATTAATTTTGCCCTAGTTGATTTTTCTCAATTGATTCTCCTTAATCTCACATTTCAATGGAGAGAGAAAGGAACCTGGAAGCTCAGGGAAGAGCATACAGCACTATGAGGGAAAGGTATAGAGACTCAGGCTGGGTGCACACTGGGCTTCTATATGCAGCATCAGTCTGACAGCTCGTCAGCAGGCTGATGTTTGTAGATCTAAAGCAGCTCCCTGGAGTCTCATTTATTGACTCAACCTTTGGGCTTTGCTTGTTTTTCAAAGCAAATGGTATAAGCTGCTTCTCATTAAGTCAGTACACTAGATTTTTAATGTTGAAACCAGATGCCTTCCTACACAAATCTCATACTAGGTCACCATTTCTACGCAACCAAATGTGCTGATGTCCAAAGTAGTCCATCCACACTAGGCTAAGTAAGTCCACGAAGACTGAGTGGGTATCGTTCATCACAATATACATCTTATTGTAAAAGGCCTGAGATGTTTCTTTGTAATGTTGGCCATTAAATGTTGTTTATCATGGTTCAATGAAGAAGATATCAGTCTTTCCAGCTAAGAACATTTCTGCACTCAGATCACACAAAGCAGAGTTTTAAGTGTACTTTAAAGCAGTATAAGAGGGTCTGTAATGGTGTCGGGCTAGGAGACTGAACATCAGAGTTGTAGCATTGCCCTTTCATTTAATAATCAATTGACTCTGACATCTTTAAGTCCACTTCTGGATAAACTTTCTAACTGCCAATGCTGAGAAGATATCAACTCAAAAGTTCTTTTCTTTTAAGTGCCCTTACTTTTTCAAGGCCTGTGGGGGTTGATTTTTGTCAGCTTGACACAAACCTTGGCATATTTGGGAAGCAGGAATCTTAATTGATAAAAATGCCTACGTAAGATTGGCCTATAGGCAAGTCTGTAGAGTTACATTGATTAATGAGTGATATGGAAGGGTCCTGTCCACTGTGGGTGTTACCATCCCTAGGAGATGGTCCAGGATGGTATAAAAAAACAGGATAAGGCAGCCATGAGGACCAAACCAGTAAACAACATTCCTTGATGACTTCTACATGAGCTCCTGCCTCCAGGTTTCTACCTTCAGTTCCTGTGCTGACTTCCATGGATGATGAACTGTGAGCTGCAAGATGAAATAAATCCTTTCCTCCCTAAGTTGCTTTGGTCATGTGTTTATCACAGTAGTAGAAATCCTAATCAATCTTTTCCTGACACACGTGATGCTAGCGCATTTAGAGGAGGAGAATGCCACATTATACAATTTTTGTAATAGTAACTGCTAAATCTATTTTACATAGAATAACCTTTCTGAATTGTTTTGATGGAATATTTCCAAATAAAGCTTGTTCTGAAATGTATGAATTATCACATATAAAGACGATAAATGTTGGTTCTAAATAGCCTCTGACTCTGTTTGCGAAACAACCCCTTTTATGTGTTAGTCTTCGTCCTTCTGCTTGATATATTTTTAGTTACAATAACAGTACACCTCTATTTTCTATTTTGTCTTTGTTTTGGCAATAGGAGATAAAAAAGGAAGGACTGTAATCAAAACAAAAGTCTTTTGGATATAATTGTATCTAAAAACATCATTCATAAAATCACACAACTTGGAGGGGAAAGAAAGAAAACACGGTCTTACTTGTAGAGCCTGTGTTATCAAGTCATACCAGCAAGGCATTTTAATCATCTTTTTAAAAATATATATATATAGGTTGAAAGATGTTGGCATTTGTTTATGAAGATATGGAGGTGTCTCCATGGCTCCTAGAAATCCAGATGCAGCAGCCTTTGCTACCTTGTCCTCTCTGCTATTTTCTTCCCTGCTTTGCTAGCTCTTAATTTCTCAGGGACCAAATGAGCAGCCAGGCCTGGGCAGGCACTTTCTGTAACTGAGGTTAGTCTATATCTTTGTTAAGCCAAGCCCTTTATATGCCAGTCCTTGAGGAGGCCACAGTTCAGCTGGTCTAATATGAAGTAGAGACTCAGTTCCTCGACTCTGGAGTCGTATGCTCTTAGGTGAGTCCTAGATCAGCTTTAGGATCCAATCTTCCCCTAGAGTTTGCAAAAGAGACCTGCTCACCTTGAGCTTTCAGGGTGTTCTGTCATTATCCAGCAGCAGTGTAGTGACACTGGCTATATGTTCATACAGTAAGGAGTTATCAGCTACCCCCAGGGAAGCACTTGGCAAACGCATTACTTACTCTTGGGCTTTATAATGTTGTCCTTTGGCAGCAGGAAGGTTATGTTTGGTGATTGTACTAAGTTTTAGCCTTAAATAGATTATTTGATGAAAACTTGGGCTCTCTCTCCTTTAAGGGATCTAGATAGAGCACAGTACCCAATCCACAGAGCTAGTGAGGGAATACAGAACAGAGGTTCAGTGGGAAGATCTGCCAACAGATGCCTGTTTGTGAACTCAGATTTAGAAGCATGGCTGGGATAATGGAATCTTCCAAGTGCTCCTGTCCTAAAGATATTCCTTCCATCTGCCTTTCAGCAACAATGACACGATTTGCCTTGACTGGTTCTTCTGGCCATTGAACTTCAAGGAGATCTTGGATCATTGATGGAACTGGGTAATGATGCTTCCACTCCTCCTATAACCCTGGAAATTTTATGTGTTTTATTTTTTGAGAAAAGGCTTTCATTGGAGTGAGGAAACAGATACACACAGTCAACACACAGAGAGCCTTCACAAAGCAGAGTAGGGGAGGGGGTTGAGAAGCTGAAGCCTGGCCCTCCTTTGAGGGATGAGATTTTTAAAAGAAAGTATTTAAAGGCTCTTCCTCCCCTAATTTAGGGTTGATCAGTTTGAAGAAAGACAAGATGGCTGATTGGCCCACAATGTGTAAATACATTTCGATCTGGCTTTGAATTTGTTGATTTACTAAGAACCTGTCTGCATTGATATCTATCAAGATGTAACTGTAAGCCTTTATATTCCAGATGAAAAGGAATTGTGTTCTGAAATATCAATATAAATATGGGATCAAATAAATAAAATGCCTCTTCATCTAATTTATATTATAAATCAGTCTATCATCAACTTCTAGAAAATAATTGTCTCCAAGGTCCCTCGGGCAATGCCTTTAAATTGAACCTTTAGAAAATGAGGGAACACCGTGTTTCCTTTAGCACCCTGGTTAATTCTACACATTGGAAAACACTCATTTTAAAAGTGGACATTAAAACAAACTAGATCTTGAGCATTTAGTCTGGCATGTACTAGACTTGTTACTGGCTTCAGTTCAAAAATCTACTTAGATTATTTATGCAGAGGATTATAGTTCATGTTACATTTAAAATTTGTTCCATTCTTCTGTACAATCCAGTAGGAACTATGGGTATTGTGGGGATAAGGGCAAATGGCTTACAGCAGCAATTACATACTTGGATTGGAGATGTTCTACAAGATTCACCTGACTGTACAAGCACAGCCATCAAGCGTTCCTGTCTAATGAATGCCTGGATGCCCTCTGGATTTTCTCATCCTTGTCCTGTTGCAAAGCCTGGCAGAAGACAGAAGCAGTGTCCTCTCTCAGAGTGATTATGACTGGGATATCTAATCTAAATCTTGACAGCTTCTTGCTGAAAGGGCTCTTAAATCCACAAAGAGTTGAAAAATGAAGTAGACAGAAAGCCAGGCAAGGATTAATGTCTTGTCCTTCCTGGGTTCAGCATCATCTGTGTTCAGGGTGACAGCACCAGACAGGGATGCCAGAAACACCCCCCAGAAAGTAGCACCACAGAAAGAGTGCCATGCACAAAGTTAATATCTGACTAGAATGAGTGGCTGATGGCATCCTTTCAAGGGTGACTGTATGCTTTATTATCTAAGACATAATAACTTGAACATCAAAAGGGGCCTGTTAATATTTATACCAAATAATAGACTACCAAAACACTAGGGCTGTCCCAAACCAGTCATAAGGCTTCAATGATGTAATTGTCCCTAAATCCTATAGCCCATAGTTCCTACCTGATTGTACAGAAGAATGGAACAAATTTTAAATATAACATGAACTACAGTCCTCTGCATAAATACATCTAAGTAGATTTTTGAACTGAAGCCAGTAACAAGTCTAGTACATGCCAGACTAAATGCTCAAGATCTAGTTGTTTTTAATGTCCACTTTTAAAATGAGTGTTTTCCAATGTGTAGAATTAACCAGGGTGCTAAAGGAAATATGGTGTTCCCTCATTTTCTAAAGGTTCAGTTTAAAAGCATTGCCTGAGGGACCTTGGAGACAATTATTTTCTAGAAGTTGATGATAGACTGATTTATAATATAAATTGGATGAAGAGTCATTTTATTTATTTGATCCCATATTTATATTGATATTTCAGAACACAATCCCTTTTCATCTGGAATATTAAGGCTTACAGTTACATCTTGTCTTGATACAAGACAGGTCCTTAGTAACTCAAGAAATTCAAAGACAGATCGAAATATATTTGAAAAATAGTTTTTAATGTCCCTTATTCTCGATTTCACTGGAGTCCCCCAGTCACTTCTGAGTCCACACCTTTCCCCATACAATACCAGTATGTGTCCAGAAGTCACATCTTTCTTGTTCTGGCCATAGTAGTTATTCTTACAGGAATCCTATACTTGGCAATCCCATCATTCTGGAACTCTATCTTGTCTACTCCCCCACACAGGTTTCCAGGCTTGGTCATCCTCACCCTAATACCAAGGCTAGATTGACTCTTGAACTTTACTAGCTAAATTAGCAAGAGGTCTAGCTTCCCTCAGCCTCTTTCTTCCCCAGTATCCCCTAGAATTACAGAAGGCACTTGCTAGTTCCCAAGCACAATGTTTTCTATTTGTAGGTAGCATAGGAACTCAGGTCTCCCTATGAGGCCAGTATTAGTTACAATCTGAACGAACTCCAGAGCTGACCACTAATGGAGAATAGCTTTGAAGGTGGCCTATTAACCCAGAGATCCAAATGCCAGTCACAAGCTGCTATTTTTCCTACAATCTACTTAATTAACTGTGAATTTGACGGGGGATAGAATGAAGTCTCTGAGTGAGGTTGTACATGCCAATCATTGGGATAAGATGGATGTCACTACTGACTGTGTGCAGGATCTGATGGCCCCTCTATATTTGGCAATTGTGCCTTCATCTCTCACTGGATTATTGCCGCATTCTTTTATGCATCACTACTAAGGCAGAGGCCTTTGTCATATCTGCCCTCCATGAGGGAGCCTGAGGTCCAAGCTTTTCTGATTTAAACCTATATCCATGTAGTTGGGTTGGGAAGAGCTATGAGGGAGACCCATTCTAACACAGAATCAAGATCTCTTTTGATCGTTACTCTTTGTTGCCCAGGTGAATACACTGCTGATAATTCCTCCTACCTGCATTATGAATTTCCCTCAGGGTTTTCTAAAATTCAATCTTGAACCCATCATGAACACATGGTGGTCATGGCCAGAGACCAAGTCATTCTCAGGCCTCAATGTGGATGAATATATTTGAACACATATGTCGCTAATTTTCTAGTCACCTGAGTCTGGGCCACCATTGCCTAGTAAGCTACGTTATTATATAAGAACTAATAATTCATTCAAAAATAGAACACGGATCACACAGAATATTCTCCCTTATAGCCCCATGTTTTTACCTAGCATAATGAATACTATTTTATGAGAATACATACATATGTGTGTGTGTGTGTGTGTGTGTGTGCGTGTGTTGTTAATTTTTTATTATGAGATATTTATTCGTAACTCCCTTACACAATATACCTTTACATACAACAGCGGTTAATTTTTTTGGAATAATTTTCTACAATAGTATTTTCTGAATGAAATGACCTCACTGACACCAGCAGCAGCTGGAGTAATCTGAAAGGCTGCACTGGCCACCTATGAATGTGAAGGTAGTCTTCCGGGTTTGCCTTTTAGAGGTTTGTGATGACACATGACCAAGGCTCAGCACGGTTCGAGCATGTTCCCGAGCTCCTGAGTCAAGTGATACAGTACAGCAAACTGTTTCTATCAGTGAACACAGTTTTCAGATTTGCTTTTTAGCAAAGCATAATGGCAGCTGTGTCTCAGTAATTACCAGGAAGGGCTTTCCTTAGTGCTCTGTGTATTTGTAGATCAAAGAAAGAGCTTTCATATTTTTTTTCAAAAGAATGGATAAAATAGTTGAGCGAGGGTGGGGACATGGCACTATTCAAAAGGCCTCCTGTTGTAAAGAGGATGACGTATTGAAGTATTTACTGGTGGAGGTTCTTTCCTCCACCGCTATGGACGTCTAAGGACCCATTTACCCTCAGTGGCGATATTTGTCATTTTGGCCTTTAGTTTGTCACAGGAGATCCTCTTCTTAACCTTCTTAAGGCATCCAATGACACTTTGGCTTGAGACTCATGAAATACACCTTCCATGGTTTGTGGGGAACCACCTGTGTTTCCCCTCAATGGGTGTGAGACATAGTGAGCCATTGCTCTTCTCCTTAGGCCAGCTCCAGTGTACGAGAGGGAATGTGGCAGTTCCACAGCCATAGACCTTCATCAGGGACTGTGCAGTAACCCCAGCAACTTCAAACTGCATTCATAGAACAGCAATACAGGGACAGACTGGCACCAGCCACTCAGCCCTTGGTACTCTTCCTCATCAAGTACTTCCTACTAGAGATGCATCTTGAAATTCAAGGCTGAGAAGGCAGATGTGGCAAAAAATATTCCGTCTGAAAAATAAAGTTCTTATTTTGTTTAAATAGTTGTGTTTTAATGACTTTACCGAGCTCTGGACGTTTAGTGCCATGACGTTGCTGATAGGAAGGTAGCATGGATTTGACACAGTCAGCAGCCTGATCAGAGTTTACAGCCATCTCCTAGGTGCCAGAGTGAGAATGGGGCAAATCAGAGGTAGATAAGAGTCTCACAACTCAGGGGACAGATGCCGTGCACGGCTTTGTATTGGTTAGCTTAGCTAAACTGGAAACAGATTTCCAAAAATTCTTTTCCCTGTTGGGTTTTGAGTAAGGATTGGCCTTATATATACCTACAGGCTGGGAGCGATGGTGCATACCTTTAATCACGGCACTCAGAAGGCAGAGGCAGGCCTGCTCTGCGTGCTGAGTTCCAGGTCAGCCAAGGTCACATAGTGAGACTCTGTCTCAAAGGGGGTTGGGGCACACACACACACACACACACACACACACACACACACACAGATCAGGAAGGGGGAGATGAAGAGGCAGCCATGTTTATCTTGAAAGTTGGGGTAGGGTCAGGCACTACGACGGTTCACACTCTCAGTCAGGGTTGTGCTGGTTCACCTCCTTAGCATGAGGGAGCAACCAGGACTCAGAAATCTCTTTGGTTTCTCCAACTCCCGAGCCAGCCAGGGTGTTGACTGCGGATAGAGGGCGTCAGCTCCTATTGTGGGTCACCCACACTGTGGAAGCCGAAAGCTTGGCTGTGGCAACAGGATTGAGGCTCACTCTGGTTTGTCCTCTTGAGTTCCAGCTTACCCGTGTGAGGTTAAGTCTGTCCTTGCTTGCGCTCCACTTCCTGCCTGTCTTTCCTTCCTAACGGCTCACCCTGCTGACTTCAAGCCAGCACCACATGAAGAAGCAACAGCTGTGTGTAAACCTCCCACGGTTGGTTGAGGTCAACCTCTTACTCTAAAACTTTTGTTATTCAGTGGGTCTGCTTTTTCTGAATGAACTCTGTCAGATATTAGTTACGGAGACGATAAGAGCAAAGTTGTAGCTTCCTTCTTTACCACGTTGTTTCCAGGATCTAGAACCATACCTGGGAGTTAGAAAATGCTAAGGAGGTGTTTGTGAATAGGACATTTTCAAAAGGGAGCGTTAATGAGATTTGGTAGTTGTTTTGATGTAGAAGAGGGAGGATGAACTTATGACCTGGATTTCTTTTTTTTTTTACACCAGTGTGAAAACAGTGTTTATGCTTTAGATAGGGGATCTAGGGAAGAAATTGCTTTGGGGTGTATTTTCCCAAAAGGGCTCTGCTCAGATGATACGGAGCAGAGTGATCACAAGGTAGCTTTCGTACGCTATGTTGGTGTTCTTAGGGAATGTTTTTTTTTCCATCTGCATATGTATGCATGTTTGCATGTGTGTAGGTGTACATGCATGTTTGCGTGGAGTGCATGTGCAGTCATGAGGTTGAATTGGGAGTCTTCCTTGATCACTATCTACATTATTTATTGAGGCAGGGTACCCTGCTGAACACAAGACTCGCCAATTTCTGCAGTCCAGTCAGTCATCTTGCTCTGGGGATCCCCTGCTGTCTCTTCAGTCCTGGGATTACTGGAGACTACCATGCCTGCCTGGCTTTTATGTGGGTTCTGGGGATCAGTACTCTGATTCTCACTTGCAGGGCAAGCACTCTATCCACTGAGCCATCCCCTAGCCCACTGGGAGTTCTTAAAGTCACAGAATGGTGCCCGAGTCAGATAACTTGCAGAAAGAATACTGTTAATATGAGAAGACACTGGGTCTATGTTTTGAATGCATTGGATTTGAGAGGACTTTGAGGTATTCTTAAATTCAATTCATACCTCAGGTTAAAGGTCTAGGATGAAGACTTAGTTGTGGAAATTATCTGCTTAACAGCAATGGTTGAAGCAATAAGCAGGATTATAATGATTTAAATGTGATTAAGGGGACAGACTGGAGCCTTAGGGATTGACACAATTTAAGTTTAGTGGGAGAGGAGGAGCCTGCAAAGGGCACTGAAAAACAGTGGTCAGTGGTACGAGAGGCAAGCTCTGGGAGTGTGGCCGAGAGAGAAAGTGACTTCAAGAAAGTACTGCTGTGAAGTACTAAAGTAATGAAAGACTCTCAGATGTCTGTAGGTAATGCCTGTGACCCGCTGCGGTGAGAAGGCAGAGTGATTCGAGTTGAGGAGTAGACAGCGGACGGCAAGATGAGTGCTGGAGAACGAAAACTACTGTCTTGAAGTGTGGCTTTGAAAAAGAGACGAGTAAGACAGGAGGGGAGAGGAAAACGTCTCGCTGGCAGGGGATGGTTAGAAAAGGACTGTGGGGAGAAATATTTGAGGGGAGTTGTTCTGAATGGTGATTAAATGTGAACGTGGACTTGAGAGTTAATGGCTGTGGAGAAAGTCACTGGCTAAGCTAAGGAACAGGAGGAAGTCAGTATGTAGAAACAGTCTCTGAAGGCATTCCGTGTCTATCAGGGGAGGATAAGCAGAAAGATGATAATCCGAAGCCCATAGTGAAGGATGAAGAGGAGAGGTTGTTTTCCTCCAAAGATGAAAGTCTTAAGGGAATCTGAGATCATTTATTCATTCAACACTCAATAACAGATGCCTACATTAACAGCCCAGACTTTTGTCAGAACATAACTAAGGGAACCTTCTACTGACCCAGCAATTTTAATTACTTGTCTCATTGCTGTAATCAAATTCCAGACAAGAATCACAGTGTCATTGAGGGGAAGACACAGTGGCTGGGTGTGGTAGCAGGAACTGTTTGTATAATTTGTGACATTTCCTTGGAAGCACAGGTTGGCAGGAAATAGGTTAGCTATAAATCTCAAGGCCTGCTAGTGGCCCACTTCCTTTATTGAGGATCTGACTGGAAGGTTCCATAACCTCTCCAAACACCATCACCACTAGGTTTAAACACAAGAGCGTGTGGGATGATAGTTTGCAATTAGATCATAGTAGCGCGAGGGAGAAAATGTGTTCAGATAGATAAGAACACCCTTTGGATGAATCCGTGTTTCCTCACTGCTTTTAGTCCTGCTTATGTGTGAGGATTTTTTTTTTTTTAATAATACCATGCCAGTCCTAGCTAGGCTGATTCTTTCTGAGCCTCTGTGGGTAGCACAGGAGCACCAGTGTTTGTCCAAGTTCCTCAGGGATCCCTAATACGAAGTCAAGTTGGTGAGCTACAGGTGAGCAAGGAGCTGTTGGCATAAGGGGATTGCACTGCTGATGCTCACATGGGGCTGGGTGTTATTTTGGTGGGTACTGATGGCACATGCATTTGGTGTCAGGTACTTGGGGGGGGCAGGATACTTAGGAGGGCAGCAGGATTCAGAGTGTTCCAACTGCAGCTGAAGTTCTTGGCTCGAAGGCAGGAAGTGAGGCAATGCCAGGGAGGGAACACCTTAGCATTGTCTGCAGCTGGGCGCCCGTGCAGGAGAATGATGCACAGGAGGGCAGGCAGCCTGGAATGACTTCCCACTGGGTGGTGGCCAGACTTTCTGTGTCTGCAGTGTAGCTTGAGGAGCTGCACCTGTCTTGAGAGGGCAAACAGAATAGAGGTCGAGTTCTAGAAACCAATCCATGTTAGGATCGAAGGAAGGAACCAGGAACTGGAAGATAGAAAAGCTTTGGGCAGCTCTGAAAGCTGTCATGAAGCAGCTAAAAGATTACCGTGTAAAAAAGCAATTAGGTTTACTTTGCTTAGTTACAATGTACAGATCAAAGGCTTGATATTGAAGAAATCTCAACTTGCTTAAAGGAAGACATCTTTAAAAATTCACTTCTACTAAGCATTTGAAGTAGTAGGAAGTGTGTACTTTTAGAGAGGATCAAAGGACTGGATAGAAAGATTTTTAAATGGTCTTATAAAATTATATTCATACTTTATGTAAATGTATGATTATATTTAAGTTCTCTAGTATAAAATCTGGAAAATTCTTTGATGTAAACATTTGGGTAATTAAGCAAAAATAAATTTTGTTCCTTCATATGTATTAGGTATTTTCTAGGCAAAGTGAACTCTTAGATTTCTTTTTAAAAGCCTAGTATTATATAGGGAAATATAGGTAGCAATGTTGAAGTATTCAAGCTGGCAATTTTGAGGACTTGCTTCTTTCAGTGTATATATTTATAGCTTAGCACGTTAATAAAAATGTTCGTGGACTCTGACATTTTCAGAACAATCCATTAGCTAATACTCAATGTGTTTTATTAGAAGTGGGTCAGTATTTTTACCAGAGGATGAATTTAGGCATGAAGAAGTCTTTGTGACTTGAAGAAGGTCATAGCTTAAGTCATCACTGCAGCCAAGAATAACCACTTGTCAAAAGTTGACAGGGTTGCATTTCTCACAGTCACCCTAACTGAGAGCCAGGTATGGGAAGCATGCCTGTGTTCCCAGCAGTTGAGATTCAGAGGTAGGGGATCTTAAGTTTAAGATTACCCTCAGCTCCGTAGTGAGTTCAAGGCCATCTTGGGGTTCAGGAGGTCCTGTTTGTAAAAAAACAAAAACAAAAACAAAAACAAAAACCAACAAAAACCAACCAAAAACAACCAAATGAACAAAATCAACAACATAGAGGTGACTATAGAAGGTCGTAAGAAGAATAATTACTAGATAATTGCATGGAATTACGTGGGAAAACACTACCCCCCCAGCTGCAAAGAGTGTGGCATAGTAACAGTGAGAATGTGCTTGCCAATAACACTGACCTTGAATTAGGATCTCGTAGAGAAAAGGCAGTGCATGACACATGTATGTTGACACATGGATGTGCTCAAGAATGCATAACATATCCAGCTGTTGGTTGCCATCGTGGTGATGATGATCATAATGCATTGCCTATTCTGACCTTTCAAAGTAAGTAAAAAACAACACAAAACAAAACAAAGGAGGAACAGAGCTACAGGTCCCCTTGGTAAGGATCTGGTGTCACTAGCATACCGGGCTGCTGGTTTAGGGCGTTGAGGAGGCTATGGGCCTCTGCTCTATGAAAGTGATAGCATGCCCTGAAGCTCCTGAGTACATTAGGTAGTGATGGGTCTCCAGGAAGTGTGGGTGGCACATGTCCCAAGACATCTGAAGCTTAAAACATAGAAATTTTCTTCTTATAATAAAGAGTAGAAACAGATACCAGTGGCCACTGGGGGAATGTTGATGTTGTTTAGGGAAAGTTGATGTTTTTTAGTGTATTCTTATTTATTTGTTTTGTACTTAAGTACAGGCCTAATCTAAGTCTTAGGGAGGGTTTTCTGGAATAGAGAGGCCACAAGGGGGCAGGGTGATGGAATCATGAACCCAGGAAACAGATTCCGGAGACCAGCATCAGGGTGCAGATCCGAGTTTATTGCGCAGCAGCAAGGAATTATATGCAACACAGGAACCAGTGGGGATGCGACGTGAAGCATGGGAAGCCAAATACTTGATGGGTCACCTGACTGCATTATGGGGAAGGGGCAGAGTTAGTTTGCCCGCAGGGATTTCTGTGAGAAGGGGGAAGCAGCCATCACTGTAGTCCTGAATCGTTTTTGGGGCTCTATCAGTGTGCCGGGATCTGCCATCTTCGACCCCTCAGTGAGCCTGGTGAGCAGTGGGGTCAGGATCTTTCAAGAAGTCTGAGGAACCGGGGATGACTCGCTCTTCTTTCCCCTTCCATCTCTGCTAGGCTCCCTTGAACTTGTTCCCACAGAGTCTCCTATTCTTTACAAGTGGACTTATATATATATATTTTTTTAAATCAAGAAAACAAAATGTGTCATGAATTACGAACTGAAAGAAACACACCAAATATCCTTGCTTGAGGAGACCCTGAGATGCCAGACAAGATGACATGGTGACCCATGGAATCATGTTTTGTAAAAATCCATCACACTGCAGATGCCAGCGCTTCTCTAAGTTACCATTATAACCTGTGAGCCCATCCCCGTGTGCAGGGATGCTTCTGGCAACAGATCGGTCTTTACTCGTCCACACTCTTGGTGGATAAATAAATGATGCAAATCTCAAGCTGGGGTGCTAGGTAACCGGGAAAGAGTTTCTACTCCTGTCCGGGATACTGTGGTGTGGATTGCGTGGTTAAAAAGAGGTGAGGAGCAAAAGATGATGCATCTGGAAGGACCCCCCTCTGAGTTATGTTTTCAGGATTACTCAGAAAGACTGTTAAAAAGTACATTTATCCAGTCATACCAGGTAAGACACACAGAAAGGAGCTCGCAAGATGACGCTGTATCAGGAAATCTTCAAATCAAAATGGTGGAATGTGCCCACATACATATTAGAAGTGAAGGTATTTTCAAAAGTAAACTGGAGAACACTACATGCTGCTGAGAATACAGAGAAACACTAGTTTTACTGGTTTCTGGTGGAAATTAAAAATGTCTGGAGAGATGGCTCAGAGATTAAGAGCACTGGCTGCTTTTCCAGAGGACTGGGTTTGATTCCCAGTATCCTCATGGAGGCTCAAAACTGTCTGTAACTCCAGCCCCAGGGGATCTGACACTCTTTTCTGGCCTCTTAGGGTTCTGCATATACCTGTTGCATGACATATATGCAGATGAAACACTTACACAAACAAAAATATAGTACTGTGTGATCCAGCTGTCCCACTCCTGAGTTTATATCTGAAGGAAATGAAATCAGTAAATCTGAGAGATGTGTGCTCCTGTATTTATTGTAACACTATTCATATCAAACAAGAAACAGAAGTGACCTAAATGCTCATCAATGACCTAATAATGGATGGGTTAAAAAAAATGTGGTACATATAAACAATGAAATACGACTTAGTCATGAAAATGACTAAGTCATACATACGTGGAGCTTAGATTGTTGGGTGAAGTGAAATAAGTCAGGGATAGAAAGACAAGTCCCATGTAGTCTTATGATGTCATTTATATGTGAAATATAAAATGTTGGTCTCATAGGCCTGGGTGGAAGAATGGCGGTCACCAGTGGCTGGGGAGAGGTTGATCAATGGGTACTGAGCTTCACTTGGATAGGAGTAAGGAGCTCGAGGAGGCTGTTGCACAGAAAGTTTACATAGATAGCCACTGCGTTGTGTGTGCCTCAAAAGGTCGAAGAAAGGAGGCTAAATGTCTTCTTTTCAAAACTCCCAATCAGAATGGCTGGGAGTGTGAACTGGTGCGGCCACGATGGAAATCGGTGTGGTGGTTTCTCAAAAAAGTAAACTAGATTTACGGTAGGATCCAGCTATACCACTCATGGACACATACCCAAAGAACTCCGCATAGACACTTGCACATCCATGCTTACTGGCACTCTCTTCATGACAGAAAGGGGGTAGAAAAAGCCTATATGTCCACCAGCAGATGCACGGGTAACAAAAATGTGATACATATACATGTCATGAAGGGTGTGAGGGGAATAGAGAGCACATTCACACATTCGATGTGGAAGTGGAAAGGGAAATACTGGGGGTCGGAGGCAATAAGTGGGGAGGGCAGAGAGATGGCAGAGAGATGGGCTGGGGCGGATCAACCAGAACTAAGTTTGAAAATGCCATGAGAAAAACTGTTACTCTGTGCTAAATAGAAGGGTAAAAGCCATGTTTAGAGTGAATGATGTTTGAAGAACTAGATGTCTTTAACTGGGTTAGAAAATGTATACATGTGATGTATCCCACCACACTCCATTAGTATGTAGAATTTTTGAAACTTCTTACTATGCCAATAATTCTTCCTTAATCTATTAAAGTCAGCCACATAAACCTAAGATTCTGGCAAATTTTGCTTCATTTTGGCACTATCTTTTGGGTGGGCGGATAGATTAGGTACAAGAGGCTGTCTGAAGAGGGAAGCCTCTGAGGGAGGAGGGAAGGAGATATGGGCTCCAGCCTGCTGCGGCTGTCTGAAGAAGAGTCTTGCAATTTAGGAATCAAACACAGCTAGCCGGTGGGGTTATTGCTATATAGATACAGGTCTGTGTTAAAAATTATCACCAGCAATGGGTAACAATAAAAAATTCAACTTCCAGGAATCATCAGTTTGCTTTTTGCCCCTGGCCATCTAGTATTGAGTAATAGGATAACAAAATGAAAATGAAAAGAACAAAGATATGGTTTAGCATCCATCTTCTCTTGGGTACAAGCAACCCATCTGTCTTCATCTGCAGGACAGTAACACAAGATGGCAATCTTAATGCTCACACCCTTTCCCCATCAAAAGCAATACAAGTTAAATGATTGCAGGTTGCTAAGGATGAGGATTTTTTAAATTAGGTACACGACTTGAAAATGTATCCTATGTACAAAGACCAGCACGTGCTTATTCCCAAGTCTAAATGAAAGAAGAGTGTTTCCAGCAGGATGGGTTATGGTCTTGAACACTGGGTGTCCTGTGCCTAGGAAAGCTCTGGAACAGTGGTCTTCAAGTGTGGCCCCAGGGCCAGCTGTATTAGCATTACCTGGATGTATTAGAGGTACAAATGCTAGAGCCCAGCCCTTGGTGGGCACAAAAAGAAGTACAACCAACAGACTAAAGAGTGGTGAATGTCTTAGTACTTGCTGCAAGAAAGGAGAGTCGGGATATCTCCAAAGCAATGTCTCTGAACTCTTCAGGAAAGGGCTTTCCACTGCATGTATGGGCTGACACTCTCCTGAGTAAGTTCAGCTCAAGGTCATGCTTCTTAACATAATATGGTGATTATGGTAAATATGGTTCAAAGATGGTGACTAGAGAAACTTCTGGGATGGAGAATTTCATACTATAATGAGACTATGATGAACAAGGGATGGTAATAATCACTTAAAGAGCTGACTTCTTCTTAAACACTATCACTTAGAAGTTAAAGTATCAGACCTACCACATCTGTAATTCAGGGGTGGGATCCAACAATGTGTGTGATTATCTGACTGCTAGGCAATTATGATGCAGTGGAGAGCTGTCAATCAAAGAGATGGGGACAAATGCTCTCAGTATCATGAACTCTACCCCGTCATGTACACTGAGTACCAGCAGGGTTCTAGAGGAAGCTTTGGGAGTGTTCTCTAAGTTGATTAGGATAATAGGACGGTCCGCAGTAGGTTTTGATGGTTTTTTGTTTGTTTGTTTCATCCACAGCATATTGAAATATACTTACCTATCTAACCACCATTTAGAATGTTTGGGATCCCAACTCCTTGCCATGTCAGTTTGCTATAGCAGTAGCACTGTGACCTTGTAATGAGGGGAAGAGGGACTCTGTCATGGTTAATAATGATTCCAAGTTAAAGGGAAGTCACCATATTTCCTTGACATTTAGACACATGGTTGTTTATAAGTTAATGTTTCTGATATAAAGCTGCTCCATGCAGTATATATTCAGTGCAATGAGTTTCTCTCCACCCTGCCAAAATGATTTGTAGGTAACAAGTTTTACAATCCACAGTTTAGAACTTGGAAAGCTGGCACAAAACAGGAATAGAATGCCCTCTGAATCTATTTAGAGCAGTAAGGAAGCAATTTTATTTTTTCATTAAATTTGAAAGATGACAGATTTAATATTTTGCTGCTTTTTAGTTCAAATTGCTTCCAAGCATTGACGTTGACACTGGTCTGGTCTGGGTCTGGCACATCAGAATCCCTGTGAGACTTGAACACTGGTAAATTTTAAAAGGAGTTGTGTGATTTCAAAGTACCCTCAGTCATAGATTTCACTAAGGAATGACTGGTCTGTACATTTTCTTTTTTAGACCTTTGAAAACAAACTCATGTCTAAACTTTGGCAGGCAATGGACACCCACTGCTTCAAATCTCTCACTACCATGGGCACAGCTGACAAAGTGTCACTTTTCCTAATTCCTTTTCTAATCATGGTCATTTACTCTCATATCTGCAGATGTCTGTATCTGGAATGACATATCCATGTGAGGCCTGCATTCTTTACTTCTTAGGACTAGCAAGATGACTGTCAGATTCTCATTGCTCTTTTCTATTTTTTAAATGAATGTCATTTTAAAATTGAGCAGCAGATTGGAACAAGTACGGAGATCATAGCCAGAACATATGCAGAGAGTGAGAGACCTTAGACCACCAAGCCCTAAAAGGGCTCAGGGAACTTAGGAAGAGGAGGCAGAAACAGAGTAAGAGCCAAAGGATGATGGAGGGCACCAATGGAACAAGACCTTTAAACACAATAGGATGGATGCACATATGAACTCACAAAGACCATGGCAGCATGTACAGGGCCTGCACTGGTGGGAACCAGATGGGGTCTTAGAGATGAGAGGAGAAGTGGACACATGCCCCTATCCCTAACCCAGAAGCTAGCTCCAATTGATAACTGCTTGCAAATTGAAAAATTACTTTTCTCCAAGAGAGTCTCACTGGGGAAACAAACCTGTCTTAAGGGTAGGCTCCATGCCCAGTAGTAGGAGTCCAACGTAAAACGAGCTCAGCGGCGTCTTTGAAGGTTCTTTGTCTCATAATGTTGAATTAGGTATTTTAAAAAAAACCTTACTTTTTTGCGTATATTGTGGCTTCTGGTCCTGTTTTTATGAGATACCCATGTGGGGAAACAGGTGTGTCTCTGGGTCTACATGTGTTTCTTGTGCTTTTTCTTTGTCTTTTTCATTTGTTTGTTTTGTCCTATTTCAATTTGTTTTTATTTTATTATTATTCCTTAGATGCCTGTTTGTTTTCTAAGGAGACAGAAAGAGTGTGGATCTGATGGGAGAGGAGGTGGGGAGGGGAAACAAAAAATTATATATTCTAAGTCCATACATTTTTCCTGCAAGTTATTTAGTTATTTAACTTAATGTTCCTTTAGAGTGGAATAGAATTCATATATTTATATACATATATATAAATAAAATAAAGCATCAGTAAATATGGGAGTACAAATATCTCTGTGGTAGAATGGAGTTCTGTCATTAAATGCCAGGAGGGAAATAAATAGATGGGTCCTTCAGCAGTTCTATTTTAAACTTTTGAGCACTCTCCAAGCTGGTTTCCACAGTCTCCCTAATAATTTACATTCCCACCGACAGTGGATAAGTGGTTCATTTTCTCTCCATATCCTCTCCAAAATTTGTTGTCACATTTGTTGAGGACAGTCCTTAAAAACAAAGCATTTATACAAGCATCCCATTTCTAAAACACACATAGAGTGGCTTAACAATGTCTTAAAGATGGGAGTGAAGGCTAGCGGCTGGGAGGAACAGAGCTAAAGCAGTGATGATTTCTGAAGTATTAGCAGTTCATGTCAAAACAGTTAGATAAATTATTACTTGCACATATTGAAGTTCTTAACCAAAAAGAACCGTGTTGAGAGACCAAGAGACTGCTTTAACATTTAGATACTTGTTGTAGTGAAGTCTACAGGGACTGTGGGTGGGATGGATATTTCTGTGTGCATTAGAGAGATTAGAGAAAGGAATGATGATGTCAGAGTTTGAAAACGTTTATCTGAAACAACTTATCAGGAAAGCACAGGGTTTCTGTGACTGACTTCAAAATATTATCTTTTGGAGTAACAGAACTCTAAATGTCTCCAACTACCAAATATAAATGTGGGACCAAAAAAAAAAAAAAATGGATCTTGCACAGTGGAGAACTGTAAAGCTAGTCAAATTTACTATACTCTCAGTAAAATCAAGATGTTATTTAAGAAAGACTGTCATGGACTGAGCTGTGTCCTCCTCAAATTCACGTTTTGAGTTCTCAAGTCTCAATGTGGCTATATGTGAAGATAGAGCCTTTAGGGGTAATTAAAGGTCATTATTTAGTTTGATTTAAAAAGTTTCTAAATATATCATTAAGATTAAATGAAGCCATAAAGGTGGGACTTGTTCCAATAGATCTGGTGGTGGACGAGGAAAAGATACCAGGGCTGCCACACAGAAAGGAAAGGCCATGTGGGGCATAGCAAGAAGACAGCCATTGTATGCCAAGGACTGGGCCCCCTGCAGAAAGCAATCTTATCTTGATTTGATTTCTAGATCCCAGGACTGTAGTTACAAAGGCAAATTTGTTTTGTTTTAGCCACCTAGTCCATAGTGCTTTATGGCAGTCCTAGAAAATAATCCCAGCCCACAGTGCTTTTTGGCAACCCTAGAAAGTAATACACTATTTTCCTGTCTTATCAAAGTCTCAGAGGATATCAAATATCCTTATTCCCAAACCCCCCAAATCCAAAATGTTCCAGAATCAAATTATTTTATCAAAATAAAACAATCAAAGTGAATTTTTAAAATTTTTATCAGAATCTAAATTTTTTTTTTTATCAAAAACTAGGCCATAGTAGAAAATTTCACACTTGATCCCACATGATGAGTTATGTCAAAATTAAGTTGCAGTGAAAATATATAAAATTATGTTTGGCATAGTTGTATAAGGTGCCCACACTCCATAAATGAATATAAAATTATGTTTGGGGTAGTTGTATGAAGTGCCCACAGAACGTAAATGAATTTTGTGTTCAGACTCAGTCCCATAATTTAAATAGCTCATTATGCATTTCAAATATTCTCAAATCCTAAATCCAAAATACTCTGTACTCAGGTATTTGGGATAAGACATACTCAAGCTATTCAACATTTATTACATTTGTGGGAAGAACATCAAGCAGGGCTCCTGTTTTTTTCTTGGGATGCTTTCCAGTGTGACTTTGAGGGCTGGGGTTAGCAGCAGCAGCTGCTGCCACATAAATTGGCTCCTCAGTGTAAACCTGTCTGATGGATTTCAGAGTCACAGAGGGGAGGTGACAGTAGTCACTGACAAAGTGAGACTCAATAGTGGTAATCAGTATAGCCTGGCAGTGGATATTTCTTATGATGATTGTAACAGCCTCAAGATGTTTGTATGACAAATAAATAGAACTCTTCTAGGTCAGCAAGTAGAGAGTTAACCATAGATGGAGAGTTAACTCCTTTCCATTTCCAGCTTGAACCTGATCTTACACCTGAAACCCTTGGCGAGAAGGAAAGAATTGCCTCCTGAGAGAAAAATCCTTTGACATTTTTATAGCTGAGCAAATAATTTTTCAGATTTTTCTGGAAGTACTATAACTGTCCCCAAGCTGAATTAATTTCTTGGGTTCCCAAATGTCACGGTGGTCCACTAGTCAGGGTGGAAGTTAATTCAGGTAAGACAAGGTAGTAAACTTTATTTCAGTTTGCCTGATACTCCATTTTTGCTCCCTGCAGTATCTTCAAGATGGAAAGATTCTGTTATGCCACATCAGTGGCCATGTTAATAACTTTAGCTGATGATAAGTGGACAGATCAGAGTGCAGTATGTCACTCTTGGGAACGAGCCTTAAGATACTGCGTGCTTGTAAAGTTTCTTTTTACATAAGATCATCAGAGCTCCCCATGGCAGCAGTAAGCCTGATTCCTGGAGTGGAGGCAGTACAGGCTGCAGTCATTCCCAGTCTGTGATAGGCATGCAGTGTTGTAGCAGGGTGCTTTGAAGAAGTTGGGTTTTTTTTTTTTTTTTTTTTGGTGTTGTTGTTGTTTTTTTCTTTTTTTGTCACATGAAGCTTTCTATATGATTGCATGATGCTTGGACTTCTGGGAACTTTGCTTAGAATATAAAGGAGAGCAGGGGCAGTTGGCAGTTGGCAGTTGGCAGTTGGTGGGTTCATTTGTGAGATACTAGTTCAGCTCCTGTTCTCTAAGCTTAGGACAGCCAAAAGGGGCTGTGGAGATTTCTTTCTTTCTCTCTCTCTTTCAAGGCTACTACAAGGGCAGTAAAGATTTCTTTTTTCTTTCTTCTACTTATTCTCTATCTCTATCTATCTATCTATCTATCTATCTATCTATCTATCTATCTATCTATCTCTCTTTCTGTTCTCTTTCCTGAGCTAGAGGGTAAAAAAACACAGTAGGAATTTGTTACAAGTTAGGAATCTGTTGTATTAGGAATTTGTTACAGCAGTGATCTATTACAAGTGGCACCCAATGTGGGGCTTGATTATACAAGGAACACATTGGGCAATTTATTATAATTACCTTGGCCTGTTGCCAAGTAATGCAGAAGTTCCTTTTTAAACTTTTGCTGTTTACCTGGTGCTTTTCATGAAATTTTGAGGTTTCTAAACCATTTCCTATTAAAAACTGATTGATCACATTGTTACCATGTGTCAATGGGCCTGGCAACTCTGTGTGAGATCTAATAGGATAATTTCTGTCTCAAATTGCTTGTTGCAGTTGCACAAATAAAGATGTTAATTCTGAATTGTCAGAAACAAATTTAGCAGTTTCTACATGCAAAACAACCCTTTCTGCAAACTGAGAATCAGTGATGATATTAAGCGATTCAGGAAAGTCTAACAATACTGTAAGAATAGCATACAACTGTGAAGCATAGATGCTTTGACTGACTTTACTTATTTTTTCTGACTTGTAGCCTGCCATTCCTGATTTATTTGCATCAGTATAAAACACCTCCAGAAGTAGGTGTTTCTCTTACTACATGTGGGAGTATATAGTTAATTCTCTTTATAAACTGAAAGTAGAAAAGCTTCAGAGAAAGAGGAGACTGATTCATGTGTAAGCAACCTTACATATCTTGATAAACAACCAAATGTGTCTCTTAGGGAAGACTCTCAGAAAAGCACAGCTGGTTTCTTACTTTCTGTTAGTAATACATCATGTATGAATGCTAAGGATAAACTTCTGAAGACCAGAAAGGAGAAGAGATAGCCTATCAGAAAGCCACAGAGAAAAAGTAATCATATTGTACAATTTACAGCTTAGTAAACAAGGAAGAAATGTAGCAGGACACTTTGAAAAAGTGTTTTGCCATATGCAGTTTTCTGTATGATTGTATGCTGCTTGGGTTTCTGGGAACTTTGCTTAGACTATAAAGGAAAGCAGGAGCAGTTGGCAGTTGGTGGTTGGTTTTTGAGATGCTAGTTCAGTTCAGTGCATGTTCTCCAAGCTTAGGACAGCCAAAAGGGGCTGTGAAGATTTTCCTTTCTCTCTCTCTTTCAAGACTGCTACAAGGGCAGAGAAAATTTCTCTCTCTGTCTGTCTTCCTTATTTCCTTTCTCCCTCTCTGTTTTCTTTCTTTCTTCCTTCCTTCCTTTCTTCCCACCACTTTCTTTCTTTCTTTCTTTCTTTCTTTCTTTCTTTCTTTCTTTCTTTCTTTCTTTCTTTCTTTCTTTCTTTCTTACTTTCTCTCTCTCTCTCTCTCTCTCTCTCTCTCTCTCTCTCTCTCTCTCTCTTCCCATTTTATTTCCTGAGCTAGAGGGTAAAAAGGCACAGTAGGAATTTGATACAAGTTAGGAATCTGTTACAGTAATGATCTATTACACAATACGGACAGGAAACTGTCCTTTGTTTTAGTAAGATCCTGATATTTGGAGTTTATATCACTTTATAACATTGAACATCTTGGCTAACAGAGGTATTAGATACCACCAAAGCCTTATCGTGATGAGCTTAGGGTCCACAGATCTATTATGTGGTTATTTTCATAAGAACTAATAGAATGTTGGAAGAAATATACTGAACAATCAGTAAAATATTCACTCTGACCTGTAGTTTATGCTTTATTGTGGAAGAAAAGACAACTTTATGAGCCAGAAACAATACCAAACTTCAAGAGAATAGCAGAGATTAATGCTATCATTAAAGACTTGAAGGATATACAGCCAGAGTTCCTATTTTTAAAATTTTTATCCTATCTATTTGCTTTGTGCGGGAGACAGATGGAGTTTGGATGACATGGGTCATCATAAACTTCACAAGCTGGTGCCTCTAATTGAATCTGCCATCGTTATTGTTTCCTCTTTGCTGTATTCAATCAACCCAGCCTGTCACACCTGCTATCAATCTGGAAAATGGATTTTTAACATCCAAGCTGAGGATCAAAACCGAGACAGTTTGCTCTAATCTGACAGGGTCTGCAGTGTACCACACTGTCCCTGTCATTGACTGTGCACCACCCAGGTAGCTTTTGCTACCTGCCACTCTCAGGTTAGTTCTTAATGAAGATGGCCCTTCCTCAGGATTTGGGAGGATTTTCCTTTGTTCTTGTGTGATGATGATGATGATGATGTTCATTCATTATTATTTAGATGGGTATAGAGAATGGAAGACAGATAAGAAATAAAGGGAATTGGAAAATCATAGAAGAGGGGAAGGGGCTGGGGGGAAAGAGGTGATAGTCAGGAACAGAAAGAGGAGGGGGAGGAAAAGGAAGAAGTTGAGAAGATTCCTTGTAGGTAGAGAACACAGATACAACAGCGGTAGAAAAAGAAGCTACTGTGGGCACGGTGAAATGTATTCCAAACCTTACAGGAAGGTTTTCAATGAACAAGAACAATTTAGGGGTTACGTTGTAGGGCCTAGGTAGTTACTCAGACTATATTTTTAGATATTTATCTTATTTTAGTGGTGTTTAGTGGAGACATTGCCAGGCACTGGTCTACTCTTTGAGCCAGTTTTGATTACAATGCATTAAAAACATTGATTTAGCTCAGTGGTTGAGTGCAAGGCCCTGGGTTCAGTCCTCAGCTCTGAAAAAAACAAAAAGCAAAACCCAGGAAAACTCTGAGAATCTGTCCTCTGGCTTAAGGATCTTTTCTCCTTACTGTTACATTGACTTGTTCATCCCAATTTTAGTATTTCATTCTCCATGATGCAAACTATGGAAGCAGGAGTAGAGTTTCTGTTTCTGTCCCCTGCTAAGATGACACCATACTTGTTCTATGTAACAACATATCCACGTATTGAGCAGTAATCAAGACATCATAGAAAGTTGCTTAGTTGAGTATTAATTGCCATTAGAATTATGGAGTAACTTTGGAAAGTTTTAGATTTTCTGACGTAATTTTTATAGAATTAAGAAAAAATATGCACCATTTCTACTCTTTCAAGCCTATTCTTGTAGGTATTAATTCTTAGTTTTGTGCCCTTCTTCCCTCCTTCCTTCCCTCCCTCCCTCTTTTCATCTTTCCTTCCTTCCATCCCTCCCTCCCTCTCCTACTGTATACTTTTACGTCTAAGGTAGTATAGGACTTTTGTGATATGTCACTGATCTCTTCAAATGCTTCTTCATTTAATCTTCCACAAAGAACAGGGTCATTACCCACTACCTAGAATTTCATACTTTTAAAACATATGAAACCTTCAGTGTCAATTTTTACTTCAGAACTTCTGGCCACATTGAACTTTTCTCTAAAATAATTAAGCCTTCACTGCATGCCCAACACTTCACAGCTTTCTTTACTCTGCTGTAGACTTCAAACGACACAGTCACTTCCTGTGACATCCAATGACCAACCACGTTCTTCTTACTTTTTAGAATAAGGTCCAGGCCTTCAGTTCCCTTGTGGTTTCCTGTACCTCTGAAAGATGAAGTCACCAGCAGGAAGGGGAAGAATAGGCCGGACGCTTGGTCTCTAGCAGAAGGAAGTGTGTAATGGCTACTGACGTTATTGGAACGATGGAACGCTACTGTGCATTTTTATTGTCCATCAGGAAGACAGTGACTGTCACCTACTTTGTGCTCTTTGAATTACACACACAACATAGCCATTTTCTTTGCATTCTTTGTATTTTTAATCCTACTTAAATATTTGCACTTTGTACAATTTCTTAGGGTGATGCGATTACAGGTGGGGCTTTACTAATGTATTCTGGAATCTTGCCATTTCTCTCTCCCTTTGTAGCAGTAGGCTATAATCTTTTACCCTCAATTTAGGGAAAGAAAAAGGAAGGATGAAAGAAAATTTCACTGCTTTTCCAAGTGGCCTTGATATAGAATGAGAAAAAGGTAGAAATCTTCACAGCCTCTTTTTAGGCTGTCCTAAGCTTGAAGAGGACTAGCTGACAGCAAGTCAGACTGGCATCTCAGCTCACCGTCTGTAAACTCAATCCCTCCAACCTTTGTTTTTTAAAGAATTAACATATTAAATGACAACAATCCAACCTACAAACCACCAACGGACTCCCACCCTGACTCTTGGGGCTTCAGATCTTTCATACACTAAGCCAAAAGTTTCCATAAACCCATGCAGCACACAATCCCAAAATAAGCTACAGGTGCCAGAACGACTGCACCTAACCAGATTATAGCCACCTGCATCAAGCATTTCAAATACAACTCATAAAAAACTACCACACCTGGGGGTGGAAATGCAAACCTAATCCAAATGCCATTTTGTGTTTTTATAGAAATCAAAATAACAAAAACTTCTTCTAAGTATTCCTCTACATTTCCCACTTCTTGCACGTGTGTGTGTGTGTGTGTGTGTGTGTGTGTGTGTGTGTGTGTGTTTTGTATTAATGAGACAGATCCTTTCAGTACTGGGTTACAAGTGTTATCTTTCGAAGTCTTACACTACATTCACAGAACTCTGTCACAATCTTTTGGCTTGTGTGCTATTCCCCATGCTTTGAAATGTAGGACTTTAGTGTGCATGAGAACCATTAAAATGTTATTAACCATTAGATAGAAACATGTATACTTGTATTATTTAGGCAAAAATGCTACCTGCTGTAATCAGATATGTCACCAGATCCCAGTCATTTGATACAAAAGAGGTTTAATTCTTGCTCCTACAAAGCCCATCAAAGGAGTTTGTGCACAGCTGATGGCTTCCTATGTGGTCTTTGGAGATGTCTTTCTGTCTTGTGCTTATACCCTCCAGTATATTCTTAGTTT
Organism: Cricetomys ansorgei; assembly: GCA_026225945.1. Lineage (NCBI taxonomy): Eukaryota > Metazoa > Chordata > Mammalia > Rodentia > Nesomyidae > Cricetomys > Cricetomys ansorgei. The sequence goes on along the minus strand of JAMJFZ010001038.1, from coordinate 21,317,336 downwards.
TTTTTTTTTTTCTATCCAGCTTTTAGAAAAGGAAAGACACAGAGAGTACAGAGGATCATGAAGCTTTTAATGGACCAGACATAGACTGGACTAATTATATTTGCCCTTATTCCATTGGTCATTGGTTCACATGGTTCTATGGAATATGGAAGGAGGCTGGAGTATGAACTAGCTGTGAACCTAGGAGGAAGGAGAGGCAGAGTTGACAGTCGCCAGCAAGTTTTTGCTTTGATAATTTAGTGACCATAATTACAGAAAACAGAAAAGTTGTTCAGAGTTCCACTCTTTGCTTTAATATAGTTCTCTGGTGGCCTTTTATATGTTCTCTCCATTCTTGAACTCATGACTTTAAGACCTATCTTTCTGGTAATATTTCTTCAGATACACTCTGTGAAACTATGGCACAGATAAAGTACTAGAGTGCCTCAGAATACTTTATCTGTATTGCCTCAATGCCTCAGACTTCCAGGTTTCTGAGTAATTTGTCCATCTCACTGACAATACTTTCTATTAATCCCTCTTCACACTGGAGGTGTGGTATTTGGACTGGATTCTAAACTTTGAATCCTCCAGTGGCACAGTCTTCTTCCTTAATCCCAATCCTAGACCAGAAAGTGGTATCTTCAGTGTATCCCTTTCAGACTCAGACTATGAACTACTTCCTGGAGGTAGACCAGGTCCTGCAAAGGCACTTTGCCCAGGCAGAGTCGTATGTCATTGGGTTCCTTGCTGCCTCTCTGCACAGATTCCCCTCCACGCCCATACCTAATTCTCATAATTTAGCATCTCATTATTCTGTAGTTGGAGAAAACTGACCCCAAGGAAAGACACTTGTTGGTTAATTCTTGTTACATGACAAAATATTCTAAATCTTAGTGACCAGAAGCAGCACCACTACTATATTAATTAGAATTCCAGGTTGGTTAGTCAGATTTTGACTCTTGACTCAGCTGAAGTGGATGCAAGATACAAGACACTAGTTCTTGCCAAGCCTCTGCCGCCATGACATTGACAGGCAGGGTGAGGCAAAGGACAGCACAGATTACTCTTGACTCAGGGTGTCCCTGAGGGAAATCATCAGGAAAAAAGTTTTCTTAATGATGGAATCAGGGGAGGGGACGGGAAAAAGAGATACACACAGACATGGATATGCTTGATGAGAGGTGGAGGATCATTCTTTGAAAATGTCTTGAATACTGCTCACAATGTTGAATACAAATTGCTCTTTCTTTACTCATCCACATCAGCATTTCTTGTCTTTGGGGGCAGAAGGATGGCAAGGTACAGGAAGGGGAAGGGAAGAAGATTCTGGAACCTGGTGGGGGGGGGCTGGAATGGGGGAGGGGAACAGAGAGAAGAGGCACCCACCTGTCAGTCAGTGAAGACACCTGTGGTCAGGACAGGAAGGAGAATCAGGTGCTGAGGCCAGTGAGCTCATTCCTCTCACAGCTTCAGAGTATGCTCACACAGGAGTTTGAGACCTCCTCATGTAGCATGCATCTTGCCTCTGCAAATAAAGCTTCTCGTTGCAGATACTTGTAGTTGTCTCCTTTCTTTACCCTTGGCAGAATCCCAGCTATATACGGGACATTCATGTAGATGTTGCAGCCTCCTCTGGGGCCAGAGAAGCTCTGTGACACAGGTCTGGCTTTCCTCCTAGAGATTCCTAGGAAATTTTACTTTTTTGATAAAAATTCTACCATGTCTTCTTTGGTGTTCTTTCTTCTTCTCTCTTTCTTCTTCCTTCCTTTCTTTTTTTTCTTCCTTTCTCTTTCTTCCTTCCTCCCCTCCCTCTCTCCTTTCTATCTCTCTCTCTCTCTTTCTTTCTTTCTTTCTTTCTTTCTTTCTTTCTTTCTTTCTTTCTTTCTTTCTTTCTGTCTCTCTCTGTCTCTCTCTCTCCCTCCCTCCCTCTTCCTTCCTTCCTTCCTTCCTTCCTCCTTCCTTTCTGGCTTTATTTCTTCTCTTCTCTTACTTATTTTTGTTCTTTCCATTTAGTATAAAAGATGTTGGTCTGGAGATGAAGAACCATCTAGTGACTCTGGGGCAATCCTAAGACTAAGGACCACAAGCTAAAAATGAAGTTAATAAACTGTGATAATCTAAACAACCATAATTAAACTCAGTATCATACACACACACATATACACACACGCGCATGCAGATAAATGCAAAACACATACAAGCACACAAACACATACAAACAACACTCTCTCTTACACACACACACACACACACACACACACAGAGCCATTAAAGTACTAGGGGGACTTTGTGGGAAGAAAATGAGTTTTAGCAGGAGAGGGAATGACATGAGAGATAATAGGGTCAAATGGCCCTTTCACAGGGGTCACCTAAGGCCATCTGTATGTCATATACTTACATTATGCATCATAACAGTAGCACAATTGCAGTTATTAAGTAGTAACAAAAATAATTTTATGGTTGGGGGGTCACCACAACACGAGGAACTGTATTAAAGGGTTGAGAATCACTGCTCTAGAAAATAAAAAAAAGGGGGATTTCCCTGAAGCCGTCCCCCCAAGGCTGTACGGCCCCCACTGAGCTGTTTTAGACTTGTAAGTATACAAAACAGAGACTTGTTTTAAGCTGTCATATGTGTGATAGCGTGTTACCAAGAGCTTAGAAGATAAAGAAGTGAGTCAGGAAGGAGATTGAAGGCCACGCTAGTGCAATGGCTCTTCAGTACAGGATGAGAACTGCTGTTCTGGAGGCTTCTCACATTCTTTGCTTGTGGCCCTACACCAGAGAGGCTCTTTTATGCCATTTTATATTTTTAATACTGACTTACCCTGCTTTTGATTTTAACTTTCCTTTTGAGTACCATGAGCACACTGGAATGAATAATCCAGGTGACCCTTCCGTTGGAAGAGTTTTAATCATGTTTACAAAGTGCCATTTGCCATGGAAGGTAACATGGTCACAGATTCTGAACATTCTGAATATTCTGAATATTCCTTTGAGTAACCACTATTCTACTAAGTGAATACTCTCTACAGTACTTATAGGTATTAATTTAGCTTTGTAGCTTACATAACTATAATTATCACAGATATATATTTTAAGTCCTGCTTTTTTTTTCAAGTATAAATCTGGACACATTCGTGTGACAGAGAGCTGGGCATATACCAGTTGCTTCTAGAATTTTATTCACATATATTGACTGTTTGAGATAAACATGAGCATGAAAGTATCTTTGTTTATTTGACTACAATGAAAATGTGTTCACTTCTCTCCTTTCTCAGGGCTCTTACTTCTCATTAAGTGACTAAAATATATAAACCCTCATAAATCTAAGACAAATCAGTCTCATTCATGACTTTCACTTTTAGTGAAATGTAAGTAAGACCCTGAATGACACAAAGTCCCTTTGGATAAAAGCTAAGGCATATTGAATTCTTTAGTCTTTGCTCATTTTGATTTTAAGTATATTTTATTTAATTAATGAACTTTAAATATTTTATTACAAAAATTTTCAATATACAGAAAGGTAGAGCTTTGCTTAGTGAATACTTAAGTACCTAAAAACCTATATTGAAATAGTGTACACGTGCTTATTTGCCAAATTATTTTAATCTCTTTCTTTCTTTGTGTGTGTGTTTGTGTGCATTTGTGTGTGTCTACGGGTGTGTGTGGAGGTGTGTATGTGTGTGTGTATGTGTATGGGTGTGTGTGTATGGGTGTGTATGTGTGTGTGTGTGTGTGTGTGTGTGTATGGGTGTGTGTGTGTGCGCGCGCGCACGTGCGCAGGTGCACATGTGCCACAGTATGCACATGGCAATCAGAAGACAACCTTGGATGTTGATCCTTATCTTCTACCTTGTTTGATGGCCTTTCGACCCACTGTGTAAGCCAGGGTAGCTGTCCCCAGGCTTACTTGGATTCTCCAGTCTTTGTCTCCCACTGCTCAGTAGCAGCACTGGAGTTCTGGACATGCTACAGCATCTGGCTTTACATAGGTTCTGGGGATTGAATTCAGGACCTTCTGATTGCATGTTAAGCATTCTACTCATTGAGCCATAACTCCAGCCTTGCCAACTTATTATTAAGTAAGTTACAGTCAAATGATTTTTAATCAGGGCTCAAAAAGTGAGAATTTATGTTCATTTTCTGTTTCTTGAGATTCCCCAAAGGATGGTTGAAGTTGAAAGCACCCAATTGTGTCATAGATTTGCCTTTAAAAGCATCTAGCCAAGTCACACAGGCTCCATCCTCTTACACACTGGAACATCTGCAAGCGATTTCTTCTCTGTTTTAAATACATGATCAGCTTGGACTACATTTTAAACTAGCTGTGTCGTCCTCATTATTCTTAATTTCTCAGCTAGTTTTCTGGAGAAAAACAATCACTCAGTTTCTATTTTATTTGGTGTTGGATCTCATTCCAGTGCACATCAACAATGTTTTGCATGGCAGGAGACTAAAAGAATGACAAATTTGATGTTTTCTATTCTGTCACAAGAGCGCCAGTTTGGGGATGCTTGATTTGTATGATGTACTTTAACATGCACTCATTCGATGACTCTGCTCTTTTCTTTCCCTGCTAGGAGAATTTTTTTCCTGAGATCTCCAAGAACTTTGGCACTGTTAGGTCTGCCCGGTGCCAACATTATGAATGGCGAGAGTGTAGTTGTGGAAGTGATGAAAACTGTCCCATTTCAAATAGCAACACATGGTCTCTCAAGCACAGAGCTTTCACTTGGATGTAAATTTAGCCCATGTCTCAGAAGGTTGGAGATGTTGCCTGCTGGCATGTTTGGTTGTTGGTAACAGAAATGTAGTTTATCTTAACAGAAACATCATACTTCTTAGGAAAATATTAGGGGGACAGACAGACAGCATTCTCCATCTTTCTGATTTTTTTTTTTTTTTTTTTGCCCCTGCATCTAGCAAAGAGGGTTGTTAACAGTGTCCCTTTACCCCAAACCTCTCTGAAAACCTCCAGTTATCATTAGTTGGATACAAGGACCTGTCTTTCTGGATGTAAACTCTTTTCTAGACTTTCATCAAATATATTATCCAATTTTGTTCCCCTTCCCTCTGAACATACCAAAGTTCTTTCTAACCAACAATCACACAAAACTTCCCTCAGCAGCTGTTATTCCTGTAAAAGGTACAGGCCTGCTCTATTGTCTCAAGACATCCTGTCAGTTTCAGTATAATTTCTGGGCTTGCTTAGTCTAAATCAGCACATTTGTTTTCCTAAAATACATCTTATTTTCATATTTCCTTTTACCTTTGAAAAATCACTTCAAGATGGATCTGGAAAAGAGCTGTGGTCATTAAAAGGTGCACAATCATTTTAGGGCTTTTGTTTCTTCCACAAGTCATATTGAATATCAACCTATCTAAACTCTTAAAGGTCATTCTAAAGTTCAGGTCCACCCTGCCAAATTTCAAGCGTCACTTTTTGATAGGAAATAGATCCATGTTGCTGATTACAAACTCTGAGAATTTTGTTTAGGCTTACTCTCTCTTTCAGCTGTGGGAACTTTTTGACTTGTGAGGGCTGTGGAAAAGCAGAAAGGGAAGAAGGCAGGGATGGAATTTGGGAAGGGACTCTTCTCTCATTAGTCTCCTGAGTCGAGGCCTCTCCTGAGGTGGGAGGCCAGGTTAGCCTAAGGCACATCACAGAACCCTTCCATATTAGAATATGTAGAGCATCACCATTAGGTCTTGAATGTATCTCAATGGCTCACATGTTGTCTGTTTGGTCTGTATGCTATTGCACTGTTGGTAAGCAACGGTAGAACTAGTAATGAAGGCAAGGCCACTGAGGGCGTGACCTTGAGGGGATATTGGGGCATGGCCTATTCTTCCCTCTCTCTTTCGCTACCTGGCTGCCATGAGGTGAGTGGCTTCTTTGCCATGGACTCACTACAGGCCAAGGCACCCTAGACCAAGGACCAGCAGACTATGGGCAGAAACCGCAGAAACCATAAACTGAAACATCTCCTCTTTTCTACTGGTTTAATGCAATTTGCTAGTGCACTAGAAAGCTGACCCACACAGAGGATGGGGTACAAACATTCCCCAGTGAGTGGGGTAGAAGGATTTGGTGGAGAAGACAGCTTTCTATATTATCAATCAACGTATGATCATGTGTTTAGTAAACAAGCCTCAAGCACAAATTTAGTGTAATTATTGCAGTTTAGGGGAAGGAGTGGTTTTATCCTGATCATAGTTCCAGTGGCAGTCTGGGATGGCAGCCTGGGATCTTTATGCATGTCGACATCTTGAGTGCATAGGAAAGTCAGGCAACTTTCTTTTTATGCATGCATGAATTCATGTCTTCCATATCATTCAATAAACATTTGCAAAGAGAATTTGACATGCTAAGAGCCTGGCAGAAAGAAGCAGTCATTTAAAAAATAGATAATCAGAAGGTTATTGAAGAAATTCTGTTTTATAATAGAAAGTGAAATTTTTGTTCCTTTTAAGAATCTTACTAAGGTCCATAGAAAATGATCAGGCAACTTTTTTCCTTATCTATAAAATAAAATGTTTTATCTAGAGATTTTTGCTTTTTCCAGCTCTGGAATTCTAGGATTGTATAGTTTCTGTTATGACTTCTGTTCTGTGAGAATGAGGCTCATATATAGTTCATGGCTATGGGACAGACTCCATTCCTTACGGAAAGACATTCCATTCCTTATAGAAAGCAGTGAAACTGCTTTTCTGGGGTGGTGCTGGGTTTTAAGGTGCTGGAGTTGCCAGCAGTATCCAATCATGTCTTCTTTTTCTTTTTGGTGTGTGTTGTATGTGTGAGATGTGTGCATCTGTGAGCACAGGTGTGCAAGTGCACAAGACCATATGCAGAATACAGAGGCCAGAGGAGGACATTGGTCTTCTTAGTAAGGCTCTGCCTTGCTCACTGGAAACATAGTCCTAGACAAACATGGAGCTCACTGTGTTTGTCTAGATTGGCTGGCCAGTAAGCGCCTGACCTCCCCTGTATCTGTCCCCCAGCTCTGGAGTTATAGGCATGCACAACCATGGTTTTTGTGTGGGTGCTGGGGATCCGAACTCAGGTCCTTAGGCTTGTGCAGAGTACTTTTATCCACCCAACCTTCTCCTCAGCTGCCATGGTTATTGTTTCTTAACACAAGTATTAGGGGATTTCTGTCCATGTTTGCAGGTCATTTCAGAGGCCACTCATCAAAAGGTATCTTTCTTCTCCCCAAAAGATCATTTATATAACCCAGGAGCCAGAAGCGCCACCATGAGAGATGTCCCCCTGTTGCCTGAGTCCTGTCTCCCATATAGCCTGTGCTGAGGAGTGCCAAGAGAGCAGAAGTTGAGTTTTTCTCTAAATAATTGAATACCTAACTAAAAAAATGACTTCACTAATAAATAATTTAGTTTCTCATATTGGACAAGGATAAGCTAATAGCACTCCAGGTCAGCCTGTTCATATTTCTTTGGCTTTCCCTTCATGCGCACAAGAAGGTTATAGTCCTTACACGGATAATATTCTTCCATAACAGTGTTTAAAGCTTGGAAGGGGAGTTCCTCTCCATGTGCTTTGTGTTAGTCAGCTTATGTTACTATGACAAATGTATGAGAAAATCAATTTGTAAGAGAGCAGAGGTTTACTTTGGCCCAGAGTCTTGGGTGCTCTCATCCATGCTTTTAGCTTGCTGGTGGGGGTGCTGGATGGCAATGTTGAATAATATCCAGCAGAACAAATGGCCCACCCTGTGACTTGGATTCAAAATCAGGAAGAAGAAAACATACTCTTCCCTTCCAGGGCATAACTCCAATGACCTGAAGACATTCTACTGGGCTTTACTTCTTAAGGAAAGGTTTTATACTTCACTGTCCATATTGAAGACAGGCTGTTTGACACATGGACCTCTGGGAGGACATTAAAGATCCAACATCACATACCTTTTTTTGTTAGCAAGGAAACCTTGCCCTGAAGCCTTCAAAATCCTCCTTCTATTGATCGTACTGTCTCTATATCCCTGAGCCCATGTCCATATGAACATTCTATTAGCAAATGTGATATGGGCAACAGACAAGAGACAGTCTGTCACACCTGCCTCCTCATTGTTCTGTCCCCAAACTAGGTAGCTCTAACTTGATGGAAAGGAGTGGATGGCATTTTGTTCACATGAACATATGGGTTCCCCTCTCTTCCTTACTCTAGTCTACTACTCTTACCTTTGTGGGTCCCCCAATAGCCATTGGTAAAGGAGAGGATGAGCCATTAGATCATGTGACATAAAGGCAAAGGACAGAACTGTGTTGGAAGGATGACCTACTGACAGGTGACGGTCCAGGTGGGCACTGAGTGAGAGGCTGGGGCTGATGGTGGGAGAAGGCTGTAGAATACGGTGTGGTCAGTGGGAATTGGGTGGTCTTTCTGGACATCAGGGACTTTGTAACAGATTACTGTGATAGCTTACACCAAAGGGTAAAACTGACATATTACACATATGTAGGCTGTTTCGACTCAGATAATTATCCAGAAAGCATACAATTAAGTCAACTCTCTGACCTACTGCCCAGGGATAGGTGACCTTGATATGGACAATGGACTCAACTTCTGCTGTTGGAATTTGCTCTCTTGGGTTAGACATTGCCAGACTGGCTGCTATTCTAGTCTAAAATGTATTTTGTCATCCTTATAATAACATGCAATTAGTTTGCTCATATCATTTGTTCAAGGTCAGTCAAGTTTTTGATGTAGAGTCATAATAAGTGCATGAATGGGAACCCATTCATGGGAAAGGAGGGCTGGAAGGAGTGAATGAGAAATGCAGGAAAGGCTTCCTGGGGTTTTCCTGGCACACAGTGGGCACTCTGTATTTGTCTTCCAGCACATAGTGGGCACTCAGTAAGTATTTGTTTCCTTTCCTTATCTGGATTTCTGACTGAATTACTGTTTACCAAGTTTTTCAGCAGGATAGTCTTCCTTCTATTTTGGAACATTCCCTAACCCCATCCCAGAGGAGATAGAGAATAACCAAAATGAAGTTAAAGAAATAGAAACATACAAGAAAGGCGCTCTGAATGTATAATGTGCATGCTCAGGTTCTAAGATGAGTGACTGTCCTTCTGAATGAGGTCACTGTGTGAGGAGAGAGCTAATGTAAAGACAGGAACTGGACAGAGTTTGCATGAGTGCTGAGAGAGTGCATGCTGTTGGGTGGAGCAGAAAGCGCTGGGAAGCCTTCCTTGGGATGGCATCTATGAGGCGTGTCCTTCATAGCTGTTGAGCCACAGCCCCCAGGGACTCTGCTGACTTGAAGGTGGGCTGGTCTAGGAGACATTATTTTTTCCCCTAGAAGTCTTAAACAGGTTCAAAGAGTTACCACACTCATTTACTTGTAAATTATTTGCCCAGATAATGAGTATCAAAAGATTTTCAGGATTACCCCATTGCTTGTTATATGAGTTCCTGAATTTCCTGGGAATAGATGGCAAAGTCATTCTATAAGCAGAAGACGTCTCACCAGTGTCGGGTTTCATTTACCTCACTGTTGTCTGTTATCATATTCAGCTGGTAATGTTTTCTAAGTTAAGTTTAGGTTCATGTCCTTTGATGAACCTACTCATCAATTTGGGCCTAGAGAGCTGGGAGATCTGGAAAGCCTTGGAAAAAATTCAATCTCAAACTCACTCAAAAATTCAAACTCACTCAAACATTCAGAATTCACTCAAACTCCACTCCAAAACTCATAAATTATGTTTGCAGGGAAGTTTTAGAACATCTGATGACTCCAAGAGCATAAATTATGAAGTCTCACTTCCGAAAGGAGTTAGGGTCTGGTAAATGGTACAGGGGTAGGGACCTGGTTTCAGAGGCTTCACAGAACCCACAATCCTGCATCAGGGCAGAGAGAGACTTCCAAGCCCCAGGCCTGTCTGGAACAGTAAGCCCGTTTAGTTTCCTGCTCTCTATCCCTGTCATACTTGGCCTCCACCCGGAATGAAAGCCAAGTGAGCTCACATCCTTCCGTGGACGCTCACTCCTGTGTTGTTTTGTGCATTTAGCCCCTGACTCATCCTCCCACGTTTGCGCTCTCTGCCAGCCATTTCAGCAGGCCTCTGGAATCCCCATCCATGGGACCCACCCTCACCCACTCCCGTTTGTCAACGATAGTTCTTTCCACTTCCTCAGCCTAGGGAAACCCAGCTCTTCCCCAAGGACAAGACCCTAGAGTAGAGTAGAGGCAGCTCTTTCTCTTGAGTCCCCCAAATTAAAGGGTTTGGAGATTTTGGAGTTTTAAGAGACTGGATTTTTAAGGTGACTGAAATTTTACAGTGTTTGGATTTGTGGAGATCACAGGACTTTTGATTTTGTAGTGTGTTTTGTATTTGTGGTATTTATTAATGAGATATTGAAGATGGACAAAAGAGAAAGTTATTGGAATGGCGGTGCGTTGGTGTGTTATGTCAAGTGTCCTGGCTAGTTTTATGTCAGCTTCACACAAGCCAGGGTCACTTTGGAAGAAGAAATCTCAACTGATAACAATGCCTGTGTGCGAGCCTGTGTTGTGTTTTTTTGATTGATAATTAATGCAGGAGGGCCCAGCTCACTGTGGGTGGTGCCATTCCTGGGCTAGTGGTCTCGGGTGCTATAAGAAAGCAGGCTGAGCAAGCCAGTAAGCAGCACCTCTCCATGGCTCTGCATCAGCTCCTGCCTCCAAGTGCCTGCCCTGTTTGAGTTCCTGCTTTGGCTTCCCTCAATGGACTTTGACTCTGGATATATGGATCAAATAAACCCTTTCGTTCCCAATCTACTTTGGGTCCTGGTGTTTTATCACAGAAATAGAAACCCTGACTAAGACAAGAAACAACAGGAACACACTCTTCCCTTCTGCTACTTCACACTTCTCCATTGGGGTTTGCCTATAAAACCCTCTTTTACACACCCTCTTAATAAAATAGAAATTAAATAAGAATTGCTGGAACAAATAATTTCAATTCCAGGACTGCCTCAGAAGCATTCAGATATGTAAATGGGGAATGTCTCACAGTCTTAAATGGATTTCCCCCCTTACTTACACAGCATTCATTACAGAAGTGCCACGGTGGGTGAGCTCAAGAGTCTGGTCGCCTTTGTGATGTTACATCATTTAGTCTCCTAAGAGATTCCTCAAAGGAGTATTAGGAAAAAGGAATGAAGTCCTGCGCGCTGAGAGCTTAGCGCAGTGCCTCCAGCATGCGCAGCACTTAGTGTGGCCAGCTGTTGCTCACTGTCAGCACCTTTGCTGTGCTGCAATCGGTTCCGAACTGGTCTCCTGACTTCCATTCTTTCCTCTAGTACTTAGGGGGATCATGCCATCTTCTGTTTAAGGCCTTCTGCCCACCACTGCTTCCCCATCTTGCTGAGAACAGTATCACACCCAAGATGCTAGGGAGAGGCGGGACTGCAGAAGGAAGCCCTGCAGGGTTTGCCTCCAGGGGTTTTAATTCTCCTCCTCAACTCTCCCTGTGTTCCCGCCTTGCAGGCCTCCTTGCTGTTCCTTGTGACTTGCCGTGCTTGCTAGTACCTCGCAGCCTTCGAACTTGTTCTCCACCAGGACTGTGCATGTTCCTGCATGGCCTCCGGCTTCCCTGTATATCTGGTTCGATGGACCTGCCTGGAAGTTGTAAACCACATCACCTTGTTTATTTTCTTTACAACATTTTCCTTTTGCTCGCACACTTGGTTTTGTGTTCATGGTCCACCTCTCTCTACTGGCTCCTAATCTCTCCAAGAGCAGAACTTGGGTGTCTTCCTCAGCACTAGAGATTAGTGTCCTCAGGGCTCAGAGCAGAAAGCCTGACTCTAAGAACACAGAGAGGGAAGGCGTGGCCAGGAGTGGTTTTAACCACTGCGCCCTATTCAAAGACGCACCACTTTCCACCAGATGCCCCCACCCTCCCAGCTTAAAAGAACTCCAGAGACCCAGTTAGAATGTGGAATTGTTAGGCTCTCTGACCTACCAACCTCTGAGCTGACAAAAGAGATATGAGTTCAATGGAACTTCCCCCAGACCTATGGAGTATCAAACAAACAAACAAAATCAAACAAATCTAAGAAGGAACCATAGCTTAAGAGGACATCAAAATTGACTGATGTGCAGGTGATGTTTAGGGACGCTGGAAGAAACAAGGGGTGGTGTAGGGACTATGTTCATTTTTCCTTTGTACCTTGCCATTGGCCAAAGCCACACTTGCGGGAGCCTCAATCCTGGCTTCCCTGGCAGGCATCACTTTCCTTCTCCAATTCAAATAAATCGGCCCTAATGAGTGGCTCTGCAGAACGGGAGCCCCTATTTGCTGAGCACAGAGAATAGTAGTGAGCCAGTATTAATGAGGATAGTCACTGCCAATCAGAAAAACTGGCTGTAGGTAGACTTGTGAGTTCAGGAGCCAAGTCCCAGACTTGGAGTTCCAACTCCATGTTGCTGTGGGGGATATTTACCAACAGAGCTTCCGGGCTTTTCCTTTGTTCTGGATCCTCTCAACTCAGCCATGCCTGACCTATGATTCCTCTGGCTGTTGCCACTACAGAAGTTTCTGGATAAACAGAACTAACTACATTTTAATGGAGATTGAAAATGCCTTTTCTGCTTCTGTAGGCAAGGGGCGAGGGCAGGAGTCAGAAGGTCTGACATGCAGCTCATGTTTATCCTTTGATCATGTGTCATTTTGTTAGAAGACAGCATATGCCATCCTTGGCTGCGTTTTAAAAATAGATTCAGAGGAAGTGTGGAATTAATCTTAACCTTAAACACATTGAGCCCAGTACTTCCTATCCAACTGTAGAATGCACTATCTAGTTTCCTACACCTCGCCCTTGCTAAGTTTAGGCCCTTCAGGTCAGCTGTTAAGAAGGAAAAGCAATGGTGGTGTTGGGGGGACTTCAGGAGGATAAGGCAAGGCGCAGCCCCTAGCCATCCAACTCACTTCCGGCTGCTCCATCCCCCTTCCCTGCTGCAACAGAACCAGGCTAAACAGGAGCTAAGGGGCTCGGCGATGTTCAGTGTCTCACTGTGGGATTGGGTTGTGCCCCCTTCCCATATGTTCCACTTTATTGCTGTGTTCTATGAGTGCTGAAAATCAGCCCATCGTCATCACGCATCTCGACTGTCTTGCTGTTCTCTAGAAAGCACAGCTTTGCCTTGCTTTTTAAAAAAATTGGCTCTAAAGAAGAAAGAAGGGAACCATATTTCCGTTTTACCCGTTCTCCAGTGGCAGAGGGAGGCGGTGCTGAGCCACAGCACTTGAAGGATTCTTTTTTTTTTTTTCTTCGTTTAGTTGAAGTTGTTAAATGACTCAATTGTAGCCAATTCAGACAATTTTCTTCAAACTTTATAGATATTTATACTTTAGCCCAGGAAGGCGGTGGTACTCAGAGGCTATTGTATCTTTAACCTGAGTTCCCAGAGCTGAACCCTCTGCCGTGGCTTCTGCTGGGCATTCAGCTATGCTACTTGGAGTGATGCTGCATTAGGGGTTGGGTATCTCTGGGTACCAGTGGCCATGCGGTGCAGGTCAGCTGATCCCGGAAAGTGGACCCAGTACCTCATTTCAGTGGAGGGTGCTATTTCATGGATTTTCACCCCCTTCAGCCAGCTGCCCCTAGTTTCCGAGGCCCCAGCCTGGATGCTACCACCCTTTCTCTCCGAGACCAGGTCTCCAATTTTCACAGAAGCACAGAAAATCACAGAGAGCAGAGTTTCTGGCTTTCCAGACAAAGAGCTCAGATGAAACCTGGGGAGGAGTTTTGTTAAGCAGAGTAGAGGAGAAAAGCCTGCCATCAATGAGAGCAACATGACCTGTTTTGTGGAAATTTTAAAACACATAGTTAAAATTTTAAAGGGGTTAAAACATGAGTTCTTGTGGGTCCATATCCAACTTCAATAACCAGCAGCGATCTGCTAGCTCGCCTATGAACCCCCCACCCCTGCCGGTGTTGAGGTGTCCAGTAGAATTTTACCTTCATAGCATGGGAATCCTATTTATTCCCATATCAAGTAGGCAAAAATAAAATTTTGAAAGTGAATATCTTGTTGATTTTGTTGTTGCTATTGTTGTTGTTGAAATTCCCCATTTTATTTTTTTAAGGTTCCAGGACTGGATATTCTGGAATGTTTCAATTAAATGCTAGTAATACAGAAAGCAACCCCTCCTCCAGTGCTCATGTCCTCTCCACCAGTGGCTTTCAGCCACTTCCTTCTGTCTGGTTGGATTCTTAAATATGTCCCTGATGGGCTGCTGGTGGAGTCTGCTGCTTTGTGGGTCTGTCTGCCCCTGGCACCCACACACTGCAAGGACAAGCTTCCTTTGGGCATTTGAGACCACTGGGGCTCAAACTTTTCTTAATTGCTGTGTTTTCAATGAATGTCCTTTTGTCACGGTTCAATGACTCCCTTCCTTTTTTTTTCAACCACAGAGCTGATGGGAGCACATGGGCTGCCAAATCACATCAGTGGGGTATGACTCAGAGAAGGGCACGACTCAGAGGCCTGTATGCGTGATAGCTTGGTGGCATTTGTCATGAAATGTTTTCATTTTATAGATTGTTCGATTACTGCCATCACTGTGAAAGATGAGCTAATGGCACCTGTTTTGATTTATATGATAATAAAATAGGAAAAAATAAAACAAATCCATAAAATTATATGACTACTTCATGCAACTATTCCTTGGCCAACTGCCATTCTTGGTTCTAAAGCATAAGCAATGAAGTTTGAATGAATCAGAAGAGAGTGAGTGTTGTACACATGTTTCTGTCACTGTAAATGGTTTTAATTTGTCATTCTTCCCCTGCTTAAATTGGAATACACTTAGGAGAAAATATATATACACTATAAAGGATTTGAAAGTAGAATTCAGAAAAAAAATGGGCTTTGTAAATGCACACATGCTAGATTCCACAGCATGCTAAAGGGGCCCCAGTAGGTGGAGTGCATTTGCCTGCATCCTTTCCTGACCCTTCTCCTGCTTCTCAGCCAGTTGGCTTCCTGTTGGCTTCAGGTAATGGAAAGATTATGGAGTGGGAAGAAAGGATAAGCCTGATATGTTGGTTTCCTGTGGCTACTGTTGCAAGTTCACTCACACACACACACACACACACACACACACACACACACACACACACACATACTTCTTAGTGGATTAAGCTACACCAAGTTATCATTTTATGGTTTTGGAGGTCAAAAGTCAGAAATAAATCTTCAGAGACTAAACAGGGTACCCCCCTCCCCCCAACACCTCAGACTCTGGAGACGTGTTTCCTGCCCACCCCAACTCCTAGGGCATGCCCACATTCTTTGACTTGTGGCCAATCTCTACTCATCCATACTCACTCCAGTCTCATATTGCATTGACTCAGACCTCTCTGCCTTTCTCTCATCAGAGCCATTGTGATGACATTGTGTTTGCCTGAAAAATTACGGATACTTCCTCTGTTTGAAGACACTTACACCAATCCCACAAGCAAAGTTCCATTTGTTATGTAACTGTAACATATTCACAGGTCCCAGGGATTCGAATGCAGACATCCTGTCTGGGAATTGCTGTTCCCGTATGTCCTGCTGGAGATATTTCTTCCCCTTCATGCACAGGGTGACCCAAGTTGATTTCTCTTTGTCTTCTTGGACAAGGCAGCAGTGGCTTTCTGCTACCCCAAACCTCTGGGTAGCTGCACTGTCCTCAGGATGGCTCACCAGACTCTTTTGTAGCAGATCTCCTCCTCATTACTGTTTGACAAGCTGAAGTGCTTTTCTGATTTCCAGACGAGGGGAAGTAGTAGTGCTTGGGTGGTCTTTGGGGAGAGAGGGCAGCCACATGTGAGGATGTCTTAGGCCCTTGGGTAATTATGAGCAGAGGCTTAGTTTTCCATTTGGCAAGAGTTATCACCTCTCCCTTTCAGGTGAGGATGCGTGAACAGAACGGAGCTATCTGGAGGGCAGCAGTAGTGCAGTATTAGAGGCACACATACTGGGCCTGTGACTCAGGGTCTGGGCACAGCTAGTAGTGCTCCTGCACAGAAGGTTCTGCACAGTCCAGGACCATTAAGGAGAAGCTGGCAAAAGCACCTGTGAGAAGGGACTTGGTTTCCAGTGGGGATCCTTAACCTTAACTTTTCCTGTTCACCCTCTTTATGATCTTCAGCCGATCTCTGTGTTCCCTACATGTGTCCATGAATGTGAACGTGGAACCATGACACTCAACACTAAGGTTTGCATCAAGGCTGAATGAGGTAATGTTTGGAGAAGTATTAAACACGCATATGTCTTCAAGTCATCAAAGTGTTCTGGAAATACCAAGCCCCTAACCATGGCTACTCTGCTGTCCTGAGTCGTGGTTTTCCTGGATCTTTTAGCCTACAAGAATATAGAGACATCAAAGTATATCTAATTAAACTTGGCTTCTAAGCCAAGTTTAGAAGAAAAACTAGGGACTGGGAAGCAGAAGGCATGCAGGCTCTAGGGCGGATGGCTTGAGTTGTGCTGAAAGACCTAAATGAAGCTGATGTGGCTGGACCCAAAAGAGCAAGAAGAAGGCAGTGGAAGGCGAAGGAGAGAAGGCAGGCAGAGCCAGACATGTAGGGCTTGTAAAGGGCGCTAGGTTTTATGCTACGACTCTTGGGAGGCTGCTGAAGGATTTTTGGCATAAACATGTATGTGTGTAAGATGAAGACTTAGTAAGCACCACTCTTAATGTTTTGTGGGGAACAGATTGGAGAGAGGACTAGGTGAGATGGTAGAGAAGGGCTTGCATTGCTTTGGTAAAAGCCCAGATGGATACCTGGAGCAAGGAATGTGCAGGGAGGGAGTAACTGGGGTCCACCAAGGCAGAGAGCACTGGGAAGGAGCTGGGTTGATTGACTGGGAACAATTGCAACTTTGGTGCTGGACACAGAGGGATGGAAGAGCTTTGGATACATCTCAGAAAAGATGTTTCCAGCCACTTGGAGGAGTCTGCCATGGGGCTAGAATGTTGTATATTGTAGACTTATAAATAATGAACCTCTCCATATTGATTAAGTCTTCTAGACATGCTAGCAAGTACTGAAGAGTTAATCTAAAGCAGACAAGGCTCTAAGTACATCACTGTACTAACTCACTTAATATCTGTAACAGCCTCTCGAGATGTTTTATATACTTTACAAATGAGGAAATGGAGATACTAGAGGTGTCCTAGACCTTGCTCAAGGCCAATTACCAAGGTTTAGAACCAGGGTCCAAACCCAGGTTGGGCCTAGAGCCAGGGTATCTGACCACTTCAGGAGATCATCTCCCGCTTTGCTAATTGGCTCATTCCCAGGACCTACACTGGTTCTGGTACAGAACTGGGCTCTATCACAAGGATTTTGCTGCCATAGCTGCACCATCAGTTTTCAGGGGTACGGGAGATGTTGGTGTTTCTGGTTGCCATGGCTTGCATAATACACATTCCTCACCTGCTGGAATCTCCTTCCCTGAGTAGCAGCTGTGAGGGGCTGCAGAGTGACACATGCCAGAGCCCCAGAGAAACACATGGAGAAGAGGCTGCAGTGAACAGCCACAGGCGGTGATTATCTTTTCAAGCAAAAACATGTTTGAAACGATGGGGTTACCACAGGTCTCTGCCTCTTCAACAGGAGGAGGCTGATCCCCACTTCAATCAAGGCAACTGTTGCCTGTAGTAAAACTTCGATTATTGTTTGTAAGCCAGAAGAACTTGGATCCACCCATGTTCATTGAACCCAGAAATTTTGAAAGATGCATTGCCATGGGGAAAAAGTCTACCAACTTCCTCTGCAACCCTAGCAGTGGCTTAGTCCAGCAGGATTCCTTCAGCGAGCAATCACCTCCTGCTGCATGGGTGTAGTCCCATGCCTAGAGTGAGTGGAGCCTAGGGTAAATTATATAAACTTTGGATCAGACATAAATGTAGAGGGCTCTGTCTGTTGTCTTGTGCTTTACCGTACCAAGGGGTCATGTCCTTTCCTGGAGTGTTGTCACAGCTGGGAACTGCTTCAGTCCAGTAGCTTAAAGCCCCATAAAATGATTAGATAAGTATGGAAGTGGTATCAGGTTTGTCAGTCTGGTGGCACAGCTGAAGCACATTAAAGGAAGTGCGTGTAGGCAGAGGGAGGAATTATCCCCTGTATTTATCCTCTCCTGCCAACTAAGAGGTTCATGGCTGCTGTCACCAGGAAGAGAAAGGGGGAAGTGCTTTCAGCCCTCTTGCCCCTGGGATGCCCTCTGCCTCTGAAGTTCTTTTGCTTTCCACAGCCTAGCCACTTGATGAAAAACAGTGTCAGAGAATGGGACACAGCTCAGTTGGCACAGTGGTTGCCTAGTGTGCTTGAAGCCCTAGGGTGGGTCCACAGCACTGTATAAAACTGGGCATGGTAGTGCACGCTTATCAAAGGGAGAGGCATAAGGACCAAATGTTCAAGGTCTGGCTCACTTACATAGTAATTTGGGGCCCAGCCTGGGCTACAGGAGTCCTTAATCTCAAAACAAAAACAAGCAAACAAACAAAAAACAAGGAAAAGAAAGAAGAACGTAAGGGTTCGGAGGACTATGAAATGCCTCTTTCAGTACAACAAAAGTTGAGCACCTACTGCGTGCTCATTTCAAGGGTGGCTTCAAAGAACAGGAAAGGTCTTTCCGGTCCTTGCTCAGGGGGATTATGAAATAAACCCAAGGCACACTGACTGGAGACACCGCACACTGAGATGCTGGTCTGTGACCAGCTTCCAGAAAATCTGGTAGAACTCTGAAAGAGATGTTAAAAGAGGGACAGGAAGACAGACAGTTGGCAATCTAGCTCTTCACCTAGGGATTGAGATCTCCACAGATCCTTCCTGGTAACCCAAGTTGTCTCACGAAGGAGCAAGGCTTTGACAGGATTTATTTATTAGTGAACAGAGGCCGTGCATTGAAGAGATTCTCACTTTGAAGCTTGGACTTGTCGACAGTAGGGAGTTTCCTCTTACTCAAAGGTTTTAGTTTTCAAACTCTTAAAATGTTCTTTCTTGTTCTCTGTCTCTCTGTTTCTCTCTCTCTCTCTCTCTCTCTCTCTCTCTCTCTCTCTCTCTCTCTGTTTCTCTCTCTCTCTCTCTGTCAGAACTATAGCTTATTAAGCAGTTGTTGAGTATGCGAAGGTATGCAAAGATAGTTTGAGACTAAAGTTTTCTGTGTTGAGGGATGCTAGCTCAGCATCCTCTAAACACAGCGTTGCATAGAAAATTGACACTTCTCACAGTAATTTCAATAGAAGTGAGGGAGAGCCAAATGCAGAACACCTGGAGGAGAAGGGAGTGGGGACAAAGGAGGGGAATGGGGGCA
Source organism: Cricetomys ansorgei (assembly GCA_026225945.1). NCBI lineage: Eukaryota > Metazoa > Chordata > Mammalia > Rodentia > Nesomyidae > Cricetomys > Cricetomys ansorgei. The sequence goes on along the minus strand of JAMJFZ010001038.1, from coordinate 21,298,029 downwards.
GGCGTGAGGACGTACGATGATAGGCACCAACACATCAGAAAAGACTCAGAGTGTGCGGTTCATGTAGCTAGATAGAATTTTTTAAATAAGTTTTCTTTTTTTAATCTTTAAAATGTTCTTCTCCACATGTGTTTATTGTACACGGTGTGAGGTTCATAAAGGCAATTTATTCAGGTGTTTGACCCTGTATCCTCCCTTTTCCTCTCTTCCCTCCCTACATCCGGCATTCTTTTCTTTCCTCCAGCTTCGTTTCTGCTTTCGCGTCATATATGTCAATGGTTACATATTTATATACATATATTTACATATACATGTAAATGGCTCTATAAATCTAGGATCTACAAATGAGAGAGAGCATGTGATGTTTGTTTGCCTGAGTCTGGGTTATTTTGCTTAATATGATGATTTCAAGTTAAACCTATTTCCCAGAAAATAATATATTTTTTCCTTCATAATAGAATAAAATGAAATCTTATAATTATGTATGCATACTTAATTCTATAAAATATGTTTTTAATAGAAGTATAATGATACCACTTCCCTCCTCCCTCCACCCCTTCCAGGTACCCTCCCTAGACTCCTCCCATGTACTGCCCCATTCTCAAGTTGATAGTCTCTTCTTCTTTGATTATAATTGTTACATATATATGTATATATGTATATGCATGTGTGTGTGTGTGTGTATATATATATATATATATATATATATATATATATCTGATATTTTTGCTGTTGGTGTGTATATGATTTCAGAGCTGACCACTCTGCATTAGACAACCAATAAGAGGGCTCATTCCTGGGAAAGACTAATTCTCCATCTCTCAGCAGCCACGAGTTGCCTGTATTTCTTTGTGTAGGCATGGGACCCATGGAATTTTCCCCCTTCTACATTAAATGTCCATTGATATTGCTGTTGTTCAGATCTTGTCTATGGGCAGCCATTCCTAGGAGAGATTATTTCACAGCAGAGTTTCCGCTTTCTGGCTCTTACAGGCTTCCCACCCCCTCTGCTGCAATGTTCCCTGAGATATAGTTACAGGAACTGTAGTGTAGATTTATCTAATGGGACTGGGCTCCACACAATCTGTTGATCTCTGCTTTATATCCAGCTCTGGTTTTCTGTGACGATGTCCATTTTCTGTAACGAGAGGCTTCTTTGATGAGGGGTAGTAGCTACATTTATCTGTGGGTATAAGGATGTCATTAAAATGTATTACGGAATTATGCAAGTCTAGCAAAGTGAGAGAAGTAGATTCTACAGACCAATATCCTTGATGAACGTAGGTGCAAAAATCCTCAATAATATACTAGCAAATGGAATACAAGCACATACCATAAAGAACCACAGTCATCCCCAGATGCAATGTCTATGAACCATAACAACTACTAGCATGGCAAAATATGCATAATGGTGCAATAAGTAGCGTTCGCATACTGTTGGCAACCAACAGCTCTCTAATTGGACTTTAGGCCCACCCAACAAGAGGGAAATCATGCCTGGTACTGGAAACCTAGCCAGCTTCCCAGGGCGAGGGAAAATGTTATTCATTTTTAAGACAGGCAATATAAACCAAAATTCAAATGTCCCAAGCCAATTTGCTTCTAATTTTGTCCTTCAATTCCTCAGTACCTATCTTGCAAAGGAATCGTCGTTACCAGTGACTTACATATTCCTCCAGAAGGGATGGTTTGTGTGTTCCTGCAATATACAAGCACATGTGTGTGTCATGTGATGCTCTACACAGTGCTCTAAAAATGTTATTTTGAAAAGTTTTTATATCATTGCTTAATTAATTTTAATAGTGCTATAGTATTGACATACTATTTTCTTATCCATACTATATATTTTTGATATACTATAGATATACTATAGGTATACTATACTTTAAGTATATGCTACATATGTGTGATACTAGGCTATATTAGGATATACTATTCTCTGCATATTTAAATTATAATAAATTATTTTCATAATTTATTTAAGCTCAGATTGGTTTAATTTGAAGCCACCTTCATTTTCCCTTTTCTGTCAGAATGTAAAACCCCAGAGGGACAAGGACTTTATGTTGTTTGTCAGTACAACGCACAACATTTAGAACACCAGTGTGCTGGATAGGTTTATGTCAACTTGACAAAAGCTAAAGTCATCTGAGAGGAGCGAACCTCATTTTAAAAAAATGGCTCTGAAAGATAGGGCTGCATGGAGGCCTGTAGGGCATTTTCCTAATTAGTGACTGATAGGGGAGGACCCAGCTCATTGTGGATGGTGCCATCCTTGTGCTGGGGTCCTGAGTTCTATAAGAAAGCAGGCTGAGCAAATCACAAGGAGCAAGCCAGTAAGCAGCACCTGTCCCTGGCCTCTGTATCAGCTCCTGCCTCCAAGTTCCTGGCCTTCTTGAGCTCCTGCCTTGACTTCCTTTGATGAAACAGTATTATCACAACAATAGTCATCCTAACTAAGACAAACAGGAACATGACAAGTGCTCAAGAAATATTTGGTGACTGCAACACACACACACACACACACACCACACACACACACACACACCACACACACACACACACACACACACACACACACACCGCACCACACACACCACACACACACACACACACACACACAACACACACACACACACACACACACACACACACACACACACACACCACACACACACACACACACACACACACACACACACACACACACACAACACACACAGACACACAGACACAGACACAGACACACACACACACCACACACACCACACACACACACACACCACACACACACACACACACACACAACACACACAGACACACAGACACAGACACAGACACACACACACACACCACACACACCACACACACACACACCGCACACACACAACACACACAGACACACAGACACAGACACACACACACACACACACACACCACACACACACACACACACAACACACACAGACACAGACACACACACAGACACCACACACACACACACCACACACACCACACACACACACACACACAGACACAGACACACACACACACACACACACACACACACACCACACACACACACACACACACACACACACACACACACACACACACACACACACACACACACACACACACACACACACACACACACACACACACACACACCACACACATACACACACACACACACATACATGTACACATGTTAGGAAAATAGAGTAGTGAGCATCACAACTTCTAGAGACACACACAAGATGTTTTAATATCTTTCCTTTGTACCTATTTTAATGTACTTGAATTTTAAAATCCTGCTTTCTCTCCAGAAAACTATTTTTTCATGTTATAAAAAGTTTATAAGCATTTCTTATTGAGACAGTCTCCTGGAGCTCAAGGTGGCCTGAGATTTGCAATGTGGCAGAGGATAACCTTGAACTTCTGAACCTTTGGCCTCCATCTCTGATATGCTGAGATTGCAGGCATGCTTCACCACAGCTAGCTTGCATGTGGTGCTGGCTGCTGACAAGGACTTGGAGCTTTAGGCGAGCACATGACCAACTGAGCTACAGCTCCAGTTCCTCATAAGCTTATTTTAAATGCTTATTCTGAAATGGAAGTAAATACTTTAAATTATTAGCATACATTTCCTTTTTTTTTTTTCCTGAACATTTAGGCTTTATCTTTTCTCACTGGCTTGATATGAGGATAATGTCAAGAGAAAGACAGGGGTATCTAGTATTGCTAATGTTCCTGTAAACAGGACCATGGTGCAAAGGGTGAAGGAACTGCTACATTTCCCCTCTCTGTATTTTATGGTACAGCCTGGATGACCTGGCCCACACTGTATCTTATGCTATAGAGAAACACTGCTTCTGCCCTCTGTAGTCAACCATAAGCATGGTAGCTCAGTGGCTGCAAGGTATGTGTATAGCAAATGAAAGCTCTCTTTTTATGTCCAGAGAAAAGAAGAGATAGAAAAGAGGGGGGAAAAAGAAAATGAAAGAATTAAATGTGGGTCCCAATTTTCTGCGCACTTTGTAAGTTGAGGGCACAAACAGCCTTCAGCAGGTTCCTGTTCCTCCTTACCAACTCCTCTTTGGGACTCTAAGGAGGCTTGTTTGTGGATAATGTGTCAGTCTAAGTTAATTAAGAGGGAGAGGTGGGTGATCAGATCAGATTTTTTAAAAAATATCTGTTGGCACTTTCTAGAATGCCACTGTCCATACTCAGTTCAAGGCCAGTGAGCCTGTGATGAGTTTGGTATGCATGAGTAAGATAATTTTGCAGCAAAGCCTAGGGTGGACTGTAATGCCAGGGGCTGGATAGAGTTTATGATGGCTTCTTAGAGATCATCAGCCACTGTGAACTGAGAACTAGTCTGTCCAGCCAAGGATTCAGGGCTTAGCCAAACCACGGGATGAGACTGAGCTGAGCAAGTGGCGTCTGCATCACTGGGTGCCAGCAAGAGCTGAGTAGGTCTGCTCCAGAGATCAAAGGAGGAAGCCAGTGCTCTGAGGCACCTCTTGTTTTCTGGTGCCAAAGAACACAGAGCACACCCATAAAAATAGATACCAACTGAATATGGGAGACAGGGAGAGTGAACTCTAGGGAAGATTTAATCCTTTAAAGACACTACATAACTCCTAAATTATGGGCACAAATTAATATTTAAATCAGACAAGATAATGAGTTAATTCTACCTACCCCAATCAGTAGAGTAAGGCAGATGATTATCAGACTAAACAATTGCAGGGTTGTTTTTTTTTTGGCACATAGGCAATGTAATGTAAATGTAAATGTTACATAAATGTAAACTTTGTGGTTCCTACTAAGTATCAATAGTATTCCTCAGCAAGACTCACCCATGTTGAATTTACTTAGTTACCTCAGATTGAAAATCGATTTATTGGAATAAGTGCATTATTAGAAGTGTTGCATGAACATCTGGGCGCGTTTATATGGCTTGTATGCACATATATGCATTTATGTGGCCTGTAGCAATCACCAAATAAACCATACTTTGAAGTTATCACTGGGAGTATGTACTTGCTGATGAATGAGAGCTAAGTGTTCACATGCTAAGGTAATGATTTTCTTCTTGTCATGGATGAGTTTCTGACAACATGGACTAATGACCCAGAGGAACAAATGAGATCAGTCACCTTCTTTACAGTAGAAACAAATAGGACTTTAGAAGGATGGGAGACAGAGACAAGAGGAAACATCAGAGTCCATCTCAGAGAAATGGCCAAGAAACTCTTTCCAAATGGAGATTGTGATGGTTTCTGTTTCTGTTCTGTTACATGGATCCTGTTTGTTGGCTAGGGGTAGTGAACCTTTAGGGAAAGGATCAAATTCAATGTTTGGATCAATACTGTAAGGAAGGGGTATCTAACCATCTTGAGTCAGACAGAAAGCACTGCAGCATAAGAAAGAGCTCAGCACTGGGAGTGACTGGAAGAGGGTGACACCTCTCCCCCAAGTCAGAAGTGGTCCAGAGGCTGTGGAAAATTTCCAGTCAGTGGAATGAGGGATTGAATCAGTCTTATCTAGTTACTAGAGTCTGGGAGATAACAGTTGACAAATGGGGATTTATGTATGTCTTTCCTGGCATTATACAGTGGAAAGAGGGTTTCTCTTCCATTGTTTTGGGGCTTTCCTGCTCTTCAGTGTCCTCTATCAGAGGGAAAACCTATGTTTGGTTGGAAACAGTTCATGGGAGAAAACAGAGGAATATAATCTTAGGATCCCACATTATCCATTTTAGGTGGCATAATTTAATAGGCCAATTGACTTTTCCAAGATGACTGCTTTCTCCATAATCTATGCCAAGTCTAAGCTAATTCGATCCATTCTTCTCAGGGAAGAAACAAGTTTTCTGGGGACCTGAATCCTACTTACTGTTTTCAGCCTAAAACTGATCTCATAGATACTCTGTATTAGTTATTTTCCTAATGTTGTGGTAAAACACCATGACCAAGGCAACCTATAATAGAAAGCATGTAATTGAGAGTACAGTTGTAAAGGGTTAGAGTCCATGCAGTGAAAAGGCACGATGGTAAGAACAGCTGAGAGTTCACATATTGGTCTGCAAACAGAAGGCAGAGAGAGCACACTAGGAATGATACTAGTCTTTTGAAACCTCAAAGGCCACCCCCAGTGACACACCCTTTCCAACAAGGCCACGCCTCCTTATCCTTCCCAAACAATTCTACCCCAGGTCCAAGTATTCAAACATATGAGCCTATTAAGGACCATTCTCATTCAAACCACCATATACTCCATCCCAGCTGGTTCCCCGAGGGCTCTCCCTCAGGTGAGACACTTCCCTTGATATGTTCTTCTCTGACACGGACACTCGCTCTATGTGCTATGGTAACCCTATCTATCCTCCATCTGGTGCATTTCAGCCCTTCCTAGAGGTGTTGCTTTGGTCTCTTAACACATCCTGCTCATGGTGGCATGGACTGTCTGCCTCCACTTCTCATTTTCTTCCCTCCTCCCAATCCTCTCCTTTCCCTTCTTTTCTTTATTTCATCTCAGTTTTGCTTAGGTTCTTTGCTCATCATCCTCAATATAGGAGGTCAAGCCTGCCTGGCTCATGGCCATGTTCACCATTAGCACAGTAAGGCTGATTATACACTTCCCTTCAGAGTGAGAGTGGTTTACAGCACAGTGCATGGATGTTTAGACAGACAGACTTTCCTCAAAGCATCTTAAAATTTGAAAAAAAATGTAAGTCATCATATCACATGACTAAAAGCATCTGAACAAGGCTGTCAGAACAGGCTCGAGTATTGCAAAACCCAGAGAGGACATGACAGAGTAGCCCACCAAAATCATTAAGCCTGATTTTTAAATGACTAACTTTTGTAACTGCTGACAAGCTTGAACAGAATATCCGGAGTCTGAGTCAATTTCACCTTTCTTCACTCTTGCCTTAAACATCAACTGTTCTTGGCAGAGTAGGCTGAGAGCTAAAGCCTGCCAGCACTGCCCAGTTCCCTGCACCTGCCACAAAGCCTAGAGTTGAAAGTAGCCTGATAACCTGAACGCAGGTAACCTGAAGCCTGGTACAACTATATGACACGAGGCTCTTGGGAGGATGGTAATAAACCTGTTGGCAGGCTGCCACTTTCCTAGCAATGGAGCATGGGAACAGAAAATATGTAAAGGGAGATGAGGAAGAAAACCACAACCGCAAGTCCTCTTTGTTGCTCTCATGTTGTTTAGAAAGCAGAGTGGGAGGTAGGGGGTGCAGGGATAGGAGAAAAATCCCACCATGTCTGTAGAGCAAGTATCCATAGGAAGTTACCCTATGGACACATTGCTGATGTTTTCAAGAGATGAACTTCTTTTCCTCCCTGCCTCCCTCCTTCCTTCCTTCCTTCCTTCCTTCCTTCCTTCCTTCCTTCCTTCCTTCCTTCCTTCCTTCCTTCCTTCTGTCCCAGTGCCTTCTGGACTTAATGATGGATGAGACCTTTATACTCTAATATGCCCTAGCTTTTTAGTTAATGTCCAATATATATCAATATAAACTGGATAAAGACATGAGATTTCAATTATTGGCAAACAGGATTTCTTGTCATTACAAAAACTGGTGAGATAAATGGGGCAGATGTTTTTTCATCTTCCCTCTCATTCTATAGTTAAGGAATCTGAGATCTAGGGATTCATTTTCTTAAGGTTAAACAGATAACATAATCAAAACTCATGATTTCTGAGCTGGAAGCTCTTGATTTTCCTAATGCCAAATATCTACATAGAGAGACTTTCATCTCATTGATAAGAATTTGATCATATGAGCTTTTTCTTTGACCACAGGTGTTTCTGCCTTACAGTGAAATGTATAAATGAGAGGGCTCTCTTTCTGTGAGCGACACTGGCATGAAGTAATTAATTGTATAATGAACATGCCAAATGCATTGTAGGGTGAGGCAACTACAAAGACAGAAGACAATGCCTTTGTGTATAATTTACTGTTTTTTTTCATTCTTCAGAGAGATAGTTGGGAGGAAAAACTATGAAATAACTTAACAGATGCTCTTAGAGACATGTGAACAAGAAGCCATAGAAATGCTGAGATTCCAGCATCTCATTGTGCATCTGAGAAAGAGTGTGATATGAGGAGGACAGGAGTCAGCCAAGCATGTGCAAAGAATGGATTTACAATGCACATAGTGGATCTGTAGCATGGTGTATACAGCAGGGAGGTAAGCTGGACAAGGGCGAGACTGTAAGGTCTTTGTAGACCAAGCTAAGGAATTTGCATTCTGTCATTTAAAGGGACTCACCAGAGGATTGTAAATAGTATATGCAAACTTGACATATTGAGGAAGATTCAACAAAATGGGTATTTGATATAAACCGTTTGGGACTCAGTGTAATTCTCTAGAAGATGAATTTTCACACATTTGGAGCAATAGTTTTGAAGCTTTACTGTGCACCAGAATCACCCATGGAGCTTGTAAAATACACAGATTGCTGATATCATCTCATATTTCTGATTGGCTGGCAATTGTCTGGGAATTTGCATATCTCAAGAATCCTTGGATGATGTCCAAGCTGATCATCTAAGGTCCATTTGAGAAGTACTTTAGTGCTTTGGGGAAGGATGTGGAAGAAGAGGTCTGGTTTATCAATGAAATAAAATCAGAACAAGAATTATTTGTTCTGTCATTTGGGTTACAATAAAAGTTTCTTGTCTTTCTCCACCTCTTCTCCCTCCTCCTCCTCTTCCTCTTCCTCTTTTATTCTTTTAAAATCTGAACAAATGGTGGCACCTGTCATCTATTCTAATGAGAAGTAAATGTATGCACAAGGTTCTAAGCTCACTGTTCTATGCCTAGCCAGTCATAAGCTCACTGGCCAGTCAGCTGGCCATGGCTTCTCACCCTCAGAAAGTATGTTAACATCCTATGGAGGGTTGGAGCAGACAACTGGCTGTTTTTCTGAGCTCACCTTATGCAACCCTTCCACTGTTCTTGTTCCAGAAACACAGACCAGTATCTTAGCTAGAAATTTTCATAAATTTTAAGATTTTCACTAAGATTCTGTTGTGTTGGTACAATCCTTGTGGGAGGAAGTGCACAGCAATCCTAGACCCAATAGTCTTATGACTGAGAGTCATCTGACAATTAATCAGGTGGACACAGAGAACTGGGAGCTGAGTAATAGCAGGATATAGTCCAGAGTGGTGAACTGGCTCCAGACACTGCATGGATTTTTGTTGTAAATCCCTAAAATTCTCTCTCTAGACCCCTGCTACAGGGCATAGGATCCTCTGTCTCCTTTATAGACAGTATCTGAACATGTCAACCAACAGTGGTTCAGATGAGTCTTCCATCATCAGCTGTGACTCACCCTCTCTGACCTTCAGTCCACATTCTCATTCCAGGGAGTCTGTTTCATGAAATATTCATGGAGAAGATTACTCCAGGGCAACGCATACAGAATGAATGATGCTGCTTTGATGTGTTAAGCTATCTTCCTGCCTTAAAGATTGTGAGGCAAAAAAATGGCCATTAAAAAAGCCTTCTTAGAAAGGATGCTCCCTTGATTGGCACTAGTACTTAAGTATGCATGGCAGACCTGCGATCTTTCTTCTTGTAAGTATCAATAAAAGAGTGTTCCCTGATAAAGTCCCCCAAAACTCTGATATGCTTTGAGTGCTCTGCTCTCAATACAGGGGACAACACCATTGTTCACCTGAATTCCGTACAGGCAGCTAGAATGTTATTTGTATGCCTATGGTTGCTAGGTTTGCACTCCATTTTCTTTAGTGCAGGGGTTTTCAATTGCTATTCCCAAGCACACAGGTAGACTTGAACCCTTCATAGGTATAACATTAAATTTTATTTAGCAGATGAAAATAATATTGGCTACAACCAAATATAATAGCAGCAGCAGCAGCAAGCATCCGATCTTTCTCTCAGCACTGACAAATGCTAATCCTCATGAGAAACCTAACAAAGTATAGTCTGCTGTTCATGCCATGTTCAGATAAGGAAACTGATGTTCCACAGTGAGGGAAAGAGGGCAACTTGCCTACAGATCTGAGAATAGTAAGTTGTATCTGGGCCTCAGGATTTGTGCTCTTGATACAGTGATAGAATGAAGTAAAGGCTCTTCCATCTTCTACTTGCTCAGCTGCTTCTGCATAACTTCTATGCTCAGCTCAACTTCTCTCTTTTCTGCAGGTCTTCATGCTTTTTTCTAAGAACTCCCCCACCAAGGAAATTGCTGCTTTATCTGTGCTCTAGGACCCACAATTGATGTTTGCTGACATATCCACCATTCTGCTAGTTAGTGAGGACCACCAGCCTGTTATTTCTTCATCTGTGCAAGATCTGAAGGGCTAGAGACCACCCATAGTGCCTGTTGTTGTGCTGAGACAGTAGATACCAATTTGTTGCTTAACTCTTCCTTGGAAGATATTCAGAAACATGTATCTACCCCAGATAGGGCATTTACAGACCAAAGAAATAATTCTGCTCAAATCCAACGTGGTGAATTAATGACTTTACTGTGGTTATTTATGAGAGTTTGGGTGAGAAATTACTTAGAAGAACACGAGTGACTATCTTGGGCATTACTGACAAGCTCCAATTCAGAACATGTGATGGCTAACGAAAGGTGCATCGTTGGAGGCCCCACCCTAATCAACCCTCTACCCCTTATGTACTGTACCTTCCCCTCATCCCTGCCTGCACCCTCAGCTGAGGCAGGGCTAGGAGCAGCTGGAGGGAGGGAGTGGCTGGAGTCTAAGTTGAGGGTCTTATGGGCTCCTACCTTCTTCTATGAGGTTATGTCAATAGGCCTTATCTTCTTGGGTAATCACAGCTGCTCTGACATCAAGATGGCAACAGCAATATCATGCCCAGAGGACAGAGTTCCATTACAGTATGTATGAGGCAGAAGCATGGATAGGGAGATGGAGAGGAAGAGATTGAGAATGTGTGTGTGTGCTCATATGTCTGTATAAAGACCAGGCCTGTCTAAGTGGATTGTTTCATTTCCATTTCTTGTGAGCAAGACTCATTGCCAGCTCCAAGTTTCAAAGTTGACAGCAGGTATTGAGTATTCATTTTTCCTCTCAAAAGTTTAAGCTACAGAGCTAAAACAAGCTATAACATCAGACAGATCAAGTATGCTAACCTTGAGCCGACCAAGGTGACAGACTTTTTAGTGCCCATCAGGATAGTGTGACACTCAAGGCTCTCTACTTCCTTTTTAAAAGTAAGTTATGATGGATTTAAGAACTCACCATCTATGGTGAATGAAACATTTCTAAACTGACAAGATCTACAGCTTTGGGCATATCTATTCAGTCTGTCTACAAGGGGCTTGTGGAATATACAAGCAGACATGGAAGTAATAAATTGGCTTACAACTTGTGATGTGCTAACTTAATTTTGTTTGGAGGTATGTGAGGTCTATGTATAGAATTTATACTTCACATTTCACAAGTAAAAAGATGAATATAATCCCTTGTATGTAGCTGCTATATCTTGATATGGAAGGTACTCATTCAATTACAGTTAGAAGTTCAGTCCCCCAGAGAGAACAACCCCACACCCCCAGCAGGAAAAAAAAACCAACCCAAAAACAAATCCTGCTTTGCCCTCCTAGGTGTCTCTTCTATTTTGTTCCTTTTGCTTAACAACAATTGAAAATGTGAGGTTTGCTTTGTAGCAGAGCAAGTCTGCCCCAACAGATGTGCTTTCTTGTCTTGGGTTGAGTTGCAATCTTCACTCTTTATGTATTACTGGTTTAATCATTTGGTTGATATTTGCTAGATGACATCAGAGGTGTAGGGATAGGAGATAGGTGAGGTAACATCCTTTTTTTTCCAGAAGCTCACAGTTCCACTAAAGACACAGACATAGGTTATAACCATATACAATTTTAAAAAAAGATTTATTTATTTTTTTGTGTATGAGTGTTTTGCCTGAATGTATAAGTGCATTGAGTGTCTGTCCACAGAGGCTAGAAGAGAGTACTAGATCACCTAGAATTGGGGTTATGAGTGATTGGCTGTAAACTGACATACCAGTGTGTGGAACCCTCTGGAAGAAGAGCAAGCACTCTTCACTACTGAACCATACACATTTTAAAAACAGATCTCTTTATAGAAACATACACACACACACACACACACACACACACACACACACACACACACACACACACAGATGTTAGTGCTTTGTAACAATCCTGTAGTTCTTAGAGCCAAATGCTAAACAATGAGTTTTTAGTTTGCTACTCCAAAACAAACCCTTTTCTTCTTGAGTGATGTCTCCTGTGGTGGAGATTTAGACATTAAAACCTGTATTGGAACACATTTTCTTTTTCTCTTAGGTAAATATTTTGTCTTCTCATTATACAAACCCTTGATTGAGTGTTCTCTGTTTAGAGAGGCAGGAGAGTGTAGCAAATAGGAGGTCAAATGATAGATGCTGAAGTTGGAAAGATTCAAATTGACTTGCACTGAAGGTCCCATGACTTTGGGAAATTGTTTTTGTTATTCAAAGGAAATGGAAAAATGGTTGTCAGAGAGGGACTCTGTCAGAAGAACGGAAACCAATTCTGGCATTCTAGGCAGTAAGGACTGGACAGAAAGGAACCCAGATGTTGCTGAGCCATCAGAAAGCCCAGGGGAGTCAAACGCACACTCTGACACCCTCCTTCCTGGGTGTTGGAGGCCCTGCATCTCCTGCCAAGCACGGATGTGCTAAGCATTATTATAGCTGTGGTTGACTTGACTGTTGTTTGGATGTAGCCCCAGAATTCTGTATCTTAGAGTTTTGAGTCTTGAAAACTACATTTCCCAGCATTTCCACCAGCAGGGTTTTGCTTTAGGTCCACCAACAGAGACATCTGTGTGAGAGATTTGGGAGGTAAGAAAGAGGGGGGGAGGGCGAGAGGGAGAGAGGGAGAGAGGGAGAGAGGGAGAGAGGAGAGAGAGAGGAGGGACAGAGGGAGAGAGGAGGGAGAGAGGAGGGAGAGAGGGAGAGAGGAGGGAGAGAGGAGGGAGAGAGGGAGAGAAGGGAGAGAGGGAGAGAGGGAGAGAGGAGGGAGAGAGGAGGGAGAGAGGGAGAGAGGGAGAGAAGGGAGAGAGGGAGAGAAGGGAGAGAGGGAGAGAAGGGAGAGAGGGAGAGAGGGAGAGAGGGAGAGAGGGAGAGAGGAGGGAGAGAGGAGGGAGAGAGGGAGAGAGGAAGAGAGGGAGAGAGGGAGAGAAGGGAGAGAGGGAGAGAGGAGGGAGAGAGGGAGAGAGGGAGAGAAGGGAGAGGGGGACAGAAGGGAGAGAGGGAGAGGAGAGAAGGGAGAGGGAGAGAGGGAGAGACACTGAGAGGAGGGAGAATCATTTCTCTTCCACTGGAGGTTTATAGTACCTTCAGCATTCTTCCACTTCTAAGAGACTTTTGTAGTTTCCTAATTTTCTGAACCCTAGCAGTAAGCCAGGGCGCAGCTTTTCCTGTTCTGTATTTTCCAATGGATTTGTGCATTAAATACTTGCGTAAGTATTTTTCTATTTAAATATTCAAGGTGATGTCATTTTCCCTGGCCACCAGACCTTCCTGGCAACCACTTTCCAATGTCCCTTGCCACATTTCCCTAAGTACCTAAAGTTGAAGACCTTTGGAATTTAGTCCCAGACCGTTTTCATGCTACATTGCCTGTGCAAAAACTCACAACTCTTCAGAATGCTGGAGGTACTATAAACCTCCAGTGGAGGGGAAATTATCCCACCCTCTTCTCTGTGTGTACCTCTGTCTGTCTGTATATATCTCTGTGTCTCTGTCTCTGTGTGTCTCTCTGTGAATCTCTCAGTGTCTCCCTGTCTCTGTCTGTCTCTCTCTCCTGCCTCCAAATCTCACACAGATGTCTCGAGCCCAGGCTTTTTTTGGGATAGGAATCCACACAGTTGATATTTACTCAATACCTACTCTAGTCTTTCAAGGGATCATCAAAAATAAATGTAGACGAGCCTGAACTTGGGATTCTCCTTCTACCCTGCATCCCTAACTTCTTTCTACTTCAGAGTTATCTTTTCTAAGAAATAAATGTTCCTTTCTCCCTGTGGCTAAGACTAGAAATCTAAGCCTTTTCTTGATGACTCATGCATCTGTCAGCCCCTACATGGTAGTCAGTTCTTGCTGATCCCCCTGCCTACATCATGAACCTGACGGCTTCTGTCTGCCCCGACAGTCACACCCCTCTTTTCTTCATCGAAGCTCATAAAGAGGCCTCCTTCCACCTTCCTACATCATGTCCACCTGTTGCCCGTTGTTTTCCACACCAGAGCATCAGTTTTCGACAATACAAGTCACATCAAGCCGTTACTTCATCTAAGTGTTTCTGCCTCTAGTACAGCTGCCTCTGTCCTAGGGTAGCTGGGAGTCCTTGCCCAGGCCTGAGAGGCCCTGGAGAGCCTTCCCCTCCCCCTTAGCCACCCAGACTCTCACTGTCACCAGCTGACCTGGGGTGTCTGAGTCAGAGCGTTTCTCATGATTTTCTTTGGAACACACGTCTGCTCAGGGGTCTTCACACATCCACATGCCGTAACTTGCTGGAAGCAGGAGAGTTGTTCTTTCTTTTCCTGTTTCGAATGTCACGAGAGCTAACATTCTGCAGCCTTACTCGTTCCGATAACATCAGTTCCTGGCACAAAGAAGGCATTTAATAAATACTTGTTTTAATAAATTAATAGTGTTCTTTCTTTCCCATTTCCTTTCTCTTCCTCTCCCTCTCCTTCTCCTCTTCCTTTTCTCTTTCCCTTCAAAGGCTAGTACACTTTCCCCGTGTCCCCGCTGGTCAGCCTCTTTCTTCTCCCCATCCCAGATTATTCTCTAGGATTACTGTGCACTAACAGGTTCTCTCTGTGCATGTGTGTGTGACTTGTAACCTTTGTTTCCCCAAAGGGGTTGAAGCCACTATTTTTTTTTATTTATTTTAAAATTTAAAAAAAAGTCTTCTTTCATACAATTTATAGAACACACTTGACTCCCATCCTTTCCTCTCTCCGCTCTCCTAGCTCCTTCCATCTCTCTTATAACCACCCCCAGCCCCATTTTTTAAAACGTTGAATGATGCTCCACAGTTGATGTTGGAAGGGACAGATTTCCAAGTGAGCATAGATAGGTCGCCAAGAAACAAAACAACTTCTGTTTCTTGTTAGCATGCTTTCACCCTGCAGTGGGCAACTCCATCTCAGGAACTAGCCACCAACACATCTAGATGATACTCTGGAGCAAAGAAAATGGGTCAAAATGAGACTTGTTGGTACCGTATCTCATTTCTAAAGTTGCATAAGAATATTATAAGGTTAACAAGACAGAAATAAATATTCAGTCCCTTTGAAAAGAGAAGAAAGTATTTTAAACCAGCCAAGCAGAGCAAGAGGAAGACTGTAGAGACAATAATTATCAATATCAGAAAGCAGTAAGCATAGCCAATGAGAGGAATGCTTCAAGAAACACCACCATGGCTTTTATTTTCTTAATGTGTATTGTATTGAGTACATACTGTATGTTATATTCAAGTCAATGTGTATATTATAAACTATATATTCTATTAAGTTCATAAATATCTCTCCAATATGTACTACAGGCCAAAGACAAGCACAGCATAATATTTGTTTTTACAAATATAATCTGTATGGTTTAAAATGCAAGTAGTATATCATGGGACTCAAATGCTAGGCAAGTTCTCCACCATTGAACTATATTTCCAGCCCCTTTCATGCCTTTTCACCAGGTTGTCCATGCTAACCCTGAACTCAACTGTCTTCCTCTTGTCTCAGCCTTTTGAACAGGTAGGATCACAGCCCTGTACCGCCGGGCTTGGCACAGAGAAATTTTTTGGAAATGTGCATGCGTTACATCATGACTTTATTTCTCCCATTGCTGTGGTTCTAGAACAATCTCTTTCAGTTACAGAAAGTGGTTTTGGGTGGGGTGGGGCATGTGGTTATCATCTGATATTTTGGAAGAGATGAGTTTTTCCTAAAGGAAGAGCTTCCAAAATATGAGGGGGTACAAGTTCCTAGATGACTACCAAGCTTTCAGAAAGAAGGGAGAGAGGGGAATTTCCTGTTGATGGCCTGTGGTCTCAGTTCCTCTGTGAGGAGGGGCTGGTGGTTCCCTTCTCATTAAGCCTGGTGGGAAGAACCTGAATCTTCTGGAGTCTTTGAGGACACTGAGACTGATGCAAATGTTCATTTCTCTCCTCTTCCCACTGAAGGCAGAGTGTTTATTTAGAAGTGTCTATTTCCCTGAACTGTTGTCGCGCATTTGCTACCATGCAACTTGTTTTCACCGATGTGGGGTTTGCAAACATGGTGTGTATGCCTGCATGCTTTGGTTTGGCTCTTGCTATGGTGATCTGATTGAGATGAAGGTGTCCCAAGAAGCTAGTAGCCCATCATCCCAGGCCCTGAGACTTGGACCAAACCCAATACACTATGTTATTATGCCAACCCTGAGTGGCCAAATAATCTGTAGACTTATGAACATGGCACTAATGATGTATGTCATTGGCTTTGGGGAGGCTTATTACACAGCACTATCGCAATAATTGGGGATCAATGTAGGTAAGGACTATAATTTTTAGGTGTTGGATTTTCTTGCATTCAGTAATATTTTCTCTCATCTTAGCCATCTCCTTCCATAATCATATGCTAGGCTATGCTATTATTAACTACACTGCTTTGCTATAATGATCGCAAGAGACTCATTCTCTGGCCACCCTCGTTCAGCTCAGTGGCTCTACTGCTTAGATTCACATGCCATGTCCCTTCCCTCCGATACCTTGGCCTCATCATTTTTCACATGTCAGCCTCTCCCTCATTTTCCTACTTACCATCGAACCCAGCCTACCCCCTTTTATTTATGTTTTTCTACTCTCACAGAATATATCCCAATCTCAATCCTTCCTTCTCTTCACTCCTTCAGCTCCCCTCTCCCCCAGATCTACCTCCAGCCCCTCATAAAACAGCAGTCCTCCCAGAGTTACCACTGGAACAAGGCATATTAATTTGGAACAAACAAGGCCAGGCACGAACCCCTACATTAAGGATGGATGAGGCAGCCCAGCAGGAAGAAAGGGGTCCCAAGGGCAGGTAAAAGGGCCAGAACCCCCTCCACACACACTCCAACTTAAAGAATTTTTATAGGAACACCAAACCAGACAGTCACAAGATATATGTAGGTGCCATGCAGGCTCCATATCTGTTGTTTCAGTGTCTGTGAGCCCCTGAGAGTGCAGGTCAGTTCACTCCATGGGGCTTGTTATCCTGGTGTCCTCCACCTCTCCAGTCCCCTCAATCCCTCTTCCCCCTCTTCCTCTGGGTTCTTCAAGCTCTGTACCATGTTTGGTCCTGGTCCTTTTTATCTGCTCCCATCAGTTGCCAGAGGAAGTCTCTCTGATGAAGATGTGGCTAGGCATCAATCTCTGAGCATAGCAGGATATCATTAGGAACTGTCTCCTGACTGTCCATAACCCAACCTGTTTTATGGTCCATCACAATACTTGCTTCCTTGAAAAAGAGCTGGGAGAAACTCAAGGGCCTCCACCCCAAGCTGAGGAGCTATTGACAGCTGATGGTTGTTGGGGAACAGTCAGCTTTATTGAGGAATGCGGTTCCTGGTAAGCTCACCATGCTCCAGAAGGTGGTCCCATATTCATGTATAAATGGGCAGTATAAACTGGACTCAATAGGGAATTTAAAAAAAAAAGAGGACAAGAAGTTGGGGTGGGGGAGGGGAAGGGGTAGATTGGTGCCCAGAGAGCAGGGGGTGAGCACAATATATTGTCTGTATGCATGTATGGAATTTTCAAAGAATTAATAAAAATTATATATTACATATATGTGATAATGATTAAGAAAGACACCTGATATCAAGTTCTAGCTTCTGCATGCACAGACTCTCTCTTCCTTTCTCTCTCTCACACAGAATGTGAAAGATTTCATCATATTGGAAAGAAAGTACAGTTATATACTTAAGAATTATTTATATATATATATATTTTACTTAACTATATACTTAAGTATATATTTATATACTTAAGACTCCTTGACAATTTGAGGTTAGAGTTAAAAGAAAAATAAATGTTTATTTTTTCAGGATCTCAATTAAATAAGGAGTGGGAAAGATAGTCATTAACTCACATTCTGTGTTCCTGGAAGGCTTTCCCTCATTTCCTCAAATTTATAAAGCTGGCATACCTACTCCAAGCCATCTCTAAGCCCGACCTGTTTTTACTTTTTAAATTATCATAATTGTATGCACATCAACAAGGAAGAATTCAATAACTACAGCATAATAAACTTATATAATAATCAGAACAAAGTGAGGACAGAACTCTCTTCTTTCATTCATTCAAAAATTCAGGCACAGTGATGTCTGTCAATAATCCAAGTGCTAGGGAGACAGAGGCAGGAGGATTATGGGGGTTTGTAGGCAAGCCAGTCTACCTGAATCAGTGAGCTCCATGTTCAGTGAGAGGCTCTGTCTCATAAATAAGCAAGCGTGTGATTGAGGAAGACATCCTGTGCTGACTGTCCTCCACAAACACGTGCACACACATGCACCCTCACTTGCACACATACCCATACAAACAGGTACACACACACACACACACACACACACACACACAGAGTGACGTGTAATGACATTAAAAGATGGCAGCCTATTTGAACACTTTGGGGCAAAATGCTGATGCTATTGACCTCATTATTGTGTAGTTGAATAACACAGAAGAGAACATTTTCTAAATCAACTGAAAAGTATTGAAGTGTTTTGCCATTCAATTCTGGTGGGTATCTGTGTTGGCAATAATAATGTTTTGGCCAAACCCTAAAGCTGGAATTACAGACCATTGTGATCCATAGAAACAATACAAATGAACAAATATTTACCTTGAAAACTCAAAACCTCAGTAGATTTTGGGATAGTTGTATTGACATACACTTAGAGTACCATATAATTAAGTCACCTTGAGTGTGCAATTTGAGTTTTGTTTTAAACTATTCTGCAATCAAATTTCAGACTGCCTCCACCTTTAGAGAAAGCCTAGCATGTTAATAACCGTTGTCCATTCTCCATATCTTCAGCCTCCGGAGACCACCGACATATTCTCTGTCTCCATCCATTTGTTTATTTTGGACATTTCATAATAAAATGAATCATATACTCTGTAACTTTTGTGGCTGGCTTCCTCCTTATCAGGGTGTTTGGAGGCAAGTTATGTTCTTATTCTTCCATGTTCTCTGTTTTCCAAGCTCTCACCCTGAACAATGTCTCTTTATGCTTTTGTAACATGTAAGATACTTACTGCGTATTTGCTACATTGTTTTATTACACTTTCTTTCTCACTACGACATTATAATGCTGAATACTATGCCATTTGCATCCCCAGTCCCATGCAAGGCTTATTGTTGTAGGCTCCTGTCACCAGTGTGCACTGACTCCTGACCTCATGAAGACTCTCTTGCAAAATTCAGAAGCCTCTGCAGACAGCCGAAGCCCTGTGAGGCTATGCTTGAAACTCTTCAGGTGCTGAAACGCCAGATGGAGACAGCCAAGCAGAGCATCTGTGGTGTGAGAAAGACTTGATAAGCATTCCCAGGGCATTTGGAGTTGGCGTTGCAGGACTCTTATCTCTGGGCAGTGTGACTCATTGGCTGTAATTGACAGCTGGAGCAGTTGTGGGTGAGAGAGATAGGCTCAGCCTCTGAGCCTGAAACTAGATAGCTAGGGACTGACAATTTCCAGAGACTGTGAGTACATCTGGAAGGTTGGCGACTTCTTTATCTTCGGCATTGGCTGGCCATTCCTTCTTTGCTAGGCAGTGATGCGCGATGCTAAGTTAGTTTCTAATGGTTGGCCATCAAAAGTCTTCACGTGAAGGACCAGGACTATTTTCTACTGGGAATGACCTTACTGTTTGCAGCAGAATCCTGGGTGAGCATTGCTGCAATAATAATGTTTTTGTCAAAACCCATTATTTATTTTGGGTATCAATTCTCTGTTTTAAAGGCTTCAGTTTTAAAGAAATGGGATTTTGACTAGATAAATCAGAGACTTGGCGGGGCTCTTCTGTCTCATTGTCATCTTTCCTCTGAGATCGGTGGATGCGCTCAAGGCCATAGACATGTCACTTTATTTTTGTATTTTTCCTTATATTCTCAGTTCCCTCTTCTAGATATAGATATCTGAAGCTAAAAAAAACCCCATCTTCGCCAATGGGTTATAAATAAGTAAATATAAATGGAACATATATTATTTGCTCATTGTATTAATTATAGGCTGTATCATATACTATATGATATATATGAAATATGTATTGTATGATACAGCATATAAAAGGTCATATTTGTAGCTGGTCTAGACATGTAAAAGGCAGATATAATAGCAACCACTACAGGCTACGAAGTATAAGCCAAGGTATTGGCGATCACATAGGATCTGGCCAATAGTAAGTTTCCAGAAGATAATGGCATCTCAATTCTAGAGACCTGGAAGTTAGATTGGCATTTATAGGCTGGAGGAGCAGCAAGTCTTTCAGGCCATGACAGAGGCATGTTGTGGGGTGCTGAGTGGTCAAAGCACACACTGCGGTGTCTTCAGGAGACTGAGCTATAGGAGGAGCACTTAGAACCATGTCTTCTGCAGCTGTGGCTTCTCCTTTAGCCCATTCTTGTTTTCACATGTTGAGGGGCTGGGACTGGAAAAGACTTGCCGTAGGATTCTTCTCCTTTGTCTATGTGCCCTATTTTGATACACTAAGGTCATATGAAAGGTATTCATTACATGAGAAGCCAATGGATTTGGGAGAGGAAATACCAACTACAAGCAAGGTGGTCTTATTCAGAATTTGGAAGTTTGATTCCTGTAGCCTTAGGCACACTGTCTTCCATACCTTAGTTTCTTTTTTTACACCTAAAATTAATTCATGATTGTGACAAGTATCATATTTAAAGAAGTCAAGAAATATACTTTATAAATGATAGTTTTCTTTTTCCAGTTGAATATATATTTGGTGAACATACATTTGTTTGAACACAACTAATCGATTCTGGGCAAAGTTAATTGTGTTATATTTTAGTTCATAGTATGTTAGTCCATTTTGTGTTCCTATATTGAAATATCCAAGGGTGGCTAACTGATGAAGAAAAACGATTTGTTTAATTCATGGTTCTAGTGCTTATAAAACCCATTCAGTTTGACACCAACATCCAAGAGCCGCTGTGGCTGTTGGACAACATAGTAGTAAAGTATAAGGGGAAGCCAGTGTGCACAGAGAGAGGTCATGTAAGACAGGAGGCTTGTAAGTGAGGAGGCTCGAGGCTTACAGTTTTGCAATAATCCACTCTTGCAAGAAGAGACCGGCTTTAATCTCTTCACAAGGGCAGTCACGACCCAATTACCGCCCACTAGACCCCACTTCTTAGCAGTCTTATCCCCTTTCAACACATTACACTGGGAAGCGAGCTCTACATACAATCCCTTAGGGAACAAAACCTATCCAGACCACAGCACCTGGGGTTACCAGATAAAACCAGTAGCTCGGAAGCTTCTAGATGCTATTAAATAATAGTGTTGTCAGGAAAGAACAAAAGTGAACAAGTCCCTCTGAGAGAGACTATTAGGGTTCCTGTGTCAGGGACAGAGAAAGTGTCCCTTCCTGGGCACCTCCTGTGTTCCTCCAGCCCTTTTCAATTCTCTTCTACTCTTGCTACAAATTAACCAGGGTGAGGAGGAAAAGCAGGTTGCAGAGAGATGGAGGAACTCCCCATTGCTTCCTACACTCTGATATGATAGATACGAGATGCTCCGAGTGCACCTGATGCCAGACCATCACACCACTTTTAGGGGAGCAGAAAATCACTGTGACACCTGACATTGGAGTAAGTAGGGAGAATTGTTGCCACTGATAATGAAGGAGGCTCTGGAGATTAAGCTGCTGTACCAGAATGACCAGGCAGATGAAAAATAGTTGTATATTGCATAGGATGGACTCTGGGTGTGACCGTGAGAGTGTTTCCAGGATACATGAGCGTTTGAGTCAGTAGGTCAAGTAGATCGCGCCCGTAGATCGTGCCCATGTGAGCAGGCATCGTCCCATGCACTGAGGATCCCCTTACAACTGAAGGCTGGAGGAAGGTATTTTTCTGTTTTATTGATCTAGGGCATTCAACTGCTATCCTTGACACTGTGTGTTTATGTCCTTGAGCTTTCAGGCTTTGACGCTGATAGCAACAGCCCAATTTCGCTTGTGCATTGGTCTTTGACTTGGGAGTGATAATCGGTGGCTCCTGCTCTCAGACCAGAGGATTTGAGTGAATTATATCAGAATTCACTGGTTGTCTAGCTTCCAGACAGCATACCATGGATCCTCCTGGCCTCCATAGTCACAGGGCCCAATTTTCTCTAAAGAGATGCCCTTCAACTTACAATGAGTTATGTGCCAGTAAATCGAATATAGGGTGAAATATTATAAATGGAAAATACATTTCATACACATAACCCACTGAGCATCAGAGTTTAGCTTAGCCAACCTTAGCTGTGCTCTGAACATTCACATTGGCTTGCAGTTGAGGAAAAATAGCTAAGAAAAGCCTATTTTATGATAATGTATTCACTGTAAAGATAATTTTTTGAATACTATGCTGAGCCGGAAAACTAGAATGACTTTGTGGGCATGCTTTCATCTCGTTGTAAGACTGAAAATGAGTTAAGTTGGATCAGTAATCCAAGTAAGTCTGCATATCCTATTAGTTCGGCTTCTCTGGAGATTCCTGACTGATATAGAAGGCTGGAGAACAGTCTGGATTTGAGGTAGGATTTTTCATAGAGCAATTAGGGCCTTTGCTTGACAGGTTGCAGCTGAAGAAAATGGTTCCTTTCCACCCTGGGACTTTTCACTGTCCCAGGTACTATCAGTGAGAAAAGTTAATAGTCTCTTCCTAGGGGTGAAAAGGGATACGAGAGATGAATTATGCTTCATAAAGTAGGTATCTGGCTCACAGAATTTTTGAACTGGAAGGGATATTAGAGAAAATCTAATTTAAATGTCTTTCTGCAGGAGCAGCCTGGAGATGGAGAAATAAATTGCCCATCACAACTTAGCAGTGATAGAACAAATAATTAAACCCTGATCTCTCCATTCATAGTCAACTCTGTGTTCTTTTACACACTTTAAGCTTCAAAAAATAATCACTTTTCATCATTTTTGACTCATGCTGAGGATAACCTTAGAAAATCATTATAGATTATTTTATTACTAGATAAAACTCTTGAAGATTTGAGAGCGGTTTTCAGTTATCAATTTAGCCTGGAATACTGGGCTATCCACCATCAAGGTCTGCCTAAAGAACATCTTGGGGGAAGTGGGAATAGAAGTCTTGGCCCCATTGATACAGCCCGCACCCAACGGTGTCTGTACAGTCAGAGGTTGCGCTGGGTTGGATGTCCCTGGTATACGTGCTCACTGCGAGGTTTATGATTGTAGCTAAACTATGTGTGCTCCCTATATCTCAGCCTGTGAGATACAAATAATAAGATCATCAGTACTCTCAAGAGGTGGGTCTTCAGGGTCAAAAGATCAAAGTGTACTGGGAATTGCCCAGAAGTCTACCTCTGAAATAGCTCTGGCTTTCTAAAGTGGTATTTAGTACTATATACTGAGAGTGTGACAACCTACCTATAAGTGATGTAGAATTTCTGGTGTCCCAGGACCCAGATGAGCTTCTACATGCCTAGGAAAAAATCCTGGGGTAGGGATACACTTCCAGGTTGAAAGAATTCCCTTTCTTAATGTTAGGAAGCATACCAAACTGGAGCACATTCCGCCACACTGGAAGGGTCCACCAAGCACTACCCTTTCTAACTCTGGCATTGATAACTATGTGTCTTGACTTGCTCTGTAAATGTTAAATTCACTTTGCAAAATGCATGCATCTCACCTCTGCTGACTTGAGAGTGCCAGAATTTCTACTTGTTTTGTTTGCTGCCTTGTTGCTGCTCTCTGATACAGTATCAAGCTTAATAGAATAAATATTTGTTGAATAAAACTTGGTAACGATTTGGGAAACTAGAAAGTCCTCTTTGCAGTTTTCTGTGGGTTATGTCTGTGAAGCACTAGAAAGAATAGTGCATATGTATACACACACACACACACACACACACACACACACTGATTAATAAAAAACAGCAAGTAAAAGATTAGAATTTTTGAACCTGATGATCATGCCTCTGAGAAACGTAGTTACTCACTCGTCCAAATTTATCAGGGAGAAAATGTTCATTTTTCTCTTCTGTGGTTCTATCTAGAAGCACAGCGCATTTTGCTTCTGGTTAGTATTTATGATGGAGGCACTGCCCTCTATTGTAGTTAGGGAATATGATTCAGGCTATGTGCTAGTGGCTGATAAATCAATAGCTGGCTCATTATGAATGTTCATTTCATAGGAGCTGCTGAAATTTCATGGAGGACTGCAGATCCAGTTCTAGGTGGATACATAAGCCTTTTAGTCAAAAGAAATATTCTCTTGCTGGCAGGCTTTAGATGGTCTGACTCCAATTCTGGGTTGAAATTCCTATTGAGAGCTGAATAGCTACATTTACTTAATTCCAGTTCTAAATGCACATGAGTACGAGATTATGTTTCTAATAAAGGTCCCTTCTGCTGTGGGTCTATTTATACACTGAGCTGCTGGTATGTTTGGGGGGTACTTCTGGTTTGAAGCTCTGGACTATTATCGTCTTCTCCACTTCACAGATAGCTCTTACTCTTTTCTGTAACCACATATCCCATGCATTTGAGCCAACCATTAGGTTCAGCCATTAAGGTTGGAGTCATTCATTTACCTCTAGAAACAGGTTTCTGTGCGGTGGAGGTCAGGGGGGTGGGGAGACTATTGTGTCCTCTGGGTACTGTAACAGCACTGCCTCTCAACCTAGGCTCCGACGTGAGACATTTCCTAGCACTTTACCAAGCATGTCTGTTACTTTCGGCACATTAAAAACTTAAAAAAAAAATTGGTCCTTTTCACAGGAGATATTACTACCTGAAAGGGTTGGAGGAGAGCTACTGTATGTTATCATTGCAGAGATGCCTAACTCCTTAAAAAGCTACTAGGAGGAACCTACCTGCCCATCCCCTCTCCACTCCCTGCAAATGCAGCATGCCAAAGATACATTTTAATAGACCCTGGCATAGAAAATCAATTTGGTCTCTGCATGGGATAAACAAAACATCTGGCAGCTGTTCTGTACTCACAGCACGATCCCTTTCCATCCATCTTTCAAAAGGCTGAACAAAACAGGTAAACTCATTTCTTGCTGGTTGACTCCAAAGTATAACAGTTCTGAATTTTGTTTAAGATAATTCAACAAGAAAAAAATCAGCTGATTTCCGTCACCTCCTGGGATCTATGGCTGTCATGTTCAACGGGCTTTCACAGGTAGCACGAGGCCAGTAAGAAATTGTTCTATTGATTAGTAGAGAGACAGTTGATAGCAGGTCAGCACATCCCACTCTCAGCGGGGCCCGAGTGCAGTTTTGAGTCTGCAGCCTCCTGGAGCCAGTTTTGTGGGTCTAGAGCGGAGTGTATGTTTATTTTGTGGGTGCCTGGATTGACCCCCTCTTATCTTAAGCTGCACATGAAAGCTTAGTGCATTGTTTAGGTATAAATAATCCTCTATCCCTTCTCGGCACAAAGCTCTGTTTAAAGCTTGCATTCTATATCTGTCCAAGAACTGATTCAATACCAAAGTTTTTGTTTTTCTTCCCCAGTAATGTCTCACTCATTCTTCAAGCAGCTGTTGATGCCGACTTAGCCCCACACAGACCTAAATTCCTGCTCTCCCAGGAAATAGTATGTGAAGAGCACTTAGCTCAGGTAGCCTTTGCTCCAGTGTCAGGTGGCTCTTCAGCAGTGGTGTGGTGTCATTGCACTTCCTGGATTCTAGAACTCACAGCTGTTCCCAGAATGGAGAGTTGCTTCTCCTTGGATTGTTCTTAGTCAACTAGCCTCATAAGATGCTTGGGTGGATGCAGCAAGGAATAGTGAATTTCTTTTCTATCTTTCTCTGCATTCACTCACAAGTTTGGCATTTTATATGCTATTTAGTAAATTACCAAGAAAATTTCATTTTATTAAAAAGTATCCATATTGTTTACATTGATTTAATTCATTTTTGCCTCATGAACAGTTAGATAATTACTTTCTGGTCATTTCTTCTGCATACCATAATATGAATGGTCTACAGTATAAACATGACTTAATATAATGGGAATACTTGGTTTCAGCAAACACTTGCTAAGACACAATTTTAATAACTAGATTATATGAATGTTATTTAGCCAACTTCCAGTGGTTGGAATTTATGTTATATTTCTAATATATTCGTATCACAAGGTGTATTTATTATTCCTATACACAAAGTTTGGCTGGCATTTCAGGTTATTTGCTTATGATGGACAGGTTTAGAGCAAATGGGCCAAAGGACACAAGTATTTTTAAGATTATTATACTATGTTGCCAAATGGCTTTTGGATAAATTATTTATACTTCCATTAGCACTGAATGTAATCTATTTCATTATGCTTTTATCAGAATTATGATTGTTTTGATAATTTAAAATGTTTTGATAATTTAAGATAAGACAATATCTTATTAGTGTTTAATTATTTTTTATTTTTTTAACTTTCTTATTACCTTTGGATGTTTCTTCTGGTAGGAGGTTCTGGATAATAAACCAGGGCCTCTAACATGCCAATCACGTGCTTTGTGACCAGCACAAAGTTCCAAGCAAGATTAATATTTTGTAAATGTGTATGTACCTGTTTGTTTCTCGGTGTGTGTGTGTTCGTGTGTGTGGATGCATGTGTGTATAAGTGCCAGTTGACACACCCAGTCGACATTTACATTAATTCTGAGGATTCAAACTCCTGTTCTCACACTTGTACAGCAAATGCTTTACCTAATGACCCATCTCTTCTGCTCCAAGATTAACTTTAAAAATATTTATTTATGTATTAGTTGAAAATTTTTTAATTCAAAAAGTATAAATGAAAATTAAAATTAAAAAGTATAAAATATTAAAGCAATAAATTTAAAGTATATTCAGCAGACATTTAAATTTTTCTCTGTGATTTGTATAAATAGTCATATTCTTTGCTTAATTGTATCATTTTCCAATGTTCTTTAGTGGCTTTTTTTTTCAGTTTGGGTTGAGTGTGTAATATTTTAAGCATATTTCCCTGAGCTAATGAAATGCCTCAGTGGGAAAACGCACTTGCTGCAAACCTGACAACCTGAGTTTGGGTCCCATAATCTACATGGTGGAAGAAGGGAATTAGCTCCTGTGAGCTGTCTTCTGCCACACATGGGTACATGTGAATACACACACACACACACACACACACACACACACACAGAGGGGGGAGGGAGAGAGAGAAAGAGACAGAGACATAGAGAGATAGAGAGACAAAGAGGGAGAGAGAAACCCACATACAAGGGAGAGAGAGAGAGAGAGACAGAGAGAATGTTTTCTCATCATTAGGCACTTCGTTAAGCATACAGGATTGTTTCTCCAATGGGAAAGATGAAAAACCTGTTCTTCCATCCAAAGCTGAGAGTGGACGTGATCAGTAGCCTGGTGATCTGTGTTATCTGTTGGGTCAGGCCTTATCAACTTCCTAGGACCAGGACTGCTAATTTAGATTACCAGATGGCTAGTAATCTAAATGACTCTTACAGCCAGGCATTCCCCAAGCTTCCACAACCAGGACCAGAGATTCTTAATAGTCTCAATGACTCTTAAATCCAGAGCCTCTCCAAGCTCCCACAAGAGAACCAGAAATGGTTAATCGCTCAAATGACCTCTACACTATCTGTATGACCTAGACCAGGCCAGACCCTTAGGCCCTTAAGCTAGCACAGGTAGCCTAGCTTTAGAACCCATTTTCTTAGGAAATGACAGGCACTCTGAGTTTCAATGTAACTACATTTCCCTGTGCACCAGGTATTGTATTATACCAGGAAACAATTTTCCAAATTATACTGAGCTTAAATATGTTGAGAATAAACCACCTGGACTCAGACTCCTAGAAGCCTTGATTCAGGTGGATAATGTCAATCTGAACCAGGTTTTCACTCTTATCTCTTCATGTGGTTCGCTCCCTGCCTGGCACCTGCAGAGACCCTCTCACGTGTGTGTTGCTAAAGACCAAATCCTGGGACTTGCACTTAGACAAGTGTTCTACCACTGAGTTGCATTCCTGTTTCTAATAAAACTTCTTAATAACAATATTTGATAAACATCCAATAAAATACAAATGTGTCTTACTTTAAACTTCTCATTTAACTCAGAATCTCAGTCAAGTCTGCATGTTGCAAGTAACATCTCTTAGTTGTTTTTTTTCTGTTTAAATTAATTGATAATAAATTTGTTTCATTTGTGCTGTAGTTTCCCAAGCGTACACCGTTTTCTCACTAGCCTCATTTTCTTCCCGCAAACTTTAAAATA
Source organism: Cricetomys ansorgei (assembly GCA_026225945.1). Classification (NCBI taxonomy): domain Eukaryota; kingdom Metazoa; phylum Chordata; class Mammalia; order Rodentia; family Nesomyidae; genus Cricetomys; species Cricetomys ansorgei. The sequence continues at coordinate 21,269,485 of JAMJFZ010001038.1, read as the reverse complement.
ATTTCTATCACAAAGTTGTTATGAAAATTAAAGACATAGAGTATGCATATCCTAGTGTAATCATACTACATTAGTTCTTGATAAGTGTAATTTACACACGCAACTGTAATTACAGATGTGCTCTTGAGACTTGGAAAAATTAACAGTAAAAACTATCTCATTAGGTTTGTCATGATTGACTAAGAATTATAAACTTTTTCTTGGATCTTTACTGAGTTCACTATTTTGGGTCCATTTTGCCTCAAGTTTTTAAGGAAATTATCAGTCTTATTGGGTTTTCAAAGAATTTAGTGTATCAGTTTTGCTTTACATTTACTTGTGATCTCTTTAAAGTGTCTTTAAACCTAGCATCAAATCCATGCAGTCTTATTTTTTTTTATCTTCTTTAGTTTTTAAAATGTTGGGGGGTACTTATTTGTTTTTAAATTTGAGATGATAATTTCATACATGTGTATAATGTATTTTGAGTATTCTCTTTGTCATCCTCTCCTATCTCCCTCCCATCCTGATCAACCCTCTTCATCTCTACTACTCTTTTCTCCAGATTCATGGCTTATATTTTTGTTTTATGACCCATTTAGTTTAACCAGGGTCCTGTGTGTGACGCACAGGATTGGAAGTACCTACTGTAGCCTAGTAGGATCAACAGTGAGTTCACAACTGAAAACAATAACTTCCTGCGTCCCTGCCCTGAATGTATTGTAGCAGACAGTCTGGCAGAGAGAAGTATGGCTCCTCCATCCACATCTGACTGTTAGTGGGCCCTTTCTTGTGCAGACCCAGTGCAAGCTTCTACAGCTGCTGTGAGCCTATGATAGGATGCTGTGTCTTGTCCAGAAGATGCTATTTCCCAGCCCTTCTCCAAATTTTCTGGATCTTACATTCTTCTGCAATGTTCCTTGAGTCTTAAAGAAGATGATATAAATGACTTGTTTAGGACTAAGCACATCCATCCCTTGTTCTTATCACTTTGTGAATGCATGAATCTCTGCCTTCACCATCATCCACTGGAAATCCAGAGTTTGCTGGTTAAGTCAGAGAGTAGCATTTATCTGTGCCTGCAAACATAAATAGTTAGAAGGCAGTTTGACACTTTCAATTTACTATTCTGGAGCCTTCAGGGAAACATGACTACTTCTTAAAACAGCTACATGTGATGAAAATCATGAATAAGAATTTGAGCCACTAATGTTCCTTTGTAAAACATGTGTGTGCATGTATATATGAAGAGGTCTTTCTCCCTCACACTCAGGCTTTAAAACCTGCTAACTTTGGCACCAAAGCAGAGATAACTAAGAGTGTACTATGGGTGTAGGCACTAATAGGTAGAGAGTATAGACTAGTGCACTTGGGTGATTACAGTCATCTGCTCTGTTGGTTACAACCAACTCTAAATACATGGAGCTTGTGGGTTGTGTTGCCTAACAGTGTCCGTATCAGAGGCCTGACATATTCCAATGTCAAATGCATGCCAGTGATCTTATCTGTAACCCTGTGCTGGGCCAACTTATCCAGACAGTGGAAAATGAATTTCAGATGCTCTTTTCTGCTGAGTATGACTTAGAATAATTTTTAGGCCTATACTTAAACTTTTTCTTTCAGGAATTTGGCAGAGAAGCAAGCATCAGATGCCGTATGGTGTACTTTTATCCAGTCGAGACCATCAATCAACAGACTTGCAGAACTATGTGAAGCACAGCTGGCTTTATAAGCATTTGTCTTTCTAATTCTCCTTGCTGATCAATAAAGCTATTTTGCTTGTTTGCATTGAATGGTTAAATCCTATACATCAGGAGTTACACGCACCATTTCTTTGAAAACATACGAGTGTCTGTTTTGTCTTTTTACTTTAATTTTTGGTTCAGTTTAATGTATTGGGGAAGTATGCTGTCCCTGTTGTCGAATACTCTAGCCTGTCAAGCATGAAGCTCACATTCTCAGGCTTCCCATTTCATTTACCGAATTCTCACCTGATGGCAAAGCTTTAGTCACCCAGACACAAGTGTAATTGAGAGGACAGTGGAGCACTGGGGTAAGCAGTGATGTTAAAATTCCTCTTCATTGTTTGGAGGACATGAAGCTTTGTGGTAAGCTTTGTATGCTTAGCTTGTTTTTCGTTATTTCTAGCTGCCTGCTTTTTGAGAAAAGAAAGCAAAGAGCAGCCAAAGGGTAAATGAACCTATAGGAGCGAGGATGTGGAATAGAGTCAGAAAATGGGAGGAAATGTTTGAAATTCAGGAGCCAAAGCATCTAACTGCTACTTGTGATGCAAACACTAAAGCCATTTCTGGAAGTGGAATGTTATCCTGTTTCTACTCACAGTCAGAATTCAAAGAGAGAATGTCATGCATACAACATTTCTAAGCATCTGGCTTCTAAATCTGGGGTACTGGACACTTTGAGGCAGGACTAGCTTTCTGTACATTGATTGGCAGGTTGGCACCATTTTTTAAGTAAGCTCAACCTGCACATACCTTCACATTTATATAAAGTTTTACTATTCAGTAAAACAGCCTCCAGCCACATGTGGCTATTTAAAATTAATTAAAATGAAAACGAAAATTTGCTTCTGTTACATAACTAGCCATATTTTCCACCTGCCCAAAAGCTGTGTGTAGCTAGTGGCTTCCGTGTCAGAGAGTAAAGATGCAGATCTTCCAGTCGTCCTGTAGCTAGAGCTGCAGAGGAGGGACTCCCCAGATGTTTTTGTTGTCTTGTGTATCGTCTTTCCTTAGAGCACAGTTCACAAAGACTAGGAGGATGATTCTCTTGAATGAACTTCATATTAACCAATGGGGTGTATTTCCCATCTCCTAAGGCCACGAGCTCATCATCAGCAACACTGCTTGTACAAAACACGTCTGCTGTTGTCATCTGCTGAAAGGTTTGAGGTTTCAGGTCAGCACAGAAAGCTCTCACACTTTCTGGCAAACTAATAAATGGAACTTATGGGAGATGAGGCTTCATAGGCTTTCCTCAAATTAGAGCCATAGTTGTCCCTGTAGATTCACAGAGGATCAGGAAAATCAGAGTCCACATCTGTGGACTAGGTATATCCTATTTCTTTTTATCCAGAACTGATTTGTTTTTCTAGTGAGCCTCACTACTCATTGTGAAAGGAGACAGAAACAGTTAACATATAATCCATGGTCATTTTTAAATGTAGCTTGAACCAATACTTTCAGGAGCTCTTTAGGTGATTCCCATCCTTCACTCTTGGGTAGTTGTCAATCATCGCATCACTATTGCTACCTTCTCCTAAAGATCACATCAGTATAACATGGATGGTGCTTAGACACACCTATTGGCATGGTTTGGTTTATGTAAATGGTACCAGAGAAGGAAGCTGGTGTGCACTGGATTTGTCTGTCATGGTTCTACCTTGTTCTCTGGTACAGATGCTTGAGGTCAATAAGCTCACAGGTATTCCTGCTCATCCTGTAAGTGTCCCATAATCAGTTCCATCTGACCTGATGTTAAGCACTACTGAGGTTTGCCTTCTGAGTTTCTTCTGCATCCCCCAACTGCCTCCTGGCATAGGTGGTTCATTTTGCATATAGATCATTAGGAGTGGACAGAACTTCACCTTTGGTTAGAGTTAGAATATTCTAAAAATCAGCATTTTTTTTTCAATCTTCAAAGAGAAGGTTAAATTTAGAATTTGGAGAACTCTGACTTATTAAAGAATCTATGTATATTAGTTGATAAAAGCTGGTGATTATAGTTCAAATGAACAGCCTCTAATTACTATGGATTAAGTCTGCAATATCTACTGCAGACTTTATTATCATGCTTTGCCATAGAAAGTTCATCGCTGGAAGAGTAAGTCTGACCTTTTAGTTGTAAGTTGTTGATCTCAGGAAGCCTCCAATTTCTCTAGAAGGTGAAAGAGTTTTCTCAGATTTAGCTCCCCAGCCCACCTGGTCTCTTCACAGGGCTCTTTGTTCCCCTGGCTCTGAGTGGCACGGGATGAGACAGAAATTATAAAGCATTCCATTTTGTATTGCTGGAGAGTGAAACTAGATAGTCCTTAAAACTTTAAATGCATGAGGACCAGGCATGGTTGTACCCACCTGTAGTTCTAGTACACAGGAAGCAGAGAAAGCAAGATTGCTATTAAGTTTAGGGCACCCTGGTCTACATAGAGGTTCCAGGCTAGTCAAGGCTACACAGTGAGACCATATCTCTTCAGAACCAAAAGAATTTAATGTTCATGTGACCAAAGGATTCTTCCCTCTTACCGTTTCTCATTAACTGTCACTCTGATTTGCGGTCTAAGTACAGATGGAATCAGAGCATGTACCATCTTATTTTCCCATAGTATGTGGATCATCTATCTGGGACTCTTGGTCCAAACCCAGCTTTGGTGGAGAAGAGCCTTACATGTGACTGTAGAAATGATGATATGGCTCTCCCAGATTTATTAATATCTTAAAGAAGTTTAAAATACATTCTGTCTCCAAGGACAAAGTTTTAATCTTGGTGCCTGCTTGGGCATGAGGGCAGATGACAATTCCTTTGGCACACATGGTTTGTTCCATCTTGAGTCTTTTATGCCTTATGTTAAGAGCAGAAGAATGAAATAGAATATTTTAGAGAGGAGAAATTTATTATCTTAATTTACTAAAAATATGATTTTTTTAAAGACAGGGTTTCCTTATGTAGCTCAGGCTGTCTTGGAACTTGAGATCCTCCTGCCTCTACCTCTTGAGTGCTCAAATTACAGATGTAAGCCACTACATCTGACATTTGGCTAAAGTATCATTCTTAATGCAGCAAGTATTGATAGCATGAAGACACAAGAAACAGCATTCTGTAGCCAGCCATTTGCATTCCCATCAGACCTGTGTGTCTGTAGGTTTGATGCAGGCGTACCTTCTTCCTCTTGCTTTCATTGTGTATTGAGCAGCTCAGAAGGGGACATCACTTGGGAGGTGTGGGAAGCTCTAGATCCATTTTGTCAATTGGTGGTCATTGTTGGTGCCTCGAAAAGATCTTTTCACCCTCAATTTCTTTCAAAACTCAACTTTTAGTTATTTATGATCTCTTTAGTATGAATAGAGCACCATTTGAAGAAACTTTAAATCAAAGATAGAAGAAATTAGGTAGCTAGAAATGGCAATCATTTCTATGTCGCTAGTACATTTCTAAATCAGAACAGTAGTAAAAAGACCACATATGTGAATATCCGTCTGTATCCATTCTAGTTGTGGAGCGTTAGCCCTTCCTGAAATGCTTCTTTAATTGTTTATTACCCAAGAAATTTAGTATTTAATTTAAACTCTTTATTTCTTCTAGTATCGGACTCTTCAAATAGCAGCTGGTTTTGAAGAGCTTATTTGCATTTATCTTTAAAAGACATGTCAAAAAGCCTATGGTAAATGCACTCTTTGGTAATGTTTTCAAAATACTGTTGTTTGGAAGCGAATGTGTTTATAATATTTATAGGTGAAGATGCGCTTCAATGACTTATTATCTAACCACGGGACGAGTCAAAATTAAAATTCATGGTCTATTTATCATGCACTATAACTCAATTTGGGGCTGCTTTAGGACTCCAGTTTATTCAGAGACTGTGTGGATAGTATTTGCGGCTGCATATTATCAGCTGGTTTGGTTCTTGATGACTAATCAAAATGCACAGAAGTGAAGTAATAATCGATTTCCCCATGCTTTATTTTCTTGATGGAGCTGTTGATGTCCACCTGGTTAAATGGCAGGCTGGGAAGGAACTCAGAAGGGACCAAAATCCCGATTCCCTGATACCCATTCAGCTTGTGTTCACTTACTCTATCTCTCTTACTGTGCTCTAGTTTCATTCGTTCACCAGCCAGTCATTGATTCCAGAGCTTTGTGCATTGAATCTTGACCTTACATGACTCACATCCAGAACTATGAATTATTAGTAAACCAAGTGTGAGTTTACAAAACAATTATAATGCTTTCCACTGGGATTTGCTTTTGACTTAATACAAAGAGGACAAAGGGCTGATATTCTTATGTTCAAATATGAGTACGAAACACTAAACTTTTTCTAACCACAGAGAAGCAGCAAAAAGGTCCTTGCACAATGTCTGATGCCTTTTGCCATTCTGGAAAAGGGCCCCGCAGTCTACTCAGTTACGTGACCAGTAGGTCAGGCCCTTCCTCAGCATCTCTTCCCTGAAGGGCAGCAGAGCCCAAATCCAGCTTGTCTCTGTCCCTCCAAGTGTGATCCCTCAGCTGGGGCACACGGAGGGGGAGGCTGACTTCAAAAGCATTGTTCAGTGTGTTGAAAAGCACAGTCTGGAGTAGGGCGGCTGCCAAGTCCACAGCAGGAGCCTTCGGTTTGTTTGGCTTATGGTCAAGCAATAGTGAAACAACAGGTTAGAATTGAGTAATGGGCTATCCTGACTCATGGGGCTTGTCAGCAGTCAGGGAGAGACCTTGTCTGGAGTACCGGTGGGGACCGACCAGGCTTCTATATCAAGAATTTGTTTCCCAAGCCAATCTGTGACCCTGAGCATGGATGCTTTATTGATTTCTATCTAGAATCGATCTAAAGTTTCAAACAGGCCCCTGACTCTTCCTGCCTTTGTGTCAGGGATGGATCTCTTAATATTCAAATTCAGCATCACAGGCTGGCTGTTTCCTCAGCAGGCTTAAGTGAACTGAAAACCAAGGTGGCTGAACAGGTCAGGGTATTACTATTAGTGGGTTCATTCCTGACTGGCCACTGTGGGTTTTTAAAAGAAAACGGGATCTCTGATTGGTCAGAACCTGAGTACTGGATTGGCTCATTTACTGTCAGGAGGAAACAAGGGTTTCTGGGAAAGTGAGTACTTGACATTAAACAGAGAGGCATTGTCAGAGCCTCCACCACTAGGGGTGCTGGACCTCCTAGCAACACTCTGGCTTGTTATGAACACTATGCTGTCTTTTGTCTATAAGCCCATGCTATGCAATTTAAACATAAGGAGATAAGAATTACTCCCCTAGAGCACATGCAGGTTGAAAGTTACTCCTACATGGCTAAAGTAAAATAATTAAATTTAGTCTTGTACATGCTAAAATTTTATAGTAACTCATTTGCTAAGATAATGAGCTCTGGAGGAACGGTATCTGGGTTCACATTGGTTAAATATGGGAAATGTTTGAGCATTAAAAATGCTGATAGGGCTGGAGAGATAGCTCAATGGTTAGGAGCACTGACTGCTCTTCTAGAGAACCTGGGTTTGATTCCTAGCATCCACATGGTGACTTATAACCACATGTAACTCCAGTTGAAGGGATCAAATGCACTCTTCTGGCCCATGCAGGCATCAAGCATGCCTGTGACACAGACATGTATTCAGGCAAAATATCCATAAACACTAAAAACAATCCCAAATAAAACCTGCCAAAATTACCATACCTCAGAGTCTGAAATGCCATACAAGCAATTCAAAAGTCTATTGTGAGAAGACCAATGACTTCAAAAAGGATGCAGGCAAGCAGGTGAATAAAATTAGGAAATCAACCTATGACCTGATTTAGAAAGTGAGCAATATAAACTAAAAAAAAATAATACAGTGACATACGAGAGAAATTTAGCAAGGTGAGATCCTGAAACAAACAAACAAACAAAAAGAAATGTTTGTAATAAAAAACTCAATTAGTCAAATGCGAAATTAGTGGGAAGCATTAACAATAGACTAAACCAAGGAGAAGAAAGAACTTTAAAGATGGCAGTTAGGGCAAGTAAATACTGCATTTAGACGTTAACAAAGGAAGAACAAAACAAAACCAAAACCAATGAGGAGACTACAACTTTTAAGAACTCTGGGCCATGGTCAAGTGATATAAACTAAAAATTCATGGGGTACAAACAATACCAATGTAGAGGCAAGTATTTCAAGATATAAGGCTAGGCACGAACTTTAAAACAGGACTCGAAGAGCTCAGGAAATAAATGAAAGGAAGATTTGTCAAACAGTAGTGAATAAAATTAAAAAAAGCTTCTGCAGAGCAAAGGAAACATTGAGCAGTGTTGAGACATTTCTCCCCCTTTTAGAAGGGGAGAAAAATCCTTGCCAGCTATACATCTGATAGGGATTAATATCTACAATCTATGCAAAACTCAAAATTATAAACGCACACGCACACACAATGAAAGAAAACAAAATCAAAATCAAACCCAAACAAAACAAACCCACCAATCAATTAACAGATAAATGGGCAAATGATTTGAAGAGGCAATTCTTAAGAAATATCAATGACAAGTAAATATTTGGAAAGGAAATCAACATCCCTAGACATCAAAAGTGGTCATGTAGATCAATGAAAAAGCAAATTGAAGTGCTTTGCGATCCCATCCCACAAGTGTGGGAGTGTCTATTATCAGAACAAATGACAGCAGATGCTGGAAAGGATGTTGGGAAAGATGAACCTTCATGTTCTTGGTGGGAATACACACTTGTGTAGACACTATGGAAATGAGGATGGATGTTTCTCAAACTGCAGAAAATAGAATTACCATACGACTCAGCTACACCACTTTTGTGTGTATACACTCAAAATGCACTATTCAAAATTGCTAAGAAATGGAAGCAGCCTAGCTATCCATCAACAGATGACTAGGTAGAGAAATGTGTTACATATACAGAGTGGAATTTCACTTAGCCTTACAGAATAATGAAGTCATGACATTTGCAGGAAAACAGATGGATTTTACGAAATTGTTATGTTACAATAAACCAGATTCTGAAAGACCAATGTTGCATGTTTTACCTGATATGCAAATCCCAGATTTTAATTTGTGTATGTGTGCATACATGCATGGAGATGTAGGTACTGAAACTAGAAGGGGACTATATCAATGGATGAAAGAGGTCTGGAGAGATAGATGGCTCAAATGACCCGAGTTCAGTTCCCAGAACCCATAGGACTTGAGTTCAGTTCCCAGCACCTACATGGTGGTGCACAGCCATATGTAACTCCAGTTTTAAGAGATCCAGTACACTCTCCTAACCTTTGTAGGCACCAGGAATGCATGTGGTACATGTATGCAGACATACATCCAGGCAAAGTGCCCATACATATAAAATAAAAATAAATAAATCTTATTTTTTTAATCTAAAAAAATGGGAATAAGAGATCCTGGCAGAAGAGGGGGTAATATAATACCCGTGACACAAAAGCAGAGGGGACTAATGGAAGGGAGATGAGCCAGCAGGGAAGGGCAGTCAATAAGAACAAAGAATGTTTGAAAATGCCATCTTGAAGCCCATTGTTCTGTATGCTAATTAAAAGCTAATGGAATAAAACACATTCTAAAGAAAAAAACAGGACAAGAAGGTAAGACTATGTTGGGGGAGGAAGGGTCACCAGGGAGGGAAGGGGGGAGAGTAATGGAAAAAGAGGCAGACACTACACTTTCTTTCATATGCAGAAACTGGGTATTTTAATGTTTATATATAACGTGGAAGCTAGAGAGGTCTATTTGGGAGGAAAAGGAAATAGCAGGTTGGAGGAAGGGGAACGAGATGACGCAATAGGAGGGGTGAATATGAACAACGTGGTGTATACTATATACACGTATCTAAATATTGCAAAGAAGCCTTCTATTTTGCATGCTTACTAAAAGTTAGTTAAAACTATAATGATCAATGATTATATGATTATAATGATACATTGGTTCTTCAAACAGATCCAATGAGTCCATGACAGTGCCCCAATGAGGATGAGCCAGGCAGAAAGCTAGAGCTTCACTTTTATAATAAATACTTAGTGATGAATTTAGAAAAAGTGGTATCATAGAAAAAAATCTATTTTATAGCTACCAACATAATAAGGTATTCATAAAAACATCACTAAGAATACTGAAACCACCTGGAAAAAGATTGCTAGAGAACATAATACAGTATTTCAAAGCATTATCCTGCAAACTCCTTAAAATTACAAAGGGGAGGGCTAGAGAGGTGGCTTAGCGGTTAAGAGCACTGGCTGTTTTTCCAGAGGACCTGGGTTCAATTCCCAGCATTCTCATGGCAGCTCACAACTGTCTCTAACTCCTGTTACAAGGGATCCAACCTCTCACACAGACATATATGCAGGCAAAATACCAATGTACATACAATAAAAATAAATAAAATACTTTTTAGGAAAAAAGAATTACAAAAGGGAAATAGTATATTTGCAGCAGTGATAGTTTTTGAACACTACTTGAGCCAAGAGTTAAAAATCAGCATGCCCACTATTAGGCTAAAGTGACCTTAGGTATCTGATGTGACATGAAATGCAATACACCACATCTTCTATGTAAAATCTGTAACAAAGTGAAGAAACAGCCAGGCACACTAAAATGTAGGAAATCTCCTAAATGGCTGATGTAGAATCTTGAAAACATGTCGCTGGGCAGTGGTGGCATACACTTTATTCCCAGCACTTGGGAGGCAGAGGCAGGCGGATCTCTGTGAATCTGAGGCCAGGCTGGTCTACAGAGTGAGTCCCAGGACAGCCAGTTACAACAGATAAAACCAAAACAAACAAACAAACAAATAAATATCAATATCATAAAAATCAAAGGTAAACAACCAAGAAGTACTTCCCGGGATGAAGGAAATGAACTGAAGGTCTATAGCAAACCCACAACGTAGGAGTCTGGATTAGAATATAATTTGAGGTTGAGGGAACAGCTATCTGCAATATTTTTGAGCTAGTTGGGGATTTAAGCATATTTATGCATCAAAAATAAATTTATTTTAAAAAATGTTTGTTGTACTGGGGGTTGAATCCAAGGTTTCTCACATGCCAGAGAAGTCTTTGAGCTACATCCCTAGCAAATTTCTTGAATGTCATAATGATGTCGAGTTCTGCATAAGAGGTTGTCTTAAAAGACGCATGGCAATTATTTAGGGTCAAAGTTGCTAGATCTAGGTAAATGCCATGACCATTGTGGTCTTCTTTCTACTTTACTGTAGGCTTGAAAGTTTTCAACATAAAAGTTTAAAATAAAGAAATCTCAACCTGAGGCAGGTTTGCTGATGTCAAAGAGATGACCTCCTTTCCTACAGCATGGGTGGTGATGGCAGAAGCCCTGTGAGTGTGTAGTAAACGGTCGCTGTATAGCTCTTCTCTCTCCCTCTTCTGATTCTCCCATGGAACAAGGAAAAGAGGGTCGAAGCTTTATCCATCTCTGTTTCCCAGACTCTGACACAATGAGGCCCAAGAAGTATTTCCTAATGTAAGAAATAAAGTTATTAAAAGAATCATTAAAATGTTGGTTTTTAACTTAAACAGAGGGTTCTGCAATAGCGTTTGAAGAGGGATACTCTGATCACCCACCATCTATGTGATCTGGACCTGTTCTGGTCTCTGACCCGCTACTACAGTCATGTGTGCTCTCCAAGTGGCCAGTTCCTGGGGTCTATGTTGAAGAGAGACCGGTCTCCATTTTGGCATACATTAGAATCAGGGAAGAAGATGAAGTTGCACAGGGTTCTGGGCTTCACGGCCAGAATTTCTGATTCACAGGACCTAGAGTGAGACCTGGAAGCCTGAATTTTCCACATGTTTCCCAGAGATGCTGGTTGGCACTGTGCCAGTCCAGAACTTCTGCTGGTGCGGAGCTCACAGGGAAGAGGCATCAGGACCCAGAAGCACAATGCTGTCTACAGGAGTGGTGGCTTGGGAAAGTGATCCAAGAGACAGAAGGAATAGACTCCCATCTTCCACCAACACTTCCTGGGGATACGATGATCAACACGCAGACAATAACAGCGCACAGAAGAAGCATGGATTTTCACATCCACACAATGATTATATGTCCTGCACCTGATCATGCAAACAGATACACAGATATTCATAAACACTAAATGTATTACATTTCTAGTATGACACACTCACACACAGATAGAGAAAGATGGGGCGGGGGTGGTAATGGGGGAAAATTTTCATAACTGACTAGTTCTGGTTGTGTTTCTCAAAGCAACAAGATGAAAAACATAAGATTAAGTTTTATGGATGAAAGTACACTTCAACAGAAATAGAAAACCAGATTCAGAGAAGTTAGTAAAATGATGTGGCTATGTGTGCCTTTCACAATTTAGGGAGAAATGCAGAGATCAAATGCGATCTCATGTCCAGTGAGAAGGTGGTTAAGGAGCACTCTATGTATCCAGACCACAACTGAAATAATGCAAAATGTTTATACAATTCCTGGAGACTTAGTACTGTCCTGTTTATAGATGCTTACCTCAGATTTCCTTCTACAGCTGTGAGTATGTTAAATTTCTTTTTGTGAGCTCCTTGGGAAGAACAGTGTTTCCTTTCAATCACTATATCTAATATGGCAGATGATTAATAAATGTACAACATCGGTGGTAGTTACAATGTAGGTGGTCTCATTAAACACTGGAGCAGTGCACTGTACACATGTATTTATACTTACTCGCTGAATGAGTGGACATCCCATACAGGGGCACAGAGGTCATCTTGCTGACTGTTCCATGGACACAGACTCTGATGCCAGACTTTGCCATTGGTCCAAGTGATAGAGATGAGACCCAAGTGTTTGAGTCTTGTTTCATCATTCACAATACCATATTCATGCCAATCTGGAGGTAAAGCTTGAGCCTGAAGGAAATGAGGATCCCTTTTAAAATATGCTTAATTACAAAGGTTAATGCACAGTCAAGGAATGGTGTAATAGAATTTTCTATGTGGCCACTGCAAGCTAATGCAAAGCAAATAAAAAAAACAAAAACAATTCAGCTTGTCACCAAGAACTTTTGCGGATTCATCAGTACATTCCTCTGCCTGAGTAGGATATGGTACACTTAACTGAATCTCTCTTTAATAATTTAGAATATCACAATGCCTAGAACTCATATCAGCTGTCTCTCTTACAGCAGTATAATGGAATAGGTTTGGGATAAATTTATTGGGTGAACTATTATCTCACATTGTGGTAAAATTTTAGGGTCAACTTAACATAGGTTGCAGTTGCTTGTCACTATTTATCTGACCTACATTAAGAACATGATTGTGGCTGAGGGGCTGACACCGAGAGGGAAAATTGAACTCAAGGTTCTAACTACTTGGGTTCCCATCAGTATAAATTTCAAAAATTTTTCTATAATTTATGTATTGCAGGTGTTAAGGGTGTGGATAAATGTCCCCATGAGGCTACTGTGTGGAAGGCTTGATCTTCAGTCCATGGTGCTATTGAGAGGTAGTGGAGTCTTTAAATGGAGCCTAGTGTGAGCTCTTCTGGTCACTGGGGGAACACCCTTAAGGGGATATTGAGACTCTTGGCCCTCCTTCTCTCTTTCTGCTCAGGAGGCAGTGGATTTTGTATATGCATATGCCTCTGTTTCACCACAGACCCCAGAGCAACCGGCCAAACAGACTGCAAAACCTCCAGAACAATGAGACTATTTCAGATTTTCCTGTTTTTAAAATAAAGGTTTACTTATATTTTCTGTGTCTGAATATTTTGCTTGCATGCATATTTGTGCATCATGTGCCTGTCCTGTACCATGGGGACCAGAAGAGGATACCAGACCCCCTGGGACTGGAGTTACAAATGATTGTGAGCTGCTCTGTGGGTGCCGGTAACTGAACTCAAGTTCTCCACAATAACAGCAAGCACTCATAACCACTGAGCCATCTCTCTAGCCCTTAAGCCTTTCCTTTTAAAAAATTGATTACCTCAAGTGTTTCATCACAGTAATGGAATGCTGACTATCACACAGAGTGGTTCTAAATGCAGATGCATATGGAACAAAGTAAATGCACGTGAACTTTGAGAACAAAAAGAACAAAGGTTTTAGAGGTGGCAATGCTGGCTTTGAATCCCAAGCATCTGTGAGATAGAAGGCTAGTCATTCTACCTCTCTGGACCCTGTTTTCTTTCTTATAAGATGGAGATGATAAGTAGAACATTAGAGTTGCACAACTGAAATAAAATGCTCAGCTTATATCAGGCATTCTGTCAATTTTTGTTTTCTAAATTTTTTTGTTTGTGACTCAAGTGGACTGCTAATTAGATTAATAATGCTTTGTCCTCTTCGTTATAGGATTATGAAGATTTTTGGACATTTGCAGAACTAAAACAGTATAGTGATTGTGTATTTTCAGAAGTTCCACTGATATTATTTTCCTTCATTATAAATGATGAGTCCTACTAATAGAGGGAAGGAAATGAGCAAAGTTGATTTTACTTGGTCCCTTTTTAGGTGTGTTTGTGTGTGTGTGTTTCTGTGTGTTTGTGTGTGTACATGTATGAGTGTACATGCATCTGTGTGAACATGGGCTCTGAGGTGAATGTCAGGTATCTTCCTCAGTTACTGCTCACCATTTTTTTTTTTTTGAGACAGAGTCTCTTACTGAACCCCGAGCTTGTTCATTTGGCTAGACTGGCTGACCAACAAGCTCCAGGGACCTACCTCTCTCCACCTCCCATGGGTACATGGTCTTCCATGGTGAGCACTTTACTGAATGAGTCACCGCCCTCACTATTTTCAGATAGATTTGATGAGGTACAGTTTGGGGCATTGGGAGCGGTTATCAGACATTTCAAAGTGGCAGAAATGATTAAAAGGTGGTGTCTCTATTTCTGACATTCCATCTGACCTTTCTTGCATTACCCCTTGCTGCAAGATGTTAAAGGGGCAGAATTCCAGCTTTGGGGAGGAAGGAAAGTCCTCGGAAGCCTGCTCTATCCTGGATCAACCACGTGGAATTCTTCTGCAGGGCAGAGAGGAGTCCAGTTTCTATGACAATTGCAGATGTTCTGCCAAGATTGCCAGCCAGGGTGCCTGCACAGCTAATTGCTATGCGCACATCCGTTCATTAGACTTTGACCCAGAATTACCACTGTCTTTCACAAGGTAGGCAGTGAATCACTGTTTTTGGTCTTGGCTTTGTCTCTTTCAGCTGTGGTTTGATTTGTATCAGAAGTACAAACTGTATAGACCATTACCTCTCTTAGTCAGGAAGGTTCCTGAACTTTTACAAGAGGCTAAACGTTTTACAAGAAAACAGACATTAGTTGCCTAAGGGCTCAGAGAAGCTGGTTGGGACCCAGAGCTGCTGCTGTTCAGTGCCTCTGTGTTATTGCACAAATTGTCTTACTCCTCTGAGCCAGTTATTGCAGCTGTGGAATAGGGATAAAGAATTTCCATTCTCAGAGTTATCAGGAGACAGACGAGAACGAGGCATTAGGAAACTCTGATGCCTGTGTTAACATCTGGAGTGAGAAGGCATAATAGGATGGCTAATTCCTAGATGATTGGCACTCAGATTCCACTTGCTGGTGGGCAGCCACTGTCTAGACCGTGTTTTGTATCCTTTGTAAGTCGGTGTACGTCCTTTTATTCTTTACCGGCTTTGAGTTAGAGAATATTAAAAAGCTGTGAAGAAACCTATGAAAATAGGCTTTTTTTTTTAAGCAATATGAGTCTAAAACAGTTTTGATTTTCTCCTACTAACCAATCTAAAAAGTTCATTTTGTGTTTTATAAATTCTCAATCTTACTCCTAGAATTCTAGAGAAAAGAGAACTACCAAGATGAGATACTTTATAGTGACTAGTTGAGATGGAATAGACTAGACCAGTGGTTCTCAACCTTCCTAATGGTGTGACCCGTTAATACAGTTCCTCACGTGGTGATCCCCCCAACATAAAGTCATTTTCATTGTTAATTCATAATTGTAATTTTGCTACTGTTATGAATCCT
Source organism: Cricetomys ansorgei (assembly GCA_026225945.1). Taxonomy (NCBI): domain Eukaryota; kingdom Metazoa; phylum Chordata; class Mammalia; order Rodentia; family Nesomyidae; genus Cricetomys; species Cricetomys ansorgei. The sequence continues at coordinate 21,253,785 of JAMJFZ010001038.1, read as the reverse complement.
AATATAAATATCTGATATGCAGATGGTTTTAGGCCACCCCTGTGAAAAGGTCATTTGATCCCCAAAGAGGTCAAGACCTACCTTGGGATCCACTGTAGTAGAAGTCAAATTCAAGTATGTCCTCCATAAACAAAGAAGACCGACATGCAAAAGTAAATATTTATTGAGTACTATACCTGTTATGTGTGAATCTAAATACAAATCCAAGATCTCAAGATTATGAACAATGTCCTCCTAACTGTATCATCTGATGGTTCTAAACACTTGAGGAAGATTTTAATCCAAGCACCCCACCCCAACCCCATGATAAGCTGGCCCTGTGATAGTAACCTCTACTCACTTCCTGTTAGACAATGCCATGAAGAACTCATGCAGGATGTGAGACTCTTAGAGAACAAGAGTCTTGTTTTCCTTTCTTTGCACTGAAGGTGGATGTTGTTGCTGGGTTTCATAAATGAAGCTACTGGGAATGAGCACCCAAGCTTCTCCAGGGAACTTTGCAGAGAGAGGTGAGAACTCAGCTTCACTAACTTCCCACGGGCCATTTTCAACGGGGCTTTGCCATGGCAGAACCATTTCCAGCTTTTTTTTTTTTTTTCCCCAATGAGGCTTTTGTTGATGTAAAAACAACTGGATGGGAGCATTCTAAAAAAGCACATTTAGAAGTTCTCATATTTTAAACAATGGAGTGCAACTATCCAAATGAACCTTAATTTCCCCGTGAGGTTACATTCTGGCTTCCAATGAGACCAGTTAATGTCCATTGTGTCCAATGTTGCCTCGCTGATGTGGGAGACAGCACTGCCTTGACTGTGACTCATGGGCAGCAACTGTCCAAGCGGAGGGTTCTCCGGTCCAGCGCTGTTAACTGTGGCAACTTTTGGCTTTTGTCCGTGAATGTGGATCCTAGAGCCTTCTCTATGCACAAGCTTTGTCTCTTACCAAATTCCCAAACTACCTAAATAACAAACTTACTTCTCAGGCTGCCTGAAAAAACACATATTAGTCCTTGCCCGTCCCATTTAGCACGCTGCTGCTGCTGAACTCTGCTTCACACAAACGGACCATGCTGCACGCTGCTAGGAGGGCTCGGAGCAGGCAGTGAGCGAAGTCTCAACATGTTCCCGGTGTGGGAGGGGATTCTGTGAGAATGAGTTGGCTGCCACATCTGGGGGAGGCCGGTGATGAAAGATGGCAGCTGGGATTGAGAGAGGAGCCAGTTTCCGGGAGGCAGGGGGCAGGCTCCTTTGTGACTCCCTCCATCTTATCCAAATACCATTTGTGTGAATCAGCTGCCACTTGGCTGCCAGGTGCTCCCCACCCCCTTCTAGAAGTAAGAACCGAACCCTTCCTGACCCCTCCACCTGCAAGAGGAGTCTTCTAGGGCCACAAGATGAGTCCAAGGATGCACAGCCTAGCAACCGGCCCTTAGGCTTTAAAACACAAACATGTGCTGAATAGGACTTGGAGAGTAATCACGAAGGAACAGGGGCTGCTCTCGGTCACATCATTGAACATGTCAGCTGGCACATTCTCTAGCTTTGTGGAGTATTTAGTGAGTGTGTGACTCTACTAAATGCATTATCTGCACTATCTCATTTATCCTCACACCAACCCTGTGAAATGGCCCTTGTGCTTCACAGCTGTGCTAAAGGATGTGGGATTTAAGCTCCAGGCTCACTGAGCTTGTCCTAGACACTCCAGAATGAGGAGCTCTGGGAGATACTGCTGTCTGAATGGGGAGCTGCAAAAGAGTCAGGAGATGCCATCCTGGACAGGAGCATGGAAGAGCCTCCCCTCCAAGGTTCCTGGCTGCCTCAAGAAACCTCCCCTTCTCTCTGGGAAAAGTGCCAGCTGGGATGCCAGGGCAGAAATGCAGGGAGGCTCCTGCAGTGGCTGAATAAGTCACCCTCAGGTTCTGCTATGGCAAAGACTATCATGTCTTCCTTGTGGCTGTTGGCCCCAGGGTGTTCTGGCTCACCCTTTTGACATTGCCCTGAATATTTCCAAAATGCCATATTAGTGTATAGACCTCACCTTTTTATATGGCCCTTCCCTGGGTCATGGTGGTGACATAAGTAACCCAGGACATTGGCCTCCCTCTTGTGACTGTCCAGCCTTGTTTCTTATGATGGGATTAGTGCCAACACTGTCCATTGGCCGGTGCTTGTAGAAGTTTGTGTTCACATCCAATCTCAGCCATCTCTTTTCTCATCACCTCAGGCCATTTTGAAGTAATATGCAAATTTTAGTGATCGATCTATAAAGCTATAAACCTAGTATTCCCTCCCCAATCCCTCTTGTCTGTGGTTCCCTTGTAGGTGCCCTGAGGATCATTTAACTAGATTCAAAGGTTGCTGAGATGCACGCACTGCAATGTATCATTTAGGATTGCTTGGTTACCAATGACAGAAACTAAGCCTGGCTATCTTAAGGTAAAGAAAAGGAGACAGAGGGAAGGAGAGGGAGAGAGAAAAGGGGGCAGGGGCAGAGACAGAGACTATAACCATCCTATTCTTCTGAAACTCCGCACAATCATTTTTAGGAAAGAACTTTAGCTTGACACATGTACCCTGGGCAGGACACCTACACAGACTCTCTCTTTTCTAAAAAGTTTATTTTTCTTATCTCATATAATACATACTGCCCCCTCCTACCCATCTACATCTAGGGTGAGCTAGGCAACCCGGCAGGAGGAAAATGGTCCAAAGGGTAGACAAAAGGGTCAGAGACATGACCCCCCCCTCACGCCAGCTTGTAGATTTGCAAGAACGCCAAGCCAGACAACCATAAGATATGTTTAGGGAACCCAACAGGTTCCATGTGTGCCACTACAGTCTCCCTGAGCCCCTGAGAGTGGTGGTCAGTTGACTCTTTGGGGTGTGGTCCCCACAATCCCTCCTCTCCCACTTCTGCAGGGTTCTCTGAGTTCCGCACAATGTTTGTTCCTGGTCCTCTACACAGAGTCTCTTGCTGACTCTCATGATGCGGGCCTGGGATGTGCCTAAAGGAGTCATTAGAAGGAAGGGAAATGATGCTTCACTACAGTAACAAGCAGAAAGTGGAAGCACCTCCATCAGCTTCCCACCCCATCTTACTGTCACCCCTTTTCCATTTAGTTACCTCTTGTCCTGCACTGAAACTAAGAAATCTACTCTAAAAGCAACATGTGCTAATGAAGTGTGGTTTTAACTTACATTCCTAATGAGGCCAGGTGGATATTTGAACATTGCTGGTGGAAGGGCACAGTGGCGGCTGTCTTCTGCACTGGGCACGGCAGGACAGGGGCATGTGGAAACCCGTGTACCCTAGATTTGTGCCCAGAGGGGTTTTACGTATCTTGTTAGCTTAGACAGCACTAGGCTGTGTAGCCCACAGACTCATGTCTGAGCCTCTGTGCCTTTTAGAACTGCCCACGCACCTCCTCGATGTTTGTGTTAGTCATTTTGCCCCGAGCAAGTGTGGCAGTATACTAAAAACATGCTAGGCAACTGCCTGTCCCAAAGTCTCTCTACCTCTGTTTCAACAAAGTCTCCCGTTTACAAAAAAAAGCTAAAAACAAAACAAAAAACCATTGTGGCTTACCCAGCTTTCTTCCTCTGAGAAGCTAGGCCCAGTAACATCTTATGTGTGTTTTCTCTGACGTGGCTATGGAATCTTCTAGAATTTTCATTATAAAGTGGAATTCAGCACACTCTGGATAAATCTGTATTAATTACTTTTCTCACTGATGTGATTAAAACATCTGATAAAAACAAGCTAAGGAAGAAGGCTTATTTTGACTCATAGTTCAAGAGTTCACTCAGAGTCCTCGGCAAGCGTGGCGGCGGCAGTGTGAAGCTGTTGGTGATGTCTATGGTTCAAAAGCAGAGACTATTGCTACTGCTCACTTGGCTTTCTCTTTTTTTCTCCATTTTTTTAAAAAAAAATTCAGTTATTCAAATGGTCCTCCCACATTCTCTCTTCCACAGTTTATTTGGAAATAGGGTCACTGACACACCTAAAGGTGTATCTCCCAGGTGATTCTAAATCAATAGAATGGGCAGTGAAGATCAATCATCACAGCTCTCCTGAGCAAGACATCAACGGAATCCCCATATAAGGATTTTCCACCTTCAGACATAAGCTTTGAGGAGAGTCTACTTATGGGACTCCGGGATTCTTCACAGATCTGTATAATGTATTCTGCCTTTCCAGCCCTTTTTCCAGCTATTAGTTTAATAATACTCCTTCTCTCACTTTATACAATATTTTGGTCTTATAAAATTTACTGGGGTGTGTGTGCTTTCCCAGATACCTGAGTTTTTAGTATCTGGGATATTAATTATTCATTCATACTCTTATTCATTCATACTCTTCCGGCTTACTTTTCCTCCCTGGTGATGGAACTCCCGCCCTGCCTCTTCTTCCTTGTTCCCACCTCCCATCAACAGGTCTTTCCTCCTCTCTGTGCTTTTGTAGTAATATAAATCTAGCTCTATTCTACCACCTTTTTGTTTATAATCATGCTTTGAATGTCTTCTCTACTGTAAATAAGCCTTTTTACAAGGCTGATGCTTGGTATGTTGCAATGATAATAACAGAAAGAAGTTTAGGCAGGATACAGTCAATACCCACTCATAATAGCCATGAAGGATCCAAGGCAAGTGTCAACATCAAAAGCTACTAACAATGGCACTTTGAACTGAAAAGGTGATTTGCTATAAAGATCTTGATGCTTCCTATACACATTCAAAAAATTGCAAGTATTTATGAAGGACTCTCTTATAGGAACTGTGGTTGGGGAGTGAAAATATAATAGAGACAGACTCTGCCCACTGGTGTTTTGAAGGTCATGTTTGTCATAGCTAAAATCACAATGCTCAATTAAATAAAAGCACAATACATTGTGCTGGAGCCAACCTATCCCTTTGTGGCTTATTGTTCTGCTCTATGGGAGGAAAGAGTGTCTCCTCCCCAAACTGCTATGGAGCCATATTTTATTATGTCAAAATGCAGATGGTCTTTATCTCAGAATTCAATCTGAAAAGAACTGTTTTTATGAAATTTATTGGAAACTCTTAGCTTCGGCTGGAAAAATGTTAGTGCCTTAAAGGAGAGGAGAGAGAGTTAGTTTAGGGACTTATGATCTTGCCAAGGAATTCTGGGTCCTGTTTTTAATCTCAGATTCTGGCATTTCTGATGTATAACCTTTAAAAGTATGTTTATTTTATTTTGTCACTCAATAAAAATGTATTCATTTTATACCATTAAACTGTTTGTTTAAAATTACAGAATATGTATATTTGCCAAATAAACAATCCCTCAGGTTTCTTTACTGAATCATAAGATTTTCTATAGGTGTTACACAACATATTTGTATGTGTGTATGAGAAAGAGAGAGAGAAAGAGAGAGAGAGGGAGAGAGAGTATTCACAGGACCCAGTCCTGCATCAGATCAGCACTGTCTGTGCCTAGTCTGCATTTCACAGCCTGTGACAGTCAAGAGACCTCCTTGGGACCTGTGAAAGTTCTAGAAAGCATACTTCTTTTTAGTCCATTCTATCTAAATCAGTCTAAGACAACCTTAAGTTACCTAGGTTCAGACTCCTTTACAGAGTTCCACTTTGGTCCAAAGAAAGGCCTCTCTCCAACAAACATTTCATGGGTTTCTTACAAATGGCTTCTCTGTTTATTTCATCTCTTGGCTCTGTCCTCAAGATAGTCATGCTCTATCTTTTATGTCTCCCTCCTTAAATTCATGGTCATTCATGGTCTTGGCTTCCATTTCAGACAAGCTTGTTAAAATTTTTCACAAAGAGAATTTTCTTAGTTGTTCCTTCAGATACAATGTAAGCAAAATGGCCCCTAGGATGGACTGATGCTCAGGAACCACCATGGTCTTTCTTATAGTACCCCTGCTCCTACACCAACACAGACCAAAGGGCAGAGAGTCCACAGGCCCAAGGAGTGGGCTCACTCGGAGTCTATATCCTCTCTCCTACACTTCCTGTACCCAAGACCCTCATATTCCCTGATAAGATTCTTCCATACTTGTCTCCAAGGCCTTCACTTTCCTCTCTTTTGGGGACTGATAAACTTGAGTGTCATTCTCAGACTTTAGAGGCGGCTGTGAGCAGCTTTTGTGTGCAACCTTGTAGGCTGAGCTGAGGGTCGTGGACACTGGAAATGTAGGAGAAAGGATACAGGTTCTGAGTGAACCTACTCCTTGGGCCTGTGGGAGAGCCTGGAAAAGAAGATGTGGGTCAGAGGTAGGGCCAGGGCCAAGCTGGATCAGCCTGAACTTCTACATTCTGACAAGAAACCCCTCCTATTTCTAATTTGCATTGTTAGTCATGAAAGTATATTTCGAGATTAAAGCATAGGCCACATTGTATTCAACTGTTAGTGTAAATCATAACTTAAGCATGGAGGTGTGGACCATTTCCATCTCTACTCTTGCCCCAGTGCTCACCAATGCATAGCTGCTGTGGCTGCCTGTCCAAGACCTGTCCAAGAGCAAGCCAGTCGACTTTCCAGCATGGAGGAGGAATGAGTCCTACAGGGCCCACTACTAACTACAGGATTATGGGCATTTAGGGGTAGGGACAGTCATTTTGTTAAGGGTCCTAGTAGGTCAACCATGCTTCAGTGAATGGTGTCAGGTACAGAGGTTGTGAACAGCACAAATGGGAGCCCATGGATAATTGAATTAAAATGAAGAAGGTGCAAAGTAGGGGAGATAGGTGGCTGAGGAAGTGTCTGGGAGGAGTTAAGTGAGGAGTTAGGGGATGAATCTGATAAAAATGTATTGTATGAAATTATTAAGGAATTAATAAAATACTTAAAAATAAGTGATAAAATAGAGTAGAGAAAAATGTTATTTTTGTTGCAAAAGCATATACATAAAATGGAAAGAATACATATCAAATGTATTATAGAGATAGAATTCTTGCTTATATGTGTAATATATATTCTATATAAATGCACACATATAATTTATTTTGTGTTTATTATTTGGATTTGGAAGATAATCTCATAATGTAAAATTATACATATAAACACGAAATATTTTTGCATTGTGTAATATTTTTTGTACACTGAAATTTAAGACTATATAGGAGGAAATTATTTGAACGTTAGAGAGGTACAAGGTACTGTATTTCTTTTCTCTGTTGTTCATGTAACAGTAAAGTGGTTATATTTTGTACTCTGTTCCACCCAAAGAAAATATTTGAACAGGATCAAATCTACAGGGCACTGGGAGGTTTCTACTGAGTTTGTATGGTATTATGTAACTCCAATTTTAAGCAAGGTCAAGGTCAAGTTAACACACATTTGATGTAACAAAACATGTTTTTTTTCATTTTATCTGAATATCAAGTGTTGGGATATTTGTAGGTTTCTTTATAAAGTAGCTAGTGGACTCAGCTTGAATTTTATGTACTACAAAAGTAAATTTCCTATATTTTGTGGTCATTAAACAAGATAGTGAAGCTTGTTTAGAGAGGTAATTTTTCCATAATGATTTCACTGAAACTTGGGCAAAAGTTATAAAGTTCTATTTTTTAAAAAATATTTTATTTTTTTATTTTATGTGTATGAGTGTTTAGTCTGCATGTATGTGCAGAAGGAGGCCAGAAGATGGAGTAGGATCCCCTGGAACTGGTGTTACAGATAGTTGTGAACCACCATGTGTGTGCTGAGAACTGAACCTGGGCCTTAACCCTTGAGCCATCTCTCAAGCCCAAGTTCTGATTTATTCCTTCCTTCCTTCCTTTTTTTTTTTTTAAGACAGGGTGTCTCTGTTGTAAACTCTGGCTGTCCTGGAACTCACTCTGTAGACCAGGCTGGCCAGAGATCCACCCCTCAAACTCACAGAGATCCGCCCAGCATCCAACACCCCCTTGCCCCCCTACCTCTGCCAAGTGCTGGGTGCTGGGATTAAAGGCCTGCACTGCACCTCCACCACTACCCAGCTAGTTCTGGTTTCTTGAGAGCGTTTTGTGGTTCACAGACCCATTAACATTTCCACCAGTGATTGTCACAGATTCATCTTTCCCCATTATTCTTACTAAGGGGATTAGAATGCTTAGATTTATTATTTTTTTTAATGCATCTCTACCAACATTTAATAGAGTTCAAGTTTTTTACAAACTGGTGACATCCTCAGCCATTGGATTTATTGCCCAATAAATTGTCTACAATTTGAATTTTATATGAATGTTTGTAAAAGTTTTTATTTTAAGCTTCCTTCCTCCAAATTGTCTAGTCAATAGTTTCTTGTTAGACCCTTGAGATGGCTTACATATGGGAGAAACAGTTGTCTAATTAGCTACTTAAGTTACTGTTAATCATTCAAAGAAAAGGTTTTCCCAACTCTCCCCTTGAATCACTGGAGCATTTAAAGACTCAAAATTTCCCTTTTCCTTTTTAAAACATTTCTTTACTTTATTTTGTGTGTGTGTGTGTGTGTGTGTGTGTGTGTGTGTGTGTGTGTGTGAGACAGAGAGAGAGAGAGAGAGAGAGTGTGTGTGTGTGTGTGTGAGTTTCTCTGTGTGTGTGGTTAAACAATAACTTGTGGGAGTTGTTTCTTTCTTTCTACCATGTGGGTTTCTGGATCTCAGCTCTTCAGGCTTGGTAGAATAGGATTGAACTACTGACCTTGTGGTTAGCAACTGATTACACTATCCATTGAGACACAGACAAATGCTCAGTATTTTCTTGTCCAGTTATACAGTCTTTGTGAGAAGATATTCACCACACTATCTCCAGATGGAGCTGTGGGAAAGAAGAATGGGTATTTCACATCAGGAGTCATCTGTCAGGAGAGACAGGGATGATGACATGCATTCTGCCCTGATCTTGGATTCTGACATTAGACAGACCTGGTTTGGATACTAATTCTGCTATTTACTGGTTCAGTTGTGTGACCCTGGGTAGTTTTTAATGCTTAATCACCATATAAGGTTTAATTTAAAAACTTAATGAAATCTACCCTCCAGAATAGGAGCATGGATTCTGAGCAATGTGCAAGAGTGACAGGTACATCAATGAGATAGAATGGGAACTGACATGAGAGTAGCCAGAGAAGAAAGAAAAGTGGCAGACAGGAGGTGGTAGAAGCCTTGGGCTTCCGAGTAAAAGTGAACAACAGACAAGTCTCAAGGAGGGTTCAAAGGCCCTAGGTATTCTGAAGACCTTTATTTAAATAACATCTTACACTTTTATGTGTCCAACAGGATAGACAGTAAGGAACGACTGAGGGTTCAGAGCTAGGAAATGTGATTAAGATGAAAGAAACATAGATGGCCTGGGAAGAGTGAATTTAACAAGAGTATAGACTAGAGCTGGGACAAGGATGTAGCCCAGGTAAGACACACCAATCAACAAGGTGATGATTTGGATGAAGATATTTCATGTTTGGAGTCTGATGGACAGAGGGAATGCATGAACATTCTAGAACCAGTATTTTGAATCAGAGAGTAATTTAGAAACAAGACATTGCAATTAATTCAGTCAGCAGGCAAAGAAAGCCTGCATTAAACCCCCAAGTACCCTAGGTTAAACAGCCAAATGGTTTAAAATACTTCACTCTTGACTATTTCTTATTGAATTAAAGTTGTAAGTTCTACGTCTCAAATCAAGTTATGGTAATCCTAAATGTTGGTGGGCATTTGGGGGAGGTACTAGTTTTTCCTCATGGATGAACAACCCCTTTTAATCTCAGTCTGTGAACATTTTGAATTCTAACATGCAAACATGTTCTTGATGAAAGCTGAAGTGTTATGAAGCCAGTCAAGCTACAAAATTTATTTTAATGTTTAAGCAAAATGGATTACTTTTCCTGACTATTGAGCCAAAAATATCTCTGTTGTACACTGAGATATAATCAACCACTTTATACTTTCTTCTTCTTCCTGCCGTTGATAATGTCTCTCCTTAAAAGCAACCCTAATAATAAAGGAATTTTCTCATTATACCACTTTTATGAAAGAGATTAAAAACAGGGAAGATGAAATAAGATAGTAACAATTGCCATATAAAAGTGAATAAATATTTAAATTTCTGAACTCCTAAAAGAACAAGATTAAATCCTCAAACCTAGCACAGAATTTGTTTCCTGTGTTAAGCCTTATGCCTCTGGGTAATGCTTCTTTCTTGAGAAGCTCTGTTAAATAAAGAAGTAAGTACCCCATTAAAAGTGAACCATTCTTTCAGAAGTATTATAATGGCTAGGTAGCTATCCTTTGGAGTACTAAAATTTTCCTTAAAAAAGTATTTTCTTCTAAATAAACGGAATCCAAATGAATAAAAGTGGCTCTAAGAGAAGGGGTGGAGGGAGTGAACGTTGAGGGGGAGGGGAGAAGAGGAGCAAGTGTAGAGGAGAGCAGAGATGTGGGGAAGGGAGGAGTAGGAGTAAAGTCAGCCTATAGCACAGTTTACTTACCTTTTGCTACCCAAGTGGGGAGGGTGAGGTGGCATGAGGCACCACCCAGCTGGAGCTGTATTCTAAGCCCTGATCCATCACTCATGCGTTGTGAACCTCCCTCCTGTCTTAACTTCTGAAGCATCATGTGACCTGTGTACTAGAGGATGTAAGGACATTTGGGTATTTTCTGCTCTGCTTGTACTTGTGCCCAGTTTTTGAAATCCCCGTCCTCCCCAAGTGCCACCAGGAAACCACCAGTTCTGATGCAAAAGCAAGGAATCTTTATTCTACAGAGCAAACCAGGGCACTGGGGTCTGGCACCACCACACAAAATGGCCAACCAGGAGCCGGCTTGCTACTTGGGTAAAGGGAATAGGGGATCTCTCTGATTGGTCAGAACCCAGACATTGGATTGGCTCATTAAATGTACGGGGCAACAAGGATTCTGGGAAAGCAAGTACTTGCCATTAAATAGAGAGGCTTATGGGAAAGCGAATATTGGACATTAAACAGAGGTGAGGTTAGTGCCTTTACCAGTAGGGGCGCTGGGCTTTTCAGTACTCAATACCTTTGATTTTTACATTCTCCTTTATGGGCTCAGAGCTGAGGATAGGTCACCGGGGAGATGCAATGGGATTTGATCTAAGAGTGGGGAGAGTTTCTTGAGGACTCTCATCTTTCTCAGTAGCATTCAGACAGACAAAACTGCTCTAGCTGGTGACAGCCTTAGGGCCACTGCAGGGGGCCTTGTTATGGGAACAAGTAGCAGAAGGAAATACTGAGGTGAGAGGCACGGAGACAGCTGGTGTCATTGGAGTTAGCAGAGAGGTTTCTTAGGGAACTGGGGACTGTTAGTGACTCGGTGACAACTTGAAAGGCAGCTTGGAATGGACAGAGTTCTAATGCTCAAAAAAGCAGCCCTGGTGGGTAGCAGATGTGCTTCCTACAGTTCTACTTAGGAGCTTTTCCCTTCAGTCACCAGTCACTGAGTAAAGTTAGAGGAAGTCTGCCAACTCCAGACAGACAAAGATGTTTGTCTGTCTTATTTACTATAGAACCTCAAGCATCAGAAAAATATAGAACATTTACAAATATTTGCTTAATAAGAATTCACCAAAATAGACCAATTTGGAATCCTAGAAGGGGAACCAGTTGACTCAGACAAGGGAAATAAACTTCCCAAGCAGAATTGTGACCTAACTGAAGCCAAAGAGCTTAGAGAGCTTCTATGCCCTGGGGAGGAGGAATTATGGTCCAACATGACTACACCTGCATGGAACTTTCTTAAATGCCTAAATCAGTATTTCAGGAAGCAGACACTGTTTGCCATTAAGTTACTTTGATTTCTGCATGTGTATCTGTGTGTCTGTGTGCACATGTTAGCTTCTAGGTCTCTTTAAAGACAGAATTCAAAGACTTTTTGGCTCCAAAAGAAAGATACTGACTTAGAGTTGGCCCTAAATTATTATCTAGAAATCGCTATAGAAACAGCATGGCAGTGGTTTAACAGCAGTCAAGGGCAGGGTATAAAGGACATCCCCTAGGGACTAGCATAGAAGAGACACACTCCCACCCTCCACCCACCGGTGGGCACTGACCTGGATTGGGTGATACACAGTATTGGTTACTCTCCAATACTGTTCTGTCTCTTTTCCCATCATCGCTCATTGTGGACAGTATCCCCAAACTCAGTAATCACTTCCCAGTGAGTTCAGTCCTTGATCATACATCACTGTTTCAACTATTTTCTGTGCTAATGATTTAAAGCCCAGCCCTGCCACACTAACCCTCACCCAGTGTCCTGTCTTCTGCTGTCTTCAGTATCACCTAATTTGGTAAACTCAGTTCTTCCAAGAACCCAGTCACAAAAATCTCAGTCATTTTTTTTTAATGACTTCCCCTGTTATCCCCATCCAAGTCCATTTGACTCTCAATCATTTAGCTTTGTCATATCATACCTGATTCAGAGTATTCATTTCTGAATGGCTAGGTTACCCTGCCCCTGAAGTGATCTTTTCCACACACACAGTGACCACCTCCTAAATTATCACTTATCATCTTTCTTTTCTCTTTAAAACTCCAAGGGCTCCCTGTTCTCCTCGTTCGACCTCTCAGATTTTCAGTCTTTTGAGAACTTCCACAGTCTGGGCCCCCAGGCAATTCAGCACGGAATACTGTAAGCCAGACTGCCTGCCTTTTGTTTCCTATTTCTCCAAAAGCAATTTACACATTTTGGATGCTGTGGTTTTTGCTCAAGTTATTCTTCACTTAGAACAATCTTTTGTCAGAGATCTAGTCAAGTCTTATCCTTTCCATAAAAACTAAAACTATTCTGCTCTCTCACCTTCTGACATACTCTGGGATTTACTGTCCACATTATTCTTTTTGGACTTTGCTCATAGGCTATTTTGAAATATGACCTAGTCATTATACATATGAATTTCATCTTCTTTCATGTGCGTGTGTGTGTTGCATATGTGGTGTGTGCACATGTGTGGGCAGGTGTGGAGACCAAAGTTCAATGTTGGGTGTCTTCCTCTATCACTCTTTATGGTTTTGAGACAGGGTCTCTCATTAAGAGCAGACAACACGTATTCCACAAGACTAGCTTGTTACTGAGCTCCAGAGATTTTCCTATGCCTACCTCTCCAGTGCTAGGATTACAGGTGTGTGCCACCACAACTGTCTTTTTCACACGGGTTCTGGAGATCCAAACTCAGACCCCCGTACTTGTATAGCAATCATTTTACTGATCGAAGCATCTCCCCAATCCCTATTTAATCTTTGAAATGAATTGTACATATCTTGGACAGAATGTGTGTCAGAATATGTGTATTTTTATATATGCTTCAGTTCTCAGTCTGGTGTATACTAACACAAAAAGAAACTTCACAAGCATATATTAACTACAGATTAATGGAAAGCAAATCCTACTTAATGTTACATCTTTTTTGAGTTTTCTTCTTATCTCTGTTATTCATGGGTATATAAAATAATAATGTTACTGTATCCATTGAATATCAACTGTTTTTGAAGAGTGTCTCAAGTAACCCAGGTTGACTTTGAACTCACTGTGTAGCCAAAGACAGCCTTCAGTTCTTAATTTTTCTGCCTCTGCCTCCCAAGTGCAAAGGTTATATGAGTAAGCCACAATATTCAGTTTTCAAATTTTACGATTTTAAAGAACGACCTATGACAAAGGTACCTATGGCTTTGATTGATAACTATTAAATCTTGGAATTTAGTAGCTATTCCATCTATTTTTGAAAAGGTTTAAAATTCTCACCATGAAAGGTACAATAAAAATAATTACCCATGAGTTCTATTTTAAAATAACTCAGAACACTTATTTAGTAGATTCTTATATATCTCCAAAATATTCTTATTTATTGACTTGAGGAAAGTTCCAGAAATCTTACTTTTAACAGCTCTAGTGTTATAAACCCAGCCCATCTTTCTGAACCTTCATCCTAACCTGTAAAACTGGGACAATTTATGTACTCTACTAGTCCATTGAAAGTGCAATAATATGCGTTAAAACATACAGTTCGGTTCCTGGCTCATGGTATGATATCAAATACTTGTTCAAATAATAAGATCCTAGATACTACTCAAAGGACAGAAACTCAGATACATGGTCAGTGGCCATTTAATCCCCAAAGATGAATGAAAAGGAATGAAAGAACGTATTTGAGTAACAGCGATACAGACATGCCCTTTCTTTCTCCTGTTCCACTAAGTGGTCTCAGACCTTCTTGGACTGTGATGATTTTAATTCTGAAACCTCAGAGATAACACACTGCCCATCACTACCATCGTTCACGATGCCCTCACTAGACCAGTGACTAAATGTGAGCACCTTAGAAGGACCTGTGTCTCTCATACAAATCACAGCTCAGGAATTTAAAGAGAAAAACCACTCAGAATAGCTTCACACATTACTTTTCTGTAAATGAGATGTGATTTTGGACAATTGAGAGAAGCGTTCTGTGATTTCTATTAAGCATCACTTGTTTTATCGCATTTTGATTTACTTTAAGGTAATGATAGTAAAAATCACATTTACAATCAAAATTGAACTGAAATATTTCATATTCTCTAATCTTTTGACAGGACTGTGTTTTTCTAGTTTAGTATGCACCCTATTTGTGAGCTGTGTATTTGTGCCTTGCTGGTGGACTTACCCCCATACTTTATCCTATGGATTCTTTATAACACACTTCTATACATTTATAGAGAAAATTGTTCCAATGCATAATCTAGGCAGCAGGTTAAATATTTATTTTAAAAAAACCCACTAAAAATAATGTGCAGCATTTTTGTGGCGTAGAGACTAGAAGTAGCCCGTAGAAACATGTCTAATGCTATTCGCTCCTCATCCATTCAATAAATAATTAGTATGCTTTTGAAAGTTGCCAGATGACCTAGACTATGGTTATTTCCTTAAAAAACCCTCCATAAATCTAACTATAAGACCTATAGAATATGATCTGCCTGTAGAGTATGTAGAGGATGGATGGTGCTGATGGGGTGAGCCCCTAGTCATCTCTTAAGGAGGTTATATTTTCTGGTCTAGCAGGTGTTTAATGTGGATGATGGGGGCTGAGTTACCCTACTCCTAAGTCATGCTCGGCAGACAGTGGCTATGGCCATGGCTCAGGTTCCGGAAAATTTTGTGGCTACAATGCACAGAATCTGTAAACGAGGCTTCCATTGATGGTGCAGAAACAGAATCCACAGGCAACATGTATCAAGCAGCTCCTCTAATTTGCCACAGCTTGTGAATGGGATGAGACACAAATTTGGTTTCAGATCCTATTGCAAATTGACGTTGCTTAGCTCATTCTTGAAAGACCCATTGAAAGACAGAACTCAAAGCTTGGTTTTCATCCAGTCTATCTGCAGAGGGTGAGGATATTGTGCAAAACTTTGGCCAGAAAATATGGAAGAAAAGACATCACACACAGGCAGTATCTTTAAATTCATCTCCCCTTTGGAGCAGTTTCTCTCAGTACAAGATACTGCCTACAACTTCAAATGCAGTGGTTGAAAGAAGGTGGTTAAAGCTGACTTCAAAAATAAATTACTTTGGAAGAGATTAAGTCTCTCTTCACTGATACCACTTTTTGGCTCTTTAGAGATAGTGGATATTTTAAAATTTTTATTGAAATATTGCTATCTGTGTTATTAAAGAATAGTTGAGTTATTAACCACTGAAACAGAAAAGTTTAATGGACATTAGGAAAGCAATTATCCAGCTGATATCTGTTCTAAAATGTCCAAACTCAAGGCAGTATTAAGAAAAGACCTTTCTGATTATCTTTAGTGTAAGGGAAGCTCTGGCTATGGGCCAGGGCCATCTGAGCCTTGTTTACTTTCATTAAAAACTAAGTTGAGCTGGACGTGTGGTGCAAGCCTTTAATTCTAGCGCTCAAGAGACAGAGGCAGGCAGATCTCTGAGTTTGAGGCTAGCCTGGTATACACAGTGAGTTTTAGGCCAGGCAGGGCTACAAAGTGAGGCTCTGTCCCTAAATATAAAAACAAAAAATCTAAGCTGGTGGCTGGAATGGAAATAATGGGTCATATCCCTGCCCACGTGTACAGCACAGCAAGCAGCCACAAGGTCATGTTTTCCTCAAGGTCAAAATGAAGGGCATTATTAGCTATAACCCAATGCTTTTGAGTTTGATCCTATAACTCAGTTGCTCTAAGAGATCAACAGAGGCTGGGAGACCACTGTTCTTGCTCTGTGAGCAATCATTTGTCTTCCTTAGTGGCTCGTGGCAGTCACCCCTGTGAGACAGTGAGCTCCTGACTGAAGAGGTGGGAGAGCTTGAAGAGGACTTCTAATATCTGGAAGATGAGATTCTCATTATGATATTTTGAGAGCTTTCCCCCTTTTCCCAGATATATTAAGTTATAACTGGCAACAGTTCTGCATATTGGGCTTGAGGAGATAGCTCAGCTGTGAAAGCTGAGAATTTGAGTACATTTTGTGTCCCCAGACTCCAGGTAAATGCTGGGTGGGTTTGGGGTGCTCCTTGTAATCCCAGGGCTTGGAAGACAATCAGGGATATATGAGCTTTATTAGTAAGTTCGTTTGATTGAGAGACTCTTTCTCAAGGTCTAAACTAGAGCACTATTAGAGGAAGACTCCAGAAGTCAGCCTTGGACTTGGACACACATGTGCAAGAGCACCCGCACATAAGAACATACATACATACATACTACACACAAATACTTATGACAAAGAAAAAATACTTATTAACTGTGTACAGTGTGGTTTGATACATATATATCGCACAATGAGAAAATCAAGCTAATTAACCTATCACCTAATACGTTTATAAATTTCTGGTAAGAACACTTAGCGTTGACTCTACTGCAGTTTTCACATATGCAATATGTGATTACTAACTGTAGTCACCATACAGTATAATAGTGCCTCAGAGATTATTCATTCTGCCTAAGTGTCCATTGATAACAGATATCCTCTCACTTTTGATTTGTCACCCTTGCCCCTCCTCTGCCATTCTACTGTATCTACGTAGGTGGTTCCAACTTTTTCAGATTCTACATATGAGTAATTTTAAGTGGTATTTCTGTGTTGGGATTATTCTACGTAGGATAATATCTTCTGGTTTCTCTGATGTCAGAAAGGACAGGGTTTCCTTCCGTTTGAAAACTGAGTCATATTCCATTCTGAGCACATATACTACGTATCTTTTGCCCATCATCCGTGAGTGGACACTTAGGTTGGATCCATATCTTGGACATTATGAATAGCGCTGCAAATACATGTAGGTGTATTTGAGACACGATGATCTCATTTCCTTTGCACGCATATCCAGGTGTGGTATTTCTGGATGAGATAGTAGGTTTGCTGATGTGTTGTCTTTTGTCTTTTGCTTTTTTGTAGTGCTGAGGACCAAAATCAGAGCCTTGTGCATCGTGTGTATGGGGTGTTCTGCCACCGAGTCCACCAACTCCATGGTTCTAACCTTAGTGATCTGAGGAAGCTCCACAGTATTTTCTATGATGGATGTAGTAATCTACAGTTCCACCAACAGCATGAAGGTTTTCTTTTTATGAACAGCCTTACCAACACTTACTTTCTGCCTTCTCTGTGTGTGTGTCCGCATGTGCTGTGAGCGTATATGTGTGCATACATGTCGAGGCCAGAGGCCAATTTCAGGCATCCTTCTTCAGGTGCCATCTTCTTTTGTTTTATTTTGGTTTTTGAGACAGGGTCTTTCACTGGTCTGGATCTCACCAAGTGGGCTAGACTGTCTGGCCAGATAGCCCAAAGGATCCACTTGTCTCTGTCTCTCAAGAACTGGGACCAGAAGTGAATGCTAACGGACCTGGCTGTTTTTGCATGGATTCTAGGGATGGAACTCAGGTGCTCACATTTGTCCAGCAAGCTCTTTACCATTTCAGCCATCATCCTGGCCTCCCCACTTTTACTCTTTTGGATAAAAGTCATTCTATGATGTTTAAGGTGATAGCTTATTGTGCTTATAATTTACATGTCCCTAATGACTAATGACATTGAAGAATTTTTTATTGACCATTTGTTTGCCTTCTTTTGAGAAATGTCTGTTTAGGTCTTAGCCCAATTTTCATTGGTTGTTTTCCTGTTTTCGAGTTGAATCACCTACAACAGTTTGGAGTTTTTAATTAGTGCCTTCAACTTTTTTAGCAGTATCAAATTTCATTACTTGGTACCACAACAGAAGTTATTCTTGGCATGTGACCTTTGCGGCGACTAAGAAGACATGGGCAAAGGGACATGCTGTGGAAATGTCAGGATTCTAAAAGATGACAGTTTTCATTTACTGGCTTGTAGCTAACCTCGTACAGAGTGGTCTGCCTGCCGAGCAGTCCTTCCAGTCCAGGGCTTGCTCCTAAGTTGTTTCTTTCTCACTAGCCATAATCAATTAGCATTAAGTATAAAATTGCCATCACACAGGAAGATCTAGAATGCAAATTTATACTGATTTCCATATCTCATCTGGTAGATTTTCACAGACAATTGGTATAGAATTCTGTTTGTTTTTAACTCATAACCACACACAAAAAATAGAGGGATGTTTTTATGCTTTGGAAGATACTAGAAACATTTATTAAATTAGGTAGGCAAATTAGATTTGACAGATTGAGGAGTTGGGAGGGGTAAGGGACAATAATTTCACCATCTCACAGGGTTATTTTTTGTACATTGTATAGACTTTTAAATATATACTAAGGTGATTGTTGGGGAGAGTTGTATATCTCAATGATCCTCTCCAAACTTATGTTCCTCTTCTACTTTGTATATGTGATTATAAATCAGTGCATGATTTTCTAGGTAATCTAATACACAGATTGCAATTGGAGCACACAGTCAGCGTAAATGTATGAGTTCCAGTGTGTGTGCATGTGAGTGTGTGTGTGAGAGAGAGAGAGAGAGGGAGAGAGAGAGAGTGAGAGAGAGAGAGAGAGAGAGATAACGCATAGGCATGTGCACTGCTAACAGTAAGATGCATTATGCTTCCATTCTTGGTGCTTTGTAGCTTTCTTACATCTGTTCCTAGAAAAGCTCAGCAATCTGCATTGAATTACTCCTGTGTTGTCATTGTTCTGGTGACCAAAAGAGGTACCCACAGGTATTCCAAAGCATAGCATATCAAAACCTCATATCAGCCCCAAAGAAAGCACAACACAACAAAAGGGTTACACCAAAAAAGGATAAACAGCATGCTTAAAGAAATTTAAAAAAATTAAAGTTGTAATGTTTTAAGAATAATGCCAAATTGCTTTACTATATAAAATTTTATTCTTTTTCTGATGTTTGAACAGGAAGAAGGGAGATTTCACTTAGGCTAACACATTTTAGAGCAAATCTTTATTAATAAGTATATATACAGAAGGGAAGACTAACTGGGGAGGAGGCAGACAGGCGGGAGTGGGGAGAGGCACGCAAGACGGCAGTAGGATGGAGAACAAAGGAGAGCAAAGCATAAAGACATGCATTAATGAGGTACCACGATGAAACCCACTACTTTATATGCCAACCTAAAAAATTAACTTAAAAAATGGAAAGGGGTGTTGGGGTAAGGCGATTTTAGAGGTGCTGGACTGAACCCAGAGCCCTACGCATGTGAGGCAAGCCCTCTGCTACTGAGCTATGATAGCTTAGCCCCCTAACTGCATACTATTTTCAATGAAGAAAGGTCTTTGCTATAACTCCTACCAAACTCCTGAATTCAAGCAATTCTCCTGCCTCACTCTCTCCAGTCTGGGGCTACAGGCACTCACTATCACTTCCGGCTCTAATGTGCAACTTTACACGGCAACCAACAGAAGATGTTCGCACAGTGATTCTGTTCAAAAGGTTCCTCTACTGTTTTGTTTGTTTTTGCAGTTTTGGGGCAAACTGAAGGTCTCACACATATTAGGCAAGTGTCCAACTACCGACCTACGCCCCATCGTACTCCATATTCTTTTACAATTGTGTACTGGACAAGGACAACGGAGCAAACAGCCCCTTTCCAAACCATCTCACTGAAGTTTTCTAGCGCTGTCTTCTGAATGGGTCTGTGCCTCCTAAATCCTTAAGGAGGCAGAGTGGCATCTTGGTTAGTGTTTGGATCTTAATATCAGGATGCCAGCTCTACCCCTTACCAGCTGCTTTTATTCAGAAAAAGATAATTAAGCTTTCTTATCCTCAGGTTTCTTACCTGAAAAATAAGGTCCTGAATACTATTACTTCAGAGAGGTTCACAGAACCAAATGAAACACTACATGTGAAGCTTTAAGTCAATAGCTGCCACTGATTGCAAAAAACTCCACGAATACCTGCTACAGTTACCATTTTCTGGTATCAGACATGAAGAATGAATCTAACTATAATTGTGTCATCATGTATTTTAGTAGTTGAAGTTATAGAAATGAAGAAATTTTCAAAATGGGGATGGCATGCAGGGAACGTCTGAATTTGCTTCACATGGAGAAAGACAATTAGTTTTACAGTATTATTTTATCTTTGCCAAGAACATTGTTAAGTGGCCAGAATAAATGTGGGTAACATGTGGAAATAGCAAGTGGAGTTTCTCCTTTCTCAGCATTATAATATTCCTACATTTAAAATCCCTGTTCGACTCAGATTTTCACTCACCTGTCATCCATCCATCCATCCATTCATCCATCCATCTATCTGTGCATCTATCCATCCAGCTGTGCATCCGTCCGTCCATCCATCCATCCCATCCATCCATCCATCCATCCATTCATCCATCCATCCATCCAGCTGTGCATCCACCCATCCAGCTGTGCATCCATCCATCCACCCACCCATCCTCTACTAGATGCTGCAATCTTCTTCCCAGAAACTTTAAGCAGAAAGTGATGGAGACTGAGGGAGAAGTGGCAGCTGTAGCACCAGGCATTTAAAGAGACAGTTTTACAGAGAGCAGACTAATAGCTGCAATATGGATCGAATTTTTTAGAAACAAGGGCACCAAGGACTTCCTGCAAAAGTTCCTTTTCATCAGATTTTAATATTCACCATTTTAACATAAAGGGCTCTCAGAGAATTTGGCAAGTTTTTTTTTTTTTTTTTACAAAAAATGCAAATGAAGTGTAAATGTTTGATAAGTTTGATTAAGACCCTTATCTGCTGATTGAATGTATAAAGCTGCTTCTTTTAAGATCAACCCTCCCAGTCATATTTAAAATGTAATGTACATGCATGTCACTCTAATGTATACACTTTACTAATATATAGTTATGGCTTGAGGGCTGCTGCGTAAGAAACAGACTCTGAAAGGGTCCAGCTGAGCCCTAAGCCCTGATTTCTTTGGTGAGTGAAACCTTTGGAGTTTCTTTTCTTTTCACCTATCCTTATTGTGAAGGGAGGGAGAACAACTGCATCTTCAATCGCGTGGGCATCAGTTATCCAGTGGGTGTATCATCCCTCTCAACACGTATAGTCACAGCCATGTCCTTATCTTCCTTCCAAAGCTGCTTGTTTGGAGGTTACTTGTGTCACAATTTATCCCAAGAAAATTGCCTTTGCTAAATATCAAATGTCACTTAAAAAACACATTATTGTTAGTTTTGTCATACTATCCAGACATCAGTGGGCCAGGAGAGAAACAAATTCCTGTGAATTCATCAAAGATTCATCAGTTACTTTTGCTCCCAAATTTTTAAGTACATGTGGAACAGGACACATTGCTTAAAAGATCTGTCACCTTAGAAATCCCATTCTGGCCCCATCCTGTGTTCACGACAGTCTTCTGGGCTTTATTTTAGAACTCGTACAGAATTTTTAGGAAAATAAAGCCCACATTCTTGAATTACTATGAAGGCATGCACGTTTGATTGTAGTTGAAGAACATTAAGCTAACAGACCAACAACTTGGTGTTGTCTGCAGTTTCTAATACATTCCTACATGTGTGATTTTTTCAGACACTGACTTATCTGTCCATGATTGCTATATAATAATCATGGCCCACTTATGTAGTGATGTTAAATAAAAAACACACAAAATAAGGAGAATTGTAAAGTAAATTTGGGTTTTGGAATTTTGGGGGATAGATTTTGATGTTAGCATAAGTTGAAGAGTTGAAAGAAAGAGTAAAAATAAAATCTGGGTGACAATAAAGATGTGGCAAGCAATGGGTTCACATGACTCTTACCTCCTTTATGTCACAGTCTTTACAAACTTTAAGGCCTGATGTACAACTCAGTGAATTCTTTAATCATCACTGTTGTGGTTTGAATGAGAAATGTCCCAGTAGACTCACATGCTTGAATACTCAGTTCCCAGCTATTGGTAGTGTTTAGGAAGGATATAGAACCCTTAGAACATGGAGCCTTATTAGAGGTGGCCATGAGAGGTGAGCGCTGGGGTTTTATAGTCTGGCTCCACCTCTTGTTCACACTTAGCTTCCTGACTATGGAACACAGCTTGACAATCAGGCTTCCAGCTCCCGTTGCTATGCCTCTCTTGCCATGATGGACTATGTCCTCTAGAACTGTAAGCCAGAGCAAACCCTTCTCTCATGAGATTACTTCTTGCCGGGTATTTTGTCACAGCAGCAAGAAAAGAAACTAATACAGAAAAATGATACTAAGTAGTGGCCCATTTCTGTGACAAAACTTACCATGGATTCTCAAGCTTTTGGAACTGGTTTGCAGGAGGCATGTAGAAGAGTTTGGACATTAGCCTAGAGAAGCCCTTGGATGTTATAAGCAGAACTTAATGGACCATTGTGGTGGGAGTCTGAAAGGCTAGAACACTGAGAGAAATGCACACAGTCAAGGCCTAGCTCATGAGTTTCAATGTGGAACAAGCACACTATTAGGAACAATGGATAAGGGTCATTCATGTGATATTCTGTCAAAAACAAAACAAAACAACAACTGACTTCATTTGCCCATGTCTGAGAACTGGAGTGAGGTTAGCTTTAAAGATAATTGAATAGTTTAGTGAAGAAAATTAAGATACTATTCAGGCTGTTCATTGCTTTTATCCAGGTCTACAGTGAGAGAGCAAATAGTAGATCAAAAACAAAATAAGAAAAATGTCAAGTTTAGTGATGAAAGGATTGTGAGCAAGCTTAAAGTCTTACACAAGGGAGTGTAGATGATGTAACATCAGTTATTGTTAAAGAGATTCTCCACTGAAGAAAAAGAAATGGTGCCCTGAACTGGGACAACAGGAAAGGCGTCCTGAGGCAAGACCCAACTCATTCAATGTTTCATCTTGTGAAGATGCAGAAAGAAGAGAGAGAGCCTAAGCTGAGAATGCCACCGAAGGTTTCTATGCTGAAAACCATCTAAATTGGACAGAAGAATTTGGCACATTGCCTGTGTGAAAATAGTTCTGTAGACATGAAAGATGCAGAATGAGGGGTCATGGATTCTAGATCATGGTTATAGATTTCTGTTGAGGCCCGGAAATGTGTGACAGGGTCAGAGCCTTTGCAAGGTGGTCCTGAGAGACCACTGCATGAAGCAGTGGAGGTAAAACCTTAGTTGTATTGTAGACCTCAGAATGTTGGAGATGCTAGGGCCAAGGGGACATCTGCCAAGGAGACTTGCAGGCATGTGCTAGAGTTGGCTAAAAGGAGGGGCTATATATGTTACAGCTGAAGAGCATGAGGGGTGAGGTTACCCAAGCCCTTTGGATCCCAGACAATTCTATCATTAGTCATAGATGCTGCATACGGAGCTACAGGATTTGGTGTTTTCTTTGTTGGATTCCACTCTTCTTTTTCTTGCCTAGTCATTATTTGCTGTGCCATCATTCATACCTTTAGAAATGGGAATGCTTCCCTGTACCTTATAAGTTGGAAGTATATAACTTGCTTTTTGATTTTACTAGGGCTAACAATTAAGACATTGTCTGGCGTCTCAGAAGAGACTTTAACTTTCTGAACAATTTTGGGATTGGTAAGGAAAGTGATGATTTTGGAAGTTGGAATGAATGCATTTTCCATGAACTTATGGAAGTCAAATAGAGAATGTTTTGAGTCCTCCTACTTCTCCTCCCTTCCTCCCCCTCCTCACCCCTCCCCCTCCCCTCCTTCACTGTCATGCAGGGCCATGTTTTAAATGGTGAGTCACGTGACTTTTGTTTTTAAAGATCTATAGTATCTAACTTCACTTACAATACTTGCCTCTGAATTTTTAGTAAAGTGGCTGTCAACAGCCCACCAAAATATCACATGAAAAATTCCAGAAAGCAACAGTCCATAATTTGTATTATAATATATATAATTTTAGTTATATATATATATGTTCTATTTGTTCTATGTGCTACAATGATCTATTTCTTTAGTTGCTGTTGATACTCTTTGTGCCTAAGATACCCTTTATAGTTACGGTGACATAGTATTGCTAGGATTTGGTACTCTGTAGTTTCAAGCTTTCGAACCTATTATGGTCTAGGAAACATTGTGCTATTGATGGACTCCGCAGTTAGCACAAAGGAAGTTGCTGGTGACGGATGCATGCGAGGAAAGGAAATCCTCAGGCTGATTTATTGTTTAAGGCTGGCTGTGCACACAGTGGGCTGCGCTTGCCATAGCCACGCATAGCAGAACACAGATCTGTCCTAACAGATCGTGTATTTTTTTAAGTTATATTTTTTTGTCCTGTTTATAAACTCAACGTGATCCACAACGGAAATTTTGAGATACAAATATCTAATGAAATTTTTAAAATGCTATAAAATCCCACCAAACTGGATTTCATTAAAAAAAATCACAAAGAGTGGCGAATGACTGCATTAACACGGAGCTGTCAGAGTTCAGTGTGGTAATACCTTGCTACAAATAACTTAAGCAATGTTTTCGATTTTGAAGGGCAGCGGGGATTAAAAAAAAGGGCAGAGCTTTCAAAAGAAACGGGGTTCTTTTGCTTCACTGTGACCCAGAGTCGAAGGGCGTGGGTAGGGAGGCACTTTTCCAACTTTCCCCAGGGTTCTCCAAACACCCGTACTGGAAGTCTCGCAGTGCTGAAGCGATTTGAGCTCAAACCTGGTGGCAAGTCACCGACGCATGCGCGCTCTTGCCTCCGTGTCACCGGCCTATTTTTCTCAGGCAGGTTTTTGAGGATCAGCAAAAGGGGCAGGGCCGCCTTAGTGAACAGTTCCGAGCCCGAGAGAGATCTGAAAGCCACCTCTCTCCTCCACATAGGCTGAGGCTGCACGCTGTCCCCACCCCCACACACTTTTAAGGTGTCAAAACATCCTCAGAAGCAGCTAACCAGGAGGAAGGGGCTGAAGATGGACCTGGGGGAGGCGGAACCAGGGGCGGCTCGCAAACTTTCCACGCTGTCCTCTCCAGATGCGCTGAGCGCACGAGTGCCTCATTTCCCGGGATCCCGGTGTCCCAGTTAAGCCGCGGCTCCTCCGAAACTCTCTAGTTTTAATTTGCAGGCATTGTTTAGGGTGTCCCCGGGGGCACTCCTGCCTACCTCAGCGTTCAACCGCACTTCCCAGGAAGCCTAGGCAGCGATGGGCTAATCCCTGGACTCCCCGGGTTGTGCAAGGTCCGCACATCCGAGGGTTCGCGGACCGGCGGGCGGGGGCGCCGGGATCCCCTTTGTGGCCACCGCCCCCACTCGGCCCGCTCCTCCCCCAGCCGCCCCGCCCCGCCCTCGGCCCCGGACCCCCAGCCAGGGCGGCCGGCACGCTCGCACCCGCGCCTCCCGGGACTCGCCGGGCGCACAGACCGGCCAGGCGCGCTGGGCATGCTCAGTCGCGGGGCGCCGGGCTCGCGAGTCGGAAGCCTGTGCGCGGCCGAGCCGGCCGGGGCGCACGGGGAGCTCGCGGCACTCGCTGCTGCAGCGGCGGCCGGGCCGCGGCGCATCCGGGCGGGGACCCGAGGCGAGTCCCACACGGCGCCTCTGAGCCGCGGGCAGCGGCGCCCACTCCTGAGAAGCAGAGCAGCCGAGGGACCACCGGCGGCTGGCGTCGGCGGGGCGCGGAAGATCCGCGGCTGCCGCCTCAGAGTCGCCGCCTGCCCCGGCCGGGCCGGGTCCCGGAGCCGTCGGGCATGGAGCCCTGGAAGCAGTGCGCTCAGTGGCTCATCCACTGCAAAGTGCTGCCCGCCAACCATCGGGTGACCTGGGACTCGGCGCAGGTGTTCGACCTGGCGCAAACCCTCCGCGATGGAGTCCTGCTCTGCCAGCTTCTCAACAATCTGCGGGCGCAGTCTATCAACCTGAAAGAGATCAACCTGAGGCCGCAGATGTCCCAGGTACGGAGGCCACCCCGCGACCCCGCCGCCCGCCGGAGACTCCCATTAATCATCCGGATAATTTCTTTGTGTAAATGCAAACATCTAGGTGTGCTCAGCTTGCTCTGCCTCTCAGCTCTCAGCTTGGAGGCTTTTCCAATCTTGCCCTGAAATGGTTTAGCTTCTCAGCTGAACCTTAAAGCCTCAAGTCCAGCGATGGTGTATGGAATCCTAATTGCTTTCTGGGAGGCAGGAAGAAATAAGTTATCTTAGGGGCATTTCACCTTGCTGCCGTGTGTGTGTGTGTGTGTGTGTGTGTGTGTGTGTGTGTGTGTGTGTGTGTGTATGTGTGAACAAAGAGTCAGAACCAGTTCTAAAACAACAATGAGAAGGGATGAAATGAAGTAATTTTGCTTTGAGTTGCTTTTGCTTTGCATTCGGTCCCCACGTTCTGGAAAGAGGAACCATGCCATGCCTGAGGACTCTAGGAAGTGGAGGGCGTTTGGTACCGTTATCTGTACAGAAATGACCCTGGTCAGGGGAAGAAATGGGGAGGGATGCAGAGGCGCTTCCCTAAGGCTCCCCACCCCAGAGTCTGTGGCTTGCTGGCAAACTCCATGGTTGTGTTTACAACTTGTCTGAAACCAAGAGAAGAGCCAGTCCAGCCGTCCTCACCAGCGGCAGGAAGTGAGAAGTTTCGCTAGAGATTCCGCTTTCTTTCATTGGGTCCTGTGCTCAGGTAGTGTAGGGGCACGTGGACTCCTGTGGCCCTAGCCTTGCTTGAACCTACCTCTTTCGGGGGTTCTGATGAAAATGCAGCCCTGGAAGGTGGTGGCTTTTCAGAATCAGTTCAAAAGTCAGAGTGCGGCTCAGTGCTGGTCTTTTGATCTTGTTGGAAAGTTTCTTATTTGGAGGATGTTCAACACAACTCAGAACTTTTATTTTCTCTACACACACACACACACACACACACACACACACACACACACACACACTCCTTTCAACTTAAAAGGGAAAGGAAAGGGCCCTTTTCATGACACATTTTAGCCCTAGCCCTATGTGATACATACCCTCAGGCTCTTAACAACCAGAGCTGTGTCCTTGTGGAAGGAAATGACTTTATGCCCTTTAATAATCTCATTTTAAAAGCAGGGACACCTGCCTATACTCAGCACTGGTTGTCAGTATTCGTCAGGGGTCTGTATCCTCTGACTGTCTGCCTTCAACCTGTTGGTAGGCAGTCCCCAAGGGGTGGGGGTGGGGTGGGGGAGTGAAACACAAATATAAGTGGTGAGCGCCATCTGTATTTATAATAAGAATCAGTACTTTTATACTCACTTACAAACCTGAATGGTGATTGCTAATTCTGAGGAATTTTCCAGAATTGTGCCAACTATAGATATCCTGTGGAGGGATTCAGTGGTTCGTTGTTGTTTCCATGCTGCCAGAGCTACTGTTAGGATCAAGGTCCTGCCTAGCAGTCAGTTCCTAGAGGCCCAATCCCACTTGAGTGGCCTCTGCAACAGCATGGATTAGGCTGTCTGACATGGTGTGTTGTGTACACTTCCTGAAAATTCAGTTTCTGGAATTTTCAGCAGTTACTCATTAAAGCTGTCTTTAATAATCATTTCTTCTTTTTATTTTCCTTTTCTCTTTCTCTTTCTTTTCCTTCCTTCCTTTCTTCTTATTTTTTTGGATGGTGGAGTATTCTCTGACCCTCAAATCTTTATTTGATTGCTAACAATGGATGGGATCTTTTCAAATATGCTTTCTTCTTTCTTCTCTTAAAATCCATTACCTATAACTAATCTGTTTGATAACTGAGGACCATTATAAGCATCATTGATGAAATGGAGTATGCATGATTCTCTAAGAGTTCTACTCCCTACTGAGAGCACCACAGTGAGCATAACAAGATGCTTACCCTCAGAAGTTATTACACTGATATCAATAAACCTCCAGGTTGCAATGGAGGTAAGTAGGCAGTGAAATGACTCTTCATCAGGTTTTTCTTTGAAGTTCTTAAGTCAGCCCAGCTCTGAGCTTTTTGGTTCCATTCAGTGATTTGCCTTGTGATGAACTTTGAAAGAGGACTTCCTCTCAAGCATGGTCTTGGAAAGCTAGTACCTGAGTGTGGGGTGTCTGCTTTTGTTTCTTTCTTAATTCTTGGCCCCACTGCAGAGAGGTTGAGAGCTGAGAGCCCAGTATATGCATTTGCATGATACAAACTGTCACTATATCATTAAATGAGACTTAGTAAATGCTTTTGTGAGACAAGGTGATATATTTCACATGCCTACAATACGCAGCATGTAAAGTATATTTGGTAAACGTTAAGTATTGGCAAAGTTACCTAAAGTATCATTTCTACTATTGTCATATTAATACAGGTGTTAGGACACAATTAAAGATTTAAATTGCAAAGAGCTTCAAGTTCCTGTGTACTAACATCTGTAAGTCTTTCTGCTTCATGTAACTTACTTGGAAAAGGCTCTGGTTGTTTCTGGCTATCAGCTGTCTTCACTGTGTCTCAGGAAGAAGCCATGGCCTAGAGTATTGGTGCCTCCTATATGGGGAGGGCATTCCTGTTTCTTTACCCTAAGCATCTACACGTCTGTATCCCATGATTCTCTCCAGGTCCCCACCTTGTTGTCATCTCCTCAGGAAGCATTTGTTTGGCTTCCTCTCATAAGTTGCATAAACTACCTTTTATAGAACCACATTTTCTCTGTTTACATATCCAGCTCCAAAACGCACATCCCAGCAGAGCTTGCTCTTCTGAGGTTAGGGATGCTACTCCTAGTACTTGTGGCTTTCTCCTACTTCCAGGACTCATTCCTTCTATACCTGACTTTTTTTTATTTCTATTGGAGATACTAATTTGAAATATACTATTTCCTAATGACACATGATCTTCCAGAATGGGAATAACTAGAAGATCATACTTGAAACTTTTGGGGTATTCTGAAAATGTTTTGGCAAATGTCAACAAAGCAGTCTTTATTCATTGTTTTGCTTACTGCCTTGTGTGTGTGTACTTCCCCCCCCCCCACAAAGAGGCTATAAAACGAGTAGCCTTTTTTAATAGGGGTGTTTATTCTAGTGAGTGGGATGCTATTTTATTTCCTCTTTGTCAGCCTTCTGCCTTGTTTGCATTAAAATGCAACTAACACTGCAAATGATGATTGTTCAATTATAGGTTTGAATCTTGCAGTATTCATAAGCTAACTAACTTAGTCTTCTTCAAAATAGAAACATAAATGAGGTCCTGCCTTTCTTCTTTTTCTTCCTATCTGTGGACCACAGCATCTTTCTGGTCGCACTATCTTGATAAAATGATGATCTTCAATTAAGAAACAAATTCTTATGAAATACTAATATAGATTTTGCTTTCATTTATAATGACTTGAGACGTTTACACAGATATGGTATGTATGCTTGTTATTTCAGTGCTTGACACTCAGGAGATGCAGGCAGGAGGACCAGGATTTCAGAGTCATCCTTGGCTTTTGAGTTTGAATAAGTGAGTTTGAAGCTAGTCTTAGCTAAAACAAAACAAAACAAAGCAGAACAAAGCAAGAAAGGTAAAAAAATCACATTTGTCATATTTAATACATTCTATTATAAAGATTAAAGTTAAATAAATCTCCGATGACCATTGAAAATTCAATACTTTTGTGTCTGTATATATTAGACAGATTTATTTTCATCATAAACAATGCTATGGCCAGGACATAACGCACATTACTGATTCATTGATCATTGTGCTCTTACAAAAAGGGGGTGGGCTTAGTGGTTTGATGTCATTTTTAGTGACTAAGATCTCCATCAATGTATAAAACTGATTGGAGGTTTGTAATTGCTGAGATTATTTTAATAGATTTTTTAATTTATTTGGGTTACATTATGTCCTGGAGTGGTATATATGTACTTGGTGAAGTTTATGACTATTAATATCCAGTCTGCATAAACTTTGAATTGTCTTAACATGAATTTTTCATTCTTGACGTGTTCCTTCAACAAATAGTTATCTGTTCTTACAAAGAGCCTGGTCTAGGACACTGATTTAGGGCACTAAACAGACGTCACAGAGTCTTTGCCTTAAAAGAGTGGAGGAAGAGGTAGGCCATAAAGAAGTAGATGGCTATGTAATGTAGAATGTGCAGTGAGGATATTTGAAGGTGAGTTAGAGAACAGAGAGGAATGGCATTTTATAGAGTGCTGGTTATGTGAGAAAGCCTTCTCTGAGAAGGTGATAATTAGGCAGAAACCTGCAGGGAGCCAGGGAATGTAGGAATGTAGATGTCTGAAAACAAAACAAAACAAAACAATGTTCTCAGTAGAGGGTTTACAAAGGGAAAGGCCCTGAGGCAGTTAGCACTAGAATAGCAAGAAGGCCAGTGAAGCTGGAGGAAAGGGAGTGTGGGATAGAATGGAATGAGTTTGGGGAGAAAAGAGGGGTCTAAATTTTAGTACTTGTGGGTCCTTGTATTGACTTTTCGCTTTCACCCTGAGCAAAATGGGATTCCATCTGAAAGTTTGAGTGAAGTCATGACGTGTCCTCACTTGGCCTTCTTAAGAGGGTCACTCTGGCTGCCTTGTTGCTAAGAAGAAAGAGTCGGGCTGGTGCTGCCATTCAGACAAAAGCCTGGCTGTCCTGAGCAGAACAGGAGGAGCAGATGGTGAAATCATAGAGTTCTGCATGTGGTTAGAGGGCAGAGACCAGCTGGCTGCACGGGTATGTTTAGCTGAGGAAGTATGAGAAGAAGGAGGGAATGAAGGGTGACGGTGAGAGACTGGGCTGAACCGCTGGTCTCACAGAGCTGTCATCTGCAGAAACGGAGAAATCTAGAGAAAAAGAGTTTTTCGATATATGTGGAAGAAAGGGAGGGCGACATGAAGCTGGCATATTTAAATGCCCAGTCGCCACGCAGAGGAAGCGATTAAGTCATTAGAGAAACTGAAGATACAGATGCAAATTTTGGAACCACCAAAGTACAGGCAGCATTTGAAATCATGAAATTGGACAATGGCACCTACCTAGTAGTGTGAAAGAAGACATAGAGTCTGAGTGAGCACTGGGAGGTATGTCATGGAGGTTCAGGGAGAGGAGAAGTGAGAGGGAAGGACCTTGGGTTAGGAAGTAACCCCCAGAGTGGGGTTCTAGGAAGTGTATTAATGAAGTGCTTGGAGAAAGAGTGATCTGATGTGTCAGAAGCTACTGATAGATCAAGGAAAGTGAAGAGCCAGGACAGAATATTGATTTACACAGTTTAAAGTTCCTTGGTGACCTTGACAAAAGAGAAATTTGATAGTGTGGAAGGCTAACATCATAATGGTGAAGAAGAGAAATTAGGAAAGGGCAGGATGGCAGGTACACAAATTTCTTTGTGGATGATTTTATTTAAAAGAGAGTAGAAAATTGAGGTAGTGGTTAGTAGTGGGGGGAAGGGTTAAAAAGAGAGTTATGTTTCAGTCCATAGAGTTTTTATTTTATATCTATTAAAAGCATTTTTGGATTTATACCGATTTTAAGCCAGGTGTTGTGCTTTATGCCTGAAATTCCAGCATTTGGAACTGAAGACAGGAAGATCAGGAGTTCAAGGTCAGCCTTGACCATATGAAGTGTGTCTCAAAAAAAAAAAAAAAACCACAAAAATAATACCGATTGTATTTTATAGTATTCCTGTATGTGTGTGTGTGTATGTGTATATATATGCATATGTGTGAAAAAGTATTTGCCTGTGAGCAAACATAAATAACATAAGTTCAACAGGTTCTTAAAGGTTTTCATTTGAATACCGTTTCAACTCAAGTGTTATTGCTTTCCACATTTTTCTACATAATATTGTCCTGTGAACAGAGAATTAGTGACGTAAAAAAATGACTGGCTGTTTGTACCCAGGGTTTCCTTACAACCCAGTTTCATTTTTTTGCTGCTTTCCTAAGAGTTACACAAAGAGAACTTTATTTCTATTGTACATAACCGTATATTTATAATTGTATCACTTCAGGCATTGTTGTATTGCATGCCTGCACTTTCTGTCTCCAACATAAAGTGGTGGTATGTGTAGATTATTAGGTTAAAGAGAACAAGGGAACAGAAAGCTCTCATTGTCCAAAAAGAATAGTGTCTTGGCTACATTTCTAATCCATTCAGAATAATGTCATTATTTCATCTCCACGGAAGTCAGATACCTTTCTATTTGTTAAATTGTTCTTTTGGATCATCTGCCTGTATAATTGTAAAGCCCATGATGTTCATGGACTTTTCGTGCGACACGGTTACCATATTTCGAGGTATTTTAAACATTTGTTCTGGTGGCCTAGTTGATTTTATAGGAACTGAAGCTTCATCTGTGAAGTCTGGTCCCATGGCCATCATGGCAAGGACACTAGAGTCCTTTCCTTTTCTTTTTCTATTTTTTTTTCTTGGTAGTGGGAGAAATTGTCATGTAAATGAGATTTATCCAGTGTATGAATGACTCGATCTTCCCCACTTATTTTTCATAAATTCTGTGGCAGTCTGCACAAATGACCACTGACTTTCTAGGAAAGCTTTCTCTTCCCTTCACACACTCGGTCTTATGCTTCTCCTATGGCTCTTATTCCTGCTCAGTTTCCTTTGCTAGCTCTTGCCATCTAAATATCCCTGTAGCGAGTTCGTGCTTTCACCCCAGTTATATTCATGTCCCGTTCTCCTTCCTGGATCATTTCATACCATCTACGGTACCAATTTATCATGATGGGCCATGAATTCACATTAGAAAGCTTAAACCTGCCTCCGTTGTGACAGTCACTTCTTGGGTAAAGTCTGCACATGGTAGAAAACTTACAGTAGGATGGATTAGCTGTGGCAATATGGGCTTGAACAAGCGTGTGGATGGGGCTGGACCAAGAGAGGGTGAGGCCAGAACAAGGGGGTGAGTAGAAGGCTGGAGAGGAATCTAGAAGATTTGAGAAGTAGTTAAGACATGCCTTTCAGACCTCTGGATGTGGACAGAGAGGATCTGACTTAGGCTGAGCCCTAGGTTTCAGGCTTGGGTGACCGGAAGAGTTCACATTCTGTTTGGGGTGTTGAACTTGTTCTTACCAGTTACCCTCCGGTGTCTCAGTTTCAAGCATCCCACTCTGTCACTACCCACTTCTTTTGGGCTTATTTTGCTAATACCTAAAATCCGATGATCTTTTGAACTCTTTGCTTCTACCGCCTCCTCACTGCAGTCATGGCTTTGCTTCCTTCCTACACTGGCTCACTTTCCAGAACCCTTCCGAGTACTTCCTTGGCTTCGCTTATTTATCTTGCTCCTTTGGGTAAACAGAACCCTGGCTAAATCTAGCGTGTTACTTATTTCCTGCCTACAATTGAGCTACTAACGGTGATGGAGGAAAATCATACCACAGAGACTCCTAACCACTTGAAGTTCATGGTCCTGAAACCTCAAGTGAGTGCCGAAATCTATCCGGTCATGCCAGTTCTGGTTATCAAGACTAGGTGTCCTCAGAGTATGGTCTGGGAACTCCAGGCAGCTGCAGGGAGTCTTTATGTATGCCTAAGGCTCAACCCCTTTTTTTTAACACAGCATCCTCTTTTTACATTCTCATTTTTCTCACACATCTACACTGGAGGTTTTCAAAGGTTGCATATGACTGATGCCATTGCTGTGACTCACAGTGGGCTATGTACTTGTGTCCAAAGTTTTGAATTTGAGAATGTTAAACATTGATTGATATGACTCCCACAAATACAAGCGGCCAACAGATCTCAGTGCTCAATTTTCTAAAGAGTGCAAAGGGGACTTGACACTAAACAGTTTGAGAAGTGTTCTAGTTATTTATTATCTGACTGTCCAAGGTGACACCTTAGTACATTTTCTTTCCTTCCATGTAATCTCCATCACTTCCTTCTCCTCCATCCTTCTTTTGAATTGATGCCCTTGCATCCTGTTCTGCAGAGAAAATAGACAAACTCAGAAGAAGGCTTTCTTCAGCTCTCATGCCTGCCTCTGTGCCCACAGGTGGTAGGTTCTGCCTTGTACCGTGAATGAATGAACAGTCCTTCTACAAAAAATAACAGTTTGTACTCTCTTGCATCATTAGTTTTCTTCTGGATCTTTCCACTTGTAAGCATATATGCTATTTCTCTTATTTGATTCAGGGCGTGCTTTCAAGGTAAAAAATACAAAGATATGCTGATTAACATTGAGTATAATGAACAGCAACTCTGGTTTTGACCTGTACCACTGGGACAGATAAGTGGTTAACTCAACTTCCTTATAACTGTTTGATGGTTCCTGATGGGCCTCAGATGAACTCCAGAATCCTTAGAGACCATACAAGCACCCCTGGTCTGGTCTTGTTCCAAGCCCCCACACCCCCTACTCACGACTCTTTTATGCTTTCGTGGATGAGCTGTGCTTTTAAAGGTCAATGTGAAAATTTGCATGCTGTTTTCTCTGCTTTCAGGGCTCTTCCTCATTTGCTTCAAGATTCAGTCTGTCATCCCTTTGTAGTAGGTCTTTCCTGACTCCCCTCCCAGGTGTGGCTGAGTTTATGCTGCTTGTGCAACAAACAGGTGTGCATAGGTGGAACACAACAGGCCTTATTTTGCAATTTTTTTCTTATTCATTTCCCTACCATGCCTTGACTTGCTTGAGGCTGCCATAGGCTAATTTACTGATAATGTGTCTTTGGAAGTTGACACAAGGAATCACACATAACAGGCACATACAAGTAAGCATAGATATATTGCTGGGTGGAAAATGATGACTCTTTGTCTACTGTCCTTCCAAAGATAACTGTATGAATTTTATAAGACATATTCCGCTTTATCTGTGTCATTATAAACTTCAGATACTGGTCCACTCAGTGCCCTTGCTGATCATTGCAGATAACATTATCCTTCCATGTTACAACTGAGTCTTTTGAAAGTGATGGGAACCTGCCATTTCTTGTGCTTCCTTATTCTCTAAAATAGACCCAGCTGAAAAGCATTCCTCCTGAATGAACTAGGTCTGTGACTGGCCCTAAGTGCACATTAGATGCTACCGGTTTTTACAATAACCATTACTACCACTTCTGCAGAAGCCTGCCCAAGGCTTCTAAGTCTCATTTAGGAGGCACCTGTCACATATTTTCTCATTTAAAGAGGCAAGCACAGTGAGTGATAGACACTCTGAGGCCAAGCCAGGTTTAGTAAATGCGCCCTAAGAGGTGGTTCACAGTGGAGTCAAGGTTGGAATTAGAACATCTAATGTGAACTGAATCCTCTCACCAAGGTTGAGCATGAGATTAAGTGGGGTTTTCTCTTTCCCATCGCGTTGCTGTCTGTGGTGCTGTAATGCTTGTTGGACTGTTCTCTGGTCTGCAGATGCTGTTGATGACACTCTGTGCTTGTCAGATACTGAATCGTCATGTTGGTTTAAGATATGAAATGTGGCATTTGGGTGATTTGATACTGTTTATCTCATTATTCAGAGTAAAATGGGGTCAGACTTTTGGCAGGTGTGCGATGGGCAAAGAGAATACAATCCTATAGGAAAACCAAGGAAATTAATGAGGGCCAATTAATACTGTGCTCTGTGACAGCTGGGCCAGAGTACATGGTTTAATGTTGTGTCCTGAGTTGGGTGTCCTTATATTCATCTGGGAGCTAGGAGCGCCTCTTCTTTAAATGAATGATATGATATATGGTCCTCTGTTTCTTCTATGTTGTAGCTATACTTATTAATTTGTATACCCATTATTAGGTATTATATTGAGTGATATTATTGTATAGGTAATTGCTCATGAGGAGAGACCTTGCATAGTGCTATGGCCAATGTATTATATATTTTGGATTTTTTTTTTTTGTCTTTTGCATTTAGTGGACAGAACTTTGATCAGCAAAATGTCATTTCTTTTGATTCCCATGGAAAAAAGAGTTTATTAGAATTGTGTTTTGTGATGCTGTCTGAGTTTCCTTTCAAAACATATGTTGCAGAAATGTAGTTGGCCTTTGAGCCACTTCCATAATAGGAAGCTAACAGCATGTGCAGTTCACATGGGAGTTCTCTAAAGGGTCAATTAATATGGAATATTTAATGATACACTTGATACCAACCTTCCATGATTTTCAAAGTGCTCTTCTTAAAATAGACTTGGAACAGCTGGTCTGAATAACTAAGTACTGCATCTCTTTATGTCTTTTCCTGAGATCCTGGGGGCAGTGTGGTTAAATGAAAGGGCTCCAGAAGGTCAGGGGTTGGGAAAGCTGGCTTCCAGTCCAAGCCTTGTCTCTGACTTACTCCGTGACCTTAGCTAGTGACTGTTTCTCTTTGTCTCCACCTACATACTCAGAACAGTATCAGCAACTGCAGATGCAATCTCACTTAGAAGACATTCTGGATTTACAAAGATCAGGGGTCAAACAGAAGTGCCTGAATTCCAATGGATGACCTTGGGAAAGCTACCTTACTTTTGAAACCCAGTTTCCTCTTGTGATGAGCAAGAAGTAGTCAAACCCAACTTTATGAGACAGAGGTGAGAATGGAGCAGTGCATTAAGATGGTTGGTACACAGTAGGTAGTCAGTAAGATCATTTCCTTTCACCTCCGCTGTGCTTCCCCATCCTCTTAAGTCTGTAAGGCAGGAAGATGATGACCTTATCACTACTCCACAGAGGAGGAAACTGAGATGTGCATCAGGCTGAAGGGCCTTTTTTCAAGGTCATACAGACAGGAAGTGGTGAAGACAAGATTTGAGTCCAGCTGTCTTATTTCCAAATTCAGCAAAAATTTCTCATTGCTGCTGCCAAACTCAGTGGCTATATGACGATTTGCAGGAGCAAAGCTTTGGGATAGTATTTGCCAGCAGCAAGGGATGCTCTGCAAATGGGATGCAAAGCTTATTATGGTTTGTTCTGATAGTATATTAAAAATAAAAGTCCGTAGCAACGATAGTATCGGGGCTATCTGCTTTCCGTTTGGCTTTGTCTTCATGGTAATCAGTGCTTGTGAGTTGACTGATTGATTAAGCTATCAAGTTGTCTGCTGAATATTAGGCTTTGTGGTTGATCCTAAAGCCTCAAAGGGAAGTAAAATTCAGTTCCTAGCCCTAGTTTCTTGTATCTTGCATTTGGCTGCAACCACACCCTCATCACACAGGGACAAGGGACCCATTTGAATTAGAGTGAGTGGACAGATAACTGTTTGGTAGATGGGGTAATGCTTTGCTCAATTTTGTGTGACATTAGTGTTACACAAAAAATTGATTTCTTTTCCATGTGCCTATGTGGTTTAGAGTGTTTCTTTTCATAGACTTTGTGCAGTACTTTATATGTGGGGGGTGCAGAAAGCATAGGGATAAATCACATGAAGTTTGTGCTGTTGGTTGTCAGGGAGGGAATAGATTTGACCTCAGACTCAGACTTTTACAAGAATGCAGAAAAGAAGCAAATCGTTGGATAGTCCAAGCTGGATGCAAAAATGCATGCAGCTGGGTAAGACAGACAAGGTCAGGAGGAAGATGGAGACACCAGTGGTTGCTGGAGAGGAAGAAGATTTGAGAAAGAAAGCTGGTGGGAAGAGAGGAATGTGCAATGACATTCAGACCTCAGTAATGCCGGAGAGACAGTTACTCTGAGCAATGATGAAATATCCTTAAACACCATTTGCACTTGGCATTGAAGACATTAAAGCACTATGCTTTGTGTACGGACTGTAGCCTCAGAGGATATTCAAGAGAACATCTGGAAATCCGAGGGAATACACATAGTCAAACTGATCAGTAGGTGTCTAAAGTAAGGTGCTGTGAAGGAAGAGTGCCCCCTTCCCCGAATACCTTCAGATCTGTCACCTCCCATTTCCTTTCACCCACAGAACCACTCACTATCCTCCCCTGGCTTTTTGGCTGTTAGACATCCCGCCCCGCTCCATGACCCAACCAGTATTGGCTGGGTTCTCCTGAGTCCATCCACAGCTGGCCTTCGTCCTTCTCCCCAAACACCTAGCTTTCTTGCAACTTTTTGTTGTTTTTTTCTCTACTTTTTCCACAGCGTCTCTGACAGACTCTTGGCTTCTTTTGGATTTCAGAGTACAGACTGTGGGCAAATGCAAAGCTCTACTTCCAAATCCTCAGCCACCACCAACTCCAGGTTTCCAAATGCCAGACACTGAGTCCCCAACTCTGCCCTAGACCCTGCTTGACATCATCATAACTACCTTGTCTTCATGAGTCTTAACTTGTCCCCAGCCTGACCCATTCTGCTTTCCACATGATGACAGTTACTTCAGACAGGAGAACTAACAACTGTTCTGAATTTTGCAAGTTATTTTCGAATGTACTTTTTTTTTTTTTTAACCCTCCTGACACTTATAAATGAGTTTTGGTCTTGAAGGGGACAGTTAATAAATCAAAATCCCAGAGAGTTTCAGGTGCTATAAGAAATTTGACCATGAGAAATAGGACACTATGTTAGATATGCTTTTTCTGATTCCTGGTCTCCAGAGCCAGTGGTGTGACTGAGTGAACACAGTCAGTGAGCCAGGAGGTCTCTAGTCATGTGTCCCAGGTGCCAGTGGTACCCAGACTGGCTGTTCCCGCTCATAACCAGCTCATACCATCTGTTTAGTTTTGTAGTGCTTTTTATGGTTGGGACTATAATGTTTGGATTCAACTTTCTCTTAATCATATATGTAATGTCTAGTAGGGAGGTGGCACTAGAATAATTTTGTCACTTGCTGACACTCCAAGATGTAGGTTCAGCAGGAGATTTAAGGTTTCATGGCATTTGACCTTCAAATACAACAAAGCATTTGTTAACTAAGGAAAGTAAGTTTTAAGTCAGTGAGACGCAGAAGAAATGTTCACACTATTTGTGATGTCTGATGATTGGAGGACACTCTGCATTTTGCCCAAAAATTGCCCTTAGAGATTCAGTAAAGCACAACAACTGTCCTATACCAGGGCACAGCAGGACTTGAGCTCTGAAGCTTAGAATAAGCAATGACACGGAACTGTGGGTTCTTCCAGAGATGGTTTAAGACCAGTACATGACCTGATTACTGCTCACATCAGTGTTAGCCCCATGAAGAAACTGGACTCAACCTATGCAGTAGCTTAGACAGTTGTATCCTTACTGAGTCCCCAAGCTTTTGAATACATAGTTCTGTTTGATGACCACAGTGAAGAGAAAAATAATGGAAAATATAGAAACAGTTTACCAGGATCCTTACATGTCTGGCTTGGCAAGCATTTACTTTTTCCCCTGTCATATTTAATAAATGGTTCAACAACTTCAGCAAAGAATGTAAAACTTTTTTTTGTACCTGGCTAGTTAACAATAAGCCCTTTGATATTTTTGCTCATCCTTGCTGACCTAAAGCTCCACCTCCCAGAGGTTTCACAAAATTAGCTTGATGAAAGTAGAATGCATTTAGAAATAGTAATAAAAATATTCTCACCTCTCAATAGAGGAAGAAATAAAATTATTAAACTCTGCTTATCAAACTACACATCATTTATGCCAATCCTCAGAGGTCCTGGATTCTGATTCCAAGCTGCAGGACTTTTAATTAACTCGCTGTTCTAATAAGCTTTCAAGGCCACGCTTTTGATAGACTTCACATTGCCTTTGATATAACCTGGCTTTGAGTTGTAGCTCTTCTGCTCCTTACTGTCCTGGGCCGCTTAACAGATTGGATATTTGGTTTTCACATTTATAAAATCGAGGTGATGACATGTAATTGAGGTGTTGGTAGGACTAAAGTAATCAAAGTAATGCATATTATAGTGTGTTCTGTTCAGTATTTGGACCAAGAAGCTGTACAGATATAAATTCCATTCATTTTCATTAAGCCCACTTAAGGACAAGGAAGCTAACATAGATTGAAAGTTAAAGCGTGAAGGAGGGATAGCTGAAAGTTAAGCTGGCAGTATTCACAACTGTAAATTGTGGACTTGAGAACCCAGAATCATGTTAACATTGGATTATGGAGGCTGCAACAGCCTTCATGCACTGCACAGGGTACCCAGGAAACAAGTGCTTGTTTCAGTGGACCATTACAACCATTAGCTATGGTTCAGATTACAGGTAACATGGGCCTGGAAGTTCTTTAGAGATAATTCTAGTCCTGCAGTTGGTTCACACAGTGAGCAGCCTCAGGCTTCTGTTGTATGTAGAGATTTGATCAAGGTCACTTGGTTTGGCAAAGTCCAGACCCAGGTTCTCTGAGTCATAGTCCCTACCTTTTCTAAGAATAGTACTGTCCTAGACCTCAAGAAAGGTCTACTCATGCTTGTGTAGTTTAAAAATATGTTTATAAAGATTAGAAGATAAGCCAGATGTGGTAGAGCATTCCTGTAATCACAGTACCTGGGAAGTGGAGGCAGGGGGTTAGGATTTCGAGGTAACCTTCAGCTACACAGGGATGTTTGAGGCCATCCTATGCTACTTGAGATGATGCCTAGGGCTGGGACGGGGAGATTATGGCTGGAGAAAATTTTCAGTGGGTAAAGTGATTGCTGTGCAAGCATTATGACATAAATTTGGATCCCAAGAAGCCAAGTAAAAGCCAGGCAGAATAGCAGTCTGTAACCCCAGTTCTGGAATTGGAAGGCAGGTAGAGAGAGAGAGGTGGCGGGGGGACTGGCAGATTGCAGGGCTTTATCAGTTAGCCTGTCAAAAGAGTGAGCTACAGGTTCAGTGAAAGAATGTCTCAAAAAACAAGGTTGATGAAAACCTTAGACATCAACTCCTGGTCCCTGCACAAGCAGGGATCGCTGGGTTCAACACCTCAATACCATGTGCACACACATTAAAAAGTGTTTTGGCTCAGAATTACTCAAGTGAAATGCATCTTCTTTCTTGTTCACTTATTTCTTTATATTTATTTTCATTTGGGACACAGTAAGGGTAGAACTTCAAGGTCTCAAACTTTTGGCCCCAGAGCCTACTGCTAAAAATGACAGGGCATTGAAAAATTATTAAATAATGAAAATAATGACATCAGAGATCTTATTTAAATGAGCACAATCTCAGCTATCTGGAATCTCAGCCATCCAGAATCATGAAGCTCCAGAAGGATGAGGGTTTGCTATATTAAAACCAAATAGAAAGATATCCTAAATTCTCGAAAACATGAACATTCATGTGAATTCGCACCATCACAAGATTTTCTTGAATTGTGAGTTCCATGAACTTGGAGACTGTTTTACAACCTGTGTTCTTAGATCAGTACCTGCTATAGAATGAGCATTCCTCTAAGTGGCTACTGAGTGATTATTTAATTGTCCCGGATATTGGTTGGGCAAGAAGATGATAATAATGTCTTTCTTAAGGACAAGAACATAATGCTGGGCTAGTGTCTTGTGTTGGGAGTTACCATGTCACAGCAAAAGAATGTGGACTTTACTATCAGCAAATCTGGATTCAAGTCACACTTGATTAGGCGAATGTCTGTGGTAAAATCCCTAAATCTCAGTTCCTTCCTTTTCTTGCTATAGCATGGAGATGATTCTTACCTGCAGAATGTTGTAAAGAGCAAATGAGCTCAGATGGGCAGGTTACCACCAGGGCCATGGAGGACACTTTAACAATCGTGTATGATTCTTTATCTTCTCTGTCCCATGCCGTCCTCTGATCATGTGGTATAAGCTCTCTTCCCACCGTTCTTTTGAATGACATTCTACAGACCTATGGCAAACATCTCTGCTTTGCTTTTGCTTTTATGTTTTTCCAGCCACTGTCCACTTAGACTCATCGAGTCTAAGACTCGAAACATTGTAGTTTTAAAATGATTTAACTGACGCTTTTATCTGTTGATTTATCGGGTGTTAATTTTATATGTGACAGCTGTGGTACAACAAAAACCACGAACAACCATTTATCTGGAGTTGGAATAGCTGCATTTACATGCTGGCTGCATCACCCACAAGATCAGATCCCAGAGCCTCCCCATGTTCAGTTTCTCTGAGCTTCAGATTCTCTATGATAACCAGGGGCGAGCATCCCATCACAGAAGAGAAGAGACATAGCTCTTATATTTAGTGTTTGGCTTTATTGCTGATGAGCAGTGTGATATGGAGCAGGCTCCTTCACCTCTCTCTCCCTGCAGCCTTGTCTCAGGGGCAGCTGTTCCTAAGGCCATTCTAAGGAGGAGATAACGTTTGACAGGTAACTTGCTCAGAGAATTCTGCTTGGTAAATTCTCAGGCAACTGGCAATGACAGTAAGTCCTCCCTCTAGGATCGAGGATGGTTAGCACTGTTGGTACCTGTTTTCCTACATAGTTGAGAGAGAGTGGGAGGACATATAGTGTCCTAGCTGAAGAATGTTAGAAGATAGTCAGTAGTTTTCTCAAAACCACATAGGAAGTG
The DNA here is from genome assembly GCA_026225945.1 of Cricetomys ansorgei. Classification (NCBI taxonomy): domain Eukaryota; kingdom Metazoa; phylum Chordata; class Mammalia; order Rodentia; family Nesomyidae; genus Cricetomys; species Cricetomys ansorgei. Next base: position 21,211,284 of record JAMJFZ010001038.1, on the reverse strand, counting down.
ATCATGGAATAGTATATAGCTGTGAAAATGAAGGACTGTTGTCTTATTAACTTGCTTTCCGTGTTTGGAACCAGTCTCTCAGGCTACTTTCGGTTTTCTCTTGTAGGTAGCATGACTCATCATATCCCTGTGCAGATTACTTTTTGCCTTGAGTTATTTTCTTCCGCTTTATGGTCCAGGATGAAATTTCTAGGTCAAAGATTCACACTTTCTCAACTTTTGTCAATATACTGTCAGAGAATTAAGAGAAAAATAAAAGCCTACAAAACATATCAAACGGGCTAGAAAGGACACATTTCCCAAGTCTTGCTATCATTGGTATCATTTTGATTTGATTCCTGCCTTACATACCCATTTGCTGAATGACTTCAAGCTGAGGACCCTCAGATTCTAAATTTTCTCACCTGTAGAGTGGGATACAATTACATAGTTTGCCCGTCAAGCACTTGCTTGACACAAGGTGCTCACAGTGCTCAGCTTCCACAATTTGCCTTTATTTCTCCTGGACTCTGAGGCTTTCTCTTGGACCGTTGCCTCCTAGCTATTTTCTCTCTGCATGTTAGATTTCACTACGATCCATTTTCTCAAATGTATTATCAATAACCTTAAAATATGAAAGAGCCCTCCCCAAACACCAATGTGATCGAGCCCTTTGTAATGTGAAGGATGCTTCCTTGTGCTCTGAGGGTGAAGTCCAAAATCCCTAAGTGACACCTTCTGTGGTCTAGCAGCATCATCCTCTGCACTATGAAGTCACATCTTACAGCCCTTTTGAATTCTGCTGCAGCCACCCTAGGTGTTTTTCTCTTCCTGGAATTTGTAACCTCTTTTTCATTTTTCTGGACCCGGGACTTGACATTTTTTCTTTATTTTTTAGCTTTGAAATTCCCCCTTTATACAACTCGCCTTAAAAATAATTGTTTTGTTCTGGCTTTATGACAGCAGGGGTCACTTACATTTTATTAACTGATGATTTGTGGGAACCAACATAGAGCCTAGCACTCATGCCAAAAAACTACTTGGGAGTGCTTAACTAAATATTCACTGACTATTATTATTAATAGTCAAGGAAAGGAATTTTAGGTGTAATTTATTAAAACTATGATTTCAGACTGCTCTGAAACTATATATGCATGTATTACTTTCAAGGGTATTTTAAATACTGGAGTACACTTTTAATTAAGTAGGATCTTGCATTTTTTAAAACAAAAACAATCTTTCATGTTAGTGAAGACAAGTTTAAATAAAGAGAGGGCAAATACTTGCAGAAAGCATAGTTTAATATCCAGTCATTTTTCATCTTAGCCAACATTCTTCATCTAAGACCTATGATAACATAACCTGAACCATCCAGGAGTCTGGGCAGAGAACCATCTCAAGTCAAATACCATAGCAGGAGGATTTAATGGTGAAGATGAGCATTCCTGAGAGATTAGATTATGCCTGGTACATTTCCTCTTACTTGAGATCTCCAGCTCATTTGGTTTGCATGTCCCAGAAGAACAAGCTATCTTATATTACACTCTTAATATCTGCAAGCTCAAAACTGCATTTTGTTCTCTCAGGAGTGGAATTTGTTCTTTGGTGCATCTATTTGACAGTACTCACTGAACATGTGATCAGTGATTAGGCACTGACAAAACAGCAAAGAACCAGGACTCTAAGAGAGGTCTGTTTAAGAGGAAGTGCTCTCTCCCTGCATCATCTTCATATGTAGAACTTCTGTTAGAGCAGTGGTTCTCAACCTGTGGGTCAGGACCCCTTTGGGGGTCAAATGACCCTTCACAAGGGTTACCTAAGACCATCTGCATAGCAGATATTTACATTATGATTTATAACAGTAAGCAAAATTATAGTTATGAAGTAGCAATAAAAGTAATTTTATGGTTGGGGTCAACACAACATGAGGAACTGTTTTAAAAGGTCACAGCATTAGGAAGGTTGAGAAATACTGTGTTAGAGTATTAGTATATACTTGGAAATATGTTGATTGGTTTCTTTGGGGTTTTGTCTTTGGGACATACTTGTAGAGATGGTGGTTTTCTGGTCATCTGTATGGCCAACTAAGCAGAATAGGTCCTATCTTCAAGTGCAAAGCCTATAATACTGATTTTATTTTTGTTTGTTTGCTTGCTGTACAATGGTGGGTGTGGGCTGAGTTGAAAGAAGGAACTTGCATCCTCAAGTCCATTTACTGATACTTACTAGCTTTTATCACATTCTGACCCATTTTATTTTGTACCTATTATCCACTAGATTTTTTACTCAGTAGAAAAAGGGAATATTTATTTTGACCTTGGGGAGTGGTGAAGCTGATGGCAGCCAAGGCTGCAGGCAAATGGTCATGAACACAGCTGTTCATGACATGTGTTAGGCACTGTAAGTACATGATGAGCTGATGCTAGCCAGAGGGTCTGGGCTGGGTTTTGTAGGTACTTGAAGGACGTAGAATTTGGGATTTCTTTTCTTTTTTTTTTTGTATTGCTAGCATTGACATTTTAGATGAGGAAGAGAAAGAGATTGGATCTCCTTAGTCACATAAGATAGAACAGATTTCCCATCTCATTGTATTTCAGCAAAGGTTGCAGGGAAGGGCTGCAAACGCAGAAGTGACATTTCAAGAGTGGTATTGTGTCAGTCAAGTCCTTCCTTTAAGTTATGAAAAGCAGGCCAAGGAAGGAAGTGATAAATTAGCTTTAACACATATAGTTAATTTCATTCTGGGACAAAGGATGGGCCTGGAGGGATGAGTCTTACTACATTGGTAGCTTATCTACAACATCTTAATAGACCTCTTATCTTAGAACTAACCTCACCAACAAAGACCAGACCAAGGGAGCATCTTTCTGTATGAGCAGGTCTCAGAGATGAGGACCGGAAGAAGCTGAACTATGTTTAGGACAGAGTATTTCTAACTCTACCAGAAGTTCCTCCACAGTGAGCCACAACTTGTGTTTGCTAACTATAAACACTCTGGCCATTAGATCCTCGAACTATAGCTTTGCCAGTGAAGCATGAGTTGAGAGGTGGAGGCAGACAAATCTCTGGCAGTTCAAGGCCAGTCTATGTAGTGAGACCCTGTCTAAAAAATGGAAACAAAATTACGTGAAACATTTTTAAGTCGAGAAAGGCAAATGAGTTGGTGAGATCATTGCAAACTCAATATTAAGAAGATTAATTAAAAAGGTGTGTACTTGCAACACCCACATCTTAAAGATCATATTTTCTTAGGAAATCAAGGAGAAACAAGAGTGACTCGATGGGTCACATTAGGAAAGCTGGAGTAGATGGAGAAACCTAGACTGGAAGAGCAGTTTGCAGTTACGAATGTAGGTGAAAGGGGAAGGTGAGATCTTAAGGCAGCTTAGGCCTGGTTAGATATGGCCTCCTGGGAGTGACCTCTTGGTTGAACTTAATGCTGGAAGTGAAGGCTGAAAAAATTTGTCTGGATAATGAATATGTACAAGGACACACTCATAACTTTGCTGTCCTCCCTCAATATGGGAGGCATTAGTCCATACACTATTGAGGAAAGTTTTAGAATATTAGAAAAGCAGTTATCTGGTACTGGAAAGAAAAGCTAGCCATGCTGTTTCCTTTGCAGGGGTAGTTCTGAAGTGGAGGGGAAGGGAGCCCGTCTCAGTCTTTCTGTGTGAATGTAGGATCAGTGGAGAAGAATTAAACATGAGGGGACATGTTCGACTCCTGGCAGAAAACAAGTGTACAGAAGATCTTGCTTTTAAAATGCTCAGGAATGCTCATGTCTTGAGATGCCTACACAGTACTGCAGGTCGAGGGCTGTCCGGGCATCTGCTGGGGCTGGCTTGGCGGAAATGGGAGGTCTCAGAGATGGCCTTCCTCAGGAAGCAGTTTTCACAGCTCAAAGCAATCACATAGCAAAAGGCCGTTGCAACAGATGCTGTGGCCTGAGACTCAAAATTTCTGCTTTTGAAAGAATGTGGTGGTGACGAACGTGAGGCGGAGCCCAGATCCTGTTCCACCCCGAAGTGACAGAAACATGGCCTTAGCTGTGACCAGGGAGATGAGAAATGTGGAAGTTGCATGCTGGCAAGGAATGGTTCCATGCCCAGGGTCCTTAGGGTTGCAGAACTCTAAGCTTTGAAAGAAGCAGTAAGCCAATGCTTAGGGCCCAAATTAGCCTTTTCAGGAGTGGTTTCCTAGTTGACTCCATGTAGAGTTCTGCTTGTTGTTGCTGTGCTGAAATACACATAATCACGAAGTTAACCATTCCTAAGTCACATTTCAGTGTCGTCTAGCACACTCACTGTGGCGTTGGGCAGCCATTGCTTGCTTTCTCTCTTCAGAACTTTACCGTCTTTCCCCAGCTGGAATCTGTACACAATGAACACTAACCCCTTTCCTCCCCAGCCCCTGGCAGCCACCATTCTCCTTTCTGTGTCTGTGGATTCAACTATTCATGATGCCCCAAAGAAATTGGCTCATTCAGTTAGGATAATATCCTCAAGGCCCAGCCATGCTATAATATGTCAGAATTTGGTTTCCTTTTAAGGCTAAATAGCTTTCAGTTGTTCATACTCCATATAGTTTATCCAGTCATCTGTTCATGGGTACTTGGAAAATTGGCATAGTGTTACAGACAGCCTGGCAGAGCAGATACCAATGGCATTGGAGTCCTCTTTGTGTTCCTTTGCCTTCCAAATGTTCTGAAGGTCTTTCTTTTTTTTCTATTTGTCTCTCCTGCCTGTCCGTCCATCTATCTGCCCATTCTTCCTCCCTTCTCCCCCTCACTCCCTTCTTTGTAATTATTTGGGTGAGCATCATGCTAGGTATTGAGAACTGCACTTGATGACTGACTCTTGTTTTAAATTTGGTGCTATTGGCAAGTGACACATTTGCCCGCCCTTGACATTCATATATATATATATGTGTATATATATAATTATTTATTCATATTTACATTATATATTATGTAATATATTATCTATATTATCTATATCTATATCTATATATATATATATATATTCTTTTTTTTTTGAGATAGGGTTTCTTTGTTGTAACTCTGGCTGTCCTGGAATTCACTCTGTAAACCAGGCTAGCCTGGAACTCACAGAGATCTGCCTGCCTCTGCCTCCCAAGTGCTGGGATTAAAGGCATGAACCACCTCTGCCCAGGTGCCCTTGACATTCTTTAGGTTCTTTAAAACTGGAGAATAAAAACATTTAGACTAAGCTGAATTAATGTCCAGTGTTCTGAAAAAAGTTCTACTTTCTAAATTACAGATTACAAAGAGATAGATAGATAGATGATAGATAGAGAAACAATAGCAAAAAGAAGACAAATGACAGGGACAAAAAGCCCCCCAAGTCTTCCCAGGCATCAGGAGTCAGTCCAGCTGAGACTCTAGAATAAGGAAGTTGGGAGGATGGATGCCTTTGATGTTCGGTACTGTTGGACTTCGTGTTGGACACATCCTGAATATCACTTGAAAATCCGCTTTATCCAACTCCTGTTCCATCCACAGCAGACAACCGGCTCCTTGCCGGTTGCTGTGAACTAACCCAGTACTTTTGGACAGCAATGTATCAGGGGCTTCTCATCCTCCACTTCTCCCTCCCCATTCTCCCTGCTCTGAGCTTCTCTCACTATGGTTCCTGGTTGGGAGGTTCTAGACAAGCAAGAGCAAGTAGGCGGATGAAGAGTCATGTCAAAACGGTGGATTCTTTTACCCACTGGGAAACAGGAATAGTAATAGTCAAATGAAATCATTTTTTTTCCTCCTGGAGAGGGCAGCTCAGAAGCATACCTCATTAGCCTTCTGAGAAGTGGAGAGGCCCTGAGCACCCAACACGAGCAATAGTGCTCACTTCTACAATGCTTCCTTGGGCTTCCCCTTCCTGGAAATTTCTGTTCCTCTACTGCCTTATTCCTTTTCCTTAGGATTGCTTCCCAAGCCCTACCTGCATGCAAGCTTTGGCTTCAGTCTTTACTTCCTGGGAAACTTCAACTAAGACATCTGTGATGTCACCCTCATTGCTGTCATTTGAGTCTAGAATGCAATTTCTTTGGAATTGCACGTGTTTGGTCTTTTAACTTGCAAGAGGTAATTTTGGTTCTTAAAATATATTACTGAACAAATACCTGCCAGAGGCAACTTAAGGAGGAAAAGGGTTTTATTTTTAATTATATATATCTGTGTCCACACACATGTACATATGTGTGTGTGTGAGGGTATATGTGCTTACCCTTCTGTTTGTGGGGTCTGATGTCATCCTAAGAAATGCCACCCACCCATATTGAGACAGGGTTTCCCATTGGTCTGGACTTCACCAAGTAGGGTGGCTGGGTATGGAGCACCAGGAATCCTTCTGCCTCTGCCTTAGTAGTGCTGGGATTATAGGTGTTTACTCCTATTTCCAGTATTTTAATGTAGGTTCTGGGTATGGAACTCAGGTCCCCATGCTGCTGAGACAAGCACAGGATCAACTATCTTCCCTAGTCCCAGAAAAAGAAGATTTCATTTAACCATCCCTGTTCTCTACTGGTCAGAGGCACTTGCCTTCCAGGATTGACTGGCCAACGTGCTTTAAGAAGCAAAGATTGATTTTGTCTCATGGTTTAAGTGATTATGGATCCACCATGGTGGAGAAGTCACAGTGACGGAGCTTGTCAGTTCATATACTTGCAATGACTGCTTTTTACATCTCGGTAGGACAAAAACCAGAAGGCTTGGGGCTCAAACCAGAAGTAAATCACCCTAAAGCTGTCCCCTTTTGCTGGCCAGACCATAGCTCTAAAGAGTCCATAACCTCCTCAAACAGCACCAGTAGCTAGGGACAGCTCTCAAGCATGTTATCTTGTTGGGAGGACATTTCACATTGAAACCATCACAGAAACCTTACTCAGAAACTCAAACTATCAGGGGGCTCCGAGGTGTGTTTTATTCTTGTATTTGTCTTTGTATCGGGATTTATATTCACAGTTCTGTTCAGAATTCTTCCTCAGTGATTCTGAGAGGCTACCAAAAGGACAGTGGTCAGGCAGGAAATGACCTTCTCAGCCTTAATGGGAAAGGAGTTTTTATTAAACTGATCTTTCTTCTTTGGGAGACAGCCTTACTACTGATAGGCCAAGTTCTTAATGGGTAAGAGAAAAAATTCAAGTGATTGCTTAGGAGCTTATATGAAACTTCCTGTGTTCATGACGAGGGCTTCCAGTAGGGTAGCATTCCTAGCTTTTCTTTTCTTTCTTTTTTTTTTTTTTTTTTTACTCTTGTTCAGAAGAGAGGTGATTTCTCTCTGTGGGCAGGTGTGCTGCGGCCCCTCTGGGCTTCTCTTTAGGTTCTGTCTCCTACAGAAAAGACTCATTCTGGCCTGCTCTTTACTTCTGCCTCTATCTGTCTCGAATTTGGTTCTAAGTTTCTATGGAGAAAGAGGGATGCTGTTTATCAACTTCTGAGCATGTGAGGCTTGGAGCTACAGGAGCCTTTTTTGGGGTGTCTTTGCAGAGAGGGCATTAAAGTCCCAACTCCTAAAAGGTGAAGTAGAGTCTCGGGAAGAAAAGCCTTCTAGAAAATGAGTGTGCTCTCAGAGAACTGAAACATACCCGCTGCACAGTAATGGGTCTACATGACTTTAAAGACAGTATAGGGTGACCCTAGCCGCCCACATTCATTCCCTTTTCTTTTCCTGGTGAGCTGATTAACACATGCAAGGTCATCTGCTATTCTGCTGAGGTCACCCTAAGGAAACCTCATTTTGCAGCAAGGACAAACCATCCCCTTCTCATTTTTTTGTTTTTTTGTTCCATAGACACTTACTAAATGGCCTGTAGTTTCAGCTGTGGAGGTAATTAAAGCCACATAGCTCTTAGGGATGTGAAAATATTTGAGTGTGTTATGGGTTCAGTGTCCCGAGATAACAGCACACAAATGCAGGCTCATCCAAAACAAGAAACCTGGAGAAGGACAGCCAGTTCCTCTAAGAGGCTCATCTGGATTGTTTTAATATCGGGGTCACTTCCCCAGCGTACAAGGTATCCTTCGAGGACAGGGATTGCCCTTCCTTCCACAGTGCTTCCTCTCTTTCCAATCTCCTCTCTGTTCTTCTGCCTCTGCCGGGAACAGATATTTCGTCTTTAAGAATTCATTCCTGCAGCAACTTCTGGCTCTGCTAGACCCTCAGAGAGCCTGAATTCCCCAGGGCCTCTGAGCCTGTACTGCCTGGTTTTACTTGGCTGCTCTTTTCTCCTCTGCTTTTCTTGAAGGCCGGAGTTGCCTTTGGCCCTTGTGTGTGAAGTCTGGAAGGGACATTCAGCCCAAGCTGGCTAGCTACAATTCTGGCAGCGCTCCCCTCTTTTCTTTGGGTGGGCTTTCTGCATTTTTACCCTCCTTACTCTCCACCCACCTGTTCATGTTTGAGGGGCACAGCCTGGTTACTGCCCTAGTCTACACTCTCCTTGGCTTTCCCAGTGATGAGCAGGGCTTGGCTTCCTGCCGAATCCATGTTTCAAGAGGATTGCTAACATGCCCTGTGTGAGAGTAGGTTTTGTGATGTTTAAAAGAGGAGAAATGAAGGCACCATGATTTCCTTTTTCTATTTTCAGCTTCTTTTTGAGAAAGGAGCTAACCTAATTAAAGAGGATTTTTTTTTTTACCTTATACCTGCATCATATCAATATCTTATACTGGTATGCGATAAAGTGCTGATAAATTAGACCTGATAGTGTTGATACTTTATATTGTCTTAATTATTGGGACTATAAGCCTCATTCAGAGTCTTAGACTTTTATTTAGCTGTTACAGTTGGGAACCTTATGATGAACCTGATGGCCTTTGGGATGTAGTGTATTTAGACAGGATGATTATGCATAGTTCCAGCAGAGTGTCTGGGAAGTAAATGACGAAGGCTGAGCAGTAATTATCTGTGGGTGGTGGGTGTTCTGTACTCACTTTGCAGTCAACATAAATTTGTGGGATGCTTTCTGGTTATCTCAAGTGGTAGAAAATATAGAAGAAGTATTAAGTGCAAGAATCTCACGGTCCCTGTCCTCCAGAAATCAGAGCCCAGTAGGAAGGAAATGACATACTGGTAGTTGGCAGGCAGAGAAGGAAGTTTGGTTTGGAGAAAAACTGTTGTGCTGATCTTACAGCTGTAGTGTCTAGCCACACTCACCATGGAAGAGCCGGAGTGTTTCACAGTCAGTGTATGTAGAAAGACCACTTAGTCACACACTGGTTTCATCTATAAGAAGAAACACCTCAGCGGTGGTAAGTCTTATGTAAATAATCACATTTCTTGTGGTATCTATTTCCACATCTCCAAAGACTGTGATTTTTGTGTGTGTCACATGTGTGCTTTTTGTTAAAGCAGAGCAGTAATATGAACGATGGAGGTTTTGGAGGTGGGAGGCAGTTGTTTATAGATACTCTCCTCCACCCTTTCAGGCATCCTCATCCACCTGGTTTGAAGGTGTGGCACCAGAGTAGTTGATCTGGGCCTCTTATTTCCCACAACCCTTTGGAACCTGACTGACAACATTAAGAAAGCAGTAAGAGGCATCTTACTGGTTTTTGCTTCTGTATGTGGGATGCCTTATATGGAGCCCCAAGTGTAGTCTGGGATGGGTGGAATGTAACCCAGGTATATTATTTCCGCTGTGTCAGATGAAGCTTAAACTCCTCAATTCTAACCTTTGGAAGGAAGTGCCGCGATGCCTACTCTCAGGATGTCCTTATTGCCCTGGCTAGATGATTACTTTGGCTCTGTGTCACACATTCTCTAACTTGAAATTCAGGCCTAGCACAAGAAGTTGCCACTGGGTCAAGCTACTTGAGGAAAGCAGCTCTGACTCATTCATGACTCTCAAGCCAGCTATGGTTTCCTTACAATTAAACAAATGCATGAATCAATTAAAAACAAGTTGCAAACTCAGGCTAATCAAAGGTGGGTGGGGATTTGTGTATGCTGTTATTTTTAATTTCATTAGATCAATGGTTCTCAACCTGTGAGTTTTGACCCCTTTGGGTGGGGGGATGTCGAACAACCGTTTCACAGGGGTCACCTAAGACCATCTGCATATCAGATATTAACATTACAACATAACAGTAGCAAAATGAAAGTTATGAGGTAGTAACAAAAATGATTTTATGGTTGGGGGTCCTCACAACGCGAGGAACTGTATGGAAGGGTCACAGCATTACGAAGGTTAAGAACCACTGCTCTAGATGATCGAGGTTTTGAACACTTACTAAGAAAAAAGTGTTAGTTTTTTGATCTCTTTTTTATACATTCTGACTCAGAATCTGACTAGCCTTTTTGGTTGAGTATAACCCTATCCTAGTTTAATGCACAAGTAACCTATATGTTAAGTATAGATTTTTTCCCTGGGCATTTTTTTCCACTCCATACTAATTAAAAATATAATAAGTTATATTAATATATTATTTGGTTACTCATTATTTTTAGATTTATTTATTCAATTTAAAATTATGTTCCTTGAGAATTCTGTACAATGTGTTTTGATCATATTCAACTCGACCCCAACTTCTCCCAGATTTAAGCCCCGCTTCCCCACCTCCCCAATGTTGGGTCCTCTTTTTCTTTATTTAAAGCTATTAAGTCCAAGTTGTGCTGCCCAGAGTGTCAGGTATGTGGCCTTATACTGTAATTGATTGCCTTCCTAGGGGCTACACTGTTAAAGAAAACTGATTCTTCATCTACCAGCAGTTATCAATTAGCATTAGTTCTCTGCTGGGGTGGGATGCCGCCTTGCATGCTAGAATTTGGTCTGAGCTTGCACAGGTCTTGGGCATGCTGTCATAACTGCTGTAAACTTACATGTGCAGCTGCCCTACTTTGTCTGAAGTAGTTACCCACCAACTGTGACTTTTACACACTCTTTCTGCTAGATCTCTGAGCCTTTGGGGCAGGGGTGTAATATATATGTCCCATTTGGGGCTGTGCATTCTACAGTCTCTGATTATCTACACCTTGACTAGCTATGAGACTCTGGATTAAATACTATGTATTGTAGATAGAAACTTCTCTGATGATGACTGAGAGATAAATTAATCTATGGGTATAACAATAACTCAGTAGGAGTCAGGTCAATATTATGTCCATTTAGAAGAGTTCTCCCCTGTGGCCCAAGCCATATCTAGTCATAGGTTCTTGACCCTGTTAACAGTGCAGGTTATGGGTTCATCTCATTGAGCTGGCCTTAGAGCCGACCAGAAAGTGGTTGGTTACTTTAATAACATTTGTGCCAATATTACACTACTGGTTATATCTTATCAAACCAGTCATTATTATAGCTTACAGGGTGCACAGGTAGGTGATATTTATAATTCTTCTCCATTAGCATGCATAGCACTTCCCAGCATTATGAAAACCAGCAAGTAGAGATGAAGTTTTCGAATCAGCACCAATTTGATTTCTCCATGTTCTATAACTCAAGAAGGTCATAACTTTAGCAATAGGATCTTACTGCTGTTCATTTTTAACACATTTGAATAATTAGGAGCACCTAATTTGCTTTGGACAGCAATAGGAAACTAGACTGTTGCAAGGACCATTGTTCAAGAGGAAGAAAATCTCAAGAATGTCCACAGGAGGTAGATATCCCAACCACGTTCTCAGTGGAAAATGTGACTGATACAGATGCTGACCAAGTAGACACTTACTTCATCAGTTAGCCTGATAGGGGAGAAGGAAGAATATTTTATGGAGGACAGGAACAGAAGAAATTTAGAGTTTATTATCAGTGTGAGAGGGGTTCTTAGAGCTGCAAAATGCCCCGGAGATTTCTGCCCTCCTGCATTCTGGTCAGAGTCACAACAGAGGTTTTCCTTTCCTTTCTTTTATTTTCTTTGATGCCAACTATATCGTATCCACTGTCTTTTACTCCGTAAGAACCCATTGGTTTACAAACTTCCACAAAGAGTAAGCATTCATTCTGTATTTTTCTGAATGTGATATTTGAAAGAATTTCAAAACAGAACATGCAATTAAAATTTTAGTGCTTTGGTTTTCATCATTTCTTTGGCACTTCAGATTTCTCTTTAGAATTTTTTGATGTGGAAGATGGCTACAGTTTTATTATTTTTTTTTAAACAGAACTTTCTGTTTTTATATAGAACTCTGTTTTTCTTAGCAGTCACTGGGCTGCATTTTAGCTTGAAATAATTAGAGATGCATAAGTAATCATTATTGTGATTCATCTTAGTTTAAAGACAACAATTCATTTCACACATGAAGGTTCTGGATAGAGTCTGCTGAGTTCAGTGTGAGCTGTCACAGAAAGATGAAAACTTGACTCTGCTTGGAGGATTTTGGTGTACAGCCACACAGCTCAGGATTCCTTCCAGGCAGTAAAAAAGCTTATGATGTTAAGCTAAGAAGAGCTATGTCCATTCCTTGTCTTATAGATGACATTGAGGGAAGACATCTTTCAGTATTTCCATGGAGACATTTAAAAGAATACACATTTTTTTTTGGTTTGATTTGAGACAAGGTCTCATATAGCCCAGGCTGGCTTTTGACTGGCTTCATAGCCAGCAATGACCTGTCTTCACCCACAAGTACTGGCATAATATGTACACTTTGCCATGCCTGGTCAACAGGAGCCATAGACTTTATTCTTTCTAGTTCTAGAGGATGTTAGTATCCTAATGATAAAACCATAGCTTTCTTAGAGTTCTGAGTAGACATCCCTTTTGAAAATTTTCTTAAATAAATCCAAGTTTTTTTTGGATTAGAATTAAGAAGTTGCTTTTTGTCTAAAACTGTCCTATATTCCCTGGTCATACAAGGCAACCTAAAGGCAGAGGTAGTACTCTTGTATTTTGATCTGGTCACAGATGGACACCAAGTTTCTGTGATAAAATGGAACTATTCTTACTTGTATTTACAGGAATGTTACTTTATTCATGCATAGAATTCTTTCTTTATCCTTTTTGTAAGTAGAAAGATTCATTTTTAAAGTTTCAGTTCATTTTTATAGCTGTTACAGGAAATGGGCAGATGAGCTTTAGAAGTCTTGCTTAATCTCTACACGTGACAGGAACCAATTAGTGAGAACTGATTTTGAGGACATTGGTATTTAGAAGTGTGTGTGTCTGTGTGTGTGTGTCTGTGTGTGTGTGTGTGTGTGTGTGTGAATATGAGTACTGTACCCATGTATGCATAGGTGGATGTCAGAGGAGTATGTTGGGTGCTCTGCTTTATCATGCTCTACCTCATTCTTGTGAGGTCTCTCATGGACCTCTGTAGTAAGGCTGGTGATCCTCATGTCTTTCCTCATCCCCAGTTCTGGGGTTACAGGTATGCATGTGATCATATCCAACTTTTTACATGGGTCCTGGGGATTTGAACTTGGATCCTCATGCTTGAGTAGCAAGCATTCTTACCCACAGGGCCATCTTGCTAGTGCTTATATTCAGAATTTCTAATGAGTAAGTTTTAAAGAGCAATGAGTTCATCTTTATTTTCAATACTAAATATTAGTTTTATCTTTTTAATTCTTTAGACTTATTAATATAGATAGAATCACACAAAAGCATGCCTCTGCATTTTGCATCTTTCATTCATTGCTAGGTTTGGGCACAATCACAGTATCTTATTTATTTTAGATGTGTACAGCTTATCTGTTTTCCTTTCTGTCATTGGCATTATGAATGACTTTGTATCTTCTGATGACCACATGTCAGTATGAATGACATTGTATCCTATTTGTATTTTCTGATAACCACATGTCAGATATTAGAATTAGGAGTGGCTTTAACTTGTGACATTCTGATTTTGTACCATTTTCCAGAGTTCTCTCAATTATTCTTAATTTTCTTGTATTCCTCTGCATTGTTTAATATTAAATAAGATAGGAATTCTCAAGTAACATACGATACCAACTGTTTTTGTGCTATGGATTCTACAAATAAATATAAACATTCTACCCTGGCATCAACTTTCCAAATATGGTTGAAGGTACTATTTATAGCTGCTATCAATAGAATCAGTGTGGTTCTATATGTATTTATGTACATCATGAAGTTCCTTAGTGTGCACTGCACTTATAGAAAATGATAAATTCAAAGGCAGAAGCTAGTTTTGGTGGTGACATGCTCAGAAGTGGTACCTAGGAGACAGCATTTCCTTTTTGGTGCAGCAGATTTCTTTCCTAAATTTTGAGGATTGGTAATATTTGTTCTTGTGTTTACTAGGATGTAAAATTGGTTATCATCCTGACATCATTTAATAACATTCAAGGCTTTTTACATGGTGAGACTGTAGAGCAGATGACTGGCTATATAGGTATGAAGACTTATGATAATAGTATTCTACATTGGATTGCTTTTTCTATCTGTCTGTCTGTCTATCTCTATCTGCCCCTATCTGCCTGTCTGTCTGTCTGTCTATCTATCTATCTGTCTGTCTGTCTGCCTGTCTATCTATCATCTATCATTTGTGTGTGTGTGAACATGTGTGTGGATGTTTATATATGCGTGTAGGTGCTCACAGTGACCAGAAAAGGACATCAGTCCCAGAGAGCTGAAGTTACATGTGGTTTTGAGTTGTCTAACATGGGAACCAATCTCAGGTCCTCTGCAAGAGCAGCAACTGCTCTTACTGCTGAGCCTTGTCTCCAGCCCCTATACACTGGAATTTAAAAAATATTCTTTGTCTTTAAGATTGCAATGGGTTGTTGATAAACTTCACTTCTTACTAGTAGAAATCTGTAGAGAATAGGATGTGAAAAGTGCAGAGTTCCAAGCAGTGATATGTTTGGTACCTGGTGAAGACGTTCTTTCTGATTCATACATCCATAGTAACAAAAGGGTACTTATACTATGTCCTTATTTGTTGGTGGGGGACTGGATGAGTTCCATTGGGTTTGTTTATGTAGCCACTAATTCCATTCATGATTGCATATTTGCATAGTATAACCACCAACTTGAAGAGTGAGGAGTTCAATATATGAATTTTGGAGGGCAATACATATTCACACCATGGAAAGTACTGAAGATGATGAGGTCTCTGTCTACCCCATCCCCACCCCCGCCTCTCTGTGTATATGTGTGTCAGAGGACCAATACCCACTTCTACCTTGTTTGAACCAGCGTCTCTTGTTCCTTGCTGTGTATACCAGGTTGCCCTGGTCTGTGAGATTGTGAGATTCTACGGGTTATTCTGTCTCCTCCTCCTATCTCCTTATAGGAGAGGTTGAATTATAGACATGTGTTACAGTGCCTGGCTTTATATGGATTCTAGGGCTTTGAACTCAGGTCTTTACTCTTGTTCAGTTACCCACTGAACCATCTCTCCAATCTATGAGTGTCTTTGAGGGAGGGGTGTAATGAAGTTGCAACATCGATGTGGAGTGATGTATGAATTTGCCCAGTGTATCAGTATAGGAAGATGAAGCCATGGAAGAAGCTAGACTGAGGGAGGTCCGCAGCCATACCTTACAAGTACAGTATCCATACAAAATATGCACATGACTCTAACCTTTGTGGAATGCAGAAGGCATTGAAGGATTTTATGCAGCAGAATAATAAAATTGGAGTGTTGCTCCAAATAATCCCTAGGAGCGTAGTGAGGCTGGATTGTAGCAGAGATAGAAGCCAATTAAAATGCTTTCCGATGATGCCTGTACAAAATCCGGTATTAATTAAAAAGAAGGATTTCATGCTACTCACATATCTGCCCACTTTATAAATGACACATATCAGATGTTGCATGATAAAGGAAGTATAAATAAGAATCTTGTCACTTGTCTCCAAACTGACAAGACACAAGGGAGGTAAGAGCACAGGCTATCTCTCTATATATACAAATCTGTATGTATGAATGTATGTGCAAATAGATATATGGATTTATGTGTCTATATCAATATGGATATATACATACACACAAATAATAAGAGAAATTATGCTGCTTACTGAAAGATGCATAAACACTGTACTGGGAAATTCTGTAGGAGGAGGGATCCCTTCTGACTTAAGGAAAGGGAAATATTTATATTTAGGCTTTATTTTCACTTACCAAAATGGTTTTAAAAAGTATTTCTTTTAAAAAATGGTACAAGGTCTGAGGCTGCCTCTCAGTGGGATAGTTGCTCAGCATGCACAGAGCTGAGGTTTGAGCTCAAGAATTATGTAAAATATATAAATAAAATAAAGTAAAATAATATTTTTAGTAAACTACAACAGGTAGGCATGGAGCTTCCTTATCAAAAAGAAGTAACTTGGGAAATGAAAACTAGTTAGGATTTTCGGATTTAGAAGTGGGCGATGTAGAGACATAAATGGAAGATCTGGATTCATAGCATTGTAGATAAGGAAAACGTCCTCCTTTACAAGGTGATGGCTAGTAGACACGCTTACCACTCTCCTGTGATAATCTGGTTGACAGTCCTAGGATATTTTGTGCTGTGAGCGTTAGGAGAGTTTGATGCCTATTATTTGCTCCCGAGCTTTGTTGGTATGTAGCTGTTTGTACCCTGCCCAAGTTAACAGTGAACTGCATTTTAACTAGTTATCCAACTACTAATTGATCCTCGGTTTACTGTGTCCCTGAACATTGCACCATCACACACTGTACACTGATCCAGTTCAGCAAAGCCTTGGGCTGCTGTGTTAGTGAGTTACGGATCTTGAAGTTGTCACACAGCGTGTTTTGGGAAGAAAGCATAAATGGCTTCCCTTCTAGCGGAGACCAATGATAGCTCAACAGCTTCTGCACCATGGAGATAGGAGTAGGCATGAGAGACTATCACTGCTTTGTTTTCAGTCCTTTCAAGTGAATTCAAGGTGTAACTTCATAAGAAAGTCATCTTGCTTTATGAAAACGAGCATCAGTTTTCATCTCTCTCTGATTTTAGAAAGACTTACCTTTGCTGCATATTAACGTTTTATGTTTCTGACTTCCTGTTTCTAGAACATTGATTCTGTTTCTTTTAACTTCTATCTCATTTTAGAAGTAGGTACCCCACTGTTCATTGTGATTTTATGATGGTTTGAATATTAAGAGATTATTTTTATGTATGTGTGGCAATGAACATTCTATAGGTCTTTGTGTAAGCATGCTACTATTTGTATGCTTACATGCAAATGTATTAAAATATGCTTGCAGAATTTTATAGTATTTAGAGGAAATGATGCAAAATGTTTATGCTCTTCTTTCTTTCCCTACTCATCCATCCATTCTTCCATATGAGTATCTATTCATCTGTCCAAGACCTGTGTCTGTCAGGTTTGGAAAATTATTTAGTGTCTCTGGGCCTTCCTTTATCTTTATCACAGTAATACCAGAAAAGATAAATGTGCAGACTCTTTGCACTTTAAGATGTCTGATTTACCCAGAATTATAGGACACTCCCAAATCATATTAAGAATAGGCTGAAAGGTCATCTCTCAAAAACTTATTTGCCACATGGAAGCTTCATTAAAATGGACTCTTTGGAACCACACAATAGAATTACTACAGAATCAATATACTTTATACTCTTCTTTAATGAAATGACCTGCTTAAATTACTATTCAGCCATGTAATATCTCCACAGTGAATTTTATTCATACAACAGTTACATTAAATCCTCCCTATAAATACCCAACGCTGCTCAATAAAGCACTCACCCACTGCCATTTAAAGTAGGTGTAATACTTGTTCATGGGTTACTGAGTATTCTCAGTTTTTAAGTATAAATTTATTTTATTTAAAGATTGATATTCTTGCCTGCGTGCATGTCTGTGCACCGTATATGAGTGCAGTGCTGTGGAGGCCAGACGAGGTTACTGGGTCCTGTGTAACTGGAGTCATAGGTGGTTGTTAGGTGCCATGTGGGAGCTGGGAATTGAAGTTGAGCCCTCTGGAAGAGCATCTGGTGTTCTTAGTCACCAAGCTATCTGTCCAGCCCTTAAGTGTAAATCTATCAACACTGACTTACTTGGTACTGTTGTGGAACACTGACTGAAACATACACTGGAGAAGAACTTGAGTTACCTACTGTAGCCATTGCATTGGTATAGGTGCATTGTTTGATGTATCCTTCCACGCTATTTTGTCATTTGACACATACAGCTGTAGAAATACACTTAAATATCCTTTAAAAGTATTTCATGTGTTTGGAGTAAAAGTTTCCTTGCCTTTAAGAGCTCATGGAAATCATGTGTAACAAATTACTTTATCTTTGTGGTTCATTTTCATGAAGTCTTTTCTTTTCTTTTTTTTCTGTCAAAATACTCAATTATGTAAAATTCGGGTGGACTGAGAAAATACTTCTGAAATACGATGTGCCAGCTAGCCTCTGTTCCTTCCGCATCCCCCACTCCACTCCAGCCTCTGTCTCTTCATTTACCACTGTCCTATTTCTAACGATCTAGGTTTCACTGGAAATCGTTCTGTGTTCACAGAGAACTAAAGGCTGATTCGTGTTGGTGCAGACATAGAGAGACCCAGGCTCCAGAATCCCCTTTAACAGACACCAGCAGAATAGCCGCCATACGCATTGTTGCGTCTACTTCAAAACCTGTGTTGGAATCTTATTTGGGGTTTCATCTCCCTCTGTAGGGTTTTGGTTTCCAGCACAGCTCCTCTCAATTCCTGTGCCGTCTTCCCACCCACACATCTGATGCTCTCCTAACAGATATACACTGTCCAGGTATATTTGGGTCCCATTAATTCCCTTCCCTGTAGCCAAACTTGTAAGTTATTCAAGGTCAGAGACTTTGTCTTATTTACTTCAGTTTAGCCTTGAACCTAGAATAGGAAAGGTGTTCACAAAACATTGTTGATTGACTAATTGAATGGTATTACATCTTATTACTATATTCAGTTGCTTCTTGGGCCTGTACACCATACCTTTAGCACATTGTCCACCTTGGAGCTTGGGTTTTTCTTTCCTGACAGGTGGACACGTGTCCTTGGCTGTTATGCAACCTCAACCAACACATCTTAAAACATGCTGTCTTATTTGAGTTGACAGCATCATCAGTCTCCTGACCACTTAGCTTTGAAAATATCTAGGAGCTTAGAGTCTCTTCACAGCTTCTTAGCTTAGTGGTTCAGACCTAAAAACTGAGTCAGACTTCTTAGAGTCCCTTCACAACTTCATAGCTTAGTGGTTCAGATCTAGAATCTGAGTCAGTCTATAGTCTTCACCTGTAAAATTCCCGCCCCTTGAAATTATTTGGAAGATCATATATAAATATTTGGGGAAGTGCTTGCTGTGGCCTCTAGTGCATGGTAAATGCTCAATACATTATCTGGCTGCAGGTGCGGTTTCCAGGGAGCCTTGAGAACATTTTTTTGTTGGTCCTCCTGAACTGCTATGTCATTTCTGGTCAGGACATCCTTCCCTGGCTCTCATTTTTCTATCGCCTGGACTTTTTTTGCGTCACCGTTGCCAGACTTCTTCAACGAACATGTTCTGATTGCATTTTCCTCAGCAGAACACTGATGATTCTGGAGTCAGCTCAACAAAGCCTGCATGCCTCAGCTTAATGGTTCCACCTTTGGATGATATGACCCTCACCAACATCTGTATTTTATTTTTGTTTCGTTTGCACCACCTTCCAATCATCACCTCACACTTTCCGTCTCCTCACATTCTCCTTACTCTTAACCAAGCTTCCCATCATGGTCTTTCAAGACAGGATTTCTCTATTGTAGCTATGGCTGTCCTAGAACTCACTCTGTATACCAGGCTCGCCTTGAACTCACAGACATCCGCCTGCCTCAGCCTCCCGAGTGCTGAGATTAAAGGCTTGCACCACCACTGCCCAGCTGAAACATTATTTTTTTTAAACAGGATTTGTTTGCTAGGAAACCACAACAGTGACATCTTTGTGTAATTTCATTTATTGAACTTTTATGGTGTTTTTATCACTTGGATTGCATACTTCTTGATAGCTTGATATATTAAAGTTTTTTACTCCATATATATTACCTGACATTTTATACAGAAGAAGAACTCAGTAAATACTGGTTAACTTGGCTTGAGTTTTAAATTTACATTAGCAAAAGGTACTACTTGGGATACATTTTGAACCAGGGAGACATATACATTGTTCTTCAACTAATACATCTTTTTAAAAGAAAGATCTGTAACTATGTAGATTGCTTATAGTAATTAGAATTTTATGGGAAAAGTTGGTTATGTATTTCTATCTCTGGTAGGTAGTACTCATTTACTATTACTTGAATTTACTTTTTAGCAATAACTTTTTTCTTTTAATATGCTGCATGAAACAATGTTTTAATAATTACCTTATTTATAACAATAAACATTGAATTATTGGTACTTTGTTATTCTGTAGAGTTATAGAAGTAATTGATAATGATTGATTGGCTTGATGTCTCTCTGACCTTCTAGAGTAGGTCAGATACTCCCTCCTCAGTGCTGTACAATATAGCCTCTGAGATTCCACTTTGCCATGCTTTCCTCCACAGTTATAACTTCTCACTGGACCCATAAACTTCAAGAAAGCAAGAGCCCTTCCTGTTTTTTCTTTTTACCACTTCAAATTCCAGGGCTGGTGAAATGTACAACACATAATGCAATGGGTGCTCTTCTGTGATGAATTATTGCATTGCATTGGATGTGCATTAAATCATCAAACACTTACTGCATTCCTTATATGCCAGGGACTGAACTAGGCCTCCACATTTGCAATGAAAGTAAAGCAGATTCCCTACCCTTGGAGAGCTCATCAACTAGAAAAATGTGTGGCGTAATTCTCCCTTGGTTAACATGTATATACTGCTGAAAGGTTCTAGAATTTTCTTCCATATTTAAATCTTAAAGAATAAGAAAATAAAAAAGGAAGAAAACCTAACCACAAAGAAGGATTGTTTTACTCCATTGAGGAGGAAACTGAGGAACAGAGATCCAGTCATTCAGATTTACACTGGAGGGAACCTGCATTTTTCCATTCCCTTAATAGTTCACCCGATATCTCTCTGGCCTCAACTATGTGGCGGTGGCGGTGATAGCCAGAGGCACTTTGGACTTGGCTTATGAGGAACTCAGCCCTCTTTTTCTGACCTGAGTCTTTTGTATTTGCATTAAAAATGGGGCAAAGAATTAAGATTAGGAAATGAGCTGACTGCCGACGGAGATGTAACAAACACACCGTATGACTTTGCCTCATCAGCATCAGCCTCTGTTTCTTTGAGAGTATCTTTCCACTGTCATTTTCCATGGTGGTATTATAAGATCGTTGGATCTGTCTAGTCATTGTTTCAGTCTTTTGGATCACAAGATCTTTTCTTGGTGTGTGTGGTGCCTGTTGTCTAAAGAGTTCATGTTTTTTTCCCCATTTACTATTGAAGACGATTCCTGGTCGGACCTCCCAAACATGGCTGCCTCTTATGTGTTAATCTCTGGCTCTGTTCTGCAATGTGTTTCATACCCTTTCTGCCAGTTGCAATTGGAAACACTTCCTTCCTTTAGTTTCTGAGGTCTTACCTACATGCGTAGCCCAAATAGTCGTGATTCTGTGTCTTGCTGCTGTTCCATGTGAACTCGTCTTCATTCCCTGGTGAGACACTTCTCTTACAGAGCAAGTATCAGGTCCCATCTTCCCCTTCTGTCTTCACAGTGTCTAGAACTGTACTGGCCCATGTCCCTGACTGCTAAGTCAGTGCTGAGCCTTTGATTGAAGTCATTTTAATTATAGAGATTGTGTTTGGCTGTTAGATCTCAAAACCTTTGTACTTCCCAAATCTTAGGGTCCCCTGAAGAGGGATAGCTGGAGGAGACACAAGCCTCTCTCTTAGAGCAGGGACATTTCCCATTTGTGTGTATGTGACAGGCTGCAGAGGGCTTTTATGCACATGAGCTTTCTTCTCATATGCATGTCATGGGAGGAGACTGATTATTCCTTCCTAGGTGATAGCATCAGGACACAAATAATTGATCTATTAATCACGTGGCTGGAGCTGGACCTGATGACACCAGTGCATTGCCACAGGAGGGACAGGAGCCATAAGAGAACTGAGGCTGAGAAAGCCAGTGGACTGATCCAGAAATGCATATTGCCCATTATCCTTGCAAGATAAATTGCAGGACCATTTTTGTTTTAATTATTTTTTTCCTGCCAGATGCCTACTGAATTCTGCTATGCATATGCTTCTGTCTGGGTCTGCTGGCACAATTGAGTCTGTCTATTCTTGCTAAAATTTCACCACCAGTTAGCTATTTACATCCAACTATCATCTATCTGTCCCTTTTGTGTGGAGTATATGAACAATTAGACATTAATATTTATTATGTGAAAACAATCCAATGCCCCAAACGTTATAAGAATCCTGGTTGTGGTGATTGGATTTTTTGTTGGTACTTCTATTCACTCAAGTCGAGCATTTCTGTATACTGGTTGGTGAGTAACTGTGTTGTCAGCATGGAGCTATAGATTTCAAACAACCTTGTTAGTAAAGATAGATCCCTCTGAGAACTTATATACTATCATTGATAAGATTTAATGGTATGTATCCTTGGAAATTTATGCATAGATTTAAGGTCGAATGCATTTCTGTTGGCGGCATAAGTTGGGAAAGCATTTCTTTAGTTATCTGATCATACATTAGAGCATGTCACTTTGGGTTTTGATTAGTGGTGTCATTTCATTTTGAACTCTTAGTTTTGTATACACCCTGCATATGGAAGTCTTCAGATTGGGTATTCACACTTTAGCTGAGGCATATTCTGTGTCAGTATTTTGTATCTGTGACCTTCTCACGTTTCTTTGGGGGAACATTAGCTTGTAAAAGTCTTCCTAAACATTTCCTTTGCTTTTGGTTTGTACAGTCGGCTGCCAAGCAATTTAAAACATGATTAAAAATTTAAAACATTAAAAATAGATTTAGACCATAGACAGTATGGACTCAGCCAAGACAAGACAGGGTTGTGCTTGTGTTCTTGATGGAATGCAATCCAGTTATAGTTGTAAGAAAGCCGCAGGAGAACTGGGTATCTGTTCCTGACATAGTGTGGTTGGAAGAAAACAAGAAAATTGGTGACATAGCCACTAAACTTTAGTCACTGCTTGCCCTAGCTGGTATTTTCATAGGATGGTTTGAAGTCCAAGGTTATATGAGCTTGGCACAGTTCCAAAGTACAAGTAAAAATACAACAGATGGATTTGGTTTTGAAAACATTAGTCTGTATTTGTAATGGTTATTTCTGTGTCAAAAGATAGTTTTAGAAAATGATAATTTCAGGTATGTTTTCCATATGTTGTACAAATTACCCAGAGCTTTCATTCTTCATAGGAAAAGTACCTCCCTCCGACTTTGTATGTGATTTCTTTTTAACTTCGAAGTTGCTTAGCCCCAGTCGAGCTGTTCCATATTATTAATGCTTTGTGGCTCCTGAGTCTCTTTATTAAGGTCAACTACATTTTTTAAAATCTAAACCAATGCTGTTTGCAGTAAATTTATTATATTTGTGTCAAGATAAGATGAGCGAAGACAGAAGACTCTCCAAGGCCTGTTCAATTGTCTGTGCTAAAATTATAGATAAAGGTAGCTAATCTCAGGCTGTGTAAAGTTTAGTTTCATATCCCCCGTGACAATGCAGCACAGTTGGAAGTTCCTGGAAGGTATAATGGAGTCTATTTTATTCTCCCATGGGTGGTCTGCTAACAGTTAATTTCTACCTAGATAATAATAGCACCTCACTTTTTATTTTTTTCTTATAGCTGTTCCGCAGAGCAGCTATCTCTGCTGCATCAAGATAACCTTTTCTATTTTTAAAAGTATTATAAAGCAGATACACTTTTAAATGATTTGATTTATGTATTAGTCATTAATTTTAACTATCCTGCAATATTAAAAATGGTTGAAACAGTTTTCAAAGTAGGTGACATGTCTCACTGTAGTATATTCTGAATTTATTTTGCCCATTTTTATGGACAAAATAGAGGTTCAGCAATTTTATTTTCTTAGGTATTTCTACCTGACTTACTGCCCCTTTTTATGTTCAGCTTTCTTTGTTTCTTGAGCCAGGGTGTCATTATGTAGTCCAGCCTGGCCTTGAACTTGCTATCCTACTGTCTCAGCCTGAGTGCTGGACTCACTGATTATTTCTTTGTCTGTAACATTTGAGTATGCATGTGTGATGTGCGTGCATGTGTGCAGGCATGCACACACACACACACACACACACACACACACACACACACACACACACACCATACACACACCAAAACACCAATGAAATCTTTGTGTGTTTGTGTTGGCCAATCACTCCTGGGCATGGTCCCTCCCTTGAAGTATGATGATATACCTACTGACATCTTGAGACTGGGGAAAACTGATTTCCTCTTTGCCAGGGGAGCATCAGTTTCAAATAGCTTCTTGGTTATGGGTGGGACTTTGTGTTAACTTCCTCTTCTCAGTGTTCAGAGTTTGGTTTGAACGTGTGCAAGTCTTACATGTGGTGTCACAGTCTCCGTGAGTTCATATGTACATCAGTCCTGTTGTCTGGAAGATGTTTCCATGGTGTCATCCACTACCTCTGGATTTTGCGATCTTTCCCTGAGCCTTGAGGGAAGGGCTTTGATAAATGCACAGGCTCACTTCATGAGATGGAACCCATACCTGACACTGCTAAAGTAGCCAAGGACCTCTAGGGTCATGAGCCCTAGAGGAGCCTACTACTATTATTCTGCTAAAGAAGCATAGAAGTAAATGACTTCTAATGACACATTCCTATACATATAAGGCAAAGCACCACCCAACCCTTATCAGAGAAACAACTTCTTGCAGTAGATGGTAATTGACAAAGAGATACACAGCTGGACAGTGTGTGAGGATGAGAACCTTTAGAGCACTTAGCCTCACATGAGATGTTTTTAGTTTTAAAAATCTCAGCTCACATTATCTCTATAAAAGACAAAGAAAACTTTGAAAAACCTTCCCACTTTCACTGTTGATGATGAGTTTCATGCTTACACATTTCCTCTGTCTTGGGGAAGGCAACTAGGTTGCCTAGGTTGCCTGTGTTGCTAGGTTTAGGGCAGGACATCCCGAGGAATGGTTTGCCTGATGATGCAGCACTGCTGGACAGAGGATCCGTGACTCACGCACACCCTTTCAAAGAGGGAATTTTAGCTTTTCAAACTTAAGATGCAATTTTAAAGTAGCACTATTGCATATTTTCGGATTTACTGTGGTTGACCAATTGAATCCAATTTGAACTTTTTTTCTGGAATAAGAGCTACTACTGTGACTCTCACTTATTTTAGTTCTGACTTTTCTCTTGCAGTCAGTGGTTACTAATATGGGCTTCTGAGCAAGCAGCGTAGAGAAAGCAAGCAGCAAGTACACTGAATGTGGATTGGTTTGCTGGCTTCGGGATGGTGATCTGAAAGCTTCTGCCACTCAGTGGAAGCCAGTGTGGATGCCTTCCCCAGCATCTGGGAGGGGAGTGTATGATTTATGTTCCTATAAGTATTTTACTGACTAATGGCCCAGAGGAGATACTTGCTGTGTCTCATCTTCATTCCGGCATGTGGACAAGTTTAGATTGAGCGTTGAAAGTCTTTAGAACTAGAGAGGTCTGGATATAAATTCCAAAGGCAGCACTTACTAACTGTGTGCTCTTAGGTGTTCCACTAACCCTTGTTGCCATCAACTTTGTTTCCTCACCAGCAAAGATGAGGGCGGTCCTGCTGTCATCACGGAGTGTGAGGATTAGATAGGAGTCTAGCAATGTGCTTATAATCTTGCCTGCACTTAGTTGTTCAATGCATGCTATCAACAATAACCATAGTAATTGTGGGTTATAGGGTTAAATTGAACTTCAATGATCTTTGTCCCTTCTTAGTTTCATTATTCAAACAATCCTTAACTGATTTGGAATGTGAAGGTGATCAAAGATGGTTGGGGCGATTTATACAAATATCGGTTTTGTACCCATGTATAGTAGTCATCACTATTTTGCAGGGAAGGTCTTCCCTACGGTAAATACTTACAGAGTAATGTAGTGAATATTTTATGTGTTTGGGGGATGTTGGTGGTTGTATACATTTTTAAACTGCATTTTTGACTCCTTTTCTAACAGCTCTCACCCCCACTCCTTGTGTTATGTTCCGTCTCCTTTTTCCTTTTAACATGGAAAACAGGAAACCAAGATTTGAAATGCTGTTAGAAAAGCATGCATAATTTATATTTACCAAAGACCTAGAGATGGAATAAAGTGATGAGCTGAAATTTAACTGTTGAACCTCCCCCATCCCTAAGCCGCCCCTCATATTACACCTGCAACATGTGTTTATTTTTAAAATTCAGAAAATACAAACAAGAAAAAGGTCATTTGCAATCTTGCCTTCTAGAGATCGTTGTCTCCCTTGGTAGCTAGAATTGGAAAGGAAAAAGAAATTACAAGAAGAGATAGTAGAGAACGGTATGTCAGCGCTTGCCGTCACTGTGGTTGTTTCAGGAAACAAGAAGGCTGCAACCCCAGGGAGCGGCCGCCTCAGAGAAGGCTGCAGACCTTCAGCCAGAAACTGTGTGAGCAGTGACTTCACACTGTCTCCACTTTATTGGTCATTGTTGGGACAGATTATGGCTCCTTCGCTCCAGTCTTATTTCACATGCTGTGTCTTTAAACTCAGGAATATGTTGTTTGGCACTGGGTTTTATCATTACTTTAATGTAAGATAAATATTTCCAAATCTTGAAATACATCCATATGTGTGTGTGTGTGTGTGTGTGTAGGTATGTATATATGGATAACTATATGTGTATGTGTATATATATATATGTGCAAATATATATGCGTGTATATGTATGTATATATGTGTGCAAATATATGTGTGTTTATGTATATATATGTATAATGTGTGCATATATATGTGTGTATGTATGTATGTGTATATATATGTGTGTGTGTGTGTGAGTGTGTGTCTGTGTGTGTGCACGGGTGCCCTTTTTGAGTAGCACTTCATAATTTTCTGAGGTGTTAATGACCACTCAGTGCTGGGTAACTTAGGTTGTTTCTAGCTTTTAGTCACACACCCGTGGTTGTTGGAAAGGCACAGCTAAATCTTGTGTGTGAACTTAACTCTTTCTCCTTAGGTAAAATTCTACTGTCCCTGCGCAGATAGCATGGTGCAGGGCCCTATTTGGCATGGATTTTATTTCTTCACAGGTACATTTTTGCTTCCTACCGTTTTCTTAGTGTAGGGCACTGGATGCCAGTCATGTGAGGTAATTGGATCATCATGCTTGCTTCCTGCTCCATGTCATTTTGTCATCAAGTTGTAGATGGTTTTATACAAAATTTTGATCTTAAAATGACTTGGCTATTAGTATCCCATTCATGGGTGACTGGATATATTGGGGGTTCTTTTAGAGTAAAAAGAATCTAACAGAAATTAAACTTTAACAAATGCTGACCTGACTAAGCTCTTGTCCTTCTATCTGTGATATTTATGGTATCTAAGTAAAAATTGTTAACTTTCTGGAATTATTTATCCTGATTTTGTGATTCTACATTTAAAACCATTTTGGGGGCCTTTGATATTTTCATTATTCTGATGTATTTTGTCCTTGGGACCTAACAGCCCATGCTTTGAATACTTTTGGACAGAGATAGGAAGCATGCCATGGTGGTTCAGAGAAAAATGCAGTAGCAGACTGCTGTCAGGTTAAACATGATACACCATAACTAGAGTGAGTGTGACAGTCGGCTTAAAGCAGCAGGAAAACTCTAAGACCACATGGAATCGGTTGGAAGTTTGTAACCTCAGTGTCGTTCCTAAAGAGAGATGGTCTTGGAGTGTTGATAAATTCTCTTAGCGCCAGTTCCCTTACAATTCCCTCTGTAAAATGGACAGAATACTTACCTTCCTCATGAGGTTACAGTGAATATACTTGATCCACACAAGGTCCATGGTAAGCTCCTAGCAGATGCTAAATCTTTGTATATGGATTTAAAAATGTTTTCATTTATTCATTATATTAATAAAATTTTTCTGTGTAGTACTGGTGATTGAACCCAGGGCCTTGAGCATGCCAAACAAGCACTTTGCCAAGGTGCTACATCCCCAAAGAGGATGGGATTTTTATTCATTCTGGTACTTGCTGCATTGAGTTGGGGATGTTCTATCTTACACCCAAATTACAAGGAAGCTTGTCAAACTTTTCCATACTGTATGTATCTGGAATGGCTGAAGGCTCTCTCTCTTGCAGGGATGGAGTAACCATGGGTTTTTTTTCTTGTTGGCATGATGACGCTTTTTATATGAGAATTGCATTTAAAGTCTGAATCCACAAAGGTGTTTTACAGGCACTTATTCTGAGAGGTCAGAACCCAGTATCTTCTACCTGTGGATTCCTTTGGTTCCTTGAGAACTTTATTGATATTCTTGTCTCATTCCTTTAGTTAATGATACAGCCCTGAACTCCTGTGTGTGTGGGGAGTGTGTGTTGACACCAGCATGGCCAGCTATTTTCTGATTTAGCTGCTAGAAACAAATAGGAAATGTTTAAGTTACAGAGGGAAGAGATTTTTGGAGAAGGAAAAAGACCACATGATGACAATCTTTAAGAATATTAAAGCTTAATCACTATGTAGAAATTAATAGTCCATCATTGAACTGAAATATTATTTTCTTAACTTCAGCAAAATTTCTTTTACCTGAAATTAAGAAACTTCACAATTGATGATTATATTTGTTGTTAAAGGTAATCTTGGGTATTTCAAGCAGTGATCTTTATAAATAGAATTAATCAGAAAATAGACATCAGTAAAACAACTTCCTGAAGTCAAAAGCATTGTTGATACTCTCTTGTTGATAACCCCCTTTAGTGTTGTGTCCCAGATTTATTTAGGGAAGGAAGTCTCTGAGTTGCAGTGTGGTACTTTGATACATGTCAGATTTTGTAACAAGTAAGAGACCCCTCATGTATATCTGTCATATTTTGTGAAAGTGGCATCAATTTAAGTAGTAGTTTTAATTTTGATTACAAGAACCCCTGCCACAATAGTTACCAAAGCTTTCCTTGAGAATGTCATGAGGAATGTGCAGTTCCACAGACATTATTTACTATACCTCATATTTGAACATATTACCCTTCCTCTATTCCTTCCTCCATCCCTTCTTTGCATTTATTTTTCTGCTCTCTCTCTCCATTTTTTTTTTTTTTTGAATCATTAAGAGGCAGCTCTAGTGCCTGTGTGGTGTCAGGGTACCTGTGGGCTGGTTGAGTACCTGTGTGTTGCCCAGGTGCCTGCATGATGCCTGGGTGCTTCTGTCATGTCACAGTGCCTGTGGGTTTGGGCAGTGAAGCCCAACTTCAAGTCAAACTTTGTCATACCTAATCTCAGGCTAATATAGCACAACTGAATATCTATGATCAGAGTAGCTTGCTGCCTCCAAAAACCATGGTGATGCCTGTGATCCATGGTCCTGCCACATTAGCTGGATTAATTTTCTTTCTTCCTCCCTTCCTTCCTTCCTTCCTTCCTTCCTTCCTTCCTTCCTTCCTTCCTTCCTTCCTTCCCTCCCTCCCTTCCTCCCTCCCTCCCTTCCTCCTCCTCCTTTTTTCTGTCTTTCTGTCTGTCTTTCTTTCTTTCTTTTTTTTCTTTCTTTCTTCCTTTCTTCCTTTCTTCCTTTCTTTCTTCCTTCCTACCTTCCTTTCTTCTTTCTTTCTTTCTTTCTTTCTTTCTTTCTTTCTTTCTTTCTTTCTTTCTTTCTTTCTTTCTTTTCTTTCTTTCTTCCTTTCCTTTTCTTTCTTTCTTTCTTTCTTTCTTTCTTTCTTTCTTTCTTTCTTTCTTTCTTTCTCTTTCTTTCTTTCTTCCTTCCTTCCTTTCTTCTTTCTTTCTTTCTTTCTTTCTTTCTTTCTTTCTTTCTTTCTTTCTTTCTTTCCTTACTTCCTTCCTTCCTTACTTCCTTCCTTCTTCCTCCCTCCCTCCCTCCTTCCCTCCTTTCTTTCTTTCTTTCTTTCTTTCTTTCTTTCTTTCTTCTTTCTTTCTTTCTTCTTTCTTCTTTCTTCCTTTTCTTTCTTTCTTTCTTTCTTTCTTCCTTTCTTCTTCCTTTCTTCTTTCTTTCTTTCTTTCCTTCCTTCCTTCCTTTCCTTCCTTCCTTCTTTCTTCCTCCCTCCCTCCCTCCTTCCCTCCTTTCTTTCTTTCTTTCTTTCTTTCTTTCTTTCTTTCTTTCTTTCTTTCTTTCTTTCTTTCTTTTTCTCTCTCTCTCTCTTCCTCCCTTCCTCCCTTCCTCCATTCCTTCCTTTCTTCCTTTCTTCCTTCCTTCCTTCCTTCCTTCCTCCCTTCCTCCCTTCCTCCCTCACCCCCCTCCCTCCCTCCCTCCCTCTCTCTCTCTCTCTCTCTCCCTCCCTCCCTCCCTTCCTTCCTTCCTTCCTTCCTTTCCTTCTTTCTTTCTTTCTTTCCTTCTTTCTTTCTTTCTTTCCTTCCTTCCTTCCTTTCCTTCCTTCCTTCCTTCCTTCCTTCCTTCTTCTTTCTTTCTTTCTTTCTTTCTTTCTTTCTTTCTTTCTTTCTTTCTTTCTTTCTTTCTTTCTTTCTTTCTTTTTCTTTCTTTCTTCTTTCTTGTAAAAGGGAGAAGGGTAGACCAGGGAGGAATGGTTAGAGGGTGCTATCGAGAGACATTGTATGAGACTCGAGTTATTAATAAAAGTATTATTAAAAAAGAAGCAGATGATCTCATGGAAGAGCTTGTTTTGATGTAAGTCCTGGCCATAGGAAGCAAACCCCAGGAAGCCATCATGTGAATAAGAAGCCTGTGTTAATTGTGGCTTGGGCCACAATTACTACTTTCTTTTTTCTTTATCCTCCCTTTCCCTTTCCCTTTCCCTTTCCCTTTCCCTTTCCCTTTCCCTTTCCCTTTCCCTTTCCCTTTCCCTTTCCCTTTCCCTTTCCCTTTCCCTTTCCCTTTCCCTTCCCTTCCCTTCCCTTTCCCTTCCCTTCTCTTCCCTTCCCTTCCCTTCTCCCTTCTTCTCCTTCTTCTCCTCCTTCTCCTTCTCCTTCTTCTACTTCTTTTTCCTCCTCCTCCTCCTCCTCTTTCTCCTCCTCCTTCTCCTCCTCCTCTTCTTCCTCCCCCCTTCTTTTTTTGATAAACACAGGTTTCTAAGTTTTCCCTCCCAGCCTTTCTGGGAGTAGGGAGGGTTGTCAGCAGATCCACTGGTATTAAGGACTGCATCCTTGGTGTTAAGGAAATGACTGACTTCCAAGCCAGGAGATTTTATCTTCAGTATAAAAACATCCACTTGGTAATCCCAACATTCTATAGGGATCCAATTCTCTTGACTTTGTCTACTCTACTTGTGTATCAGGAAACTATACACACCTTTTATCCAACACATACTGAATAATTCCTGTTTGACTTTGGATTTGCTTTTTTATTATTACCTATATCTTTAATATTTCCTTATAAGACCATGCCCATTTCCCTTGCTTTTTTAAAAAAAAGAAATGTATTTAATTGATGAAGAAAATAAAAGATTTTTTTATAACTTAGCAATATTGCAGTAAAGCCAAAGTATTTGAAATGACACATGAATGATTAAATTATTTCATAAAATCAATAAGATTGATCCAGGTGAAAAATTGATGTGCTCTATCAATTTGCTTTTTGAAATATTTCCCATTTCTTTTTTCTCAGTGGATTTCCATCTGGATGTCGATATTAATTTTCATTGATAAAAAAAGTGTTATGTGGTCTTTATTTTTTGTGAGAGTCTTTTAGCAGCGGCTTCAAGGGTTTTATTATGGGTATGCAATTTATAGGACATTCTGTTTGTACTGGGAAAGCATCATTTCCATCTCAATGTCTGAATCTTGTTGTGGATGTACCCAGGGTATATATCTAGAATGAAAAAATATACATATGTAATAGTATAATCTAAGGCATTAACCAAGTGCAAAGAGGAAAATATGTGCTCATTAGTTTTTGACAACTCAGCCGACACAAGCAAGGGTCATGGAGAAGAGGAACCTCAATTGAGAAAATACCTCTATCAGACTGGCCTGCAGGCAACTCTGTGAAGCATTTTCTTGATTAATGATTGATGTGGGAAGGCCCAGCCCACTGTCGGCAGTGCTTCCCATAGTTAGTAGTCCTGGGTTGTATAAGACAGCAGCTGAGGAACAAGTCACTGGAAAAAGCCAGTAAGCGTAATTTCTTCATGGCCTGTGCTTCAGTTCCTGCCTTTAGGTTCCTGCTTTGAGTCCCTGCCCTGACTTCCCTCAGTGGTGGAATGTGACCTGGGATGTATAAAACAAACAAATACTTTCTTCTTCAAGTTGGTTTTAGTCATAATGTTTATCAAAGCAATAGAAAGCAAACTAGCACAGTGTGTGTTAACTCGGCTTTTGAGCAATTGGAAATACAGTATGTTGAAGAAAGGGAAGATGGCCTTTGTAATTTGTGTACAGGTGATGTTTGATCAGTGCCCCTTTGGTAGGTTTGAGTGAAGAGAAATCTACAAGTGTTTATTCAGCCTCACTTTGGTGTATAAGAAAGAGGAAGGGCATGTATAGAGAGTTCTAGAACAGGGCCTGGTTAAAGTTTATCTGGGACAGAGGCAATAGCAGAGAGACCAATAAAGAAAGCAGAAGGATATAGGTCAATCATCTCCAATAAGAAATATTTCTTATTTTGAAGTGTCAGGGGGTTGAAATATTTGGACAGACTTTAGCAGTTGAGCATCCCAAATCTAGAAGTCTAGAATCAGAAATTTTGCTCAAAATAGTTTAAAATGTTGGAGGATTTCAGATTTTGGATTAGGGTTGTATTTCCAGTGTCACTTGAGACAACTGGCAAAGGGTCACATTGAATGTGAATAGGAGCCAGGGAGTGGGTCAGTAGTAATGGTGTCAAGGCTGTCTAGGAGGTTGATAAGGCAAATTAGTTTATACAAGCACAGGTATTGGTTCTGAGTGGGGGCTTGGGGGACTTAGTTTTGGGCATGCTAAGATAGCATTTTCTGCTGAGTAAATGAAGTTATTGAACAAACTTGAATTGGTTTTGTCCCCTTTAGCAGAGGTCATGAGGTGGTGCCTCAGCTCCTAAGTAAGTATCTTGGATGTATTACTTGCCATGCCACCTTGAGAGGCTGCTATTTGCCCTTTCCCCTGACGTTAGAGAGAATGACTACCTATCTGCCATCTACAGCTGAAAACCAGTCCTTATGTGTACTTCTGTCTTCAGGGCCATCACTGTTACTTGGATCCCATTCTGCTTCTATCTGTGGATAGTATCCTGGGGAGTGGCTAGAAATGTTGTGGGAAACAGCACAATCCTGGCAGATACCCTCGTCCCTAGCATTTCTTACTTCAAGAACCATTTGTTCCACTTTGGTCAAGCTCGTGATGCCTGCAGACAGTTCCTGATGTCCCAGTTCTTTTGTGAGTTACTGCATTTCTTCCGAAAGATCACAGGTGCTCTTCCAACTGCTCAGAACTTTTCTTCTCCCCAGATAGTCCCACGCTCCTCCTTTTCTCTCAGTACCATGTTCCCATGCCTTGACTTTGATGTTTTTTCCCTTCCTGTGTATCACATGACTGAAGAGAAGAAGAAGGCTTACCTCAAGCTCTGCCAGGACAGTTAGAGCTGCTTCACACTGGCAAATGATCTCATTTAGCTCTGCCTTTTCACTCTCATCAAAGACAAGCTTAGCAATCCACACTCTCCCAGCTCAATTCTCTATGTCCGGAAACCAAAGCGCTTGGAGTCTTCAGCAGTAGGATCTTAGCCATTGCTAATTCTGTTGGGCAACTAAGAACAATGACAATGACATGTATTGTTTTGGGGGACCTATGGGACCTGTATGACCAAACAGCTCATAGTGGGAGGCATTTCATACTTGACACTGGAATTTTTGTTTAATAACATGGCTTCTGGGACAAATGTTTTCTTGAAGGTTTAAACATGTAAAACTTTAGAACATTCTAAAATGCATTAAATGCAAGAGAAAATAATAATAATCTGCTTATAGTTTAAAATTATAAAGGAATGCCAACCAGAAATGTCTTTTGTTGAATTATTTAGCAGTGCTTCTGTATGTGGCAATAAAGGATAGAAAAGAGGGGATGTTACACAAAATGGAAAGGTTATTGCTTCCAAATGTGAAATAAACATCACATAATTGCTTACCACCGCAACTATTATATTTAGACACATGACACAGGATGATAGATGAGCAAGCTTAATGTAATTTACATGGTAACAATTATACCTTCATGTGTTATGTGGATAACATAAGATGGTACCGTACATTCAGTTACCAATTGCCCTTTAGTCATATTGGGAGTATGACAGAAGAGATGGGTAAACCTTTATTTGATATCTGGTCTAGCCTCCTGTCCCCTAGGTGTTCTCAAAACTTACCAATTTACAGAACATTTGTGTCTCGGAATTTTCCCTTCTATTTCACTCCTAATCCATAACCTTGTGTGCATCTTGGCACAGTATTGCCTTTACTCTCCTTTCTACATCAAGTGTTCTGTAGTTACAGCAGTTTCTAATATCCAACTTCTTGAAAATATGTCCCCCAAAGGAATGCAGTGAGATTTTTCTGGAACTGTGTGGTAATTCCAGGAGGCAGTCAGGATAGTCTGACAGATGTTGAATATTCCTGCAGTGCCTTTGGAAGTACAAAATATCTTGTAATGTCCCCATGAAATTGTTTTGGTGTTTTAGGGTGATATGGTACATATTTGCAGAATCATAGATCAAAGGTCATAACTAGTAGGTCACAGAGAGAGATAGAGAATTACTTTCCTTTATCAAATTGTCAGCTACAGTGTCTGGGATCCAGCAGGTGCTCAGCCTAATCTAATGTTCTTTCTCTGGTCATGTTGCCAGGTTTTCCAGTCATATTTTCCTAGGACTGTTTGACCTATTTACATTTATAGTCTAATAATATTTACGACATGCAGCATCATGTATTGTCAGTGTTTGCTTTTATTTGTAAGTGGGTGACACAGTTATTAACTGACTTTCTGGCACAGGGAAGATTTTTTTTGAAAGCCTTATTTACATAAAACAGTAGGGCAAAGACAAGCATTCATTAACAATGTAAGTGAAGAAAGATCTTGTGGGCTCTGTTTTCCTGGGAGCCTAATTACACAACAGCATTACCAGGAATAGTTCTGTGTAAGATGCGAGTCTGGGTCAGGTATCAGAAACCGCAAAGTCACTACTATGAGGTTGTAACTTGATGCTGGAGCCATACCTACTTCATGCCATGATGTCATGACATGTCATGATGAAAATAGCTATTTCAGAAGGCCATTTGTAGGAAATGAAGGGAAATAACAGTATCAATCACACTGCTTACTTTAGCATTGCTTTGCTTGTGGTTTAGAGACAAGGAGATTGCACTCATCAGCCTACTCTCATGGACTAGGTACTTGTCTTTACATCAGGTCTTTACATCTTTACATCTTTACTGAATGTGGCACAGGGACCGTGTGGCCCACTCACCACTTAGGTTTGATAAGGTAGAACGCTTCGTTTTGAATTAAGGAGAGAAAAATTTTCACCTCTCTATCTATTAAATGTTGAAGAACTTTTAGGTGGGACACTGATGTCGTTCAGCCATTGCAGACATTCCACGTATATATACACGCTGTGGTAGGCGTGGACTATGGCATCCCTTATAGCTGCACGGTTAATTTGCAGTGGGTTCCCTACATGTCATAACTTGTCTACCGTGTCACAAAGGGCTATTTATTCATGCATAATTGTTTTAAATTATTAAAACATATCTATGAATTTTTCTTTGAAATGTTTCCAGCATAGATTTGAGTTTCTAGAAAAGTAGAGGAAGCAGAAGTTACAAATGCTGGCTGATCATAGCAAGGATTCTGCACGTAGTATAGACTATTGCTTCTCTTAGAGAGAAAGTATAGTCAAAAGACCTAAGGAGATTCTTGACAAGGTCAAGTTTCAGAAAACTGAGATCAAGCCAGTCAGGATGCAGACAAAAGCCAGCCTGTATTAATTGCACACCTGCTCTGGGAAAAGCTGAAGCAGCGATGTAATACTTTTTATCTGCTTTCCAGACCAGATTGTTCCAGTTATTAGCTTGGCTTTGGGCAAGTCACTTTACCTCTCTAACTGTATATACCTCAATTAGAACATGGGAGTGATGCCTATTTCATAGGGTCCTAAGAGGGTAATAAAGAAACATTACAAAGAACCTTATTCAACCTTGGTACATCATTTTGCCTTAGAAATGTATGCCTTTCTAAGGCATACAGTTGGATTCTCTCCAGAGTTCGAATGTGGCTGCCTGCTTCTTGCACCTTCCCTGAATGTGTGTTATCTGTGCCTTGATAACTACAAGCACATGCTGTAATGGCATTTATCAAAATGTATTGGGATAATTTCCTTCTGTCTCCTGCAGTGAGCTGTAAGGTCATTGAACATAGCAGGCCATGCTGTTTGTTTCCTTGCACAGAATGGGGTAGGCTCTGGAAAATGATGCTCTGTGAATGCGATGCCTGGATGGCTGCTTTCTTCTGCTGGCCCAGCTTGCCTCAGGCTCTCTATATTAATATATCTGTATGACTGTACCTTTGATATTCTATCATAAGCTTTTTGTACTTGGTAAAATAAGATGCCAGAATAATTCATATGTAGGAAATAATTTCTCAGGAAAGTAGATGATCTAGGAAGCCTTTCTTATTCTCTCTTTCATGGAGAACAGCCATGTCATTCTGCATGCTCTTAGAGAGCCATGTGCATACTTTTACCATCTCCATCATATCCCTTAACTCATATTTGTGTATTAATTTCCTTAATGGGCAGTAGGCTGAAGGAAGACATTTCATCCACTTTATCTCTTTTCCTGGGACTTTGAGGGTGCTTGTTGACAGAGAGCCTGCATACATTTCTGTCTTAGGCTGAAATGTAGATCTTTTGATGTGTTTTGAGATCAAGTATTTTTCTAGTACTTAAAACGTAGTTTTAGATTTAATTCTGACTTCTTCCCTTTATTCCTTCCATATCTACTCTTCGCCTTCCAACATCTTCCACTTTTTTAAAATAACCACTGGGTTCAGTTTGTGCTGTCCATATACAAATAGGCGTGGGGCCATCCACTGGAGCATGATCTGCCTATGAGGGACCACACCCTTAAATAAAACTAACTCTCTCTTCTCTAACAGCCATCAACTCTCTCTAGCTTCTAAGCTAGGAATGGGGACTTTTGAGCCCCTCTTCCCATGCTGGAATGTTGACTGGCTTGATCTTGTTGTGCAGGTCTTGGGTAGACAACCACAGTTCTGTGAGTTCATGATACATGGATGTGTCATGTCCAAAAGATACCATTTACTCTAGGTCCTCCCTGACCGCTAGCTCTTTACATTAATATATAATAAATACATAATATATAATCTCTTGCATGGATATTTTACTTATATATTTTATGAGACATATGTTTCCAATAGATATTTAAAATATCAACAACTTCCAATGCCTGGCAGCACCTGAGTCTTTAAGCCCAATAAGGCGTAATCTATAGAATGCTTTCTGTTGCCTCTTGGGGACCAAAGCTTTACTTTACAAGAGTCATTACATTCATAATGTGAATGTATACTAAGCAATAGGGGACTTTAAGAAAAGCCCTTTGTCTACACGGCTGGCTCATGGCCAGGCCATGCTTCACTCAGAAGACTACTGGGCATTGTAGAAATTCACTGTTCCTTCGTGAAGTCGATGGCAGGTACTTTTTTTCATGGTATTCTTTTCTCAATTAACGGTTTCTGGGAGTTTTTCAGGAGACGTAGACAGTGGAGGGGAAAGAGGGGGTTGGATCCAGACGGAGTAGTTGATACCACCTTTTGTATGAAAACAAACATAGCTATCGAATAGACTAGAAGGCAAAAGTAGCATATGACAAAGAAACTCTGATGTTGTCTCTAATGCCAGCATTTGGGGGAATCAAGAATTTAAAATTAACATGGGAAATAGGAAGTTTGAGGCCAGTCTGGGCTACATAAAACTCTGTCTAAAAAGGCATTAGGCAAGAGAGAAATTAGATGTGTAGTAGATAGGGCAGCCTCAGACCACCAGGAGACCAGGATGTAATGTTTTTGGCTCTATCCTTAGGAGTAGTTCTGGGAAGTTTTTGAGAGTCTACACTTGATAACTCTAGCTAAAGCAGTCAGACAGAAACTTCAGAGGCCTTTCAGTCACTATTTCTTAGCTTACAGGAAAAATGCTGTAGTATTTGACATGCTCCACTACAGAAATTCAGGACTTATTAAGAAAGTGCCCAGTGTCTTAACTTATAGAGTCACATTATTTGTGTTTCTGCCTTTGTCTTTTTTTGAGGAGTGTCTGCCAAGATTTAGGAATCACTTTGGCCATTCCAAGCTCTTGATCACGAAGCTTCTTTTGTTAAGAGATGTGTGTCACCCCATTATGGTGAGATTTTAGGGTACTTGAGATTTCAGAGATTTATTCTGGAACTTTCTGCAGTCAGGGAGAAATGACCATAGGGGAGGACACGTGACCCAATAATCTGGTGAGATTTTAAATGTCTACTCTTGCCTCCATCTACTTTTCCTTCTTTAGGAAGAGAAAATTACATTTTTATCTAGTTTTCAAATTCCGTCTATGTGGTGAGACTTCCATGGGCTAAGAATTTTGCTCACAGCAGTCCCTGCCTGGACATTCACTTTGGTTAGCGTTTAGTTGCTGCTCGGCATTTGGGCAGTAGTGACTTTCTACCTGCCTGAAATGGTAAGTGCTATTTCCAGATGGTTATGAGAACTGCATTGGCCTTTTGTAAGTGTCTTAGAGGGAGGACACTGGCAGCCATGGACGTGTGACAGTCCCTGTCAGCACATTGCGTGTACCCAGCTGACTTACGAGAATTACTTAGCTTTGTCTATGTGAGACATCCTTTATGGGAACCAGTGAGTTCATGGACTATCATGATGTGTTATTTTTACGTGGTGTTTATTTCAGGTAGGATTTTTCCTCCTTTGTAATCTTGTGGGGATATTGATGATTATAGCAGCTTCATTAGGATAAATGTTGATCACTGTAAGGACACTGCTATATTTGGTGCTTAAGTGCTTAAAAACTATTTTTATTTAATATTTATTATTAACTAATTAATAAAATAATAATAAATATTTAATAATATTTAAAATAGTTTACATATAACTTTGCTCAGAATACATAATCTGAAAAGTCAAATTAAACACTTTCCTTGTGTAATTTGTTTTTCTTATGATTTTGGGGATGGATACTCTTGGGAGAAATATTTTCCCAGACACAAAAATCAAACCCAATAAAGAAGTCAATATGTGAAGTAAGAGAATGGTGGACAATGTGTCATAGCAAGGCATTAAGTAGAAAATCATTTAAAATGTTATTGTAGCCTCTTGCCCAACAGCTAAGTCACAAAATAAAATTATAGAGCTAAAAGGGAACCCATGTGTTCAGTGAAAGAATAGCTGATGACACAGATCATGTGACTCGTCTGTATTATTCTCTTTGAAGAGTGACACTTAAGCTTCAGCAATGTGACCAAGTGTCTTGCTGTGTGTCTGAGTTTTATTTTTGTATTTCCTGATTTTGGTTGCACTTTTCCAGTTGCTTCATCCAGAACCATCTCTATAATCTTTTGTGCTGGCCCAACACTGGAACGGGTGTGGGAAAGGAGCCAGCTGAGAGGCCAATGAATACCAGCATTTAAAATGGTTTTGTAGTGAAGAAATGTAGGCTAAGAGAAGGGTTTCTTGCTGGCAGACTCAAGCCTCGAGCGCATGGAATGACAGGAGCAAACCTGTACTTGACTGGCAAAGATCAGGGGAGGAATTCCTTTCTCTGTTTTTGTGGTTTGTTTTCCTGCTCATCAACCTTGGCAACCTGAATTTTGATGAGGTTTAACATTATTGCCTTATATAAGAAAAAATCATAAAAAAGGGGTTATAAAATCAGTGGAGTATACCCTACTCTGTAGATAGACATGCATATGATGGATTCATAAATAGACCAATATGTAAGTACTTAACAAATATACTAGTTTAATATGCATTTATTTGCAAATGATAGGAGGCGTACAGATATTATATTTCAGGTTTCATCATAGTGACTTAGTGATGATGCTAAGCTGTCATGCAGATCCTAGGAAGAAATCCTGAACATTTTACTATAAAATAGATGGTAAAACCTGGAGCATGAACCAAAAGGAGCCCTGTGTCAGGTAATAAAACAGAAGTAGGTAATACAAGTAAGGGGATAGTTCACCACAGTTAATTCCCACAGTCAGTTTCCTCAGTTTTCTGCCTTTAAGTTAGAATTTCCAAGGGAACTTAATTTTAATAAATTAACTGTCACGTCCTTTAACTCTAACTCTGGCAGACGCTTTATCTTCTGTACTCTCCAGTTGGGATCTCGGGACACCCAACTTAGCTACTTTTCTATCAAATTGGAGCTGCATTTTGGCTCATATAACTTCCTGAGTCAGCGTTGTTTCTTTAGTTTGATAGGTATCTATTGCTTTCCCAGTCCTATATGGCAGATGCGGTTTAGAGAGTTTAAAAGATAATTTTAAATTCTAGTTTCATTTGAAATGTGCTTTTTTTTTTTTTAACCTAGCCATTTGCAATGCACGCCACTATTTCTAAAAGGGAAGATGGATGTCCTTGTTAACCATGAGTGTCTCTTATTTAAGCTCTTTTATCCTACTGTAGTATTTCATGTATAAAATGCTCTAGCCTGAACAGTAAGTTTTAGAGCATCCTTCATTATTTTTCTCTCTCTGGAACGTTTCTCATTCTCCACAACAACACTGTACTTGTGTAGGGGAGCCTCCTTCTCTACTCAGTGCTGGCCACCATATGCTCAGATGCTGTATCATTTTCATCCTATTCCTTGGGTGGCGTTCACTCAGTTGTGCAGGGGGAGAATAGGGATTTCAGCCATTGGCGTTTGCCCATCGGTGTACTCACTTGCTCATGAGATGACTAGGGGAACAGAACAGTTAGGAACAAAGGTGTGGGTGTGTCAGGGGTCGTGTCACTTCTACCATGGAAACGGATCGGAAGTTGCTCAAAAGCCAAAAACAGAACCACTGCATGCTGTAGCTGTACTCTGCCTGGAGTAATAATCACCAAAGGAATTAGTCAGCATATTACCTGCATGTGCTTACCAATGTTCTATTCACAATAGCCAATTTAGGGAACTGGCATAGGCTTCCACCAGCCGATGAGTAGACCAAGGAAACATGGCACAGAAACACAGTAGATATCATTCAGCCACAAACAATGAATCAAATACCATTTCAAGAAAAACAGGAAGAAAATGTTAGGTTGGAAGGAGAAAGGCAAGCGTTACGTGACTAGATGTAGAAGCTTAAAAATTCCGATCGTCCTGGAGATTTCTTATCACCAAATGATGCCTCAATGCCAGAAATGGGTTACGTATGATCATATTGTTGGCTAAAGGGGCCTCATTGGAACCCCCAAATATCCAAGCCTATTGTGAAAGCTACTGGGGGGAGCTTTTAATGGTTCTAAGCCATCAACTGCAAAATGCCAATAATCTTGTCTTTTGACTTATGAAAGATTTGATGTTGATGCTAAATTTGGAGGATTGTGGGTTCAGAGACAATATTAGCAGTTAGAAATGTGGGCTGATATAGGGTGACATTTAGCACAGAAAAACAATGACAGATAAGATTTAATAATTTCGTTTTAGAGTTAATCCTCACAAAGAGCAGCCTACTCTGAACGTCTTAAGTTAAATGTAACAAAAATATTCAAAGGAAAAGAGGATGTCCATTTGAGAGAGGGCATGGGAGGGCTTGGAGAGAGAAAAAGGGAGGGGGAAGTGATGTAAGTATATTTTAATTAAAAATGTATTAAGCCAAAAAGAAAAAGCAGGCTTTCTGAAGTTCCTGTGGGGGAAGGTGAATTGCTTGCTTTAAAGCTAAGGACTCTGCTGACCTAAAACGCAGTTTAGTATTTCGGTTGTTGGTTACTTCAGAGAAAAGTTATATATGAGTTTCTTTTCTGACATGGAACTCAGGTGGAAAATATTGTGTTTCTTTGTTTCGTTTTTAATTGCACTTCAGAAACCTTCCTTTACAGTAACAATGATCTTACAGTGTGAGGTTAAAGCCATTGTCCCCTGTCTTATTTAACAATGCTGTAAGATTTTAAAGCACCCATTAATCTTTTCACTTTTTTATATACAGAAATTAATAAAGATTTTGACATTAAGAATATTTTTAAAGTCAACTTTAAACCTTTTTAGATGGAACCAGAATAGTAGACTGGTTGGTATTGCCTGGATAATCTGTTTTATCAAACTGATTGTCTAATTAAAAAAAATAATGGTTTATCTTCTCTACTTTATTGTCACTGAAAAATGAGCAAGCAGGAATTAAACTGGGAAATTGAAGGCTTGTCAGAATAATGTACGTGGAACCCAGATAAAGAGATCAACAATCAACCCATACAGAGTCCTCAGTCAAATATATGAGCATGGTGTGTGGGTGGCAGTACCTTAATGTTTCCACGAAGAAATGGCATCTCTGGGCCATGGCTTCCTGTTCCATGGCTTCCTGTGATTGGATACCAAGAGTTTGGAATTGAAAATACTATGACATATGCTTAACAATAGATTTCTTTTAATATTATTTGTAATATTCAAATTTGGTAATTAGGAACATTTATCATGAAGCTAGAGGGATAAAATATCCAAACATAGACTTTTTAATAAAGAAAATCAGTTAAAAGCCAGAATGAACAGTTTTGCTGATTTGATGTGCTGCAGCAATTTATGGTATAAATTAATTTTATCCTAAATAATACTTAGTGTGACATTTATATAATGCTGATATAATGGCTTAAAATCATATTATTTTATACAACTACTGTCATTAACAGCATCACTAGTACCAAAAGAAATATTAAGCTCAGTTCCAGCTTGAAGTTGCTGAGACTGAAGCTGACTTCCCAGAGTTTACTGAAGTGAGTTTTTCTTAATCTTAGCCATTCTAACTGGAGTAAGATCAACTCTCAAAGTACTTTAATTAGTATTTTCCTGAGGCTGAGGATGACAAACATTTTAAGAAAATTTCTTAGCCATTTGTATTTCTTCTTCTGAGGACTCTGTATTCAGTTCGTAGCTCACTTTTAAGTTGGGTGTTTTGTTTACTTGGTGTTTAGTTTGTGAGGCATGAATCTTCCATCAGCTGTATCTTTGGCAAGGAAATGTGCCCAGTATTTGGGCTGCCTCTTCAGTTAATAGTTTCCTCTGCAGTTCAGAATGTTTTTAATTTCATGGAGTCCCTCTTGTTGATTGCTGTTCTTATTCCCTTGGCAACTGGAGCCTTATTCAGAAAATCCTTTCCTGAACCTAAATCCTGACGTGAACTCCCTAATTCTTTCTTCTAGAAGTTTCAGAGTTTCAGGCTTAACATTGAGATATTTTATCCGTGTGGAATTGGGAGGTAGGATTGTATCTGTGAGGAGTTAATGGAGGAGTTGGGGGCAAATATGATCCAAATACATTGCATGAAATTCTTAAAAAGTTAATAAAAACACTTATTAAACAACCACAGAAAACCCCCAAACACACTGACCTTCGTTCTCATTCTTTGATAGGCAATTCTGTAAGGTTTGTCTTTAAGAGCGCCAGGCTGCAGAGAAGAGTTATCATGTGTTATGTGTCATGTGTTATCCCTCCGCTCTAGGGAGGGAGGTCCCCAGCCTCTATCTCCCCAAGGTGACACAGCAAGAGGGTCCCACTTCCTGATCCTGGAGAGACTTGTTTTCGTGTGTGGCCTGCTGTTCTGAGGAGCCCCTGCCTTGGATGGTCAATACGTTTCTAACCTAGGTGTGAGTGTTTAGGTCAGGTTCATCCTCTCCAGGTCACATCAGCAGCATTTCACTCTGCTCAGCACCACTATTTTTACTTCTCACGC
This sequence comes from Cricetomys ansorgei, assembly GCA_026225945.1. NCBI lineage: Eukaryota > Metazoa > Chordata > Mammalia > Rodentia > Nesomyidae > Cricetomys > Cricetomys ansorgei. The sequence continues at coordinate 21,167,386 of JAMJFZ010001038.1, read as the reverse complement.
TATTCTTGTTAACCACTGCTCTAGCACTGCTAGAAAAGCCCTGAGTGAGGTGGACTAGGGGTTGGGTTTCCTGAGAATCAGCTAGTAACCCACCACTGACCGTACTCCAGAAGTGACAACCTAGAAAAACGTTATGATGATAACAGTCTAACAATTTGAAATCTTTACTGATTTTATTTGTAAATATCAATACTACCAAGTCCTCAAAACTGTTCAAGATTTTCTTTTAATTTGAGGGAGAGAGAGAGAGAAAGAGAGAGAGAGAGGGAGAGAGAGAGAGAGGAAATAGCTGCCTATAGAAGCCAGAAGAGGGCATCAGATCTCTGAAACTGGAGTTACAAGTGGTTGTGAGCCTCTCAACTTGGGTGCTGGAAGCCAAACTCTCATTTTTTTGGAAGAGCAGCAAGTGCTCTTAACCTCCGAACCATCTCTCCAGCCCCTCCAAAAGGTTTGGGAGTAACTAAATAAAAAGATTTATCACTATATTGACATGTAGGTAGAAGGATATGATGATAGTTTAATGTAAAATTTCACTGAGTTTCCTGGAGGCCAAGGGATGGTGTGTATTTAATTCATTTTTTTCCCCTGTAAACAAGCTGCTTCAATAGCCATTCAGGAGTTTATTTAAAGCCAGGTGCTTTTGGAAGGGCTGCTGAGGTACAAAGATGAAACATACATTCTCTGTCTCAAAGTGTTTCCTGTTCTTGGGGCAGTAGTTGGACAAATGTATGTTACCATCCAGCATGCCTTTTTCAAGAACAGGTGTGAGGCCAGGTGCTCCAGAGCACAGGTGATGAGTGTGTAATCTGCAAGCCCTACAGGAGCTTTATCATTCCAGTGAAATTATATTTTCCATGCATTTATACTGTCACTAAAACAAACAAACAATAAAGCAAACTTTGATGGACTAAGGAGATGGCCCACTGGGCAAAGCCCTTGCCATACAAACACAAAGACCTGAGTTTGGATCCTGAACACCCATGTAAAGCCAGACACTGTGTCGTGTGTGTGTGTGTGTGTGTGTGTGTGTGTGTGTGTGTGTGTGTGTGTGTAATTCCAGCTCTCAGTGGCCAGCTACCTGGTGTACATAGCAGTGAACAGCAAGAGAATCTGTTGCAAACAAGGTGGAAAGCACAGATGGGCTTCTAAGGTTGAACTCCTTCCACATGCATGTGGTGGTATGCACCTCACCCTCAAAGATTAAGAACAAACAGCAACAAAACAAAAATCAACTTGATGACTTTAAATGATGTTAAATTACTATATTTTGGTAAAGTGATTTTAAAACACTAGAAACAAGTTGAGGTCTGATACTGGGAGGAGGATTGTTCTGGGGTTTTGAGTACCAGGTTATCACCGAGGAACCTCTTTGCCCTCTGCCTACCAGATGAAGTACTTTGAGGATACCATGCTGCCAAGCTGAGTTTTCTTCACAGAACAATGCCCATGAAACGCTGTTGGCACCTATTAACCCAAAGGGAAAATGCATAGATGTGATCCTCAGGCAAATGAAGACCTGTTTTTGTTTTGTTTTTAATTCTGTGAGGTACATGATTTACTCCACTTAAAGAGACAAGAGGTGAGGTGGCTCATGAGGCAAAGGTGCTTGCTCCCAAGCCTGACAATCTGAATTTGGTCTCTGGAAATTTGGTCTTCCTACCCCCAACATGGAAGGAAAGAACCATCTCTAGTAGGCTCCACATAGTTGAGTGCCTTTCTACCATTTCTACTAATTCCACTTTGAATAAGTAACCTACTGGAATCTTTGTCTTGGGTCAGAGAGACTAAAGGGGCAAGTGAATGCAAGGTGGCTTTGCTATCCGAAGCATCATTCATCCCTGGTTACTGCTGAGAGGGAAGGCAGACAAACTAATTACTGGCCTTTCTGTATATGAAGACTAGAATTAACAGACTCAGCCTATTACCACCTTTCATACACCTAGTATCGCATTTGCTGTTACATTTCAGTGTATGCCAATGCTGGCTGTTCAGTGACTAGAGAGGTGGATACAATCTTAGGCCTTATCTCTCCCACACGTTACCCTTTCCATTCGAACTAGAGTTCTTTCTTTTCCTGCTTTGACCTTTCTAGTCTCAAAAACCATCATCTCTCGTTAGGTCAGTACAATATAGTTCCAATTGCTTTGTGTTCCCTATCTACCTCATGTCATGATAAGAAGAAAGTCATTTTTTTCCATGTACCCTAACATGAAGTCAGTAAAACTTAGTAGGTAAGGATGTGGGCACTGAAGTCCGAAGGTCTGGATTTGAATTTAGACTTCATTACTTTGGCAAACGTGATTTTGTAAATTTGAATACATCTCTAAACTTCTGTAGAAATAAAAGAAAAACAAAATTGGGATTGTTGTGGGGACTCAATAGACTCAACATTTCTCATAGAACCTGGAACAGAACACTTACTCAAAACACTTAAGATATAACGCTGAGTAGTGCCCCACTCTTCTACCTAAAAACCCTTTAATCTCATGACTTCTAGGATGAGACTGAGATCCCCTCGCATGCCAGCTAACTGCAAGCTTCCTCCTTTAGTCCTCTCTCACTGTCCAGGTCTGTGTCAGTGTTAACTGCTTCCCTACCCATCTTGGTCCCTGACTTTCTTTTCTTCTCGAATACACCCTGAGTCTGGCTATTTCCTCCCCCATCCAAACACCAACCATTCCTCTTTTAGGGACTCTTCCCCCTCATGTGCCATGCTGTACCAGTTATTTCAGGAAGTTGTCCTCATACTCCAAGACTTTCAAAGAATCTTCACATATTTGCATAGTGGTTGCCATCCTACTGTGCAATTCTGGATTTATTTTCTGTGTCCCGAATGACTGCAGCGAGACTCGGAGACTCTGGGTTCTGTTTGCTTTCTGAACCCAATTTTTGGTACTTTTAGTTGACTTTTTCAATATACTAATAAATTAGAATCCATATGTATCTTGGGAAATTCACAATGTCTAACATATAGTAAGAATCTCAATAATGTTTTTAAATTAAAAAGATGGCTATTTGAATTTCATGTATCCTTATCAACTATTCATCTTGTATAGATAGATGTATGTAAAACTTTTTAAATTAAGCTGTTCGATTTTGTTTCCTAAAGACTTAAATTTTAAGACCACCTAAAGTGATTTCATGTAAGTAAGCGAGATGGTTTAATAAAGTTGCATAACTTTAGGTCAAGAATAAGAGATGGTTATGAAATAATGCGACGGGCTTGTTTTGTGCTGTGAAGTATCTCTCTAAAGGCAGTCTGTTTAAGCTGTTGCAGATGATACAAAAGACCAGGAAACCACTTTGAATCCCAAAGGATGAACAGACTGGAAGAAAACTTGTGCTGGCTGACATTGTGTGGGCTACATTTTTAGCTATGGGTCTTCTTCAGTGTTCTCCAGTATCCCTTCTTTTGAAAAGACTGAGATGCATGTTGGCTTCTTAGGCACTCTAAGAAGATTATAGAATTCTGCAAAAGGTACATTAGAGGCCTCTTAGGCCAGTTCTGTTTAAATGAACTCTTTCTGTATAAAGTGCGAGATTGCTTCTGCAGAAAGAAGGTAGAGATGTCAGGTCACTGATTGTTGTTGGCTGTAGTCTAGGAGTTCCTGGATGCTCTTTTGTTTCCTAAATACTATTTACAAATGAAAGCAGACCTGTCTGGAAAAGTAACTGATTTCAGAACCAGGTTATGAAAAATGTGAATTGAACAATTTGATGTAAGAGAACAAGATCACAAAATGAAGCAAAGGGCACAGGGACACCTTGGAAGAGTCCTTCAGGGCAAATCTGGGATCACATGAAAATCAGTTCTTATATAAAAGAAAAAGGACAAGAAAGATGGGAACTTTTTTATATATATAAATAAAAGAGGATCAGTTAATAAACGAGGAAGGAAGACAGAACTGGAAAAAATCGTTATTTTACAGTCCCAAGTGTTGTCAAGGATGGTCAGTGATGTCCCTTGTAGGAAATGGTTTGAAAATATGAAAGACATAGGACAACGCACTTTCACATTGTGACTGTGTAGAAGTATAAAAACAAGACATAGAGAAGCAGGGCAGTGACCAATAACCATTTTAACAAAACGATGGGCCTTAGAACTACCAGGTAATGAGATTACTCAACCATCTGTGCCTTCCAATGTGATGAAATGCAAACTTTGCAGCCTGAGTTATTTCTGCCAATTAGATTTCAAATCACAGGCAGTGTAGATGCTGGAAGCTCAGGTTAACAATTCTATGGTAAATTATCAGACAAATGAATAATCTAGAATGTCTTTTAAGACAATCAATCTGGATTCATCACAAAACTCAGGATAAAAGAAGAAGTCTTAGAATACATACATCTGCTGTGAGGCTGCTTCTTCTAGAAATGGCTGCATAAACAAGACTGAACAATGGCAATATCCATAGACATGCTAATGTGGAAGGGGGAGAAGCTCACAGGGTTCCATCCGCAGACAAAGAACTATAGGCAGCTAATGACTACTGAGAGAGGGAGAATTAGTCTCTCCCAGGGATAAGCCCCCTCCTTCCTTACCCAGATCTGAAACCATATAGACACAAACAACAAAAAATGGACTTAGCAGGTTGTATTTATATATTAGTGTATGTAACAATTATACACACACACACACACACACACGCACACATATCCATATATGGGTATCAATTTGAGGGGTGGCATGGAAGGGATTGGAGGGAGGGCTCTTGAGGGAATAAAGAGAAAGGGAGAAGTGATATAATTATATTTTAATTATAAATGTGTTAAACATAAAGTATATTGCAAAGACAAGGTAGCCAGATGCAGTGAGTACCACTGGAGTAGATCTTAGCTTGGGTGAAAAATATTATAAAAAGAGATTGAAGTCGGAATGGTAGAAATTTGAATAGCCAATGGGTATTAATTGTTAATTCTTTTTTAAACCAAGTTTGAAAACTGGGTTTTTTGATGTTATTGATGGGTAGGAAAATGTTCTACCTTCTAAGAGATGCATGATGAATGATTTTGCAGTGAAGAAAAATGTCTGCACCCTCCTTTCAAACATTGCAGACAAAAATTTTATAATAAAGGGCATGCTTGCAAAAGCACACACGACATTGTTAGGATTGTTGCGTAGATTGGAGCGTGCATTGTATTATTCTTTCAATCTTTGTGTTGGATTTTTTAAATAATCCGGAAACAATGAATAGAACCAAAGCACAGACAATTGTCTTAGGGGGCAGGCAGTTTGGTGGACTCAGCTGTGTTTGGGATCTCCATAATGATGCCACAGCCCTCCTCCTCTGTCCCTCAATGCTGTTCCTGTTTGTGAATACAACAGAACACCCAGGAGTGTACAGTGCATGGTGAGCCTAGTGCTTTCAGCCAAATTTTGGAGCACTAAAGAAATCTCCTGGTAACATTATTAGAGAAGTGTAAAGTAGAACTATTTAGCGTTTCCAGTGTCTATGGTGTTGCAGGCATTCAAACACATTTGGCTAAAAACAGGTATCAAAGTAATCAGGCTTGCCTGGAGAAGCAACAGCACACAAGCGCTGTTCAAATCCAGCAACACCTGTTGAGCTTAATACACTTGCACTTGAGAAGGTTAAGTAAGGTTAATATTGGCTCCAGTAAAGGCAATGCCTGTTTTTGAGGCTTTGTGACTGTTTTTCCACTGTTTCGACTTTGAATGATGCTTCTTGCTTTTCTGACTTCATGATCAAAGCACTTTGGTGGAAGCCTGCTGCAGTTTTTCCTACACATGGGGAAAATGCGGGTTTGGTGAGACATCATCAGAGGGTGGTGTTTGCAGCCATGCTTTGTTCCTCCATAAGCTATGAGTCTCTCGTCACTTAATTATGTAAAAAAAAAAAAAAATACTGCAGGAGCGCAGTTACATAATCCCCCAGAGAGTAATTATTGCCTGTCTTGGCAGAATGCAAGCCTTTTAATCTGTAAATAAGCGGCTCTGTGTGGATGAGCAGCATGCAGAGTGGGGCTGTGCTGTGAAGGTCTCATGAATCTTTAAAGCGAAAGCAGCCGCTGCATGTGCTGATTGGCTGCTGTTTGGATTTCAAAGGGTTTAAGATGCTTCCCTTGTGGTTTTAACCCCTCCTGAAATACTGAAGCCTCTGAGAATGATTCCTGTAAAGGGTAAAATGTGTCTAAGTTAAGTGCATGACGAATCTGAATGTTTCAAATGCAGAGAAAGCAAGATGAGTTTCCTTCAAATTTAGAAATACAAGAAACCAAAACAAGATGCAAAATTGACAGTCAGTGCTTTGGATACAAATAAAAACAAAGACACAATAATTATCAAACGAGTCACTCCCTTATTGGAGGTTAAGAGTGTTTCTTTCTCTTTTTTTTTGTAGTTGTTTTGTTTTTGTTGATGTTCCTTGGATTTGAGCCAGTGTCATGTAGCCCAGGCTAACCTTTAGCTCATTGTATAGCTTAGGATGATCCTGAACTCCTGATACTCCTTCTATTTCCCATGTGCCACACCAGCCATCAGGAGGTTAAGTCTATGAAATTATTTTGATATACTTAACATACAGTAAGCCACATTTATTTAAAGTTTTGACATAAGTACAAAATATTTAAAATGTATGTCGTGGAAGCTCATACTTCCAAAAGAATTAACACACTAAGCTGAGAGTTCTTACTTATGCTGATAGTATCAATGCTCACTTGAGAAACGGAGGCAGAAGGATTACTTTGAGTTTATGGTCAGTCTGGTCAACATTACGAGTTTCAACTGGGTGACAGTTTAAGAACTTGTCACAAACAAACAAGCCAGAATTAATTTGCTTCTAAGATATGAGTGTAAGTGGATCTTTTCGATATTAAAAATGAACCTCAGTGTCTGGTTCTTCCTTTCTACCTCCTGTTCCCATTTCATGGATGAGCTGCATATGCTCCTAAGGTCACTCTGCGTTTTAACATGGGAGCCCCTCTCCTTTGCCTGCTCAAGGACTTCATTGTTGAATGGTGCCTCTTTCTGGATAACTTTCTGTTCCCTATCAACTTTCTGTTTCCCTCTGCAGTGACACTCAACAGCCTCTATCCTGCCTTCACGTTCTCTCTTTCCCTTGTAGCCAGATCGACTCCAAACAACCTTTGCCCTAGTCCCTGCTCCCATAGAACTCACTGCTGCCAAAGAGTCTATACCCTCCACTGCCAAGGTCTCTGGGCAGTTCTGATCTCTGTCTTTCTGATCACCTGAAACATCTCACATAGTTTATCTCCGTATCTTCTTTACTTGGCTTTGGGGACACTATTTCATTGAAATTCTCTTCTTCTTCACTGGGTACTCTTTCTCAGACTCCTTTGTGGGCTTCTCTTCTTTTCCTGTTTCCTAAGACTTCCTGGCCCAAGTCTGTCACAGCTAATGTCATGGTTAATACTCTTTGTACTCTAAAGACTCTGGGGCTTCTGTCTGAAGTCCATCGCTATCACCAGGGCTGTAGACTTACATATCTCATTGCTGCCTGATGGTCAATGGCACCTCAGATATAACACAGTGGGAGTGTAATTCCTTGCTTGTCCACAGTCATCTCTCACGTGGATTTATTGCAGTAGCCTCCTGTTTCCCTGCCTTGTGCTTACCCCAACATCCTTCAGTCTGACTTCAACAAGCAACTCCTGAAGACCCATAAAAGACATTGAATTTTGTCTCACCAATACCAGAATAAAGTCTATCCAATAGTCCCTCCTTGACTGACCTGACCCCCCCCTTCCCAGATTATCTTTACCCTTTCCCCCAGCACACTGTCTGCTCTGGTGTCTTTTTCAGGCACTCCTACCCAGAACACCTCCCTCTGTCCCGCTCTTATTGAGATTGTTTCTAATCATCCTAGTTAAGCTCTCCCTGCTCCTGCCTCCTTGCTCTCCAGATCCCTTCTCTAGGCACCATATAAAAACATAAATTAGACTGTTTAATTTAGGGGTTTGTTGCTGTGTTTGTGCTTGGCTGTCATCTCATATTGTAATATAAGTTTCAAGAGGCTATAATCCGTGTCTGTCTGGTCACAGCTGGGTCACAGTACTGCTGACAGATCAAAAGTAATCATGTGGCTTATGAAACTAGATATGCATATTGTCTCTGCTGTGCAAAATCTAGATTTAAAAGAGACATGAACACAGAAGGGGGTGGGTATCTGGGAAGAGGAAGGGAACTAGAAGATGGTGGGGACAGGAGAGCACAGCGGGAGGTGAATTGTGATTAATGTATGCTATAATCATGTACAGCATTATTTTGTATGGCTCATATACACATGGAAAGAAAGGACAAAAAGAGCACAGATTGGTCTTTCCGTGTCACTTTTATAACAGCATATGTGTGACAGAAGACAAGCCACACTCAAAAATTGACTCTACACTGTTGTTTTCTGTTCCTCAGTTTCTCTGTTTGAAGAATATCCGGACATTTCTGGCAGCATGCTGTGAGACATTTGGAATGAGAAAAAGCGAACTTTTTGAAGCGTTTGACCTGTTTGATGTTCGTGACTTTGGAAAGGTACTGATATGTTTGCTCTTTAATGTAAAACTTTTTATATAATTCTGGGAATTGAACCAGAGTCTCTCGCATGCCAGGTAAGTGCTTAACCATTGAGCTACGTCTCTAGCCCTCGTCTAGCATTTATTTATCTATTTTTTTCCATTGGAGAATATTTAATGAAATCAAAATGTCTTAAGTGCTCTGTGTATCTGCATTTTATAGTTAGATGTCATGTGTTGGTGGCTTAGCAGATAAGAATAAGCCACATTCCAAAGAACAAAGTCAAAGAACAGCTACCACTTTTGAAGTGAGTTCAGAAATACTTTGTAGTTTAAAGCAGGGACATCTTTTACTCACAGGTAGTCCTTCCTACTCTTTCCTTCTCCAGGAATGGACTTCCATCACTTGTATCCCAGGGCCAATATGCTTTCCCCCCAGTCTTCTCTCTATTTGCAAGGCATCTCAGTTTGGGAAGCTGAGAGTGTGAAGTTGTCCTGTTCTCAATTTCAATGCTTTGAACAGTTACTTGGAAAAGACATGAAATATGGGTGGTGGTAGGACAAACCCAGGGCTTCTAATAAACTAAGCATGTGCTCTCTGCAACCCCAGCGCTAATGGGAGATTGTCGAATTGCTCGCATTTCACATGGAAATAGTTCTTTTTTTTTTTTCCTTCTTCTTCTTCCGAGGCAGGGTTTCTCTGCTGTAACTCTGGCTGTCCTGGAACTCACTCTGTAGACCAGGCTGGCCTCGAACTCACAGATTCCCACTGCCTCTACCTCCTCAGGCCTGCTGTTAAAGGCATGCGCCACCACTGCCCAATGGAAATAGTTTTAATATTTATGTTATCACTCAGGTGAACACTAAACCCATGGTGAAAGAAATCATATTTTCAGGCAGATAAGATTAATCAGTGGGTATAGGTCTTTCCACCAAGCCTGATAACCTACGTGTGATACCCAGGACCCGCATAGGAGGGGGTAGTGATGGAGAAGTGACTCTCACAAGTTGTCTTCTGACCTCCGCACTCATACTGTGGAAATTTGGCATCCCTCCATAAATAAATTAATTAAAACTTAAAATCATACTTTCAAAAATTATGTTCATTTTAATGAAGTGATATGAATTTAAACCCCTTTCCTGTCAGCAGCCCTGAGTCAGTTAACTACACTGTATTATGAAAGTATGCATATACGAAGAGAAAGAAGGGTAAGTTGAGTCTGGGGTTGCGGGTCTGTGTTTCACAGCCTGTCTGTCAAGTGCAAGGCTTTGGTTTTGATCCTCAGCTGCAAGGGTTGGGGGAGGACAAAAGAACTAAGTTCATCCTTCCTTTAAATTATGTTATTGTATGGATGTTTTGCCTGCATTCATGTCTGTGCACCACAGATGTGCCTGGTGCACTCAGATTCCCGGGAACTGGAGTTATAGATGGCTGTGAGCCACCATGTGGGCGCTAGGAATCCAACCTGTTCCTCTGCAAGAACAAGTGCTCTGAGCCATCTCTCCCCAGTCCTCATCCTTACTCTTTAATTTGGGTACTAGGATCTTTCCATGTGTCTGTCTGAGATAGGCACTGTACTTAATTTCTAAAATGTAATATTTGGTTATATAACAACACCCAAACACTGGATAGGTTTTCCTAGAAATTTGATGCTAACATAAAACAAAGATGAGAAGCTCTTTCATGTGGGCAGGTTGAAGGCTGGGCCTCTTTCTGCCTTAGACCTGGAGTCATTCTGTGATCTTTGATCAGCTTCCAGCCTTGTGGGTCATCAGGCTTCTTGCCAATGTGGAAGAAAATGGAGGAGGTAGCAACATGGATTGCTCTTATCTCAGGAAAGCTGTCTGGCGTCACAGGTAAAATGATGGAGGGTAAAACATGGTAGCACAAGGAAGAGAAAGCCAGGCCATGAGTAAGCAAAGGGAGGCCTGTTTATGGCTGTGGTGTGCTGCTATTGGAGACAGGGAAATCAAGTTCAAGTCCATATGGTGGATACTGCTCTGCACTGCTGCCCTGGAAGCTGAGGAGATGTTCCTGTTTTCATACTTCTCCAGTCCTGTCCCTACCCCATGCAGTCTCCTATGAGGAAATAGAAAATGAAAATGATTTAAGGAAATTAAAAAGAAAAGAATTGGCTATTTAAAGCTTATTAAGAGTTCCCCTCCTTTTAAGTACACAAGGTATGTTGATAAAGATTGGAAACTTATAGAGATACTTTTTAAAATGCATGGGTTTCTTTAAGTGCGATCGCTTGGTTAGACAATAGAAGCTTTGGAGGAAAGTACGAAGGAACCCTTTAGTTTTTGGAGACAAATGCATCCTATTTCTGGTCACGTAAAATGTTTTCACAGTGGTAAGACTGAAAAAGGATCAAGCCTGGGTGGTGGTTTAGACTTGAACTGTACTGTTACTTTTAGGTCATCGGCTTTCGCTGATGCGTATATTGATGCAATATCTCTTCAGACTGTGTTTAATATAAACTGGCAGAAAAATCAGCTGTGTTACTACTATTAAATACTCCAAGTAAGCCGGTCAGTACCGTCAGTTACCAAACATTTTCAAAGCTGTTTTTCTTTTTAAAAATGTTTCATGTATTTATTCATTTTTAATCTTCATAACAGACTTAGGAGGGAGACCCCAGTATTTTTCTCATGCTAATGAGGAATTCTGCACCCAAAACCACATATCTAATACGGGTCGGGGCAAGGGTGGTTACGTGGCTATACCAGGGCACGTGCTCCTTGGTGCTTTGCATAAGTGGATGTAGTTCATCTCCCAATCCTGCTGTGCGATTACTATTTTTCTTGATTACAGATCCTATTTGGGAAGTGATAGACCTGAGGTAATTCATGCAGTTCTAAATTCTTTTAGTATAAAAATATTGAATAGAGTGTTAAATCAGAAGTAAAATATTTCTAATATTGGGAATGTAAATGTAAATGGGATTTGGACAAGGCTGCGGATATAGCTCAGTGGTAGAGTGCTTGCTTAGCATACCGGAGGCCCTGCTGTAGCATGCCACCTTCCCCGTATAAACAGCCATTATCTTTACCTGAGCAGCTGTGACTTCTTGAAAGCTACTCCGGAGATTGGGCTTGTTGATGTTACCTCATAGGAGAATGTGAGGGGGGTTATCAGACACTCACCTCATACATAGGATTTTCATGGCTGCACCTCTCAGCCATTTGTATGCCCTAATTTCATGGGGCTTTGTGCAGCCATGGGGAAGTTGTCATCCATGCCTGGGTAAGGATTTTCATGCAGCTGCTGCCTTGGAGTCATCCATGCTCTTTTAAGTAACCTCTCTTGTGTGCTCCATAGCTCATTGTTCCCCCAAGTTGGACTTTTGTGAAATCATATTTGGTTTGTCCTTGGAGTCTTGTAAGGAAGGATAGGGGTGAGCATGTAGTTAGGGTTCCCTATGGAGAGTTATGGCAATGCTTGGCATGGTCAGCAGGCTCACAATGGGACCAAAGCTGAGTTTGGGAAGAGCAGTATCTATCTTCCATCTCCCTCCACTCCCATGGCCAAGGAGACAGGCAACTGAACCTAACCTGACTGATGGTGGAATGTCTTGACATGGTTGGCTCTCTATAAGTTATATGAAATGGTGTATCTCCTTACTGTCATAGCAATTGCAATGTCACTGCCATGGGTAGCAAGGTAGATAACTATTGCTGAGCAACAGAGGTGCTGTTTCCAAAGGAGGAATCCCGGAGTGTTTATCTTCTTGCCTATGGTATGGAGTGCAGTACTTGCTTGATGAATGGGAGTGGAGAATGTACTGCAGCTTCTGAAAGTAGCATGTACGGGATAGGATCTCAAACAGACTGTGGCATCTGTTGCTTGGCTTTTCTTATGGGAGCTAAGGCATGCAGCTGAGGCTGAGCTGTCTACCCAGAGAGAATTAGATGTCCTAAGGGAGAAATTAAGACAAAAAAACAACATGCTGATGCTATCCACTGTACCAACCTCGGCCTTGTCAGGTAAATTGAGTGAAAGAAAACACAAGAGAGAAGTGTTGCCTTTCTTGTGGTTGGGGGGCGGGGTGTCCAAAAAAGAAAGAGAGCACAAGTTAAATCCATGCTCACAATCCCTTCCTGGTATCCAAAATTTTGGGACCTGTAGGAAGAATCAGATGGATAGAAAAATAGGGGATAGAGACGTTATAGAAAACAGCCCTTCCCTGAGAAGAAGGACACATCCATGATTGAACATGCAGATGGGGACCTTAATAATGACTCAGTGCAAGAGGCCATGTTAATCAGGGGGCAGTTTATGTCTGGACTGCTTGAATTGCTATAGAATATAGATCATAGGAGGTTAGACAGGAACGCCACCTAAGAAATGATGGCGAAGTCTTCATTTATTCTGGGACTGAGTCTCTGGTGGTGCAGCTACTTTGGGGTCACCATGCTAACATACGTGTAGAGTGCTTCAACTCCTACTAACAGCAAATTCAGAACTCACATTTATATGGTGGCATTGGGGGTCTAAAAAAATATAGTTGTGAAGACATTATCTTGTATTTTTACTGTACTTTGAAGTTTTCAGAGTGCTTGTTACCACCAATTCATGTGATTCTCAGGAGCATTGTGAAGATAGCCTGTAAATTACTCCTCAGATGGGTAAAGGAAGGCACAGAGTGTTAGACAGTGAGGTTAAGGCTACATGCCTTAGGGATAGGAACAGGATCTGGGCTTGGGCATTCTGAGTTTTCACCCCTTTACTCTTCTTCTCTGCTGTCCTTGTTTTGGGTCTCACTGGATGGCCAGGGAAGAGGTTGAACACTAGGAGAAAACAAAGTTTTTTTTTTTGTTTTTTGTAATTAAAAATCATAAGAGACTCACTGATTTTGCATCCAGTTTGGACTGGTTCATCTGTGAGGATGAACAGTGAGATTCAGGATGCTGTGTGCGGCGCAGCGCAGTGGTGGCTGAAGTGAGTCAGTCTAGATTGACAAGGGTTCTCTAGGTTGTCATTTATGAACAAGTACTTTGTAGCGGTGCCCTCTGCCCCTTCCCCCTTGTGACACCATGCTGTCCTCTAGACTTTGCTTCTTCTTTGTTTTTGGTTCCAGGAAAATATTTTGACTAAATAGGCTTGACATGGATGTGTTTGCATTTGGGAATTAAAGCTGTCCTGGAATCAATCAACCCAGATAATTTTGCGAAATGGCGAGGAGCATTTATTTTGAGTGCTGTAGAATGGCTTATAATTATTTTGCTTTTCAGCAGGTCCCTGATTCCTAATATTGAGTTTTTAATTCAATGCTAATTCACTTCAATTTGCTCTGAGTTAACATCCACACAAATTCTAATTGGATCTAATTACAGCTTGTCTTATCTGTAAAAAGAAACGGGATGCCGCATAGGCCCCAGCATAAGGCTGCTACCATTCCTAACTCTGAGTGGACATGATTCCATTCAGGGACCAGGGCAGGGCTTGGTAATCTGAACTCAGAGGTCTGGAGGTTATGGATGACTCTGGGGTTGTTCAGTGCAGAGAAAGAGGTGGGGTGTTCCCCTCAGACAGAAGCCAGCCTGCTCTGGGGAGAAACTCCATTTCCCTTTTAGAACTCTTATATAGCCTCTCTTTGCTTTTGAATTTATATTTTTAAAAAATATTTTTTTCTAACATTTCAAAATGATAAATCCCTTTTTGGCCTTATGATAACAACCTAAGCAAGTCTTATTAGTTTCTTTGCATAAGGTGGGAATTTTTAAAAAGAGTTTCCCACTCCAGGAATCATCTTAGAAATCCTTCGTTTTATTCCGTTCAGACTTTTCATCAGGATCTGGACGTTGGTTCACTTCCATGTCGGGCCAAATGCATTTGGTATTACTCTGCCCTGGTTGGCATTTTGATTAACTCAGGCTGCTTGGAAGTGTTTCCTCCATGCTGGGTGCATGAGAAGGTGGGATTTTCTGTTTTCTCTTTTTTTAATTAATTAATTTTTTCCTTATCTCTTATTATATATCCTGACCCCCTCTTTCCCTTCCTCAACTCCTCCCAGTCCCCCCGTTTCCCCCCCTCCTCCAGATCTTCCAACCCCAACACCTCCCCCATGCTTCCCCTCAGATAAGAGCAGTCCTTCTAGGTTTACCACTCAAACAGGGCATATAGAACAAAGTTGGGCACTGACGCCTACACTGAGTGTGGGCTAGGCAGCCCAGAAGGAGAAAAAGGGTCCTAAGGGCAGATAAAAGGGTCAGAGACTCCATTGCTCCAGATTATAGGAGTTTAACAAGAACACCAAGCTAGACAACCATAAGATATATTTAGGGGACCCTGCAGGTTCCGTGTCTGCCATTGCCATCTCTGTGAGCCCTTAAGAGTGGCAGTCAGTTGACTCCATGGGATTGTTCTCCTGGTGTCCTTGACCCCTCTGGTCCCTGTAATCTCTCCTCCCTCTTTTCCAAAGGGTTCCCTGAGATCTCCATGATATTTGGCACTGGGCTTCTGTTTCTGCTCCATCAGCTACTGGAGAAAGCCTCTCTGATGAAAAATGGACTAGGCACAAACCTATGAGTAGAGCAGGATATCTTTAGAAATCACCTCCTGGCTATCCAGTCTCTAGTTCTTGGCCTGTCCTGCAGTATCAGGCATGGGTTCTTTCCTTTAGGATGGGGTTCTGCCCTTCCATTGTCACAGCAGATCCTGTAGGAATCTGTTATAGGTTATAGGTCGAAGGTTTTGTGGCTAAGATAGTGTCCCAATCCCACCACTGGGAAGCCTTGTCTGGTTACAGGAGATGGCCTGTTAGGGCTCCCTAGCCCCTAGTACTAGAGGTCCTCTACAGAGTCTCCCTTATATATTCCAGTGAGTTTCTACTTGTTCTCCCAATTACTCCTTAAGGAGGCCATTTTGAATAGGTTGTAGGACTCAGGTTGAGGTTTCCATTTTATACAGGTGAGTGTCTAACATCAGCTCTATTATTCCAGCTTCTCTTGACCCACAGACTTTGTGTCCTCAGTTCCAGGAAGTGTAGAACACTTCGCAAGTATGGTGTGATTGATAAATTTTCTTGAATGTGGTGATGGGGGGGTAGGTCTGGGGGTAAGTGAGGGGAGATAGGGGGAGATAGGGGAAAGAACTTTCCCTTACTGTACTATTATACTGTGTTCTCAGGTGCTGCTACTGCTTCCCTCTCCCCC
This sequence comes from Cricetomys ansorgei, assembly GCA_026225945.1. Taxonomy (NCBI): domain Eukaryota; kingdom Metazoa; phylum Chordata; class Mammalia; order Rodentia; family Nesomyidae; genus Cricetomys; species Cricetomys ansorgei. The sequence continues at coordinate 21,151,741 of JAMJFZ010001038.1, read as the reverse complement.
ACCTCCATATTTTGAGGCAGGATCTCACTAACTTACCCAGGCTGACTTTGAACTCATCCTATGGTCCAGGCTGTCCTTGGATTTGGTATCATCCTGCCTCAATGTTCCTAGTAGCAGGGGTGACAGACTTGGGCCACAAGGCCTGGTTAACACTATCATTTATAATAGGTTTGAGATGACTGGTAAAAATCTGGAACCCAATTTTGAATTAAGTGTAAGAACTAATATCATTGGAGGGGTGAGGTTGGGACATACCCACCCTTCTCCCTCTTCTGTGGCCTCAGATCTCCTTTGGGAAAGCAACCTTTCCCTTTCTCCGTTTAGTTTGGATGGTTTGTTCAGTTGGGCTACCCGGCCTTTGCCGTGGTGACGGGCTCTGGGATGGTGTGCTACCACTTTTGCTTTGCTCCCTCTGAATTAGAAACCTTATGTGTGGGTCTGTGAGACTTGGAGAAGCCACGGGCATCTGAGTTCCACATTTCATTTCAAATGGCCCCATTTTGGAGAGAGCAGAGCCTAGGAGGAGCCTAATGACATCTTGTGCCCAGAGCTCAATGCACAAGTCTGAGGATTTTCCATGACTCCCGCCAGTGTCTTCCTCATTTATTGTTCTTTGAGCCAGTTTTTTCTTAGTTTTCTCAACCAAGAGTGACAGAAATTAATGAGATTTGTTGTTTCACAATTCAAATGTTTTAAGCATTTAGGAATGTTTCATCCTTTGTTATCCCTATGGTGTCGAGAACGTCTGCATCAGTCTCCCCACCTATTATTAGTGAAGGGGAAGGATGGGACAGTCTGAGAACCTCTCTGATTTGTGGTATATACATGAGTAACAGAAGTATAGTGTTGGTTTCATGGTAAATACTTTCTTCTTCATCTTAGTCAACTCAAAGAATATCAAGGTTTTTAGATTTCAGGATCACAGCCATCAGGAGTCTTTCCCATTTCTGTTTTTGCTTTTAGAGAATCAAGGGAATGAACACAAGAGCCTCTGCAGGTTGCATGCATCTGACAGGTTGAAAGGCATTGCAGAGCTTTCTCTCTCACTTGGACGTGAATAGTAGTGATACTGACTTTGACAAAGTGGTTTTGGAAGTCAGCAAATCCTGTAGGGTTTAGTGTGATCTCATTGAATCTTTCTTTGTCTTTTAATGGAATAAACCACATATACTTGTTGTGTTATACAAATATCTGGCTCCCCGCCCCAAAAATGATTGAGTGAATTAATTTAGATCAAATCTAGAACTAGTAGTTTGGATACATATAGATCCTTCAGAGTGCTGGGCGTGGACATGAGTAGGGTCAGAAAGAGGACCCTAGTGGCACTTATACTCAAACACATTTTGCCTTGATGAAATGATAACATGCATCCACTGTTTATACCCTATGTTATCCTTAGCTTATATAAGAGTGTTTTTGTTGAATGTTTTTGTGTAGAGACTTAGATAGTGAACTCTTTAGTTCAACTGTAGTTCAACTATCACTGAAGGCAGCTGTTGCAATGAGCTCATCAATTTGTATTTTCTTTCCAGGATATGAATTAAATTTGTAGCTACATCAGAATAGATTCAGAGTAAAGTATGTTTAAGGATTTTAGCACCTTGAATGCATAGAGTATGCTAAAAATCAAGGGGTACAGAGTTAACTTAATATTTTAAAGGGCTTTCAAATAATTTGTTTGGTAGAAACCGCCACCTGTTCACCCATCCTCATACAGATTATTGGTGGTAACCTGCTGCTATCAAGATTCCATTTTGAGCTAAAATGTATGTCTAGCCCATAATTCCTCATGATAGGTTTATTGAGTGCTGTTGCTAAGGTTACTTTCTACAATTTGTGTGTTTTTACCTAGAAAGGTAAAACTTTCCAACCTTTCCAACCTGATGCGCACACTTCAGAGTATATGTATAATGGACCAAGGACATTATCTGCCTAGTCTGTGATGTAATGACTGGCTGGCTTCCTAGCCCTTTGTACCCGGATGACCAAGTCATCTCCACATCCCCATTCTCTACTCCCAGTGCTGTTAGACACTGGGAATCTCACATTTCAAAGTACCTGCACTAGCATCTTGCATGTGATACTCGAGAGCCTTTATTAGGTTATGGTCTGGAACTCTTTGCTGGCTTTCCCAGTCATAAGAAACTTGGCCTAACCGAAGACTCCTGAGCTTTTCCGGTTTGCAGGTGCTCTAGGGACTTCATATTGGGTGATTTGAAATAGCCTTCTTATCTAGCACACACATATTGACAGGCAACTATATATTTAACTAGGATGAAGTGAGGTGGCATTTAAAATAAACTCTCTCTTTTTACAGTAACTTCTTTGGACTCTTACTCTTACTAGTACTGTCACATTTCTCTTTAAAAGTCTTATGCAAACTGTTCAGGGGTTATGTAATCTGTAGGGCCCTGGTTGTTGCAAAGCCATCAAAAGAACTGATCTTCATGGTGTCTGTCAGCCAGGTGCTGTTGCAGACGGGTGCAGCATGATTCCTGGGATGGTACCCAATGTTGTCTTGCTCTTGCTTCCATCACTGTTCAGCCCCAGGGCCCCAGCCATCCCCATAGCAGTTTAGCCTCTGCATCAAGCCTGCTGAGGCTCTGCTCCATTGTCTTTGCAGAAGCTCTGCTTGGAATTAATTTCTACTAGGAAGCTTGAGTCAGGTCTTCCTTCTGTATACCCCACACAGGTACCAGCTTCCACTCTCAGAACAGCTCTTGAGAGCTCCTATTTCTTCCTCCCAGAAGAAATTTTGGGAAGACTTTTGAACTTTTCTTTTGGACTTGTCCTATGAGTCAGCTGACTTCCAGTCTACTGAGTCTATGCCAGGAGTCAACCAACAGCTCACAAAGGCCTACTTTACTTTGTTCCCTTGAAGAGTAGAAGCTGCTGTGTCCTTCTATAACAACAAGGAGCTCTGGAGTGATTACTCCTTAAAAGGAGCACTTCTTCCCAGGCCTGCTGACTGCCTTCCTTCCTTCCTTCCTTCCTTCCTTCCTTCCTTCCTTCCTTCCTTCTCTTCCTTCCTTCCTTCCTTTCTTCCCTCCCTCCCTCTTTTTCTCTCCCTCTCTCCCTCTCTTTCTTCCTTTCTTTCTTTCTTTCTTTCTTTCTTTCTTTCTTTCTTTCTTTCTTTCTTTCTTTCTTTCTTTCTTTCTTTCTCTCTCTCTCTCTCTCTCTCTCTCTCTCTCTCTCTCTCTCTCTCTCTCTTTCTTTCTGTTAATTTAAGCAGAGAAGGAAGGCACAACTTTCAGCCTTCCCGTGTGTGTGTGTGTATGTGTGTGTATGTGTGTGTGTGTGTATGTGTGTGTATATCTGTGTATGTGTGTGTATGTGTGTGTGTATCTGTGTATGTGTGTGTATGTGTGTGTGTATGTGTGTGTATGTGTGTGTGTATCTGTGTGTGTGTGTGTGTATGTGTGTGTGTGTGTGTGTGTGTGTATGTGTGTGTGTGTGTATCTGTAAACACAGTTTCTGCATCATTAGCTGTATTCCTTTCCTTGGTTTGGGGACAGAGCTGACCTTTTCAGCAATGTCTACACGTGTCTCACTTTCTTAGGAGTATTGAATGTCTGGGAACATTTCCCATTCCTATCATGTATTGTAGAACTCTAATACCTGACCCATGCAAAGGTCATTCTGTATATCAGGGTTTGTTTTTTAAAAGTTAATAATATTTTTATTAATAATTTGCGTTTCATACAATGTGTCTTAATAGCACCCTCTTCACATTCCTTCCTGTTCCACCCTCCCACCTCTGGGCCCTCAAAACAAAAACAGCAAAAACAAAAAAGCCCAGCTTGTGGCAGGAGCATAAATCGTGGGCATCATCATGGTATTTGGAAGCAGCAGGCTGCTCTGATTATGGACACTAATCTGACCCATTCCAACCTGAGGCCAAGCATGACTAAGTCTGACCGGAAGTTGGGCTTCAGTGCTCAAATCCACAGGCACCTGGGTCTCCAGCAAGCACCCAGACGTTACCTGGGCACCTAGACACCGGGTACCCTGACATCCTGCAAGCATCAGGGAATCCTGAAGGTCCCCCAGCATCCTGCAGGCACCAGGACCTCCCACATGCACCTATACCAGGGTTTCTTAAACTCTTCTACTCATAATCTCTTTGTGCTTGAGTCGTTTTTATGTGACCTCAGTAATATAGGTATATAAACTAGGTATACAAATCAGACATTAAATAGTAGTAAGTCATACATTTATTCCAAAATAATTCTTTGTTATTACATAGATTTTTACCATTTAGTAAGGATGAAAGCAAATTTAAATATTAATTAGATGGATGTGCTTGTTCACCTAATGGTACAATCCAAAGATAATCTATTTAATACTTAGGATTTGAGAAATGATGAGAGGAAAATGTGTTTTGCATAATCACACCATTGTTTTATAAGAGCAGAAAACTTTGTAAAGTCAGAATATTACAATATTTATTACATACAATGAAAATTCACAATATACAATATACATCTTCTTGCTTCTCCCTCCCGAGTGCTGGGCTTACAGAAATGCACCATCACACTGGGCCTAAGTGGTGCTGGGAATTGAATGTGGGGCTGTCTGCTTGCTGGGCAAGCACTCTGATGTCCGGGGTATAATCCCAGGCCTGGCTGATTGATGACTGAGGCGAGGTTTTGCTGTGGTCTCTGGTGGGCTTGGAAATCAGGATGCTCCTGCCCTCACCTACTGAATGCTGGATTATAGCTATACACTATGATGCCCAGCTCTCTTCTTTTCATGAGACAGGATCTCACTGTGTAGTGAGTCCACTGGGTAGACTCAAACTTAAATCCTCCTGCCTTTCTTTCTCCTGTGTTGGCATTGCAGGATGTGGCAGCACATCTGCTGTGGCTTGCCTATTTCCTTTTCTCACTTTTCATGCCTCTGTACTGCCTCTTACTTTAGTCCCACTAAATTACTGGTCATTATGACTCCTTAGGTTAATATTTATTGATATTTTCTTTGCCTAGAATGCCTCTTCTCCTCACATCCATTAGCCCCTTGTTTCTATTGATTTAGTTCAAGATATTGTACCCTGCTTTCAATCTGAGAATGCAAGTTTTATCCACATCTTTGTCTGGTTGGTTCTGAGATGCACTGTGTCCCCTTCTGGCTAGCTTTTGCTGACTTGTCTCTGATTACTCCCTATTACTGGCAAAGACCCTTATCGTCCCCCTTCTGTGTCATACAAAATTGACCTAGCCGCGTTAAATCGTCTTTCTTCCTTGAGATTATAAAATCAAGTAGAAGTGTGTTTCTTCTTTCCTTGTCCCAGGTGACATGTGCATGGGAAGTGTGTGGGAAATGGCTCTGATGATGATCCCTGCTGCATGGAATTGAACCGAGGAGCATGGGTTGGACTTTGTGGGTACAGCAGCTTGAGTAGGATGGAGCTTAGAGTAAGAGCTCAGTCGGTGGTAACTCATGAGTACAGCGTTTCTCCAATGTCCCACCCCCACCCTAATCTGCAGTTTTTCTTTCTGTGGTTTTGGTTAACCATGCTTGAACATAATCCAAACATGTTAAATCATAAATTGCATAATTAATTCCTAAGTTTTCAATCTCTCCATAACCGATGAGAGGAACAGAGGTGAAGATACCGGGACTATTGGTAGCCATTCAGGCTAGGGATTATTAGAAGCTCCTTCCCTATTCTCTGCTTGAATAGACTCAACAGAGTCTTAGGTACAACCATGCTAGATTGTTTTGAGGAGTCTGAAGAAGTCTAATGTTATCTCAATTTGACCTGGGTTGGAAATCATCCCTTTGTCCAGCGTTATCCATGCTGTGTTATGTAGCCACTCAGTAGCCATTTTGTTTTCTGGTGGATGGTTGTAGTATCACAGTGCTTATGCCCAGGCAATTCTTATTTTACTTAGTACTGTAGTTCCCCATACCTGTGAGGGATACATTTAATATTCCCAATGGATGTCAAACACTCAGTACTGAACCCTCTTAAATATATAGTTATATATGCAAATTTAATGCCTTCTCTGTTATAATTATTTATATAATATAGATGTAATATTCACAGTGTAACATTTCATAGCAAAAGTAGCACATGTCTCTTTTTCCTTCACAGTATCACAGGTGAAGTTTTATTCATGTTATTGACCTTAGCAACCTCAAGATACATTATTTTCTTCCCTTAATTAAGTTGAGAACTTTTACCTTTATGGCTTCTCTTTGGCATAGCCAGTTTGTCACTGTTCTTGCCCATTGAAGCTGCTATTCAGTTAAGTGAGAGTTACTTAACATAAATCTACAATATGTGCCAGTCAATCTAATACCTAAAATGGCTACCATGCATCTAACAGGGAGGTAGTATTTATAGTGTGGATACATTGGATGAAGAGACAGTTTATGGGCTAGGAGGAATGGAGTGGTATGGCCTGAGATGTTATATTACACAGGATGGCTAACAATAGAAAACTTAATAATTATTTCTAGAATGTTTCATTAAATATTTTCAGATTCGTTGATCCTGGGTAAGTAAAGCCATTCTGAGCAAAACTTCGGACAAAAGGGGAGAACTGTAGCTCCTCAGCCACAAGAGTAGTGATGATGGCAATCTGGCTACACCAACGAGAAGCCATGAAAGTGTCCTGTTCAACCGAAAGGTGAAAGTTCTTGATCTAGGACAGGCAAAACAAAACAAAATGTTAAGCGCTCACGGTGCCGGAATTGCTGAGATCTATGACGATAATGAATCATAAGTCAGTGAAATTGCAAAACGGAAGAAAGAAATAAGAAATGTGCTTGCTTGCTGTGGAGCCCCATACAGAGAAAGCCGGGGCCACAGTTCTTGGTTATAGTTGTTCAGGAAGACGTGAACGGAAGAGAGCAATGTGCTGCACCAGAAAGCACTGAGCTCACACAAAGACTCCAGCAAAGAGCTCTCATATTAGTGAGGCCAGGCCACCTCTGCAGTAACGGATTGTTACTCAGAGGCAGGCTGATTACAGAGTTCAGTACTACCCACAGGTAGTGGTATAACATCAAATGGTGTCTTGGAAAGTGTTCTTTGTGGTTAAGGGGGTAATTTGCCATTCTGGTATGCTTCCTACACTGAAAACACTAGCAGCCAGAGACTACTTCATTGCTCTGTGGTAGCAGGCAGTCAAGGACTCTGGCCCTTCAGGTTGTTGAGTTGAAGAATCAAAACAAATAAAACATAAGCAAACATAATAGTTACAAAGTTACAGTGGCAAATGCTACTGAGGAAATAAACAAACTGAATAGTTAAACAACCAAAGGAAGTCTGGCAGGGGAAAGGAGGGCAAAGGAGACGTTCTGCAATGCTCAGACCTCATGAAAGGACAGGATGATCACTGTATTACTGTTCTCTAACTTACATTTGAATAAGTCCCAGAGGGCATTTTAATTAGATTCTGATTTTCCCTTTTCCAGTGTGTCCCCTGGAGCCAGTTCTCCAAGTTGACCTCAGTGTTTTCAAATCCTAAAACTCTTTCTGGTTGTCACACAGCACTCCTTGGCAAGGGTAATATGCACATATTGCATTCTGCAAGGGCAGCTTTGCTTGGGTGGCCGAGTTGTGTAATCCTCTCCAAAAGCACCTATGCTTCTGTTTGTCTTTTCCATCTGGGTCTGCTCCACTTTCAGGGGCAGTGACAGCCTCTTAAAACTGCAAGCTTCTGGAAAGTCACAAAGACTCTGCTGGACCCATACTTTGGAGAGGTAAAGGTGTTCTGAAGAGAGAGGAGCAAGAAGCAGAATGTTGCTTTGATACTGTACCTCCTGTTAGCCTGCCCACTGAGAATATTATGTGCAGAACTGGAAATGTAGTTTGAGGATTTAAGTTTAACTTTTATATCTAAGTTCTTTCATAGATTAGGCAGTAAATCCTTTGGTTAGAGTTTTAAAAATTCTATTGAGTTTCTAATATGCATGTAACTGTGTACACAGAAATCAGTTTGTATACATACACACACACAGGAGATATCCATAGAGGTAATGTACTGAACTACATGTTTATAAATACACGGATACACATAACTTATGGTTCCTAACTTACATGCACTCATCAAAAACGGGATAGCTGGATATTGTAATTTGTATCCTGTGGTGATTACTAGAGTTTCAATGTAGCTCTAGTTGTTCATATATAATGCAAATCTCTTGAAGAGACTTTTTAGGACAGAGGGGATTTGGGCTTTCTTTTTTAAGAAATGCATTATATGACAGAAGATACAAGTAATGGAATAAATGATTACAGTGTAACGTGCTCAGTACAACAGTAGGCAACAGAGAAGTTCCTCTAGGGAGCACATGAGAAAGGGGTCTGCCTGGGCCCTTTATGGTGAAGGAGTATTCCTTGAACTTTCTCCTTACACTGAGTCCAGGCAGGGCAGGAAGGATGCTGGTGCTGGCCATCATTTTACTAGACAGTTATGTTAATTTATGTTCTATTATGTGTTTTGTTCTTTCCCTACGATAGCCCTAGTACCTTGGCGCTATCCCTGTTTTATGACTGAGGAATCTGAGGGTCAATGATATAAAAATCATAGCTTTGAAGCATTATAACAACAATCTGGGGTAGTGTCTGTCTAGTCTCAGAGATATTAGTCACTTACTGCTTTGCCTCCAAGCAAAAGTGAAGAGACCTCTGCTTATAGAAAATGTCCTATACAGGTGGTTTTCAACCTTCCTAATGTTATGCTGTCCCCCTCCCCCCAACATAAAATTATTTCATTGCTAATTCATAACTGAAAAATGCTACTGTTATGAATTGTAATGTAAATATCTGATATGCAGATGGTCTTAGGTGACCCCTGTGAAAGGGTCGCTCAGCCCCCAACCGACAGGTTGAGAACCGCTGTCCAATAGGAAGGCATAGGAAAGGGATCCTCTTGAAATGTTAGGGTCCTACAGACAACCTTGCATCTCAAGTATAAGATGTAGCTAAATCAGTTGGGTCTTGAGGTCTAGCAGAAATTGAGCAGAAGTATATGACTCAGGGTCATTAGATGTTCACTGGGGGTTTGATGAGTGCTTTCAGCAGATGTGAGCTGAACCACATGAACTTTATGTCTGAGTCAAGCACTCTGGCAGTGAGAGGAGGCTGTGGTGGTTGTCATGGCAGCAGCAGGAAGAACTGGTATTATTCTGGTGGAAAAACAGTGCAGACCTTTGAGAGTGAAGACATGAAGGGTGCATGGTTGAAGAGCCTCTGGGTGTTTAGGAATTGATGTGAACAGTCAGAGGGACACAAAAGAGGGAACAATGACCCCAACATTACTGGAGGGGAAGTAGAGTTTATAGAGAGGGAGACAATGATGCAGGAACAGGTGAGCCTCACAGTGTCTTGATGGGGACCACTGAAGGCATTCATATTCTCTCTCTCTGTCTCTCTCTCTCTATATATATATGTGTGTGTGTGTGTGTGTGTGTGTGTGTGTGTGTGTGTGTGTGTATGTGTATATATATGTATATGTATATATACAACCCAGTAGGTATTTTACTTTTGCAAATTTTAACTAAATTTTCCCATTCTAAGCTTTACTCTAGACCCCTTTTGGTGTTTTTGCTTTATTTTCTTACTTAGTATTCAGCAGGATCTTGGTCCCTGTGGTGTACTTAGAAACGTTCATCTCATTTTTTTTTTTAAAGTGACTTACTTTTTCTATTATTAGAGTCTTTGAAGAAATGTTTGGATTTGCAAGGCTATAGCAAGTCACATTTTTACTTTCAGCCTCCTGCTGGCCCATATTCCATGTCTGCTGTACAGAGAGATCCTTGACTCCTTCACATTGATTTAAGGCTAATCTGTGGTTTATCCAAGTAACACAGGCCATTCGGTGAGTCTAATAAGTTATTGCATATGGTGGATGAGAAATCCACAAGGAGAATTGGTGAAGTCCAGGGAAGTACCTCTCAATAGCTGGTCCACGAAAGCAACATCAAGGTAGACCTCTCAGCCTTGGGTCCTTTGGCTGTGGTGCCTGTGTATGTATTTCCTACATCCACATGTCTCCATTTCCTTTAAGGACTTGTTTACATCTTTAGGGATATAGTGGTGCGGATGGGGAGGGAAATGCACAGATGCTCTTGCTTGCAGGGGATTAGTAGAAGAAGTGTGCTCTAGGAGAAGCCTGTACCTGACAACTGCAGGCAACAGTGCTTGGCAGTCTCTGCAGCCTTGTGGCCTCTTGATGAGGGAGGCTTCCTCTGTGTAGTTCTGAATCATTTGGTTCCTACCCAGAGCACCTGCATCTTTGCGGTGCTCCGTTGTTGATTATGGAGCTTTCTCTGGCTCACCTCGGTGCCACTTAGAAAGTTTTGAATAGGAAGCATCCCGATGAATCAAAATAATATCTGAGGAGCAAAGGAGTCAGGACTTGTCAGTTCATGGAGGAGTTTGAAACTGTTGGGTTAGAATAGTGGTTCTTAACCTGTGGGTCGTGACCCCTTTTTTTATCTGGCTAAAGCAGCAAACAAATAATCGAACAACCCCAAACAAAAATACCCAAATGTGCAAATAACACATATAGAAAGTATTTAAATCATTTAAACATGCACAGAATGTTAAAGCCTTGTCTAGCTGTGGTAAAGGACTCTGTAATTTGAAGTACTCTTTGCAGTTAGCTGTTATATTCTTGCTCATGGGAATTCATTTCTATGGAGAGTTAACCTAAATATCATAGCTGTATGACTTACATTTCCAGGATCTCATCTAGGGGACTGGCTGATTTTTTTTAATGCAGCATTGGTTTTAAATTGGTCTTAGATTTTGCTTTTAATAAATATACTGACTGCAGGGCAGTGGTGATGCATGCCTTGAATCCCAGAGGCAGGTGGGTCTTTGTGAGTTCCAGGACATCCTGGTCTACAGAGTGAGTTCCAGGATAGCCAGACTTAGAACAGAGAAACTCTGTCTCAAAAATTAAAGAAAATATATTGATTAATAATTTAAGGACAATTATTTTGGATGACAGATGAGAATGAATGAAATAAAACTTATTTGTAGAAAAAATTTGCATATATCTTAAAACTAAGCTGCCCTCTACCTTTGTAATCTTATCATTCTTATAGCAAAGACATGGAAAGTGAACATGGAGATTTTCTTATATTAGGTGGATAGTCCTTAAGGGTGGCTGTCTTAAAGGATTGTTAGTTAACAGAGGGTTACTACATTGACAATGATTCCTAAAGCCCCAGGTCATAAAACAGAATAAGCGTATCTACCTCATTGCAAAGCCAGAGTGTGTGTAGTTTGTTCAGGATGAGTTTTCATCACCTTATTGTTATGATATACTAAGTAAATAAAACCACTTCCTATTTGGGAAGTGTCAGTCATACAGTAACCACATCCTCTGCTTTTCCATGAGACGCTGCCCATGTGATCCGTGCAGCTGTCTCCCCATCCCCCTTCTCTAGTGCCCACTGGTCTGTAAGGAGCAGCTGGCCCTCTTCACTCCACATGTGGGAAGCACAGCAAAGCCTAAGGATGAGGTCGTCCTTTTTAGAGTCAAGAAAGAGGCACAGCCAGCCGACATGCCTTCCCTTTCATTCTGTACACATCCTGAATATTTTATGATGGAAGCTTTTACTTTTGATAAAGAAAAAGAATAGTCTATATTTGCCAAAAAACACAAGACAACAAACTCACAAGAACATCTGTAACAGTGGAGAGCAGTTGAAGATGCACCGAGGGGTCTTCAGGATACTATCTCTTATTATACTAAGCCCGCACCATGGATTGTCATGGGAAATAAGTTTCTACAGTCTTCCATCTCGCAGTGGTTCTCAACCTTCCTAACGCTGTGACCCTTTAATACAGTTCCTCATGTTGTTGTGACCTCCAACCATAAAATTACTTCTGTTGCTACTTCATAACTATAGTTTTGCCGCTGTTATGAATCATAGTGTAAATATCTGATATGCAGATGCTCTTAGGTGACCCCTTTGAAAGGGTCTTTCAATCCTCAAAAGGGTTGAAACCCATAGGTTGAGAACTGCTGTCTTAGACTTTCAAATCAGCCATGAAATTTTTGTGTTCAGATTTACGGGAGGGTTTTTGATAGCAATGAAAGTAAAATTTCATATCACATTATTTTAGTCTTTGTTTAGAAGGTAATTATTGGTTTGGGCTAAAAAATTAAAGTGAATATGTTAGCAACTTAGTCATTTAAAGGCAGTCTTTGGCAACCTTAACTCTCAGCCAGCCAGCTTCTGTTTGGTGCCTGTGTTTGCTGCTTTCTAAAACCTTATTAATTTTAAGTGAGCATGAGCTGGAGAAGGATAGAGCCTCAGGCAGCCAGGCTTTAATAATGATTCTACCTAATTGTTCAAGGAAACTCATTTAGGAGAGAAAAAAGATGGCTCCTCACCACAATTCGAATTATTTTATCTATGCTGTATGGCTTCTATTAAAACAGGTAACCTGGTGTGTAATGTCCTCAGCATAATACCAGACACAAATCTGTGCTAGGGCAAGGTTCCCTGACAACACACACACATTTTAACCTAATGTATAGGACAGGTGTACAGTTCCATAGCATTTCTGTTTATATACTGTTCCCTCTCCTTAAATGTAACCGCTCCTTCCATTACAGTTTGTATTGCACATAGAGCCCCAATTAGAGTTGAAGATACACGGTTAATCTTTGCAAGGGAGAAGTAGGAGTTAAAGAGGGATAAAAGCCCAGATAAATTGCAGAGAACATTAACTGATCAGTCCATACAATTCATGACCCTTTAAAAATCAAATACATAGACTGAACCATATTTATTTTATTTTGGCTTAACCTAGACTTTCACCAAGATAATGGCTTTAAGATGAGAAGATCATGAATTGTAGATGACTGGGTGATGTTTTCTACATGGATTTATTTTCCCTTAAGCTATAACCAAATGAGTGTACATTGCAGGAAGTCAGATTTTCCTTTACCATAAAGAGGAACTTAGTAGCAGTACTGTGTGCACTAGAAATGCTTGGAATTAGTCAGGAGACCCGGGTTTTCCTAATAAGGAGTTTTGTAGTTTTAACTCTTTTTTTTTTTTTTTTCTGAGCTAGGGTTTCTCTGTTGTAACTTTGACTGTCCTGGAACTCACTCTGTAGACAAGGCTGGCTTCAGACTCACAGAAATCTGATTGCCTTTACCTCCCGAGGACATGTTTTAACTCTTATGATTGCCCTGTCATTTCATATGTTGAAGTAGGTATTTCAGTGGAAAATTTGATGTCAACATTTTGGGAATCCAAATCGTCATAAGTTGGACCTTAAACTAGTAGACTGTGTATGTGGACTGATAAGAAGGCCCGTCTTCAACTGGCTTGGGAAATGGTGTTTATATTCAAAATGAGTGTGTTAGCAATTGCTGCTTAATAGTATTGTACTCGGTTTGTCAGATTTTAATTTCTTCAAGAAAAGCGTTTTGTGGTAGCAAAACTCAAGAGATGTTTATTGAGGTTTTAGAAAAGAAGATATGTATGACAGTAACTGAAATGACTTTGGAAAAATTGTCCTCCCTGCCTCACTCACCAGCGTTAATGGTCAGATTTAATGACAGATTCTGTTTTGCAAACAACAAAGTATTACTGCCTCAAAGGGTGATATTAAAACAAATAGCTCCTGAAAAATTGATAAGCAAATGTTATCCAGTTCTTTGAAATCTTGTGATGATTAACCTTAAAAATCACAGATAAGCTGGAGTATCATGTTCCATGGGACTGTGTCAGAGTTGTAAGGATGTGTGCAAATCCAGTGATTCACTTGCTGAAGAGAAATGCTGACACTTTAGGAGAAGATGATGACATAAGATCATAGGTGTCTTCTTACTCAATTCTGTTTCCCTTGATTGTGTGTGTATGGAGAATTTAACTGGTTAAAGGATAGATAATAAGAGAGGGAGTACTCATCCCTAAATGGGACACACACACACATCCACACACCCACACACACAGCATAGTTGATAACAGTCAGGACACTTGCCATTGTTACATGGAATGTAAGGGATGGGGCTGGGATTTGAACAATATCAGATTCCAGAGTGCACATCGTCAGATACTACTCTCCTACACCAAGTCCCAAAGCCCCAAAGAATAACACTCAAAAGATGGTAGATTGCTTGTCCTCACCTCAAATGCTCCCCTGTATGTATGGCCTTGGCCTTGAATACCTTTGTTTGTTTGTTTGTTTGTTGTTGTTTTTGTTTGTTTGTTTTTCAAGACACAGTTTCTCTGTTGTAACTCTGGCTGTCTTGGAACTCACTCTGTAGACCAGGCTGGCCTTGAACTCACAGAGATTCACCTCTGCCTACTGGGATTAAAGGTGCGTGCCACCACTGCCTGGGTTGAATACACTTACTAATGCCAGTGGTTATCAGACATACTTACACCTGTTCAAGATGATAGCAAAAGTCAATACAAATGAAAACCCCCCTGAGTCCTTCTTTGTCTATCAGGTTTAAAAATCTGTTGTTTGAAATGGAAATGAGAGTTTACAAAGGTAGAGTGAAATGTTGGTGATTTAAATTTACTTCAGAAAGTGTTCCTTATCAACTGTTTTAGGTAAGATTGGTGTTATGCATCCAAATCCTTAAAACTGTTTACTGTCTGACCTCATCAAGCCATATTCTCTGTAGCGGCAGGAAATGTCAACTGTAGCAGCTAAAAGGGCTCTTTTTAGAGACTTCTACTCTAATGAAATCCTTGACTTAAGGCAGAGAAAACAGTTTTACTACAAGTCAGTGGAAGTGAAATTAGAATTTATTAAGAAAAGTTTTTAACATAGTTATCAGCTAACTCGGGGAGGTGAGGGAGAAGGTCAGAGGAGCGACGAGGGAGCACAGTCAGAACACATGCAACAAACAGAAGGAAGTGAAGGATAGCTTCACAGGCCAGGGTGAGTGGGCACTGGCTCAACAGAGAGCGTCTCCATAAATACCTAAGGATAGCTATGGAGAAGGCCTTGGTGCCTCTTGAAGTTGAGTTGTTCAAAGGATTTCAAAGGCTAAGCAAAAATGTTTGGTATGCTTATTTTTGTCCAAGCTTTTTAAAAAGTGAATGAGATTTTAAGGTGCTTTATGAGGTACACTCCAGGTTTATAGGCTGGTAAGATAAAAACAGAGACTAGATTGGGTTGGAAGAACCCTCCTTATGCACAGGTCCCGAGGAGCTTGAGGCTTGTTTGGATTGTTAACATGATCCACGTCCTGCTCATGAGAAGAGCTTGATTCCCAGCTGGCAGGGGTGAGGGACTCCTTTCCTTCCCATGCCGCATAAATGTTCCATTTCTGTTCTGTCCCGATACCTACAAGCTTTCTCCAAGGAAATAAATACTCATAAAGTCTCACCACGTACCAGGGGATAGATGCGATGTTAATTTAATAATTTGTAATAAAAGATAGTAACTCAAATCGCCACCTGCCAGAGGGAATTTGGCTAAATGAGTTTTCAAAGACATGTAGCCTGGAGAATTCTGCAGCTGTTTAAATATTTTACAAAGAAGAATAGGGTGACATAAAATATCTCCATAAAATAGCCCCGTAATAGATTAGTGGGAATAAGATGCAAAGCAGTATGTGAATTCTGATGTTTTCTTATGTTTGTATGTACATAGAAGTTCAGAAGGAAATTTAACCAAAATATTATTGTTCTCTCTCTGTCTGTTTGTTTCTATCTCCCTGTCTCTGTCTCTGTCTCTGTCTCTGTCTCTGTCTCTCTGTCTCTCTCTATTTCTTTCTTTCTGTGTATGTGTGTGTGTGTGGTTTTGTTTTTCCTTTTTGTAGCCCAGGCTACCCTTAATCTTGTAACCCTCCTATCTCACCAGAGACCACAGCCATGCACAACTAAGCCCTTATAGTTTATTTTTAATGGTTAGATTAGATGTAGTTTTTATTTTATCTTTGTTTCCTCCTATTTTATTTTTAGCATACTAATGTTTGTGCAGTAAATAATTCATCATTAACAAGAAATAATTTTTTCATTTAAAAAATTATGATTTATTTGAAATTTCATGCTGGTCTCTCTTCACACCTGTCATCTCTTCCCCATACCTATTAACCATCCCTCTCCCCACTAACTGCTACTCTCTCTTTGCCAGATTTATGACTGTGTGACCCATTCACTTTAACTGGTCTGCAGTTACCTATTGGAACTCAGTGGGTTCAATTGTGACTCCTCAAATCAAATGTTCAAGTGTGAAATCAGGGTACTTATGAAAGCGTTTTAATTGGAAGTAAAGAATTTTCTGGAGAAACAAATTTTGCTTAAAAACCATGTGTGTAAGAAGATATCCGAGAATACTTGTGAGAACACTTGCCATGTTGCTTTACAGTTGTTTTTGCAAGATTATGATATCATAAAGGAACAGGGAAATGAAAAAAAGAAGCAAGAAGTTAGAATTTTTTATCATTCTTACGTGGGAAACGACACTTGGTACACACTTCATCTGAAAATCTGTGTTAAAGGCATAGGTCCAGTCAGTTCTGTTTAAATAAACAACTCCAACCTCTAGTAATTGTTCTCGGCCATTAGTAGCACACCACCATCATATCGGAACAGAGGCATAATGGCTTATCTGTGCCTCGTAGGCATCGCCTTTCCAGGGATTGGCTGTTTCAGTGAGGACAGGGTTAGAAAAGTCTGTAACGTAATCAAAATTAAGAATTATGTTTACATTTGGTTGTAGCTCATAAAACCTGAAACCTTTTATATAAATCAACAAAATAGCAAAAGGGAATCAATGTCTCTGTATTTGCCCTAAGCATTGTATTTAAAAGACACTGTACTGGACTGATGGCACAGTTCGTAAGTGGGGCAGACTTCTGTATTTATTGAAGCATGCTTAGCTGACGCTGCCTAGTGCAGACAGTAGATATGTTAAAAACATCGTGTGTGTTATCTGTTTATTTCCGGCCACATCCTGACCTAGCAGGAATTATTTTTCAGAGCCTGTTCCCTTTGGGTCAGCATCCTGTGGGAGTGAGTGCTTGCTTCCTCTTGATTTCCTGTATATTTAAAGAGCTCTTAACAAGAGCCAGTGTAATGTATGTGCTGATTTTGTTTTCTCTTGCCAATAGAGATGAAAGCATTATTCCTCTCTACATTTTAAATGAATCGAACACTTTCCAAGTCAATAGACAGAAGTACAGATTAAAGGTAAAATGAAAATTCAGTATTGAAAATAAAACTTATTCCCTCCTCCCCAGTGTTTCTGAATTAAGGCAGGCTACGTGGAACCTATTCAAGACCACTTAATACTGATGGATGGGAATGGTTGCAAATCATGTATTTACACACACCCCCTCTCCCTCTTCTCTCATGTCTCTTTCTGTTAGGAGTGGGAGCAGACTGTTCCCAATGGCTATGCTTCTTTGCCCTTCTTTGCTGTGCCCTCTGCCAATTTGTATGTTGGATGCCGGCTGTTGCTTTTGCTGCTCACCAACTCCCAGACTAGAGGGCAGCCAGTACCTTCTGTCCAACTTGTGTTTCTATGTATGGCAGAGTTGAGGGCGAGCTCACCTTGGCCGCAGCCCACCATGCAGCAATCCAAAGGAAAGATAGATGTGGTGAACTATAATAGGTGTTTGTAGATAATAGAATAAGAATAGATCTGTTGAGGATAAACATCTTAAAGTGATTGATCTTTTGGTTCTATAAGTTCAAAGGGAGAAAAATGATTAAAGTAAAACCTTTTGTCAGAAAGTTCCATCATGAACTTTCATCCAATGTGGTGACATTCTTTTTTCCTTTGCTGCAGGAAGAATCCTTTGCTTTGAACCTCCACAGTCCAAATCTCCTCCCTCTGTTAGACTTATGTTTTAGCCTATGATTGTCTACAGTGATTTATCAGCCAACAATGAGTATCCACTGTCTGACATTGTTAGCTCAGAACAGCAACATGGAGAGAGAGTGGCCTGCATAGAGGAGTTAGTATAGACTATATGGTATGAGTTCCAGTTTTCTATGTCCACACCCCTTCTGACACTCTTTGTTAGGATACACATTTCAGGGTGCCTCTTTATTCATTGCTGGCAGATTCCTAATGGATTGAACTGTCTTCCTTTAAAATACGTATACACATTTTTTCCATCTCCTATACCAAACAATTATCATTATGGAAGTAATATAAATCTATACTGGGATAGTGCTGACTCAGATGTAAATAGTGGAAATATGGTTGAGCCAACACTGGTTCAAATGACAGTTGCTGATCATTGGGCTCTGACTATACACACGTATACTGTGCTGAGAACCTCATATATTCAGTCAGATTCCAATAACAACCTGATAGGGTTTGGATGTGGACTTTTTTTCATTCCCAGTTTACATATGAGAAAACTGAGGTGCAGAGGGATTGTGGACAATATACTCAGGATTTAAGAGTCAGGATTTAGATCCTGGAAACCTAACTTAAGAGCTGTCAACTTAATGCTGACTCCAGAGCTGACACCCTGTGCTAGGGCATAATGTGGAGAATTTATTGATTCTTGATCTCTCCTGAATTTGGAACAGTGAAGCTGTTGGGAGAGCATTGTAGAGGAACCATTGGAACAACAAATCTAAACACTGTTCTCTGCATATCTTATCTGTTCCTTCTCTCAGTAGTTTCTTCTTCTCAATGGTTTTCATTGTGTACTATCCTCCTAATGGGAGGAGCCTGGCTACTGGTAGATCTTGATGTTCTGGCCTCCACATGGTAGGAGCACAGCTTCCAGTAGATCTTGATGTTAATATTTCACAGCTTTTCCACTGTAGAAAGTTTTTCTGAGTTACAGTTACCAAAATCAGGTGGAAGAAACTTTATGACAGATAATGTTAATGGCCTAAATTATGCCCTTTCCCAAAGTACCCTGAAAAAAAAATACAGAACAAGAAGAAAAGCTAAACATTCTATAAAAGGATGCTCACATTATAACTAGAAAATCAAGCCTTGCCAGTTAAGGAAAAGCAGAACCCAAATCTCATGGAGCCCCTTCTCTCATGTGTGTACTCCAAGCTCTCCATGTAGAACAGTTTGAAACTGCGTGTAAGAAAGGAGGGTCCTGAAGCTAATATGGGCCCACACCAAAGACAAAGTCCACACCGTGGGTGGAAATACTGAAGGTATTTCCAATTTGTTCTACAAAACAACCCTGACCTTGTCTATAAGAGACACAGATCACAGATAAAATAAAATGACCAAAAGCTGCAGTATAGGCCTGTCGCTAGCTCAGTGTGGGCTAGCCTATCCCCTCTGAGCGCACTGTCCAACTGTGCCGAAGGCTTGTGTTCATCTGACTCCCTTCCTTAGATGTTCAGTGATTTCCAGGGAAATGAGATCATTTAGAATTGGTAACTTCCTTTGGAACGAAACGTTTAAGGCAGTATGTAAAGAGCAGAGACAGCCTCAGAAAAGGGAGGTATGGAGCGGATGATGCACACGTGAAGATAAACTGTTGTGAGAAATAATTTTTCTATATTCTCTCTGTTTTTTATTGTTATTAAATTGATATTTGTAAATATTTTGATTTGGGTGACAGACTAGAAAAATCAATTAATGTGTAATGAGTTTGCTTTGAAAAATGCTTTCCTCGAGAAATATAAGAACTACAAATACAATCCATGTATGTCATTTAAAATTTTCTAGTTTAACATATTAAAAATGATAAAAAGAAATTTATCAATATGTTTAATTGAATTCACACCTAAAATACAAAGATTAATGAGATAAGCTTATGGTCCCACCTCCTTATTCTTATTCCTCAGAATTCAGTTTGTATATAACTTGTAATAGCTGGAAATTTAGAATAGCATTGTTTCCAGTGTTTGGAGTGTGGACAGTTCCAACCTAGAAAAGGAAGAGTCATTTAGTCATTTTAGTGTTAGGAATGGAAAATAATACTCAACCTGCAGTTGATTTATTCGTGTGACAATATAATTCGACACCTTGGTCGAGTCAAAGTGTGCCCCATTGAATGCTTTGTGTTTTTCAATGCTAATTTTTAACTGTTTCAAAAAAGGGGTATGATCTTTAGCCAAATATAGCCCCTGGCTTTTCATTTGAAAATGAATTTGCCAGTAGTGATGGATGGAGTGAAGAAAGATTGTTCTCTCTCATCTGTTAACTTGCTGTTTAAATAAACGCCTTTTTTGTAGATGCTGACTAGGTGAAGCTATACTAACCCCACCTGCTTCCTCATCCATCTCCACAGTTGCATCTGACCTATCGTCTATGCCTTCCTCTCCTTCTCTTCCTTCCCCTGCACCTACTAGAACCGGGTCTGTTGAGGGTAGGAGCATTGTTTTGTAGTTACTGCTATGCAACCACATCCTTCGAACAGAGATGCTTAGTGTTTCCCCAGTGCATGAGTGAATGGAGACCTCAGAGCATCCATTCTTGCTGTGTATACAGAGGCTTCTGTCACCATTTCCTGTGTGGTCTCACTCTGGTACCCACTAACTCTTTCCTAATCTCATTGCTATCGGTCATCCCATCATCCAGTGACTCTAACCAGGACTATTGCGGGCAGCAATTCAGGCTCTTATTGCTTCCCTACTCTCTTTTCAAGCCATTCATGTGCTGAATGAAATGTTGTGTTTGTCTAGTCTTAAAACTCACAGCTCTTTCCAACATTGTAATATTTTCTTCTCTGGCCAGTAGAGGTTCCTGTAACATGTTTAGCATGTGTCCAAATAGAATATTTGCTTATTATTGCTTTCTTTTTGATAAATTTTTTGTTGATATTTATAGACTAACTTTTATTATATTCGTCTTTTAGAAAATTGCAAAAACCCTACAGATTATCAAAGACAATAGACATTATTGTGATTAGTCATATTATATTACTTCTGATGACTTATTAAAATTGAACGTTAAAAGGAAAACCAGTAGCTTTCTGGACTATTTTTCCCTGTTTTTCGTTCCCCAGAAATTATTTTTACTTGTGTCTTTGGTGTTCAAAATTTTGTTGTTAAATAGTGTGGGAATACTTTTGATTTATGCATTTTAAGAAGCTTTGCTGACCCTTTGCGATGACTGAGAACTCAGCTTTCTTACATGTTCAAGCTCTCCACTTTTCCCCCATCAGATTCTTTAAAATCAAACCAGTGGTGCTGCTTCCTTACACAATTATCGGTCTGGAAGTAGTTCTACTATGTAATTTTAGATGCTTTATAAACAGCAACACTTATGTAGTGTGTATGGTACTCCCTCCATCTCACAGTGCTTAAAGAGACAATGCAACCATTTCTTCAGTGTCTGTTCAGTAGGTTAAGTGCCAGGCACTGGAGGAGTGTGATGAAGTGTGATGAATTTGTTCTGTCATCATGGAACTCATAGTCTTGTCTGTGAAGGGAAGGATGTTAAAGGACTATTAGAGACAGACAAATACACATGCCAAAGAATCCAGCAGGAAGTAGAGTTTTACCTAGCTTTTCCTAGGGAAGGCTTCTAGAACAGTGAAGGAGATAGTAGTTATCCAGGCAAGCAGAGTTAGAGGTGCTTCAGTGACGCTGGACATAAGAGTAGAAAGGCACATCTCCTCATTTCATTTTGTGCTCTGTACTTCACCTGTGTTGAACATAACCTTGTTGTGTTCTTTTAGAAAAGCCACACCATTGGTCAGTGATTTCATATCTGCATCAATGCTCATCAGAGTGTCATCTCTGCTTGAGCTATTGTGCTGTTTGCTTATGCTGTAGACCTAACTTGCAAATAGTGACAAATAGTGATCAATTTTGAATTGCGCTTCCATAGGCACAGCCAAAGTCAAACTTGGGATAACCTTGCAGACATCTTCAGTATTGAACTTCAAGTTGTTCCAGCATCCATGTACTGGACTATGACTGGTGCTAAGTGTGATGTGGACTAAATTCCTAAGAGAGTTGGTGCTGGAATTCATTGGTAAAGAGCCTGTTTAGCTTGAACTTGATTCCTAGCTATGAGTATAAAAATTAACACAGAGAAGATAGTTTGGGGTATAAGTTCAGTTTTACATGACTAGGGCTTTGTAATGTCTACTTGTGCAAATATGAGGAACACAAGACTTTGTCCTGTGAGTTGCTTAAGAACCACATTTATAAGTGATGGTTAGCAACAAGGACATAGTATTCATATTTTTGTTTGTCTCTTATCAGATTTTCTCCAATTACTGAACACAATATATCTTACATATCAACACATTGAGGGCTGTTCTGTTACTTAAGAAGTTACTTTGGAATGTTTTTGCTTGTTTAGTATTTATTTTGGTGCTGGGAAACAAACCCAGAGGCTAGCCTATATTAGGCAAGTGTTCCACCCCTGAGCTATAATCAGATTTGTTCTGAGTTTTTACCTAGAGTTGTCATTATGTCTCAATTAATCAGATGACTTAGTTTTGTGGTTTCATAAGCCTAATTTTTGATGAAGTTATACATATTTTGGTTCACGAGAAGAAATCCGTTTGTGTCTTATCGTAGCTCTTTGCCAACTGTCTCTTTGCTTTTCTACAGTGTCATTTCAGTAAGTCAGTCTGAGTATCTGATATATTAAATGACTTCATTTTACTCAGAGGCTCTGTCCTTTGCATTCTCACTAGCAGGTAGTAGATCTTTCTCATATAAATTTCATGCTTGCTATGCATAAGTCTCTTATCTTCATATTTTTTTCACTGATTTCATAGATGTCAAACAAATTTTGTCTATCTCTTACCAACTTCTCAGTATCATGTCAGACTTCCAAAAATCAAAAACCCCAAATGCACAAAACAGATTTCTACCACCGACATTCAGCGACTGCCACACACAGCAAGGACAGAAGCTCTGCTTCGGAAGCTGCTGGCTTAGTTATTGGGATGACGGTGAGGACAGTGGCTTGGTTCTTTGTGTTTTTCAGTGAGTAGTCAGAAATATGTAATCAGAAAGTAAGCATGCTTTTAAAGCGAGTCTTCAGATAGGATTGGAGATGATAGAATTTTAGATTTGAAGAGGGCTCTTTAGTTGTTTTCACAGTTTAATGAGATAGCACCATGTGAAGCTGTCTTACCAGCTGATAATTTTAGTTATTAATTTATTTAGTTTAATAATTTAATTTTAGTTATTAATTTATTTAGTTATTAATTTATTAAGTTATTAATTTAGTTAATAATTTTAGTTATTAATAAACCAAAAAGAAAATTTCTTGTTGGCGCTAAAAAATTTATATATATATTATATATATAATTAAAATATATAACTAAAAATATATAAATATATGAAATATAAAATATATATTATATTTATATATTTATATATTATAAAATATAAAATATAAATAAAATATATAATTAAACAATTTATATATATATAAAATACTATATATATACTATATTCAGGTACCAATTTATAAATGCTATTTGATTTGTATTTCTATTTCTTGTAACCATATTTTTTGAATTTCTTTCTTTCTCTCTGTTTAAGATGGAGTCTTGCTCTGTACACCTGGGTGGCCTTGTACTCTCTATGTAACCCAGGCTAGTCTTTAACTCATGTCAATCTTCATGCCTCAGCTTCCTAAGGGCTGGGACTACAGCTGTGTGTCAACCTTGCTGGTTTACAATCTGCTAGTTTCTAAGAGGAAAGAACAGATTGTAAATTGTGTTAGCATGACTATTCTTGGGTTGCTGTTGCATGTAGTGAGTCTTAGGGCTGCCAGCCTCTTGTCCTCCCTTCACCTCTTCTTCCATGGTCAGTTGCATACAAGATCTATTTCCTTCCCATCCAGTTGGTTTGTTTTCAAGCATATCTGGCTTTAGGTCAACTTTGAGATCCAGTTCAGTAAGTTCTCATGCGCTGAGTAATGTCACAAGCAAGTCTCTCATTTTGGTTCTGCATTGGTGATGCCCTTCAACTAGGGCAGCTTTTATCTAAACACAGCAGAACCTGCTCACTGCATTTGGACTAAGTTCTGGTGGTTGTCCTGGCTATGATTATACAGGAAGGATCTCAGGGGCCAGGTTATACTAAAAACAGAAGCGGAAAACTTAAGGTCCATTTTGAACGAGCTTACATTTTTCCTGTGGGTCAAATATACTTATAAATGTGCAGGGGAGACTATATCCAAGTCCTCAAGTGAAGAGAATGAAAGTCAAAGGACAGAAAACAATTGACTGAGAGAGTAAACTTCATTTGACATGAGCTATTATGAAACTGGAGGAAAGACCATTCTGAATAGACAATATTGAAAATTTACATTGTCAAACATATAGAGGGATGCTTTTTAATTATTATTTTTTGTATATGTACAATTCTATTCCCTTTTGGTCATTTCCCCTGTCATTTTGACCTCCTTCTGTTTTCTCATCTTATACCAAAAGAGGGACAATTCACTGAATTCCATCTGAGTTCATCTTAAGACAGTAGCATCCAGTTGGTATTATCTGGGTGTTTTAGATTTCCTGTGCAACTTTTGAATCATTTGCCCATATATTCATATATACTGGTTAAAATATAATACTGAAAAATTCTTACATTTTATTTTAAGATTGCGTGAAGCCCTACACTCTAAACCCCAAATTCTATCACATATCTATTATCTTAGCAAGATTGTCTTGGAAGTTTTGTGGTCGGACCCCACATCCGATCTTTTCTCGTACTGAGTAAAATCTTAGAGTAAATTCTCATCTCTAGTTTTGGAATAACAAACTAGTTTTGAATTAGTCAAGATGCAATCTTACATACGAAATAAGTCTTCCCTCCTGTGGTTCGCAGTTTGCTTAAATGCCTTAAAAAATGAGTCACGGAATAAGTGTCAAGTTGGAAAAATTCCTAATTTAAAGAACTCATCTTCCCTGGTTGTCTTTTCTGGCCATGGCATGGAGAATCCACTTAGTGTTCAAGCTGAAAAGGGGTAAGCCACAGCACTGTTTGTTTTCTGAAGATGTAAGGCACTTGGAAAGCAAGAATTCCCTTTGGAGGGAGGATGTCGATCTTCGGTGAAGGAGTTGTGAGGTGTGCTGCTGTGTTGGCATAGGCTGCTCCTGTCTGCTGTTCTGCCTCTATTTAAAACCTTGACGTAAAGTTAAAGCTACATGGATATGTGAAGTAGCAGATATCCTGACTCAGATCCTGCTGACAAGGATGATGTGAAAGACCTCTGTTTGTTCTGAGTAAAATAGATAGGTTAACTTTATTATCTATTTTATCACTGTACAACGTTTGGCATCTTAAAGATGCTTTTTAGAGCACCCGTCTAACATCGAGTGGAAACATGGAACTGAAGCAGATGAGGTGAATGCTGATAGACTGTGAGTGACTGCAGAGGCCAGGTGTCCCCATTCTGGGAGAAAAAAAATGATGTGATTATTTTACAGGAAATACTGTACAGGGCTGTGGTTTATGCAAAGGAAATACCCACAGTGAAACCAAAATATTCTTAGCTCTTAATGGTATAGTTTATTTGAGATAAGCGTAAGTTGCTATAAGCAAATGCCCTGCTTAGGCTTTCTGTTCAGAATCTGAACTGCAGTACAGACACGTGATGGCTTTGTTTTTACATGCCTTGCTGAAAGCGTGCCACTAGTCGAGGACACTACGTAAAGGCTGTTTAAATAATGAGGGCAGATGGTTGAGGGACACTTGTCTGACTTTGACAGCATTGCACCAAGAGTCAACCCCAATTTAGAACACAGTAGTGCAGCGGAAAGTGGCATTGTCTGACCTTTCATCTGCTCTGCGACTAAGCAGTAGATTTGTGGCTCTCCTGTTCTGTTTCTTTCCACACAGCATTTGTCTGTTTTAACAACATTTTTTCCCCATGTAATTGGGTTATCTTGGCAAATGGACTGATTTGTGTGTCTAGAAGGGAGAAAGGAGTATGTGTGTGGTGCCCTTTAGTAGCCATGCTTTGTAAAATAATTGCTGTTAGAATTCTTAATACGTATCTATGTGAATTAGGGCTGAGGAAACTTTGGAAACTATGTAGCCATCTGATTATCTTGCAAGGCTAATCACAGGGGCAGTAGAATAATGGCCATTCAGAGATACCCTTGACCTAATTGTTGAAAACTGGGTATGTTACCTTAAATTACAAGAAGAACTTCAAAGTTGGGATATAGAGAAGGCTCTTGAAAAGTGGAGCTTATGCTGGATTGTCTGGGTGGGGCCATGGTATCAGGAGCCTTAACAGCAGAGAACCTGTCCCACCAGCTGAAAGGGGAGGGAGAGGGAGGGAGGGGATAGTCAAGTGCCACATTGCTGGCTTTGAAGATGGAGATGGACAGCCAGGAGGAAAGGCTGTGGGATATCTCTGGCAACCAGAAAATAATTCTTCACTGGAGTCTCCAAAAGGAGCATTACTCTTTCCAGGGACCTTGAAGTTGGTCTGCTGAAACCCATCTTAGTGTCTGACTCAGGCAGGAAGATAAGAATTATGGGTGGCTTTAAGCTACATTAGAGGTAATTTAAGCTGTTATAGAAGATTAATCAAGTCACCCAGATAGGAGTTAACAGTATTATTTCCTAGGTCTCTCTCAGGGGAAGTGCACGGTAGAGTACCCAATCAGAAGCTTCTGAAAGGCTTAAGCCTTGCAAGCCTTCCCTGAGGTGTAACTCAGGAACAGTAAGAGGAAGTGCTTCCTGACTGAAGCAGCTGAGGTCTAAGTATCAGATGCTCCAGAGAAACCAGCTGCCACAGGTGGCTTGTGGCATGACTACTTTATGTTCCCTCATCAAATGCTTTTTAATCAGGAGGACCTACAATGTTATCTCTCTCCAGGTGTATTCATTCTAGACTTGACTTAGCTCCAGTAACCCAGATAATCAGGGTTCTTCTGACTGGTTATAAAGCTCTGTTGGTCATACATAAATATGAAAGAATTTCACAAACAAGAAGACTTCTACCATGTTGATTCTGCTTCCTAGAGAGACCTGTACAAAACACTTTGTCACTGATAGAAACAATGAGATCTTGAATGAACTCAATATTAAAAATAATAATTATAATAATAATGAGAATAGGGACCTAATCCAGGGGCTTCTGATCGATAGCATGTCATATGCCAATTCTGATTTATTCGTAGTAGCTTTTTGGAACAGTGTTGAAAATGATGTTGAAAACAAGTCCTTTGCTAAGAAAAAAGAGTTCTGATGGTGTCTGATATGAGCAACTGGGGCAACACTCATCCACTTCCTGGAGTTCTCACTGTGGATCAGTCAGTTCTTAATCACTGCATCCTGCATGTGATACTTCCGCTGGTTTTAAACCCACCTGACTGATCTTTCCCTCACTGATTGGGTCTTCACTGGGTGGAGGTGGGAAAGACATGACAGGTTGACTGTGTGAAGTCTGGGGAGCAAAACACATAGATAACTCTCAAGGAAGAAGGATAAAGAGGAGGTTGAAAGAGGCCAGGAGTAACTGGCAAACAGTACTTTTCTTTCCATTCCTGAAAGGGGATAGGCGGCTCTCTCACTTTGCCTATGTGGCAGCTAATTATATTTGGTTACTGAAGCTTTGGTGTCATCATAAATGATTCAGGATTTGAAAATGGAGATAAATCATATTTAAATTACAATGTTAGGGTGAGGAAAAGAAATACATTCTGAGAAGGTTCTATGGCTTGAATGACACTTTTCTGACAATCTTGGGAACTGAAATATCTCCAATTTAAGTGTGTTAGACTATCTGCATATACCTAATGGGATATCTTGGGGAAAAGATATAAATCTAAACGAAGAATTATTTTATGTTTACACATGTAACCCAGAGGAAGGTAATTTTATACAATATTCTTAGTGTGTTTGCTGGTTAGTTTTTTTTTTTTGTCAATTTAACAGAAACTCGGGGATATCTGGGAGGAGGGAAAGTCAGTTGAGGTATTGCCTTCATCAGATTGGCCTGTAGGCAAGTCTGTGGGACATTTTCTTGATCAATGATTGATGTGGAAAGGCCCAGTTTCCTGTGGGTGATCCCGGGTTGTATAAAACGCGAACTGAGTAAGCCTGAAGAGCAAGCAAGTCAGCAGGGTTGCTCCATAGACTCTGCTTCAGTTTCTGCCCCAGCTCCCTCAATGATAGAGTGTGATGTGGAGGTGTAAGATCATATAAACTCACTCTTCCCTAAGTTGCTGTTTGTTATGGTATTTATCGTAACAAAAGAAAGCAAGCCAGCAGTGTACTGCATTTTTGTCTGGATCCATTCTTAGTGGCCAGTGCAGAATTTTTCACTTGTTTTACCATGGCTGTGTTCAAGAGATTTCAGATTTTGAAGCATTTTAGGGTTTAGATTTTTGTATTAATGGTACTTGATCTTTATCCCCGCCCCCAAAATAAAAACCTTTTAGCAAATTAATTTTTAGTATTTTTGAACCAAATTACTATTTTATTCATTAGTATTTTTGAACTACATTTAATAAGATTCATAAGGAAAGTGGTAGGTATAAGTGAGATTTGTATGACTTTTCATATGAAAAATAGAAAAAGCAATAATATTTAGTACTTAGGTATTAAACTGTTACCTGATTTAGAAATATAAAACCAGACGGGCATCATACACTTTATTTTACATTTGTATATTAACATTGCTTTCAGATCCTCTCAGGGAATCAATATGATTAAGGCAAAGCAATCTCTCTGACTCACCTTGTAGCTTCTGCAGCACAGCCCTTTGTGAGAATGCTTTGGCTCTAATGAACAGTTGACCCATCTATTGAGTTTATTATAAAGCTTAAGTGCCAGGATCACCCTTGATTCTTCAGTTGGGTTGAAAGGGAAGTCAATCTAAGAAGCACATGACATCGATCAGGATGGCTGTTTGCCAGTTGTAACAAGGCAGACCAGCAATGGAAATATGACCTTACAGTTGTGTGACAGCTTTATTTCCTCCGCACACTCACACTTACATCAGTGCATCGAATTCCACCGTGAACTGTGGCATGGAAAGGCCCCTATTCTTATGATCGCTATTTGCGAACAACATACAGAAGAGTTCATGGTTCTCTAAAACCAGTAGGCATTAGGATGTCAAGAAACAAATTAGCAACCTTAAAGGTGTGCATTATAGTTTTCAGTTGAAAGTATATTTCATATCAATGAACTCTTTAAGTCTAACTATAAGATGACAAGAATGAACTTTGACTACCAGCGACCTTGTGATGACTGGTGTCATGTTCTTACTAAAAGGCATAGGCCTCTATTCTCAATTATTGTTATTTGGGGCAGACAGAGGATAAGAGGAAGTTCTTCCTTTCTACCAGCTTGCCTGTTGTGACCTTGTGTATTTACTAGCACAGATTTGCAGTGTTGCCAATGGCAGAGGCGCAATGAGGTGCAAAGAATCTAGAAGGGAGGCTTAGCATTGGTTGGCCTGAGCAGGGAGATATGGACACGGTGGCATAGCTGAGCTTGGAAAGATGGCTGACACTTTGGTGGATATTTAAGAGGCTGTTTTATTTTGATGGCAGGGATTGAGAATTACGTTCTGGCAGAGGCAGTGGTGTAGGGAAGGTCAAAGTGTTGGTGGGAAGAGCAGTAGACAGAACGAGCATTTCCTTTGGGAGAGTAGTTTTATTTCTTCATATGACAATGAGAAAGCATCAGAATTTTCTCTTATCACAGGTCTCTCTGTTGTTACTCCTTCCTCTTTAACCTGTTCAGGAGGCATCATCACCAGCATTTCTTCACAGTGCAGAACTTACCTGCTGGTTAGTTTTATCAACTTGACACAAGCGATGAGAAGAGGAACCTCAATTGACTATGAGGAGCAAGTCAGTCAGCAGTATGACTCCATGCTTGAGCTTTTGCTTGAGCTCCTGCTCTGAATCCCTTGATAATGGACTGTTAAGCCAAATAAACCTTTTCCTCTCCATGTTGGTTTTGGTCAGTGTTTTATCATCAACAGAGAAGCAAACTAAGAGAGCTTCTGAACATGGTCTGTGGTTGTAGCTCAGTGGCAGAGTGCATGGTTTACACATACAAGACCTTGGCTTCAGTTCCCAACAAAAAGCCACAAACACACACTGAAGTGCAGCAGGAAACATCTGCCATCATCTTTGGTAAAGAGCAATTGTATTAACTCTCAGGTTTGTTTTTATCTATTTACTTCCCTTTTCCAGCTTACATTGTTTCGTTGAAGCAAACTGTACTGTCAAGGTATAAAGAAACGAAAGAAAGACCCATTAATGCTAATGGTATTATCCTGCTTATTCTGCACCCATTTTAGGATGGCACAACTATAGTGTGTTAGCCCTGCCCCTTGGCAGGTTATCCAAGTCAAGGGCTAGTAAATGTCTTCTGTAAAACATACATTAGGAAACACACACTTAGGATTTTAAGTCTCAAAGTCTCTGTTCCAACTTGGCAAACCAACACTAATAAAAAAGCAGTCACAGCACATCAGTGTGTGGGCATGGCTTCATTACAGTAAAACTTAATTTTCAAATACAGGTGAGGGGGCATGTTTGGCCCACCTCTGAGACTTTGCTGATTTTAAATAGCAAGAGCCTGGGTGTTTTGACTTCTTAATCATCTATGGGCTCTTAGAAAAACAAAACAAAACAAAATCAACAAAAAAATTTTAAGTTAACTCTTTGGGAATTTCTTTTTTTGCTTTACTTCTTTTATTGAAAAGAGATTCTTTTCTCATATAATTTTCCTGATGCAGTTTCCCCTCCCTTCTCTCCTCCCAGTTCCTTTCTACCTCCCCTCCCCTCAGGATCCAGCCCTCTCTGTCTCTCACCAGAAAAGAATGGGCTTCTAAGAGATAACAAACAAACATGGCAAAATAAAATACACTAAGATGAAACAAAAACTATCATATCAAAGTTGGATACAGCAATCCAACAGGAGGAAAAGAGTCCCAAGAACAGGCACAGGAGTAAAAGACTGACTTGTTTCTCACAGTCAGGAGTCACATAAAAATACTAAGTTAGTAGCTATGATATCTACACACAAAATCTGATGTAGACCCATGTAGGCCCTGTTCTTGCTGCTTCAGTGTCTGTGAGTTCTTGCGTGCCCTGCTTAGTGGATTCAGAGGGACTTGTTCTCCTGGTGCCCTCCATCCCCTCTGACTCTTACACTCTTTCTGCCTCCTCTTCTACAGGATTCCCTGAGATCTGAGGGAGGGTTTTCATGGGGACCTCCCATTTAGACTCTCTCCACATAATGTCTGGCTGTGGGTCTCTACATCTGTTTCCATCTGCTTTCTAGGAAAGCCTCTTTGTTGATGACGGGATAAGCCACTGATCTATGATTATAGCACAATATCATCCTATTGATATCTTCATTCCCAAACTACTCATCTTTGTGTCCTCATTTTTAAAAATAAAACAAAACAAAACAAAACCCTTTGAGTTCCATTATTGCTGCTTATACACTCTAGGGTGTCATGGTTCTCTTTCACTTTCATATCCAGGACATCTGTTTCATTTTTTTTAATATTGCTTTTATATTATAGTAATTCTCAATATGATTCTGCCTAGGGCCTAATACACAATCATTGTGACTATGTAGTTATCATTGGGAATCATATAGAATATATAGGTTTACAGCTGAACTCTAACATTCATTACCCATTTAAATTCATAGCATTTTCCAGCCCCATGTTTTGGCTAACAATGCTGCATTGGTGGAGTGTTCTGCCATTGTAAGCACAGGTAGAGATCGTATGTTCAAATATTTTTTTAAAATATAATTGATTTTTATTTTATGTGCATTGGTGTTTTTCTTGAATGTGTGTCTGTGTAAGGGTGTCAAGGCCCCTGGAACAGGAATTACAGACAGTTATGAGTTGTCATGTGGGTGCTGGGAATTGAACCTGGGTCCTCTGGAAGAGCAGCCAATGCTCTTAACTGCTGAGCCATCTCTCCATCCTGTGTTCAAGTATTTTATTAAGAAACATCTGTAAGTTATTTTGTTTGGAATTATACTTATTTCCTGAAAGGCTAGCTTTGTTTACCTTTGATCCTTCCAGGAACCTAACAGAAATCCATGAATAGTGGCATGAAAAATTTATCTGACATCATATATTTTAATCTCTGTGTGAGGGCATTCTCATAAATATGCATCATGTGTTACCACTTCCCTCTTTGTTGTCACTCTTATTGTAAAGCCTCTCAGAAACATTTCTTTAAGTAGTTATCTGGTGGCTCTCATGTTCAGCACATTGCTCTTTGCCCCAGTCTGTGTTGGTATGGCATCTTCTTTCTTACTGCACTAAGAGTACATACATCAGCAGCATTTGTGACATTCATAGGCCCCATACCAGGGCACTCTCTGTCTCCAATCAGCCTTTTGTCAGCACTGCACAGTGTTTGGCCTTCTCTATTTCTTGAAACCTTCTCTTTTCTTTGCTTCCTCAAAATGGCATTAGTCTGTTTTGGGAATGCCATAACAAAACACCATAGCAAGAGTGGCTTACTTAACAAGGGTTCATATTCATATAGTTCTAGACTCTAGAGGCTCAAAAGCCATAACCAAGGAGTTAACAACATTGTTTTCCGATGAGAACTCTCTTCCTGTTTGTAGACAGTGGCTTTTTCACTGTATATTTAAGTAGCCTTTCCTTGGGGCTAGACATGAAGAGGGGGTACGAAACTCAGGGTCTGACTCTGGTCTAGGCTGATTGGGACTTCACTGTGCAGACCAGAGTGGCTTCAAACTTGTTGCATTCCCTTTGGCTCCTGATGAACTACCTCTTCCAGTTAGACTGGTTTCCCTTTTTGTTTTTTGAGACACGGTGTCACTTACCCTAGGCTGTCCTCAAGCTCATTGTGTAGCCAGGAATACAGTGCTGGGGATTGAACCCAAGACCTCATACATGCTAGATGAAACACATCCCCAATCCTTGGTTTCTCTTCTTATCAGAGCAACATTCCTATTTGAGCAGGGCCTCACCTTATGCCCTATTTGACCCCGGCAACTTTCTTAGAGGTCTCATTCCCAGGTACCCATTTCAACATAGGGTATTTTCTTTTTTGGGGGGAGGGAGATGAGCCTACATCAGTGTCTCCTGGCTTTCCACCTAACTCACACCCTTCTCTTCCTCTGCTTGACCTCTAAACTGTGGAGGAGTTCAGCTCTGTATTCTAGCCCTTGTTCTTGTCTCATGCTGCAGAGCATACCTGGATATTCTCAACTGATCCCACAGCTTCACTTTCAGATTCTCTCAGATTTGCATCTCATACCTCAGATAAGCCCCACAATCGTACCCTGTATATGCTTCACATGACTTCAAATTTATTTTGTCAAAATTCCCCACCTAACTTCAAGACCCTTACAGACACTTATTCTTTCTAAGCCTCTATTTTGGAAAATGGCACCATCTGTAATCTGTAAAACTAGGCCTGGTTGTAACTAATTCATTATTCCTAACTTTTAAAAGAAATATTATTCTCTTGAGGTGCTGGGCTTCACACGTACCAGGTGTATTGGTTAGGGTTTCTATTACTATGATAAAGTACCATGACCAAAAGCAACTTGGGAAGGAAACTATTTATTTCAACTTACAGCTTCATACCACAGTTCTAAATGTATTCTAAATGTATTAGATGCAAAGGATTACAAGAAAACAGTGGGGGGGGGGGGGCGGGGGTTGTGTGACAATGAAAGTGAGGTATTTTTTCCTGGCACTTTGGACTTGAAAAGAGGAAAAAAGCGATTGTTGCTGTAACTGTCATTATAGATGCAACCCAGCAATCATCACACTTCCATGTTTAGAAAGTAGTTTGCAGTAAATCCTTGGACGGTGCATTTGGTTCAAAGGCAATGCAAAAAGCATGACAAATCCCCCTGCCCTCATTTTTCCACTTAAATTTGAAAGTTATATAGTTCCATTATTCCAAGAAATACCATTTTGAGATATTTATATTCTCATCAGCAAGATTTAGGAAATAGCCAACATTTTGTTATATTTGTTTCAGATCATTTGTGTTTTCCAAGGTCTTGATATGTAAGTCTGCCTGGCCTGGAATTCACTATCTAGACCAGGCTGGCCTCCAACTCCCAGAGATCCACCTGCCTCTGCCCTCTCAGTGCTGGCGTTAAAAGCATACATTACCACACTCAGATTTCTCTTTGTAAGAGAAAATGTGATATAGGTAGCTAATGCTTCCTTTGAATATCATGTGAGTTTTTTGGCCAATGATCTCTTCTTCTTTCTTTCCAATCTATATATGTTGAATGTATAGAATATATATGATATAAAATAAATGTAAAAATATATTGAATCTGTATGATAACATGAAGATAAATATTTTCTTTTCTAAGCAGTTGATAGTGGTGCATTTTGGAGATGAAAAACAGAGAACATTAAATTATTGAAAACAAAAGAATTAGTTCATTGAGGGAATCTGTTATTTCAGCTGGAGGAAATGTCAGAGGAGGTCAGTTTTGTCTCCTAAGTTTGAGTTAAAGCAGAGATCACTAATAGTTAAGAAAACAAACAAAAGGGCCTACACAGTAATAAATGTTTTTTTAAAGCAATTCTATTGTCATAAAAATTAATGGAACAAAAGTTAATGTACATTTTGACTACAGAGATCCAATATATTAGAGAAGTCATGCACTTGAGGAAAGACTGATGAGGTCCTCTCTCTCTCTCTCTCTCTCTCTCTGTGTGCACACGCACGTGCGCATGCATGCATGTATGCATGTGGAGGCCAGAGGTCAACCTCCTATATCATTCTATGGGAAGTATCCACCTTGTCTTTTGAGACAGGATCTGTCCCTGGGACCAGAGGCTTACTGATTCAGCTAAGGGGCTTCTCAGCAGGCCCCAGGGATCCACCTGTCATTGTTTTCAGTATTTGGGATGACAAGCTTACCCCCATACAGCTGCTTTTGAAAAGTTTCGTTTCCTTTATTTTTTCATTTGTATGAGTGTTCTGCCTGCATGGACATCTGTGTACCATGTATATGCAGTTCCCAAAGAGGCCAGAAGAGGGCATTGGATTGCTTGGTACTGGAGTTAGAGATGGTTGTGAGCTACTATGTGGATGCTGGAAACCAAAGCTGAGTCCTCTGGAGGAGCGCTCAGCGCTCCTTACTTCTGAGCCCTCTCTCCAGCCCCAACATCAGGCTCTTTACTTGGATGCTGGGGACTGGAATCAGGTTCTTGTGCTTATGAGGCAAGTAGTTTACTGATGGAGCTATTTCCACAGTCTGGAGCCTTCCTTTTAAAGCTTTTGCCATGAGGGAGTGTCAGTTAGGAGGGAAGACTGAGAAACTAGCTAATTAGACACTTGCTTTCTGGGGATTGTCCTTGGTTTTCACCCCTGTGGTGCTGTATACTTTTAGTAACTGTGTATATACTCAAAAGCATTACTTATATTGTTTATATGTATATAAATTTACATTTAGTATTATATACAAAAATTAGATTGATTGGATACAATCCATTGCTTTCATTTTATGTTGCTTTTATGGTTAAACTCCAGAGATACATAGCATTTGACTTTATATTTATCCTACATAACATTCAAGTTTACATTTTATTCATTCCAATAGTACTACCATATAATAAGTATAGTTTACTAAGCTACCTCCCCTTCCTTTCTAGTCCACTTTTCCTTTGTTCCAGAACTTGGATCTATGTGTTTCCCAGGTAGTCACTGATGAAAGCATGATTGGCATTTCCTGTTAGAACACTCTGGGCACATTTCCACTGAACTTAACAAAGAGGCTTGGACCAGAGAGAATGTGGCTGCATTCTAGAGGGATCCTGATTAAGCAGGACAGCAGCCTTTGGTTTTGGTTGTAAACTGGAAGACTGTCACTGGTTTAGATTGGCTTCCATCATGTGGTATGGTTCCTTGCCCATGAACTCAGCCCAGGTGGGAACCAAATCAGAACAGTTGGTCCAATTGAGAGTTCTCATGTGCCATTTAGTGATAACTCTGTCTCCTGATGTCTTGTCTGAATTTATTGGCCATGTGAATTGATATCTGGAGCTTTGGGGGATAGCTCATGGGGAACTGGTCTGCTAAGTCTCAGTTCAAGATGAACTTGTGGGTAGAGTGTGGAGTGTTCTCTCTGGGAGCCATTTGTTAACAGATAGACTTTTTTGTTCTTTTTCTTGTCTAGTTTCTACTTGGAACACCTACAGATGTATCCAATTCTGAGATATGCTATCCTGCCTGGTTATCTATGCCCCCGATGGTCTGATGGCCACTCCAGAAGTTCTCTCTTTCCTTGTCTTCACTCTTACCCTCAGACAGTCCTCCTGTTTTGCTTTCTGGCCATGACAGAAGTCACTTAACATGTCTCTCTGATTCCCTGTGTCTTCCTTCCATTCCTGAATTTCTAAACTCAGCTGTTGTTCTCATTTCTATTTGCCCTTTTGATGGCTTTCCATACTACAGAGAGGGAAGTTTACCATTCTTAACATGCTTGGAAGACTTTCCTAATCTGCCCATAATCTGATTATTCAGCATCACATCTTATCTTTTCTTCCTTTGTTGCCACATGGTTCTTGCTGTGGCTGAATACTCCCTCCCTGCCGCCTCCCCAGACATGCTGTCTACTGGCTTGCCCCTGGCTTCTAACTATGCATCTGCCTCTGTGCATCTGAATGATGCCCTGACTGTGGAACTCTTCAGGGACCATTAGGCCCAATGAACAAGTTATCATTCTTACAAGGCTTCAGGGCTTGCTGTTGCCATGGTTGGAGTTTTACCTCCCTCTAGGGTCCTTTTAGATCTTGCCATGCCTTTCTCAGTCTTTTAGCTCTGTTGTTTGCCAGGCACAGACCATTCAGTCCTCACTGAGTACTAAACTTCTTTAGAGTAAGAGACTGGAACCCTTCCTTGGAAGGATGGATCCCTTAGGGCCTCCTGGAGGCTCTTACACTTTTTAGGATCTGACAGTTGTCATAGGAGGAACATTGCTTTGTAGACTAGTGGTCTGATGGCACTTCAATCTCTGGACGTTAGGTACTGTACTAGAGTCATGAGGCGCAGTCTAGAGCCAGTACTGTGGCCTGTATGGTGCCAGTCAGTGTCTGTAGATACTGAGTGACAGCTAGTGGGTATATGAAATGGTGATGTACCGGCCGGCCCTCTTTGCACCTCTCCATTTCATTTTGCTCATTCAGAGCCTCAGAGAGTTTGAATAGACATTTCTTTAGATTGCTTCTAGTTGTAAAAGGTTTACATTATTGCCTCTGCCTTGCATTTTCTATACTTTCCAAATTATCTACAATGAGGATGTATTGCTGTAAGAACATGAGCTTCCAGGCAAAGGTTCTTATGACTCACAGCAAGCAAAAGAAAATGAGCTAAAAGAAAAGCTTAAGCCTAGATACAAAAAAGCACCTACAGGCAGGCCCAACTGGCATCTAAGTGAAGCTTATTAGCGGCTCACTCGACAGTGCTGGGAGGTCGGCAGAATCGGGGTCAGAGAGGAGACTGTGACCAGGACTGGACAAGGCCCAGGTTATATAAGGCTGCAAGTGGCCTGTGTTTCTTAATTAAGAAGCCATTTCTTACTTACTTGAAAACTAAAACAGGTATGTTTGACACTAGCTGAAGATTTTTGTATCTGTGATCTCATTTGACACCGAAATCCACTCAGAATTGATTATCTCAAAATTATATGTGAGAAATGGGCTCAGATAAGTTAAAACTTTCCCAAATCACTCAAGTATGAAATGTTGAAGTCATTCTTCAAGTACTTATTCACCAGATTCTAAAGTCTGTTATTTTCATTAATGTATCATGCTACTTCTATGTTTGGCAAGGAGATAAATGTCTAAGGAGGCTCCCAACAAGATCTGGGATTTTGAGATATTATTTCCAGATTTCTCATGGCCTAAACAGATAGTACCCCATGGTAGATAATACTTGGATTCTAGTCCAAACTCCCCATCTTCAAACAAGCATTTTGCTGAGGTTTCACAAATTGCTCTCATCCATGACTATGAGGATCTGGGTTTATAGCTGTAAGCTGAAGAAATGGATACTGGATGAGGTACTTAGGTGGAAAGGAGGAGGCCACTGAGTCACCACCTGAATCTCTGGCAGAGCCTTGGTGCCTGGCAGGCAGGAGAAGTACCTGCAATGGCCCACAGAGCTTGTCTAGTCATGTGAACTGCCAGGTGCACTGTCTTTGAGACAGGGTGGTTGTCCTGGACTCCAGCCACTGCTCTGGAGCCCTGACTTCAGATGTTGCTAACAGCTACTGTGAGAGAGTTCAAGTGCACATTTGCTTCTTTCTCATTTCACGGGCTTCCAAGTGCAAGTCTGGGGCTGGGGTACCTAAGTGGCACAATACAGGTCATGTGTGCAGGCCCTAGCCTGCGGTGAAGGCTTTCTTAATGTCTACTTTCTGTCTTAGATTTAGTTTGTCTCTCTTTTTCCATGAAATCTTCATGCCACCACAATTGCCCTGTTGATTGTTGTTTTGCTATTGAAATACTTGATATAAGACTAAACTTGGGTTTAGTATTCAGTGTCATTTTCTAATTGTTAATTTATCAAGTGTTTTTAATTCCTATATGCTTTTTTGCCCTTCTTCCAAGTCTTTAAGAGGGTGCCCTGTGTTGAGGATTGTACTTGGAGTACTTGTCTAGTGTATGTGAGACCCTATTACTGAGCCACATCCACAACCCTTCTCCTAGTACTGTTAGACTCTTAATAAGTTCTTGTTTGATGGTTAAGTGAAGGAGAAATAAACCTTGGATGTTGGTTTCTACTTAGGATTATTGAGAGAAAGAGGAGGAGGGAGGAAGGGAAGGAGAGAGAGATGGAGGGGAGAAGGGAGGGAGGGAGGGAGTATGTGGAGGCCAGAGATTGATGTCCAGTGTCTTCCTCAATCCTTTTCTCCCATCTCTCCAGTGCTGGAATTCTAGGTGCACACTGTTGAATATCTTAAATATCTCCCCTCCCCATGTGTGTGTCCCAGCTGTTCATATCTGGCATTGGTCATATATACTTAACTTCCTACTGTTTGGAAATCAGGAAATAATGATGATTGGCTGACGAGATGGTTCAGCAAATAAGGCAGCTTGCTACTAAGTCTGATGACTTTTGTTGGATACCTGGGACCTACATGGTAGAAGGAGAGAACCGACTCCCACAAGCTGTCCTCTGACCTTTATATGTACACTGTGATATGTGCCTCTGTCAAAGTAAATAAGTAAATACATAAATAAATAAATTTTAAAAATCAGGCAAATACTGCAGCTTCCTAGGTAATCACAAAGGGACATCTCTAGCATATACATTGGAGTTAGTATTTCTTTTTCCTTGTCTGTGATGAGAGTTTCTTTCTGTATTAGTTACTTTTCTATCACTATGACAAAATACCCTGGCCAAAGCAATGTAAAGAAGAAAGGGTTATTTTGCCTTATAGTTCCAGAAGGGTAGAGTCAATCATGATGAAGTCGTGGCAGCAGTCAGAGAAAGCGTGGCGGCGGGAGCAGGAGGCTGGCTGATCACATTTTCTTCCTCAACAGGAAGCAGAGAATGAGAACAGGAAGTAGGGTGAGGCTGCCTCCAGTGACATACTTCCTCTACCTCCTAAAGGTTCTATAGACTTCCCAAGCACATGTCATCTGGGGATCAAGTCTTCAAAAACATGAACATGGCAAAGTTTTCTTTAAAATCAACATGGTACTTCATTTTTTTTTTTTGAGATATCCCTCCATTAGGATCAATTCTCATTGTACATAGGTACTGTCTATATTATCTATGGAAGAGGCCATCACCGCAATCAGCTCATGGGCAGAACTGTAATGTATTCAGTCAGCTGTGTTTATGTAATTTTCTATAAGTCAACCCCATGAAGCTGCTCCTCTGTCTTAGCTTCTGTTAATGGTATTATTTTAACATTTCTTTCCAAACCTAATTTTATTAGGAAATATGAACTTGGTTTAGTTTTGTGCTTCTGTAATACAACCTTAATTGAGAAAAAAATAGCATGAGTCAGTGTTTTCCTCTTGCAACTTACAAAGCCTTATAGCCCTCAGTCTGTAGTTTCTGAGCCATGAATTGTTCTTGTTACACAGAAGTCCCTCTTAGAAGTGAAAAGGTTCACAGCATGTTTGCCACTCTTTGTCCTCGTCTCCTGAGTTCGTGCCTTTCCGTGTTTCTTTGTGGTTATTAATAGTTTTCACACTGATTTGCAACCATCATTAGATGCTAAAAGCATTTTCTTTTTGTCAGTAATGTATTTGCTTTTGATTATGTTTCTGTGTAGTGGTTCTGTCCTTCCATGAATTTCCATCTACCAAAATGGTCCGTGATAACTGCTCCCCATCTGGGACATTTGTACTCTTACGTAAGTTGTGAGAAGTATTTAATCTAGAAATTTTCTGGCATAAAGTGAGACTATATTTCCTATCTGATCATATTCAACCTATTTTGCTAAGCACCATGCTCTGTTTTCTGTTATTCAGTATTGATTCCTGTCCAGATAGTCTACTTTGCTTTTACCTGTGAGGCTCCCCCAAAATGTCATCCTAATTTTGATCATGATGTCAACCTGCTTCACTTGTGCAGATGGCTGGTCTTGCCCATGTCACTCCTGTAGCTGAGTGTCAGGCTCATTGTTCTTCTTCCTAACTGACCCTTGAGTGTAAGGAACAGGATGTCTTGAGGGCATTGCTCCACACAGCATTGTGTTCAAGAGGTCAGTTCACATCTAATGAGCTTTGGAATAACTACAAAGCACTGTCATTTTTTTTTTTATTCTTTTATTCTTCTGTCTTCTGTTGTGGCCTTCAATATCTCAAAAAAATTAAACTCTCAACTCAGGGCATGCATGAAGAAATGCACTTTCAAAAGTTGAACTGTGTCTTTCCTGTTTTGACATGACATCTTCCCATCTGTTCTCTGGTTTCTGATGGCTCTCTCATGTCATATGTTTCCCTTTAAGTTTCATTTTCCTCGCTGTCTTGGTGGCTGCCCATGCTGCCTTCCCCTTACTGTCTACCTTCTGGCCCTCTCCCTGCTGATGTCTTTACCAGTTCATGCTTTTTCTCCTGGTCTCCCTGGGGTGATCTCAGGACATCTTGGATGAATAGAAAAAAAAATGTGTTTGGAAGCTTGGCTGGGATATGATCACCTACTCAGAGATTGTGTTTGGAAAGAAAAATAAGATTGCTCAACCTAAGTGCTGAGGGGAAATGACCCCCTAGATTAGTAATTGAAAAGCCTAAATCATAAGAAAACAGTTAAGTTTTGTCCTGTAAATTTAATGATTAAAACCACATTAAAATGAGACTATGTAATAGTTTATCAGTTTTCACAAAAAACTAATTATAACAAAAATGCTCTTGGTTCTCACCAACTTAAAGTCTATCATAGTTTCTTTGGTCATAGATGAACATGATTACATGGATTTCAAAGACTGAGCTCAGTTCCCTGGGTGGGACTGTCAGTTCTGAGTTCTGGTTCTGAGAGGAAAGCATGCAGACTCTTCCATTTCAGCCTCTGTTTTCCTATTTGTCCTCCGCATCTCTGAGGTCCTGATGCTCTGGAGTAGGGCACACTGTGGGAGAGATGTGGATACCGATGTGGCCCCTGAGTCAGGGATACCCAAGTGACACCTGCACCTGTCTGGCGACTTTGCCAACTCCTGAGGATCGAGCTTAGGCGAGGGGCTGAGATCATGACCTGACTGCTGTTGTTGGGGTTCACGTCTGTTTAGATTGTGTCCTGCTTTCAGCAGTGCCTCAGCAGAATTCTTATCAGCTTTTACTGTTGTGATCAAATATGAGCAGGGAAGAAGTTATTTCTGGAAACGTGATCTCTGTGAACACACAAACTTCTCAAAACATTGTGAGGTTTGAAATATGTTGTGTTTCTGGTAGCAGGTCCACTTTAGTAAATGACTCCATACTTGACCCCCTTTAAAGGATTTCCTATGAAGATTCTCTTAAGGAATCCAAATCATTAATATGGTTCCAAATAGTTTTCTTTGTTGCAGTGTAGAGAAATACACGGATATTTTTATAATTTCCCCCTCTCTTTCTTAGTTTCATTCATGGATCATTTGAGGAAGAAGGCTGGAGAGCAAATTGGGTATTACAGTGTTGTTTTTGCTGCTTTCTCTTTAGGATACAATATACAAAAGAAGCAACTTAGAGGAAGGACGATTTGTTTTTTGGTTTTTTTTTTTTTGTTGTTGTTTTTGCAATGACTTCATGATAAAGAAAGCATGGCGGAGTTCTTGGTAGTGGGAGCATCTTAAACAGCTTGCTCACCTCTTGTTGGCTAATAAGAAGCAGAGAGAAACTTGATGAGAAGCTGACTAAGCTTTCCCACTCAAGTGCCAACGCCTTAGCATCCAATTTCTCTAGTTAGGTTCCACATCCTCCCAAAATATTGTCATCAGCTAGGGACCACGTGTTCAAACGATGTGAGCATAGGGGTCATTATGCACAGTGGAGGGATAGTAATCAAATGGATTCGTTTGTAAAAATCCATTGTGATAGGGCAGGTTAGTACTATTGCCTAGTGGCTTTGTTTTGTAATGCTTAAATATTTTCTCTGTATTGCAATATATTTTGAATATACTCTTTTGATTGCTTCCCTAGACTTATGAGCTCTTTGATTTTTATTGATTCTGCTTTTCTAAAACATTTAGAAGAGAGCTTTGCACATCGTAAACTAAAACATTTTCTGACTTACTTAGATATAAATTAGAAGCATACTAAGGATCCAGGAATCCAGATGATGTGTGTGCCCCGATATTAATGAGTCTGTCCAGGGATTAAAAAGTCACCTCTGACACTGTATCCTTCATTTCTCCCTGAAAATAGGATCTTCTTTGTTGAGTGTGTTTAACACTTTGTGTTCTGTGTTGTTCCTTTCCTTGGAAGTCAAGCAGTGTTGATTTCTCCAAAACTCTCAGTTTGTACCTAATTATAGTAATGATTCCACCCCAAAATGCTGCTGAACTTAGAGGCAAAGGAGAACTTCAAGAAATAAAGTTCAAAGAAAGGAACTCTAAGGCTTTAGCTATTTTCTAAGTTGCAAAGGATAATCTAAGAAACAGAAAATTCACAAGAACATCTCTGGATGCTTCTCAAGGGTTAGAGAAGAAACAATCTGATAGTAAAATAATCTATTTAGTTTCAGGGTAAGTTTCACTAAGCCATATGGACAGCTAAAGAAAATATTGATAGAGAAGTTAAAACATGCACACACACAGGAAGAGAGAGAGAGAGAGAGAGAGAGAGAGAGAGAGGGAGAGATTCAAAACCCTTAAAGTCTAGTAGGCTTTATCGAGAACTTTTCCCTGGTAATCGGGGATAAGGAGCCTGAACAGGCCATCTCCTGTGGAAGGCAAGGCTTCCAGTGATGAGACTGGTACAACATCCCAGCCATAAAACCTCCAATCTATGGCCTATTGTCCCTGCAAGAGCCTCATTGACAATGGAAGGGCAGAACCCCATGTCAAAGGAGGGAACCCCTGCCTGAAACTGCAGGCCAGGCCTAGGAACTAGAAACTGGATAACACAAAGATGACTTCTAACGATGCCATGCTCTGTTCGCAGATGAATACCTAACACAGTCCTCAGTAGAGAGGCCTCCTCCAGCAGGTGAGAGGAGCATATGGAGAGGCCCAGGGCCAAACATCGTGCAAATGTTGTAGATCTAAAAATCATCCTAATATGGAACATAAGAGCATGTGCTCTAGGCATTTAGAGCATGTCTTAGTCTGCTTCTGTTGTTATACCAGAATACTTGAGACAGGGTATTTTATAAGAAAAGAGGTTTACTTTGCTCTTCGACTTTGAAGACTGGAAGACCCCAAATGTAGGGCTATATCAAAAGAAGAACTCAACACTGCATCAGCACATGCTGAATATGGTAGGGCAAGTAGCTGTGTGTGGAAGGGATAAAGTGTAACAGGTAACCTGCAATCCTGAGCCCAAGGGAGCCAGAGGCAGGAGGATTGCCATGAGTTTGAGGTTATCCTAGGCTACTGTATAGCATGCTCACAAATCCGTCTTTTAGGTGATTCTTGATTCTTTCAAGTTGGAAAGTAGTACTAAGCACCACAGAAACTGTAACAGGGCAACATCTCAGACTGGAGCAGATCTAGACTGTCCTGGATGGGGCCTCTATCACAGAGCTCTGGGTTGAAGGTGGCTTGTGAGGGCAGCTGACTTTAATGAGAATTTTGGTAATGAATTGCTCTCACTGTGAGGTTGAAGAAAGGGGACCAAACACATGACCTATGATTTAAAACAAAGGGCCACTCCCTAGCTTCCTAGTTTTAGTATTATAAATTGCCTTTTCTTGGCAGTTTTGTTGCTAGACTCCCAATTAA
The DNA here is from genome assembly GCA_026225945.1 of Cricetomys ansorgei. Classification (NCBI taxonomy): domain Eukaryota; kingdom Metazoa; phylum Chordata; class Mammalia; order Rodentia; family Nesomyidae; genus Cricetomys; species Cricetomys ansorgei. The sequence goes on along the minus strand of JAMJFZ010001038.1, from coordinate 21,107,548 downwards.
AAATATATGATTCTAAAAGAAAAAAAAAGTGCATTGAGTTTTAAAGCAATATGAAAAATACTGTGTGTATATGTCTGCTTTTAATTGTACTATTTTGTGAGCATTTTCCAACAATGCACTTTCATCTGGAGCCTAGCATGCCCCATTGTTCATCTTTGTAATTCCTGTGTTCAGCCGTTGTCCTTGAACACAGGCAGTTCAAAGAAGTAATAACTCATGATTCATATTGCTGTTAACAATAGAAATTTTTAGTATTGAAAGATCGAAAAGGTGTATATCAGCTAAGTCTGCCAGGACATTGTGAAATATCTTTATTTCAAGACACTATTAAGTATGCATACTGGAAGCATTTTCCTAAAAAATTAATCTGGGTTCTGAATCACTCAATATTTGTCAGGAGTGTGAAGATAGCCAGATCTGTTACTATAATCTGAGCAGAGTATTTCTGTGAATGAAGTCCCAATTCTTGGTATGTGTTAGTAACTTTCCAAAGAGTGTGACTTTAGGGGGGCAATAGCATTTGCTGACTTTCTGTTCCTTCTTGTAACTAAGCATGTTGCTCCATTCAATATAAAAGGAAATCAAGCAAGCACCCTCTGTTCTTCTTAAAGAACTGTCTCGTAAGAAATGTCTGAGCTGGACATAGTGGCACATTTCTTTAATCCCAGTACTTGGGAGGCAGAGGAAGGCAGCCTGGTCTACATAGTGAGTTCCAGGACAGCTAGAGCTACACAAAGCCAAGTCAGGTGGCTGAAGACATAGCATGGACTGCTAGTGATTACAGAGTTCAGTCAGACTGTGGGAGTTGGAATGGCTAAGAACTAGCCATTCCAAGTCCATGCTGAACAGCTCTAGCAGGTGCTCTTTATGCTGTTAGTATGTGTGGTATACAAGGTCATGTGCAGTGGCTCCTCTCCCTCCTGGCTCATTCCTCTAGAGAGGCTGGGGCATTATGTAGATTGTACTTCAAATCAAATCCCTTATCAATATCACAAGTCCTGAAGCACAGTGGAACACTGTATCTTCTACCCCACTCCTTCCAAATATCTACATATTTGAAATAAAACAGTTGAGAAAGAACCAAAAGAAATTCTTAGTATTCATATGGAAATCATATTTCTTGGAAATGTGCTTTGATTTGAATTGGTCATTTTGATACCTAGACTCTGAGAGTTGATTTCATTGGGTTTTAAACTGTTCCTTTTGGAGTGATGAACACTAGAAAATAAAATTCACTGCCCATCTTTACATTTGTGGGTTATGTCGAGGCTGCAAGTCCTCATTCCTGGTGGCACACACCTTTAATTGCAACACACCAGAGGCAGAGGTAGGAAGATTTCTGTGAATTTGAGGCCAACCTGGTCTGTGAAGTGAGTTCCAGGACGCAGTGGGACCCTGTCTCAAAACAAAACAAAACAATACAATATAACAAAAGAAAAAAATCCACAAAAGCATGACTTTCTGTGCTTTAATCACAGTTGAAGTACTGATAGTTGAAAAATAAGGAAAATTCTACAAAATATTCTAAAATATGTTTTTGCCCTTAGAGGCTGACATACATAATAGGTCATAACTAATGGGAACAAGTTATTATATCAATTTATATATTCTACAGTCATGTCAGACAGCCATCCCCAATCTTTTTTGTGACTTAGTTTTACATTTAGTTCGGTTACCATTCTGGGAAGTTTGAGTATGGAAAAATTAAATGGAGGATGCTGGAAAATTGTGTTTCCTTGTACTTCAGTTTCATTTTTTTCTCTATTTTAGAACCAGATATCTTTGTTTCTTCTCTTCTCCTTTTTCTCCTCTTTTTTTCTTTCTCTTTTTTTTTTCTTTTTGCTTTGTTCTTTTGTAAAGGAGTAACCACAAAATCCAGAAAAGGCACATAAGCAGACAGAATTTGAATCAGGAAATTTCTCATAGTTAACACGTGGTAATGGGCTGGACGTCTACTATATGAAATAAGGTAACTTTGAGAGAAATTCAGAACGTCTGAAATGGATGAAAGCACTTTTTAAAGGTGCTGTGCTCTTCTCAGGAAGTGGTCAGGCTGTTACTGCACAAAGGCCTTCTGGACCTCTGCCTCTCCGTTGCTGGGTTGCCTGACCGCTGTGTTTCTGTACTTAACTTCTGATCAGATTTCGTGTAAACGACAACAACAACAAATAACTTTGGTTGTAAGAACACAAAACTTTTATATTTCTCATTAAAATAGTTTGCCAGATACAAATTTATATGCGCCTATTAGTAAATATCCAACAATATATTAATATACCTGTCAAGCTGGACAAGACATCAAGGAATGGAGACAAATCCGAAATCACATAGCGGGTGGCTTCCTAGATAGCTGCTGCTGTTAACATGTCTCTGCGTGTACTGTTTGAATATCCTGTTTACTGGAGGCGCAGGCAGCCCTGGGCTAGGAGTCAGGAGGGAAGCCAGGGAGATGAGGCTCCTCGGCCGCTGTCAGCTCTCACTGTTTTTCCATTTTCTGTTTGGTTCTTCCTCAGAAAGCCACAGGAAGGCCAGAGACCTTCTGGAACACTTTTTAGGAGGAGGGACCTAGAGTAAATGCTGGAGAGATGGCTCAGCCATTCAGAGTGCTTGCTGATCTTCCAGAAGATCTGAATGTAGTTCCCAGCATCCACATTAGTTTGTTCACGGCTGTCTGTAACTCCCACTGGAAGCGAGGCAGTGGCCTCAGTGGATGCCTATGTACATGGGACATATGCTTACATAGGTATGCACATACAATCAAAATAAAAGCTAAATTTTTTTTTTGAGACAGGTTTTCCTGTGTAGCCCAGGTTGTCCTGGAACTTGCTTGTAGACCAAACTGGCCTCAAACTCAGAGATCTACCTTCCTCTGCCTCTGCCCCTGCCTCCCAACTGCTGGGATTAAAGGCATGTGCCATATAGCCCGGCATAAAAACTAAGAATCTAAATCTTAAAGCATAAACTGACTTCTGACTCCGCCCCCACAGAAATGTCCCTGCAGGGTTCTGTTCTTTCTAGACTTTCCATAAGACTGTGAAACAACTGCAGCCGTCCAAGAATTGCTGTGTTAGGGATTCGCAGGGCTCCAGCGAGCACGAGAGAATCTAGTCCACCCAGCCTTTGGTGGAAGAGGCTTTCCAGAGTGTTACGCTGAAATAAAGTTCGAGAGACTTCTTAGTGCTGTATCATATAGGGACAGAGCAATATTTAAGTATCTGAGATGTTAAAAAAAAAACCAACACAGAACTTTAGAAAAATGGTGTTTGCCTCCATGACATCATTGTCATCACCTGAGGACTAAGGTAAAAATGAGTGGAGAAACAAAGAGCAGAAATAACCAATTAAATTTAACTTTATTTTTTAAACGTTCTCACTTTTTAAAAGACAGGGTCTTATTGTATATAGAGGGTATAATATTTGGGTCTGGCCTGCCACTTTAGGAAATGTCTGCCTTTTAACTAAAATTGCTGTCTGTTTACTGATCTAGTTGGCAGCGTGAAACTGGGAGAGTGGAGCCTAAAAATGAGATGAACTGAAGTCCCATTCAATAGCCAACTTTATTCAGATAAATAAATGTCAAAAGAAGAAAGCAGGCAATCATGTAAAGAAAAAGAACTAATATTAGACCGTAGTATGTGACGTCAGTACACAGTAGGTGTAGTACACAGTAGGTCCGCTCTGCTTCTCTGTCCAAGGAACTTTTTTATTACAACATATAAAGGTTTACATAAAGCACCATGAGGGTACTTTGAGGATACCACAATGGCGAGCATTTAAAGGGTGTGGCTAACCTAATAGTTTAGACATAAGTTATCTTAGTGGTTTCATCTGTATATGTGAGACTTCCTGTGCAGAAAGAAGGGCTTTGTTCCATACCTAGACTGCCCATGAGAAGCTGGAGCTAAACTCCTGACTGAGTCAAGGAGTGTTGGATGTGTCTAGCATCTAGGTCCATCTTCAAAGTTTCTTGGGGGCAGCTTTGTAAAACAGGGATATTGCTTCCCCCCTTTTTGTCATCTAAGTAAATCCCACACGTTCTTCCAGTTAAAATGTCCCATCCAAGGTTAAGGTGGATCAGACTATGAAATGAAAAATTACGTCAGAGAAAAAAGTGTCAGACTCTTCCCCATTTGGTGCAGGTGAATGGCGGACTGCCTCCTCTCTGTGCAGCAGCCTATGCAATAAGCTACTTTTCTACATCCTCTGAGAGGATTATTTTCTCTGATCCAGTTCTTGGTAAATACTCAGACCCCAAGGGAAATTCAGATCATCCTGGATTAATCACTTACACTCAGAGCAGCTAGTAACTAAAACTTGCTTCCTGTTCATTGGAAAATATCTGAGATTCAGAGGAAGAAGCCTTCTGAGGATCACAAGAAAGCATCTCCCTGAGCACTTAAAGGTCGCAGATGACAGAGTTTTAAAGCTACAGATATAGTCATGCTGTTTCAAAAATAGCTCTGTATGCAGTTCAGTGACAGTTACTTAAAAGGGGGAAATCAAGGATATGGAATGGAAAAAGAGAATGGCCCTCAAAGGGCAGTTAGAAAAGAGTAAAAGTTAATCTTCGGCTTTTTGCATAAGTCACAATCCCAGAGAATTTTAAAAAGCTGATTAAATGTAGCACATGACTTTGCTAACTGGTGCTGCATTCTTCTTCACTCTGAGTCCCCATCACCCCAGCACTGTCTTTCCTCTCTGCCGCTCCCTGTCAGTGTCTTTCTTCAGGGTGGCCATAGCCATTGGCCAACCTCAGGAAGCATTCCCCTTCCCAGCCAGTTGTATGGCTTTGAAAGTGAGTTGAGTTTGGAGGACCTGTTGACTTTGCCCCACCTGTACGGTGTGTGGGCAGTTATGAGCATGTATTAAAATTTCCAAGTCCCTTTAGACACACAGAGCTTCCTCAGTTTCTGTCAGACCCCATCAATACCTGTGAGCTGGCCGGGACAAGCTGAACCTGGGAAGTCAGCCTGTGAATCAGCAGTGGTTCCCTGGGAGCAGGTAATACATTGCCTGCCACAGCCTCCACAGCTGCCCCACAGCCCACTGGGATGGGGTCTGGAGGAAATCTTGTTCAGCTTAATTCTAATCTTTGAACTTTAAAGCTACTCTATACTCTCTTAGCTCCTGTCTCTACCCCTGGCTTAAAGGCAGGGCATACTTGCAAATATGATCACATTTGCAGAATGGTTTCTTTTTGCATTTGTGAATGGACAGTTGAGTTTCTTTCTTCCTTTTTTTTTTTTCAACAGAGTACTTTTATTAATTAATTACGTTTATACAATGTATCTCAACCACACCCTCTTCCCATTCCTCCCAAGTGGTCCACCCTCCCACCCCTGTGCCCTCAAAAAACAAAAACAAAAAACCAAAATTATAAGATTAAAAAAAAAAAGGAAACAAAAAGAAAGAAAAGAAAAAAAGAAAAAAAATTAAGTCAAGTCTGTGTGGTGGGAACATGGGTCACAGGCATGACTGTGGTTTTTGGTGTGCTAGGCAGCTTGAATAATGGACATCCACCCTCCTGATATTAGCCTCAGATTAAGCATGACAACGTTCAACCTGAGGTTGGGCTTCACTGCTGAAGCACACAGGGACCTGGACATCCCACAAGCACCCTGACATCCCAAAGGTTCCTGGACATCCTGTAGGCACCCAGACATCACACAAGTACTTATTCAGGATCCTCAAGTGTGTTTGGACCAGGGTGATAGTTAGAACACTGTATACGAAGAGTTTCTCACAGTCTTTCAGTTGGTGTGAAAACACTGGCACTGTTGTTCTCAGTGTGCTTTGTTCTACCCATCTTTTAGTAGGAAGCATTTCATTTTGAATACCCCTCTGTACATTATGATTTTGAAAATGTAATGTTCCTTCATAATCTAAAGGTATTCCTTCATATTCTAGGACCTGCCTGGGATTCAGCAGACAATGTGGTTGGGGCTGGCTTAGTGTGACAAATGTCAGAGGAGTGGGAAATGAGCTGGAGGGACCGAGAGGGTAGAGACCCTGGACTGTGCTGCTCAGCAGTTGCAGCTCTTTGCCTGAAGGGCACTGGTGTGAACATTCAGGTGGGCAGGGCAATCACAAAGGCTGGAAATGTCATTCAGCCTTCAAGGTAGCCAGATAAGGAGTGAATTTAATGAGAGAGCAACTAGAAGGCAGAGACAAACTGGCAGTTCCTCTAGCCCATGAAATGAGACAGGGTGCCTATAAAAAGGCAGAGGCACAGGGAGAGAGGAGGGGGTTGGATCTGAGGGGCTCCATCTGGGGGCAGACTGACAAGGGTTAGGTCTGGGCAGGCTTCTAGAGAATCTTTTGATTGTCTAGCTATGCGAGGGAGAAGAGTGAGATTTGTGTGTGTGTGTGGGGGGGGGTCACTGAAAGAGGAAGCAGGCTCCAAGGGGAAGACATGCTTGGAGTCTTCAGAGGTAGAGGGCCGAGGCTGGCATGGCAGGGGATAGACCCACAGCTGCATGGAAGTGTCACCTGAGATAACTGTATACCCAGACTGTTTCATTTTACCTTCACAACAGACTTGTGTGACAGGCAATTTTTTTTAACTGAAATTTCACAGATGAAAGGGTAACAAGTCAGAGTGTTAACCTAGTCAGTGGGAGATGGAGGATGACTGTTAAACTCAGAGAATCTGGCCCGTAGTGTGCTTGCATAACAAGGAGGTAGTTACTATTGATAATTTCAATTATTGTGATTCAAAAAAGCAAAAAAGAAAAATAGTTTTTGTATTTGTGACCGTCACTGAGATCAGTACATGCTGTAAATCTGACCCATTTAAGCTATACACACATACTATGCTTGAAAACAAAGAAAACTCTTCCCATCACTTATATTCTTGGTCAGAAAGGATGCTCTGTCCTTCTCCTCTGCTTATAGTTCTTTGCTTGGCCTGTGGAGATGGTGCTAGGAGCGTTTTTCTAACAGCTCCCTGCAGGCCAAAGTGACGAAGCAACAGCCAGTGTTCAAGGAAATCTCTGAAGCCTGTGGCTGGAAGTGACTCCGAGCTGCAGTGCATCCTAACGGGGTAATTTACTGTGTGAAATTGGAATTGCAAAGAAAATTAATATAATGAGTTCTTTTGATTTCCTAGGAGACTGAAGGTGAAATATATTGCTAATCTGAAATTCACCATCTGGCTGGGTATAGAACTGGGTCTCATTGTCAAGAATCTGAAGTTAAGGGCTTCTGGGTAATATTCTAGTTCCCAGGATTGCCTTTGGATCACAGCTGAACGCTTCTGCAAAGCCAATGCTTTTGTCTGAATCTCCCAGACCAACACCCTGAAGGCCCTATTCCCAGTTACCTCTTTTTGACCGTGTTTGTCTCAACTCCATAGGGCATTTGCTCTGAGCCTGAGGGAGCCTTGATGCTGCACCTGGGTCTCAAGACACAGCTGCTCACTTGGTCTGTGGTGCTGGGATGCTGTACAGCCCTTCTGAACCACCAAAAGGCACTGATTTTGCACTCATGACTCAAGCCTGAAATCCCTGATTGCTCTTGCACAGCCCGCCACCCCTCTGTAAAAATCACTGCCCCGGGGAATCCTCGAGGAACCCAGCTTATCGGTCAGGGAGTAGGTTAAGAGGGAAAACTTTAGAAAAATCAGGAAGGTACATTCACAAATAGCATTTGTGTTGTTTACATGAACTGACATGCGTGTTGGATCCCATAGTCTCCTTCGGGTATTCCCTGTGACTGGCTTCCTTAACTCAAGACGGTCTGAGAAGCTTAGCAATGCTCCTGCATAGATGGCTTGCTTCCATTTCAAATTACAATAGAGACACCTATGTGACGGGTAGCAAAGGATGGGATCTTGTCAGGGGTCTCATGAAGAGAACAGTTATAAAGTGGAAAGCTTGTCTGTATTCAGCATTGCATTTTGCTCTTTGTAGTAGCTTTTAAACTAGTAAACAGAGTGGTAAAACAGCTCCAGCCAAAGAAAAGTCGTAGTCAAATGAAAATATTGACAGGAACCTCATATGTTGGTTGTTGGCTCTAGGGTTGAGAAGCTGGATGACTCTTTCCTATACCCAGTGTTAATTTTCACTGTGTGTTCCTTCTTCGGTTATTAATTATTTCCCCACATGTGCCAGACTCCAACCCATGTGATCCAGAATCTTCACAGTGATTTTTGCATGGCAGCATTACTCATTTACTTACCAGGGCAGCAAATAGTTTACGTACAATGACTCTTACGAGAATCAAACAAGGAGGAAGCGGTCTGGGTCCCCTGCCTTGAAGGTATTTTCTATTGTTGGAGAGCAGACTATCACCGGAATGCCTGTGTTCTCACAAGCCCAGTGTCTAAGTTCATGTAAGCAGTTTGGAAAATGCTCCTCATTCCTTCTCTCACGTTCAGGTACCCCATTTTACAGCCCTTCCCACAGCAGAACCTGCACATAATTGAACATACATTTGGCAAGAATGATGACTACTGGCTTTGGAACAGAGTGTGGTAACCACACATCAGTGGGAAAATGACAAAATCATTAGACTATTTACATATGCTGGAATGTCATGCAGCGTTAAAATGAATAGAGTATATCTGTGCATGATGGCACGGCATGACTTATTGTGAGTGAAAAGCATGGCTCAGCGTGTTTTAGAAAACAGTCTTAGAAAGATTTTTTTTTTTAAAAAAAGCTTTATAATTAATCTTTCTGCTTTTGAGACAGGACCACATTCTGTAATCTGAACTTCCTCCAGAACTCTCTATGCAGCACAGGTTGGTCTTGAAGCTGTAACAATTCTCCTGCCTCAGCTTCTGAAGTGTTAGGATACAGACATGAGCCGTCATGTCTGATTGGGAACTCATTTATTTGAAGAAGAAAAAAAAGAAAAGTTCAAGCATTCCAGCAGATTCTTAATTCTGGTTCCCACTGGATAGAGCTCAAAGAAGTGGAGGGTGACAACTTTGATATATTAATATTTTAACTTGAAGAAAAAATCTTGAGTTCTTTTGAAAAAGAATTGAAAGATGATTTTGAAAATTTCAAATAAATTGATAAGTACCAGGGTAGAGTTATAGCCATGGTCTAAGAGAGGATACACGAGACCCAGGCTGGGAATGGGAACGGATCAGAGAGGGCGGGCACCTTGGAGGAGCAGGCAGCTTTGAGGAGCTCTGGCCACACCTGAGCAAAGCTACTCAGGGTTTTGAGGTAGGCTTTCCAGGTGGTGCATCTGAACAGACACCCCTCCATCACCCAGGATCCTGTCCCCTCCCGAGCCTCCACAGCTCAGCTGTGTCTCCCAAAGACATAACATAACAGTGCTCAGACATGGCTCCCCAGGACGCCTCACATCTCACTCCCTGCAGTCTCACTGTGGCTAGCTTAGAGCACTCTTGGACCATTGATCACATCCCTGCTTGACTTCCAGCTACTGGTTGCTCTCCATAACTTCCCGTCCTCTCTGTTCACTCTGCTGAATTATCTTTCTCCAATGCATTATTCTGTCCTTTCCCAAACTTCTCAAAGATCCTATTGCTTATAGGATGTAGTCTGCAGTTCAAAGTAGGAATGAAAAGATTTGCTCACCCCCCCCCACCTTCCTCACACAGTAGGTCTGATTTATGTTATCCCCCAGTAGAACCTTTACTTCTTTACAAATGCATTTTCTTACCTGTGGGGATGGAGGATGTAGAAAGAAAGTCCAAGGATATGGAGTCAGTATAGTTCATTGTTGCAATATTCTTCCCACCTCACCTCCTTTATGGAATTGATGTCAATAATTTATTGTTTTGAAATAACCATTTAAAAATCAACATACGCCACAGGACATAGGCTTCTTAGTGACTTTCAGTACGTTATCTTTCTTAAATATATTTGCCTGTGTGCTTCAGAGAATCCACACAGGACATTTGAGGATCTGGCCTTGATTTATGTACTTGCCTGTTCTCAGTCTGTAAACACTGTCTTCATAGAATAGATGTTGCTCTAGAAACACCACATTGACTAAACAGCCTATGCTTTGGCTAAACTTAATGTTAGAACGGTGTGTACTAGAACGATGTGTAGTAGGGTACACA